>OY728167.1:780444263-781174263 GCA_963277665.1 Viscum album | reverse complement strand
AAGACCCTAAAAGTCTTTAAGTCTTCCAAATTACCCTAACTTATGTTCTGAGTGTCTGTTTCACCTCTACCACATATAAAATTGAAGCTTGCGACTAGCCCTACCCATCTGTGACAACCATGAACAACTAAATAACCCTAAAAAACCATGAATAACTCCAAAAACACTAAAAACCATTAAAAACCACACAAAAACCTAACAAACCCTAAAAAACCTAACAAACACTAACAAAACCTAACAAAACCTAACAAACCGTAACAAACCCCAAAATACCCTAAAAACATAACAAACCCTAAAAACCCAAAAAAATCCTAACAAGACCTAACAAAATCCAAGAAGCACTAAGAAAACCCAAAAAACACAAAAAATTTAAAGAAACAATAAAAACCCCTAAGAAATCATAAGAAACCCTAACATAACCCTAAAACCCTAACAAAACCCTTAGAAAACCTAAGAAACACTAACACACCCTTAGAAACCCTAATAAACCCTTAGAAACCCTAGCACACCCTTAGAAACCCCAACACACCCATTGAAATCCTAACAGAACCTTAGAAACCCATAGAAACCATAATACACCCTTAGAAACCCTAACTCGCCCATAAAAATCCTAACCCACCGTTAGACACCCTAACACACCCTTAGAAACTCTAACAAACCCTTAGACACCCTAAATCACTCTAATAAGAACTAATAAATCCTAACAGACCCTACCAACCAATAATAAACCATAATAAACCCAAATAAACCCTAAAACCCACTACTAAATCTTAATAAACACTAATAAATTGTAATAAAACATAAAAACCTATTAGGCCCCAATAAAAGCTATAAAATACATAAAAACCCAAATATACAACAAAAATGCTATTAAACCATTCAAAATGCTAATATTCACAAAAAAACCCTAACAAACCCGGCAAAACTTGACAAAACCCTAAAAAACCATAAAAAACCCCCAAAACACCTAAAAACCATAAAAAATCCTAAAACCCCTAAAATTCCTAAAAACCCCTAAAAACCCCTAAAACCCATAAAAACTGATTAAACCGAAAAAAATTCTAAAAAACGTTAATAAAACCTAAAAAAACCTTTAAACCTCTAAAAAACTAAAAACCACTAAAAACGCTAAAAAACCCTAAAAGCCTAAAAATGCCTAACAAAACCCTAACCAACACTATGAAACACTTAAAACCCCTAAAAACCCTAGAAAACCCTAAAACCACAAAAGAAACCCTGATACACCCTAAAGAACCCTAAAAACCCAAAAAACACTAAAGAACCCTAAAGAACCACTAAAGCCACTAAAAACGCTACATAAACCCTATCAATTACTACAAAAACTGGAAAAATTCTTCAAACCACACAAAACCGAAAAAAACCCCAAAAACGCTAAAATAACCCTAACAATGCATAAAAATCAATAAACACCCATAAAACCCAAAAAAACAGTTAAACCCAAGACAACTCAAACAAACCGTAACAAACCCTATAAACACTAACAAAACCTAACAAACCCTAACAACCACTAATAACCCCTATGAACCACTAATAAACACTAATAACCCATAAAACCCAATATTAAACCCTAAAAACCCTAATAAACACTAATAAATAGTAATAAACTGTAGTAAATCCTAACAAACTCGATTAGACCCTAATAAACACTAAAAAAGACCTAAAACCCTTAATATACAATAAAAATCACTGTTAATCCATAATAAACCATAATAATCACTAAAAACCCTAACAAACCCATTAAAATGCTACAAAAATCTTCAAATAGTAGCCTACAAAACCCTACAACCCACTAATAAACCCTAAACAACCCTAATAACCCCAAAATAAATCGTAACAAACCCTAAAAACCCCAAATATATCGTAACAAATCCTAAAAACACCAAATAAATCTTAACATACTGAAACAAACCATAAAAATATCTTGATTAACCCCAATAAACACTACTGGAATACTGGTCTATCCCCACGCATCTATTCCCACGGTTTGAAAAACCGTGGGAATAGGCCTTTTTTGTTTATCAATACCCACGGTTTTATTTAAACCGTGGGTATTCAATTCACAAATTTACCCGAATATCGGGTTCTCCTCCTCACTCTCGCGCTCCCCAATCGGAACTTCTCCTCCTCACGCTCGCGCTTCCCCGCTCGAACCCTAGGTTCCCGACCTCCGCCTCCGGCCCTCTCCTCCCCTCCCCGACCACTGCCTCCCGGTTATCCGACCTTCGCCTCCCAACCCTCTACTCCCCTCTCTGACCTCCGCCTCCCGGACATCCGACCACCGATTCCCGGCCATCTCATCCCCTTTACAGCTTTCGCCTCCCGCCTTCTCCTCCGCTCCCGACCTGGAATTCCGGCCCTTCTCCTCCGCCTCAACATCCTAGCCTTCGCTACACTTCCCCAAGCTCCAGCGGCGTCCTCGCTTCTCCCTCGCAGCTACCTCTCCTCAGAAAATTTCCCGTCCAAGTCATTCTATATAGGTATAGAATTTCTTCTCCTTAATTTTTTATTCTTTTGAAACTAATCACTTATTCTTATATCACTACACAAATTATCTTCTGCATTGTTTATTTAGTCAATAATCAGTCATCATAAGTGGAAATCTGGGTATGAATCTTTGGGTATTTTTTTGAATTCATTTCTGTTGTTTGGTCTATTTGGGAGCCGATCTGCCTGCTTTACTAGACTGAATTTTGGCTTCTGGATTTGGGTTTGACTAAACCCCTGGTTTTTTGGTTTCATGGTCTACCAATCCATCACCTTCTTCAAAAAAAATTCATCTTAGAGATAATTTTTACTTCCTCTGATTGTTATTGAAAGAATCTGTTTTCATTTACAATGTTTTATATTACTACATTTTTTTCATTGGATATAACTGACAAAGACTACTAATTTAGGATGATATACTAGTGATGAGTTCTATTTGAAGGACATAAAAGTATTGGGAAGGAGGGAATCTAGAACTAAAGTGTCATACCCAGGGGAACAGTGGTGTCTACTCTAAAATGTCCATATGAACAGCATCTCCTTATGCTATAGCTTTCTTGATAGATCGCATGAAGGGCATGGGGTCATCAAACATGATTTTTTTATGTATTCCATCATTTATCTTCTTTATAAACCCTGTATTCCATATGAACAACATCTCCTTATGGTATGCGTTTTATAAATATTTTCATGGTTTCCATCATTTTGGAAATTTTCGTGTTGTCATGCTGATTTAATAGGGTATAATTTATTGAATTAATATTTCTTGATTATATTACTTAGGACTGTGTTAAATGAAAATTTCTACATACGTAAATTGTTGGTGGTGGTTTCATCTAGAAATACAACAAACTCATGAAGGATTATATGCCATATATGGTTTTTAGTGTTTTGAAACTATAGAGACATCATTATATTGTGTTTTATATTTATAACTCGAATGATAAGCCTCCATGTATAAGCTACCTATTGAATTATGAATTGATTAGCGAAGTCACTACCATCACCTTCCACTAGACCCTCCAATGTTCAATGCCTGAAGATGATTAATGAATTGTAAATTAATATGAAACAGATTAGTTATGTTAAATAAAATTCACGTGGTTTCTTGTTCTTAGTCTAGAATTGTCATGGTATTAAAGGTAAAGGATAAAACTAGGTAGCTAAATATGAAATCTCTTAAATGGTTGGGTGTACCTTTTTCCTTATCACAATAATCAAATGAAATTTCATAAATATTGACTTTTGAAATTATATGACCATTAAATTTATTATTAAATGGATTTTAATGAGATGGTTTCTTGATTTAAAACATTGAATTAACTAAATAATTATGACATAAATTATTTGACTAATGGATTTCATGTCTTCAAAAGCTTTTCACATCAATGAAAAATCAGAATGAACCATATGGCATATTAAATGGAAGACCTTTTTCTCTTTTTCCCTACTTATTCAATCATGAACTCCTCTTGTCATTAAATACTTGTCATTAAATATGTTTTGCTAGCTAATAATATGCTTTGATTGATTTAATAATAAAATTGTTTTTTCATGAACTTTCTGCAGGGGGAGGTGGGGGGGGGGGTGGGCAGGGGGGGAGGGGGAGGGGGGCTGGGCAGTGGGAGGGCTGGGCAGGGGGGGAGGGGAGGGGGAGGGGGAGGGGCAGTGGGGGGCTGGGCAGTGGGGGGCTGGGCAGTGGGGGGGAGGGCTGGGCAGGGGGGGGGAGGGGGAGGGGGGAGGGGGTGGCTGGGCAGGGGGGGAGGGGGGGGGAGGGGGGGAGGGCTGGGCAGGGGGGAGGGGGGGTGGGCAGTGGGAGGGCTGGGCAGGGGGGGAGGGGGGAGGGCTGGGCAGGGGGGAGGGGGGGTGGGCAGTGGGAGGGCTGGGCAGGGGGGGAGGGGGAGGGGCAGTGGGGGGCTGGCCAGTGGGCGGGCTGGGGAGGTGGGAAAATAGGTTTAAAAATGACGTACATAGATCAACCTGATGTTTGAAGTAGTTCTATGTGGAATTTGAGTTCAAGATATTTCTTGAGATTTCAACAATGGTTTTTTGTAATAAATATCTCATTATAAGTCATTTAATAACCAATTAAAATAATTTTAATCAATGAATAATGTCATTCATATTTCTAAGAGAAGGTATGATTTTTAGTAGTATTTTAAATTCAAATTCCAAATGCACTAATTGTTTTGAATATCACACTTTATCTGGTGATATTTCTGGATCTGTTTGACCACGATCAAATCACATTCTTATTTATTCTCAACTAGTTTAGTGTGCAAGGATGTATACATACATGTTTTGATCTACTGCTACTAATAACAAAATTTCTTTATGCAATTTCTTCTTTCATTTTTTCTACTTTTTCAGCATTTGTTTTAGTTCTATATGACATTTCATTGATTATGAGTCTTATATATTCATTAATAATAATTCATGGTTTTATTTGTTGCATGTACAGATTGTATCAAATTAAAGTATGATTAGCAATCAGTGGTTTGCCATTCGATCTTTATCAAGGTGAGCTGACAAATCTATGTGCCAATCTGACACGACATTTGAGCTTATTCATGCATGACTCATCAATGTGAATTCTTCTTTGAGTTATGAGTCTAGCTGAAACGCACTTTAGATATTGGAATCATTGAACACACATGCATTCTGAATGTCCACTTTTTTTTTCCTGCTCGGTCATTGGTTTTAATCTAGCTTCTTTCATTTGGTTGGCATTTCCCATCACTTTTGTGCTGAATATGTTTTCCATCTATTGTTTGAACAGTTGAAACTGTTTGAATGGTTCTGTATGTAGTATGTGGGTGTGTCTCGATACGTTCTGTTTGACCAAGTCTATCCTATCCCCTTATCTTCTACATGTACTTCTCACCTCCAGGATATTCTTCTACATGTACTTCTCACCTCCAGGATAATCTTCATCAAAGATATTTACTATAGTGTGGTTGTGCTCCAGGGTGATGGAATTTTTCATCAGGATGTCTGTGATTGCGGCTTTGATACTGCACTTACCTAGGTGAACTCTACTACTTAAGGATAATTTTATATGTATCATTTCAATGCTCTTATTTCAATTAAATATATTTACTATAGATTGGTTGTGATCCAGGGTGATGGAATTTGTCGTCAGGATGTCTGTGATTGTGATAATGAGGATGAACTACACACCTGAATGAAGGGAAATGTAAATAGGAAAATAGAAAAAGCAGACTAAAATGTGATGCCGCACACCAATGGTAAACATACATGTTTACTATTTAATTTGTTTTCAGTACTATTTTTCAAATTCCTATTTGATGTGAAATAATTATTACATTATCTACAGTACTGAAACGTTATTTGAAATTTATGTTGCTCCATTGAAAGCAATTAGTCATTTCATTATCCCGTTTTCATTGTGTTCAATTTTCAATGCCTGAATTATTATACTGCACAAATACGACATGTTTGTTGCCTCCTATCATTACAGTTTTCTGTTTGCATACTGTACATACACACCATCATGGAATGTATTATATAAATGCCAGATTATTCATTTTTATTTGAACTCCATGTTTCAAATACGACATGTTTGTTTTCAGTCCGCTCCCTTCGCTCCTGGTCGGAAGATGCTGCCCCGCGGATGTCGCTGGATCGGGCCAACACGCGGTGGTCACGCCGCGGTCACGCCGCGGTCACGCCGCGGTCACGCCGCGGTCACGCCGCGGTCACGCCGCGGTCACGCCGCGGTCACGCCGCGGTCACGCCGTGATGTGGCCCTGCTCCAGCCACATCCAGCAGGGGGAGGGGTGTCCAGCGGGGGGGAGGGGTGTCCGCGGTCACGCCGCAGTCACGCCGAAATATATCTATACGTTTGTAATCAATCTAAACAAAGAATAAGAATGGTGTACCTTACACCATTCGATCCAGTCTTTCGAAGATTTTCACAAGTGTTTGATTGTGATCACTTAGAAGTCGCTGAAAGACTCCTTCAGAGGTATCCACAAATCATGGGAATCACCCGACACTTAGTAGGACCCCCCTTTCACCCGCATTCCAGCCTCCTCCCACTCCCTTCGCTCCTGGTCGGAAGATGCTGCCCCGCGGATGTCGCTGGATCGGGCCAACACGCTGCGGTCACGCCGCGGTCACGCCGCGGTCACGCCGCGGTCACGCCGCGGTCACGCCGCGGTCACGCCGCGGTCACGCCGCGGTCACGCCGTGATGTGGCCCTGCTCCAGCCACATCCAGCAGGGGGGAGGGGTGTCCAGCGGGGGGGAGGGGTGTCCGCGGTCACGCCGCAGTCACGCCGAAATATATCTATACGTTTGTAATCAATCTAAACAAAGAATAAGAATGGTGTACCTTACACCATTCGATCCAGTCTTTCGAAGCTTTTCACAAGTGTTTGATTGTGATCACTTAGAAGTCGCTGAAAGACTCCTTCAGAGGTATCCACAAATCATGGGAATCACCCGACACTTAGTAGGACCCCCCTTTCACCCGCATTCCAGCCTCCTCCCGCTCCCTTCGCTCCTGGTCGGAAGATGCTGCCCCGCGGATGTCGCTGGATCGGGCCACGCCGCGGCCACGCCGCGGTCACGCCGCGGTCACGCCGTGATGTGGCCCTGCTCCAGCCACATCCAGCAGGGGGGAGGGGTGTCCAGCGGGGGGGAGGGGTGTCCGCGGTCACGCCGCAGTCACGCCGAAATATATCTATACGTTTGTAATCAATCTAAACAAAGAATAAGAATGGTGTACCTTACACCATTCGATCCAGTCTTTCGAAGCTTTTCACAAGTGTTTGATTGTGATCACTTAGAAGTCGCTGAAAGACTCCTTCAGAGGTATCCACAAATCATGGGAATCACCCGACACTTAGTAGGACCCCCCTTTCACCCGCATTCCAGCCTCCTCCCGCTCCCTTCGCTCCTGGTCGGAAGATGCTGCCCCGCGGATGTCGCTGGATCGGGCCACGCCGCGGCCACGCCGCGGTCACGCCGCGGTCACGCCGCGGTCACGCCGCGGTCACGCCGCGGTCACGCCGCGGTCACGCCGTGATGTGGCCCTGCTCCAGCCACATCCAGCAGGGGGGAGGGGTGTCCAGCGGGGGGGAGGGGTGTCCGCGGTCACGCCGCTGTCACGCCGAAATATATCTATACGTTTGTAATCAATCTAAACAAAGAATAAGAATGGTGTACCTTACACCATTCGATCCAGTCTTTCGAAGCTTTTCACAAGTGTTTGATTGTGATCACTTAGAAGTCGCTGAAAGACTCCTTCAGAGGTATCCACAAATCATGGGAATCACCCGACACTTAGTAGGACCCCCCTTTCACCCGCATTCCAGCCTCCTCCCGCTCCCTTCGCTCCTGGTCGGAAGATGCTGCCCCGCGGATGTCGCTGGATCGGGCCACGCCGCGGCCACGCCGCGGTCACGCCGCGGTCACGCCGCGGTCACGCCGCGGTCACGCCGCGGTCACGCCGCGGTCACGCCGCGGTCACGCCGCGGTCACGCCGCGGTCACGCCGCGGTCACGCCGCGGTCATGCCGTGATGTGGCCCTGCTCCAGCCACATCCAGCAGGGGGGAGGGGTGTCCAGCGGGGGGGAGGGGTGTCCGCGGTCACGCCGCTGTCACGCCGAAATATATCTATACGTTTGTAATAAATCTAAACAAAGAATAAGAATGGTGTACCTTACACCATTCGATCCAGTCTTTCGAAGCTTTTCACAAGTGTTTGATTGTGATCACTTAGAAGTCGCTGAAAGACTCCTTCAGAGGTATCCACAAATCATGGGAATCACCCGACACTTAGTAGGACCCCCCTTTCACCCGCATTCCAGCCTCCTCCCGCTCCCTTCGCTCCTGGTCGGAAGATGCTGCCCCGCGGATGTCGCTGGATCGGGCCAACACGCTGCGGTCACGCTGCGGTCACGCCGCGGTCACGCCGCGGTCACGCCGCGGTCACGCCGCGGTCACGCCGCGGTCACGCCGCGGTCACGCCGCGGTCACGCCGCGGTCACGCCGTGATGTGGCCCTGCTCCAGCCACATCCAGCAGGGGGGAGGGGTGTCCAGCGGGGGGGAGGGGTGTCCGCGGTCACGCCGCAGTCACGCCGAAATATATCTATACGTTTGTAATCAATCTAAACAAAGAATAAGAATGGTGTACCTTACACCATTCGATCCAGTCTTTCGAAGCTTTTCACAAGTGTTTGATTGTGATCACTTAGAAGTCGCTGAAAGACTCCTTCAGAGGTATCCACAAATCATGGAATCACCCGACACTTAGTAGGACCTCTCTCAATACCAGTCCTTCCTGCTTGTCGAAGTTTTCACAAGCGTTTGATCGAGATCTCCGAGAAGTCACCGAAAGACTCCTTCTGAGGTATCCAAGGTTCATGGGAATCACCCGATGCTTAGGTAGGGTCTCTCTCAACACCACAGTCTGTTAGAACCTTGTTTAAAGGTGGGAGAGAAACAAGAGCTAGAGAGAATCGGCTTTGAGGAGTTCTAACGATCACATGATCTCATCCATCAAGTGAAACCACTTGCATAGGAATTGAACCAATTCATATAGGCCTTCGAGAACCTCAAAATGTTCAGCCTATTCATGGTACGTTACACAAATGTCCCAAATGTTTCAGCTCATTTGAAGCGTACGGCTCAATCCCATTAGTAATCGTTTAACATTTAAATTAAACGATTATGTGAGATGTTCAAACTCCCCAAATCCATCGAAACAGAAAGAAGCTTCGAGCTCTAAACCAGATCTGTTTTAGCATGAATTGATACCATTGCTGCATGCAACTTCCAGCTCTAAACCAGATCTGTTTTCAGCTCTAAAATATATGCTTTGTGAGCACACTTACCCCATGGATTGTGTCTCCCCTTCTTTAGGTTTGTTCTCTTCTTCACAACCCAAAACACAACCTGTTTTTCCTTGGACAGCTTTACCACCAAGGATTTTTCTTTTCACTATAGGTTGATTTTTCTTTCTCCAAATCACCTTGCTGCTTGGACCGTCCCTGCAAGCATTTTCAGTACATACCTTGCCTTGGGGCACCCCTTTCACATGAATCCTTCTAGTTTTAGGATCATGTGAGTTCTTCTCATGCTTCCAAGCCCTTTTTTGTGTCTTTCCAGGGGGGGGGGGGCTGGCAGGGGGCAGGGGGGGGGGGGGGCTGGGGGTGGGGGCTGGCAGGGGCAGGGGGGCTGGCAGGGGGAAGGGGGGGGGGTGGCAGGGGGCAGGGGGGGCTGGCAGGGGGACAAGCAGGGGGAAGGGGGGGGGAGCTGGCAGGGGGGCAGGGGGGGGGGGCTGGCAGGGGCAGGGGGAGGCTGGCAGGGGGAAGGGGGGGGCTGGCAGGGGGGCAAGCAGGGGGCAGGGGGGGCTGGCAGGGGGACAAGCAGGGGGAAGGGGGGGGCTGGCAGGGGGGCGGGGGGGGGGGGGGGGGGGGGGGGGGCTGGCAGGGGCAGGGGGAGGCTGGCAGGGGGAAGGGGGGGGGCTGGCAGGGGGGCAAGCAGGGGGCAGGGGGGGCTGGCAGGGGGACAAGCAGGGGGAAGGGGGGGGGGGCTGGCAGGGGGGCAGGGGGGGGGGGGGCTGGCAGGGGGGCAGGGGGGGGGGGGGGGGCTGGCAGGGGCAGGGGGAGGCTGGCAGGGGGAAGGGGGGGGGGCTGGCAGGGGGGCAAGCAGGGGGCAGGGGGGGCTGGCAGGGGGACAAGCAGGGGGAAGGGGGGGTGGCAGGGGGACAAGCAGGGGGAAGGGTGGGGGGGGGGGCTGGCAGGGGGGCAGGGGGGGGGGGGCTGGCAGGGGCAGGGGGAGGCTGGCAGGGGGAAGGGGGGGGGGGGGCTGGCAGGGGGGCAAGCAGGGGGCAGGGGGGGCTGGCAGGGGGACAAGGAGGGGGAAGGGGGGGCTGGCAGGGGGGCAAGCAGGGGGCAGGGGGGGGGGGCTGGCAGGGGCAGGGGGAAGGGGGGGGGGGGCTGGCAGGGGGGCAAGCAGGGGGCAGGGGGGGCTGGCAGGGGGAGGGGGGGGAGGGCTGGGTTACATGAGAGGTCTCCACATCCAATTCAAGAAAACGGTTACTAGTGGGAGGCTGGCAGGGGGGCAGGGGGGGGGGCTGGCAGGGGCAGGGGGAGGCTGGCAGGGGGAAGGGGGGGGCTGGCAGGGGGGCAAGCAGGGGGCAGGGGGGGCTGGCAGGGGGACAAGCAGGGGGAAGGGGGGGGGCTGGCAGGGGGGCAGGGGGGGGGGGGGCTGGCAGGGGCAGGGGGAGGCTGGCAGGGGGAAGGGGGGGGGGGCTGGCAGGGGGGCAAGCAGGGGGCAGGGGGGGCTGGCAGGGGGACAAGCAGGGGGAAGGGGGGGGGGGCTGGCAGGGGGGCAAGCAGGGGGCAGGGGGGGGGGGCTGGCAGGGGCAGGGGGAAGGGGGGGGGGGCTGGCAGGGGGGCAAGCAGGGGGCAGGGGGGGCTGGCAGGGGGAGGGGGGGGAGGGCTGGGTTACATGAGAGGTCTCCACATCCAATTCAAGAAAACGGTTACTAGTGGGAACCGTGATAAGCATTGCTTCAGCAACATCCGCCCGCCCTTGTATCTGTTCAGCACAAGCGTCTGCTGCCTCCAATTCATAGACAGTTGAGCCCACATGCTGTGCAGTTTGCACTTTCATCTGAAAATCCCCATGTACTGTGTTTACAGGGCTGATGTCTACAGCCCGGACCATAGCATGCTGAGGTTTCTCATCATCCATGTATAATCTTATATTCTGTTTTTAGGTGCAGAATGTTAAGGTGCAGAATTGTACAGCCAGGCCTGCTTTGCTGCAGGGGATCTGCCAATACCCACAGTTCAAATGAACTGTAGGAAATGTTTGGCACTGGAAACATGTATACCCACGGTTCAAATGAACCGTGGGAAATTTCTGGACCTGCAAACAGTATACCCACGGTTATAAAACCGTGGGAAATTTCTGGACCTGCAAACAGTATACCCACGGTTATAAAACCGTGGGTATACATCTATATCCGGAGATGCAAAACAGTATACCTGCGGTTATAAAACCGTAAGTATACATCTATACCTACGGTTCAATGAACCGTGGGTAATATAAAATTTTCCGGGTCTATACCCACGGTTCTCTGAAAACCGTGGGTATAGGCCTATTGCGACGGCACTCCAGCCCGCGGTTACTGAAACCGTGGGTATACCCTATACCCACGGTTTCAAGGGCTATACCCACGGTTTTAAACCGTGGGTATAGGTGCGATTTCCAGTAGTGAAACCCTAACAAATCATAATAAACCCTAATAAATCGTAATAAACCCAAATACATGTTACTAAACCCTAAAAAATAAAGTAAACCCTAATAAACCCTAATAAATCTTAAATAGCCCTAAAAATGTTGATAAACCCTATCAAAATATATTAAGGTCTACAAAATCCCAATAATACCCTAATATACAATAAAAAGTGCTAATAAACTGTAAAAAATCATAAAAACACTAATAAAACATAAAGAACCCTAATAAACCCTAAAGAAACATATTAAACTCTAAAGAACACTAAAAACCCCTAAAAACCCTAAAAACACTAAAACACATTATATAAACCCGGAAAACCTCTATAATGCCCAAACAAACCCTAAAACACACTAAAAACCATGACAACCCCAATCAATCCCAAAAAAACAAATACACCCATAAAACCCCGCCAAAAACATTAAAAAGCCATCAAATACCATAAAAACCATGAACACCTGTTAACAACCCTTAAAAACCCTAAAAACACTACACACTATAAAACCATTAAATCACTAAAAAGGCTTCAAATAGATACATAAACTCTAAAAATGTTACATAAAACCAAAAAAATGCAACTTAAACCCTAAAAAACACAAAATAAACCAAAAAACGGAACATAAACCCAAAAAACGCTACATAAACTCTAAAAGCACTACATAAACTGTAGAATTGTAACCTAAAACCTAAAAAACACCACATAAACCCTAAAAAATGCAACATAAACATTAAAAAACGCTACATAAAACCTACAAACACAATATAAACCCAAAAAACACTACATGAACCCAAAAAACATTACATAAACCTTAAAAAATGCAACATAAACACTACATAGCCCATAAAAATGATACATAATCCCAGAAAACGCAACATAAACCCTAAAAAATGCTACATAAAACCTAATCCCTTAACACACTACATAAACCCTAAAAAAATTACATAAACCCTAAAAATGATACATAAAACCTAAAATCTCTAACTAACTCTAAAAATGATACATAAAAACAAAAAATGCTACATAAACTCTAACAACACTACACATACCCTAAAAAGTTCTATAAAAACCCTAAAGATGCTTCAAAACCCTCAAAAATATTAAACCCTAATATACCATAATATAAAAAATTAAACTCTGATAAACCCCTAATAAACCCATAAAGAACCACTAAAGCAACTAACAATGCTACATAAACTCTAACAATTGCTGCAAAAAATAGAAAAATGCTTCAAAACCCACAATATGCAAAACAAACCCCAAAAAACCCTTAAATAACCCCAACAAAGCATAAAAAATCCCAACTCACCTATAAAACCCAAAAAAACACATAAAATCCAAAACAACACAAACAAACTGTAACAAACCCAAAAAACCCTAACAAAGCCTAACATATCCTAACAAACACTAATAACCCCTAATAACTACTAATAAACTGTAATAACCCCTAAAACCCACTATTAAACCCTAAAACCCCTAATAAACACTTATAAATTGTAATAACCTATAATAAACCCTAAAAACTCTATTAGACCCTAATAAACACAAAAAAAATCCCTAAAACACCTAATATACAATAAAAACACTATTAAACCATAATAAACCCTAACAATCACTAAAAACAATAACAAACCCGACAAACGCTACAAAAAACTCCAAATAATAGCCTATAAAACCCTACAACCAACTAATAAACCCAAACAAACACTAATAACCCCAAAATAAATCATAACAAACCCTAACAACCCCAAATAAATTGTAACAAATCCTAACAACACCAAATAAATCATAAAAACTGAAGCAAACCATAACAAACCCCTAATAAACCCCAATAAACTCAAAAAATCATAATAAACCCTAATAAATTGTAATAAACCCAAATACATGTTACTAAACCCTAATAAATAAAATAAACCCTAATAAATCCTAAATAACCCTAAAAGGTTGATAAACACTAGAAAAAGCTATTAATTCCTACAAAAGCCCAATAAAACCCTAATATACAATAAAAATTGCTAATAAACTGTAAAAAATCCAAAAGAACACTAATAAACCCTAAAGAACCCTAATAAACCCTAAAGAACTGTATTAAACTCTAAACAACACTAAAAACCCTAAAGAAACCAAAAAAACTAAAACACATTATATAAACCCTAAAAACCACTACAGTACCCAAACAAACCCTAAGACACACTAAAATACCATAATAACCCCTATCAATCCCAAAAAAAACAAATAAACCCATAAAACCTCCCAAACCCCATTAAAAATCCATAAGATACCATAAAAAACCATAAACACCCGTTAACAACCCTTAAAACCCCTAAAAATACTACAAACCATAAACAACCATTAAAACCCTAAAAAGGGCTTCAAATAGATACATAAACTCTAAAAACGTTACATAAAATCTAAAAAATGCAATAAAAACCCTAAAAATGCAACATAAACCAAAAAATGCAACATAAACCCAAAAACACTACATAAACCCTTAAAGCACTACATAAACCCTAGAATTGTAACATAAACCCTAAAAACACAACATAAATCCTAAAAACTCAACACAAAAATTAAAAACGCTACATAAAACCTAAAAACACAATATAAAACCCTAAAAACACTACATGAACCCTTAAAACGTTACATAAACCCAAAAAAATGCAACATAAATGCTACATCACCCCTAAAAATGCTACATAAACCCAGAAAACGCAACATAAACCCTAAAAAATGTTACATAAAACCTAAACCCTAAACACGCTACATAAATAATAAAAACATTCCATAAACCCTTAAAATAATACATAAAACCAAAACCCGCTAACTATACCCTAAAAATGATACATAAACACTAAAAATGCTACATAAAATCTAACAACGCTACACAAACACAATAAAATTCTACAAAAACCCAAAATACGCTTTAAACCCCTCAAAAATATTAAACCCTAATATACCATAATATAAAAAATTTAACCTGAATATACCCCTAATAAACCCTAATAATCACTAAAAACACCTTATAATCCCAAAAATTCTATGAAACTCTTCTCAACCAGAATAAAATCAAAAAATAACTAATAAACCCTAATAAATGATAATAAAACCTAATAATCCCTAAAATCACATTATGAAAACCTAAACAACCGAAACCAACCCTAATAGACACTAATAAACACTAATAAACCCTAATAAACCCCAATCAAACGCTAAAAATCCCTAATAAACCATTAATAAAGCCAAATAAACCCTACATAACCCTAACAAACCTTAACACACAATAATAACCCCTAATAAAACCCTACAAAACCCTAATAAAGAAAAAAAATGCTAGTATACGTTAAAAAATCCCTAGAAACCCTGATAAACTCTAATACAACCTAATAAACCCAAAAAGGCTCACAAAAAATAAAAAAATGATCACAAACAATAAAAACGCTCTATATTACCTAAAAGACCTAAAAACACTAATATAACCTAATAAAGACAAAAAATGCTAATATACCTTAAAAATCTCTAGAAACCCTAATAAACCATAATATACTCTAATATAACCAAATAAACCCTAAAAATGATCAGAAACAAAAACAAAATGCTCACAAACAATAAAAACACACTATATTATGTAAAAAGACCTAACAAACACTAATATAACCTAATAAAACAAAAAAACTAATAAACCCTTAACAAACCCTAATAAACCCTAAAAATCCCTAATGAACCATAATAAAAATGAATAAACCCTAATAAAACTCTACCAAAACCCTAAAAATACCTTCTCAACCCTAATAAACCTTAACACACCATAAAAAACCTAATAAAACCCAACTAAACCCAAATAAACAAAAAAATGCAAACAAACCATTAAAAGCCTTAGAAACCCTAATAAACCATAATAAATTTAAATAAAAGCTAATAAACCATTAAAAATGCTCACAAACACTACAAACACGCTAATAAAACCTAAAAAGTCACAACAACCCCCCATATATATTAACAAAAACTGAAAACCACTCATATACCCTAATAAAAACACTACAAACCCTAGTAAACCCTAAAAATCACTAACAAACCCAAATAAACCCTACTCAACCCTAATAAACTATAATAAAACCTTAAAGATACCGACTCAACCCTAATAAAACCCTAAAAATACATAATCAACCTGAATAAACCTTAACACACCATAATAAACCATAATAAACCCCACTAAACCCTAAAATACGCAAATATACCATTAAAAAGCCCTAAAACCCCTAATAAATTCTAATCAAACCTAACAAAGGTAAAAAAGTTCTAATAAACCTGATTAAGCACCACTAAACACTAAAAAATCCTAATAGACCCTCTTAAAAATTAATAAACCATAATGAACCCTAATAAACCCTAATATATCCTAAACATACCCAAATATACCATAATATACCAAAATATACTCTAATAAACCCAACTCAATCCTAATAAAGCCCTAAAAATACCTAATAAACCCTAATAAACCTTAACACACCGTATTAAAACCCTAATAAAATCCTAATAACCCCCACCAAACCCTAAAAAACGCTAATATACCATTAAAAACCCTAAAACCCTAACAAACCATAATAAATGTTAATAACACCTAAAAATCCTAAAAAATGATAGTATACCCTAAAAATACCTCTAATAATAATAGTTGTAATAACACATGTGCATGTGCATATGCATGCGCATTTGCATGTGAATGATAATAAATAATAAATTATAAATAATAACACATGTGAATTGCATGTGTGTGTGCTTGTGCATGTGAATGATAATAAATAATAAATAATAATGCCCATCCAAGTGAATGTGCACGTGCATGTGCATGGAAATAAAGAATAAATAATAACAAAGTCCACATGAATGTGCATTTTCATTTGAATGATAATAAATAATAAATAATAACGCATGTGATAATAGAACAACGCAAGTGAATTGCGTGTGCACATGCATGAGTATATATAATAATAACACATGTGATAATAGAACATCGCAAGTGCTTTCCATTTTCATTTCATGGTAATAAATAATATATAATAATGCACGTGAATGTGAATTTATATGTAATGATAATGATAATGAGGCATGCACGTGCATGGTAATAAATAATAAATAACAACGCATGTGCATGTGCATTTATATTTGTGATACAAAAAACAACAACAACAATAATAATAATTGAATAAAGAAAGTGCATTGCATGGGCACGTGCATAGTAGTAAATAAAAAATAAAAAATAGTAAATAAGAACGCGCATGCATGTGCATGTGCATTTACATTTGATAATAATATTAATAATACTAATTGTAATAATAATAATAATAATGCATGCACGTGCGAGGTAATAAATAATAAATAACAACGCACTTGCATGCAGATTTGCATGTGATAATGTTAATAATAATGATAATGATAATAATAATAATAAATAATAATAATAAAAACTGTGATAATAATAATAATAATAATAATAAAAGAATAATACAATTGCATTGCATATGCATGTGCAAGGTAATAAATAATAAATAATAACTCACGTGTATCAGAATTTGCATGTGATGATAATAATAATAACAACAGTAGTAGTTGTAGTGATAATAGTATTAGTACCAATGCATGTGATAATAGAGTATTGCATGTGCATTACGTGTGCACGTGCATGGTAATAAATAATATCACACGTGCATTGCATTTGCCTGTGATGATGATGACGATGATAAAAATAATAATAACAATAATAATAACAATAATAACAATACATGTGAGAATCGAATAACGCACGTGCGTTGAATGTGTGTGTTTATGCATTTGCATGTGCATTTTCATGTGCATTTTCATGTGATGATAATAACAATAACATAACAATAACAACAACAACCACAATAATAATAATAACAACAAAAATAGCAATGTATGTCATAATAAAATTACTTGTGTGCATTGCATGTGCACCTGCATGTTAATAAAAAATAAAAAATAAAAAATAATGCATGTGCATGTGCATGTGCATGAGATGATAATAATAATAATAGTAATAATAATAATAATAATAATAATAATAATAATAGTAATAATAATAATAATAACAGCAACACATGTGATAATAGAATAACGCACATGTGTTGCATGTGCAGTGCATGATAATAAATAACAACTCATAGCGCACGTGATGATAATAATAACAGTAATAGTAATATTAATAATAATAGCGCATTTCATAATAGAATAACGCACATTTATTGAATGTGCACGTGTATGGTAATAAATATTAACGCACGGGCATTTTCATTTGCATTCGATGATAATAACAATAATAACAATAATAGTAATAATAACAATAAAAATAACAATGCATGTGATAATAGAATAATGTTGGTACATTACGTGAGCGCGTGCATGGTAATAAATAATAAAGGACGTGCATGTGCATTTTCATGTGATGATAATAATAATAATAATATTAGTAGTAAAAATAATAATAATAACAACAACAACAAAATATGCACATGCATAGAAATAAATAATAAATAATAAATAATAACGCATGTGCATCTGCATTTTCAAGTGACAATAATAATAATAACAATATCAATAATAGTAATAACAATAATGATATTTATAATAATGATATTGATAATAATGATAATAATAACATGTGTGATAATAGAATAAAACACGCCCTAACAAACCCTAACAAAACCTAACAAACCCTAACAACCACTAATAACCCCTAAGAACCACTAATAAACCCAAATAACACATGAAACCCACTATTATACCCTAAAACCCGAATAAACACTAATAAATCATAATAACATGTAATAAACCCTAAAAACCCTATTAGACTCTAATAAATGATAAAAAATCCTTTAAACCCCTAATATACAATAAAAAACAGTATTGAACAATAAAAATTCCTAATAATCACTAAAAACCCTAACAAACATGTAAAAGCAATACAAAACCCGCCAAATAATAGCCTACAAAACCCTACAACCCGATAATAAACCCTAACAAACCCTAATAACCCCATAATAAATCATAACATACCCTAATAACCCCAAATAAATCATAACAAATCCTAACAATGCCAAATAAATCCTAACAAACTGAGACAAACCATAACAAACCCCTAATAAACCGCAATAAACCCAAACAAAGCGTAATAAACCATAATAAATCCAAATACATGTTACTAAACCCTAATAAACCCTAAAACACAATAAAAACCCTCTAACAGCACCTATCAATCCCGAAAAAACAAATAAACCCTTAAACCCCCCCCCCCAAAACCATTGAAAACCCATAAAATACCATAAAAACTATAAACACCCGTTAGCAACCCTTAAAACCCCATAAACCTACTACAAACAACAAACAACCATTAAAACTGTCACGACCCCCTCCCCACAAAGTGTACCCCTCCTGGGCCAGCAATGTGAGAACACATGCGGAAGAGAGAGATAAGATAGAAACCAATAAATTCCAACTCAGAACTGAAATATAAAAGAAACCCAATTACATATATGAAATGTCATGAAAAAGTATTACAACTGAAAGGGAAAACTAAAAGTACCCAAAAGAAAGTAAAATGGTAGCGACCACAAGCCCGAACAGCTCCTCCAACCACAAGCTAGTAGTAACCAGCTTGATCTCCAACCTACTCCAAGTGACCTGAAAAACAGTTTATATATACATAGGTTGAGTAAAACAGTATACTCAATAGGATCATCCCCAAGCCTCTCGTGAAAAAGTAATGAAATCATGCTAAAGCCCAGTGAACAACAAGTGAAACTAACTCGTCACCTAAACAGGTATACTATGTTCCCAACCTCACCATGGCTACTCTCACCAAGTAAAGCATACAAGAATATAGCATATAGTAAAGAATATCAAGGGTACCCTGCTACTACTTCCCCACTAGTTTGCCGCTTTTCCCCAATGACATACTTCATGTGCATCTCTCTCCAAATCCTTCCCCACAGACACCTGGGCTAAGCTCCACAATCTGCACCTTAGGCACCACAAAGGCTTGCCCGCAGACACCTGGGCGAAGCACCACACCATCCTCACAACCAAAAGTAACCGGGTAAGTTCTGGGAACCACCACATCCCGCATAACGTGTATCATACATCGGGTATTATACCTCAATCCATTATAGCCAACACACCGAGTAGGTATACTCAAGACATCACAGCCTATACACATTACACCTATAGTAGTCCATAGGATACTATATCCAGAATATGTGTGTGTGAAATAACCACAAGCCATTATAGCCCTCTACACACATATACGGGGAAACAAACTGTTGTGCCTGTTGGCACATATATCTACCAAGAGAAGAGAGCAGGGCCAAAGGGGGTAGTCAGCCATTCGTCCTCCCACCAGAATGTTGGGGAAAACACCCCCCCTGGGCTCAGAATCCCTGGGGTGTCAGTTTCCCTTACCCACAGGGTAGATTAGATTATAGAAACACAAAAAGTACAGAAAATATATATAACTCAGATCCACACTATGGGCATTACCTAGTCTTAGATACAACTGCAGCTAACGTCTCTCAGACTCCAGGCTGCTACTTCTAAGACTAGGTATCCTATAAGCACACAAACATTTGAATAACTTTATTAGATTACTCTATTCTCATTTTATCAGTTCCACTGTACGTTAATTAATTCTTTAAACATTAATTAACCATGAACAATTCCACATTAATCTGAATTGACATCACATTCAAAATCAACTGCTCCTTTTAAGATTCACATCACCTTTAAATTTCAGTCTCCCCATCCCTGTGGATTATCACCATTTAATCAAACATTCATTACAGAATTACTTTCCCATATTCCCAGGCATTCTAAAAAGGCATCCTATGCAACTAAACACAAAGGGTGGATCAACACGGTGAGTAAATATACTACCCATCGAGCCTTTGCCGCCTATAGCAAGTGCAGAGACACATTCTCCCTTGAGAGGATAAACACGGAAAGCACGTGGCATACCCAGCGTGTGTTTGCCTCCTTTGGAAGGAGGGTAAGAAAGACCAGCTGCCTTGAGAAGTGGGGAAAAGTAAATAAGATAAACAAACAAACAAAATCACCAACATCCAGCCATCACATCCATCCCATACCATCATCGTTGGTGTCCTCCCCGACACCCACATGCATAATCTGATGCATCTCGCCACCCTAGGCGTCATCCACTGCCACAACAACAAGTCCCCATGCCTCCACATATCAAAACAACCATCCAATCTCACATCACAACACAAGCAGTAAGAAAACACAACATCACATCAATGGGATCTTGACCCTTTAACAATCAAGAGGGTAACTCAGAGCCCTTTAAGAAATTCTCACAAAATCTGTTCTTAGTCCATATTGAATTAGAAGATTTGTTATTCGTTGGTTCCAGTTACAGGAGACCTAATCAGTAGGCTATCACAATTAAACAACCATTCTTACTTCCCTAACTTGATTAACATCAAATTAGAACAACTACAACAACGACATCAACCAGATTCATTTACATTCCTCTTTATCTTTATCCAATTAATTGCCAATTAATTCCAGATTTATGTTCATTATCAATTTCCATCAATAAAAAACAACTAATCAATGAAAATCATAGATATCACTCTATCTAGCAAAACATGTGGCAAACCGTTATCGCGGTATAAAGCAACAACATGCGATCAACCAATTCATTTAATCTGGTTCAAGTATTTAATTGGGTCAATTTCATTGTGTTCCAAAGGGCTAAATCATGAAAATTCTACGATTGTAAATATACAATTAGAGAAGCCACGAATCCTCGACCTCAAAAATTCTTGACGTTCTTTATCCACACAATGGGTCACAATCCTCCTCTCATGACAACTGCATCCACCCAAAGATGCCACGATACGACAGCACCAAGAAAACCCCAAGAAAAACCCATTATAAGCATGGAGATTACACGCTATAATATGGAAAGGAGAAGAGGAGAAAAAATTAACCCCAAAGAATGATGATACAACATACCTTATATGGAGGATTGATCGATACATCTCGGTTGCATCAAAATAGAACAGAACCAATCCTAGGAGTAAAGTTTGATTGTGCAACTCCTACGTGAAAGATTTAAAGGTTATAGTGTCTCATAGATGATAACAAAGAGGAAGAACAAGGGAGAATGATATCTCGTCCCTTTTTGAAGATTTAATGGGGCGACAGTCAGTTTAAGATATGTTTAATTCCCCATTAAAAGAGAATCGCATTAACCCACGTGGTTTGACCAAGTAAAACATCCCGAGCCATAGGAATAATTAATATAGGATTAATGGCATTTGAATCGGCCTTAAGAGTCCTTAAAACAAGGCTTTAAATGTATTTTACGTCAAAGAAGACGTCAAAGGGGTGAAACTATAGGAAGATTGAAACACTGCTCACACACTCAAAATTTTGAAAAGGAAAGAAAAGGTCACTGTTAGACCTCACCATTCTGGAAATATTGTTCAAGTCTACAGTTAGAAGGTCACAGTTGGAAGGTTACTGTTCTGGAAACACTATTCAAGTCTACAGTTGGAAGGTCACAGTTAGAAGGTTACCGTTCTGGAAACACTGTTCAAGTCTATAGTTGGAAGGTCCCAGTTAGAAGGTTACCGTTCTGGAAACACTCTTCAAGTCTACAGTTGGAAGGTCACAGTTAGAAGGTTACTATTCTGGAAACACTGTTCAAGTCTATAGTTGGAAGGTCACAGTTAGAAGGTTACTGTTCTGGAAACACTGTTCAAGTCTATAGTTTGAAGGTCACAGTTAGAAGGTTACTGTTCTGGAAACACTATTCAAGTCTACAGTTGGAAGGTCACAGTTAGAAGGCTACTGTTCAAGAAACATTGTTCACAGAATTGGAAATTCGGAAAAGTATTGGGGATAAGTCACCTTGACCTTCTGGAACACCTCCAACACCACAATTCAACAAAGTAATGGACCAGAGAGGTCCAGGCCATTACATTAGATACCTCTCAAAAAATTCTCATCCTTGAAAATTAAAAACCAACCCAGAAGAAAAGAGGGGTTCGAATAACCACCCCATAAGATACCTCTCATGGGAAAACCACCATGAGTTGTTCGAAATCTGGAAGAAAACTACGACATCTGAGAGTTTGGGAACAAACAATCCATATCCAAACAATTCAATCATAACATCACATCAAAGGTACATAAATAAAACTTAGCACAACAACTTAAAACAACTCTGGGTACTGGACACGCATCTATGAATCACATTCCCAGGTACTCTCCTCCATGCCACCATGTCTCCACAAGACACAAACCAAGGGAATAGAATTCCCCCGCTACACCTTCTCATTGCGGTCTTGGATCTCCACAGGTCGCTCCTCAAAGGTTGCGTCATTATCAATATCGATCTCTCCCCAATCGATAACATGAGATTCATCTTGAAGATAACGACAGAGCTGTGATACATGGAAGACATCATTAATCCGACTCATCTGAGGGGGAAGTGCTACTCAATACGCCACAGCTCCAACACGAGCTAACACCTCGAAAGGCCCAAAAAACCTGGGATAAAGCTTACTTCCATGACCGAACCTTCGCTGCCCACGACGGGAAGTCACCTTCAGAAACACATGATCCCCAAAATTAAACTCTAAGGGTCTCCATCTTTGATCAGCATATGATTTCTGACGATGTTGCGTTGTCTTCATCCTCTCACGAATCACCTGAATCATCTCTGTTGTATTCTACACTAGTTCTGGTCCGAGTATTGCTGACTCTCAGACCCCAATCCAACACAACGGAGAAAGGAAAGGCCGATCATACAGGGCTTCAAACGGCGCTATACCAATGGTGGAGTGAAAACTATTATTGTAAGCAAACTCCACCAAGGTTAGGTTCCTCATCCATGAACGTCCAAAGTCAAGAAAACAATAGCGCAACATGTCTTCAAGAGTCTGGATGCTTCGCTTTGTTTGACCATCCTTTTGAAGATGAAAATCATTTCTAAGGCATAGATGAGAACCAAAATCATGTTGGAGACCCCTCCAAACCCTGGAGGTAAAACTTGGATCTCGATCAGAAATTATCTTCCTAGGGACTCCATGAAGTCTCACCACCTCCCCCAGATACTGCCTCGACAAAACATCCACCGAGCTCGACTCCTTGATCGCTATGAAGTGGGATGATTTTGTTAAACGATCCACTACCACCCATATAGCATCATGTCCTCCCAGAGATTGAGGTAAACCTGTAACAAAGTCTATTGATATGTCCTCCCACTTCCACTGAGGAATCTCTAATTGCTGGAGAAGACCACCAGGAACACGGTGTTCGGCCTTCACCTTCTGGCAGACTAAACATTGAGACACACACTCTGCAACCGCATGCTTCATCCTAGGACACCAAAACTGACTCCTCAAGGATCGGTACATCTTTGTCACACTAGGATGTTCTTCCAAGGGTGAACTGTGGAAATCTTGTAGAACTGTCTCGCGCATCACCAAGGGAACAAAAATCCTTCCATGATAAAACAGTAGGTGTTGTTCATCCTCCGACCAACCATCAGGGGCCTCACCACAAACAACTCTATCTCTCCAAACTTCCACATCTGGATCACCCAACTGGGACTCTTACACCTTCTGCATCAGGAAAAACTGCACCGTCATCTGTAAAAGACAACCTCTACCTCCAACCTCTTTCCATATCAAGATGCAAAGCTGGCAGTTCCTCCATTACTCTCCAAAAATCACTATATTCACGCACATCATTATTACGTGACTTTCGGCTCAGTGCATCAGCTAAAACATTCCCTTTCTAGGTGTATACGATATTTTAATGTCGTATTCCTGCAAGAACTCCATCCACTAACACTGCAGAAAGTTCAAGTCACGTTGGTAGAAAACATACCTCAAACTCTTATGATCAGTGAAAACTACAAAGTGCTCACCAATGAGGTAATGTCTCCACAACTTCAGAGCAAACACCACGGCTTCCAACTCAATATCATGGGTGGAATAGTTGCATTCATGGGGACGCAACTGCCGAGACCCATAATAAAACAACTGACCTCTGTTGCATGAGAACACAACCTAGCCCTAGATGTAAAGCATTACAGAAAACATCAAACTAGACCCCCTCCGCTAGAAGACAAAAGACTGGAGCACTTACCAACTTATCCATTAGATACCTGAAAGCTTCCTAACACTAATCAGTCCATATGAATTCTTGATCCTTCCAGGTCAAAGCTGTCAGAGGAGTCGAAAATCGGGAGAAATTGGCTACAAACCTCTTATAATAGCCTACAAGACCAAGGAAACTTTTCACTTCTGACACGGTCTTGGGGCTGCCCAAGACACCACTGCTTCTATCTTCGACAGATCCACAGCTAATCCCTGTTGGGACAGAACATGCCCCAAGAAACGAACTTCTCAAGCCCAAAACTCACACTTCGAAAACATCTCAAACAACTGATGTTGGCGAAGAACTCCCAAAACGGCTCGTAGATTCTATGTATGCTCCTTTTCAAATGTGGAGTACACAAGGATGTCGTCAATGAAAACCACAACAAACTTTTCCAGGAATTCACAGAACACAAAATTCATCAAACCCATGAAAACAGATGGAGCATTCATCACGCCAAATGGAATTACAACAAACTCATAATGCCCATAACAACAACGAAAAGCAGTCTTTGGGATATCCTCATCCTTTACACGCATCTGATGATATCCTGACCATAAGTTGATCTTTGAGAACCAACTTGCACCCTTCAGTTGATCGAATAAGTCATCAATCCGCGGGAGAGGATAGCGGTTCTTTATTGTCACTTTGTTTAATCGACGATAATCGACGCACAACCACAAACTTCCATCAGCCTTTTTCACAAACAAAACGGGTGCACCCCACGGTGACACACTTGGCCGAACAAAACTGCACTGCAACATGCCATCAAGCTGAATACGTAGCTATCGTAACTTAGAAGGGGCCATCCTATATGGATACATAGAGATAGGAGATGCTCCTGGCTATAGCTTGATCCCAAAATCAATCTCTCGTCGAGGGGGTAAGGCAACAACCTCTTCTAGAAATATGTCAGGGTACTCCTCTACGACCCTAGGAAACGCCAACTGCTGAACCTCTGACGAACTCAGCATCTTCTCAGCCATCATGGATGATATGGATGGAACTTGTCTATGACTCATCTGAGGATCTCTCTCACCAACAAACACCACTTTCTCTCCATCTGCATCAAAGAAAACGACCTTCTTCCTGTGGAAATCCACAATAGCCTGCACCGTATACAACCAATCTATGCCGAGGATGACATCATATGGTTGTATTCGTAAACATAGGAAATCTCCCCAAGAGAGGTGTTTCCTCGACCATAGCTCACAGTCTCTACATATTTCAAACTAGTCGGCTTGATCTCCAACTGGCGTAGTCACCGCCAAGGGCACTGGAAGCCTCTCTACCTCAAGTCCCAAAGCATGGACAAGGGTAGGTGATATGAAGGAGTGTGTTGCTCCTGAATCAAACAAGGCATACACCAAGGTAGAAAACAAGCAATGTGTACCTAGAACGACATCTGGCTTGCCAGGGGATAGCAAAGCTAGAGCATGAAGCTGACCACGACCTCCTCCATGGCCTCTCTGACCCTGATGACGACCACCACCATGGCCGTGCTCTGCTCTTTGAGGACGGGGAGCATCATGGGGCTGTCCTCTGCCTACTCCATCTACCCTATGATGATCTAAAGCTGGTGCAACCTGCTACTGCTGCCTCAGCTGGAACTGCCTCAACAGAGGAACCTGAAGCGGAGTGCCCGGTGCATGATGACTTCTCTAAAAAGTCGGGAACTCCCGCTGTTGATGACCATGACCACCATAAGAAAAACAAGCACCCGATCCCTTGGCATAGGCCTAATGGTTTCTGCCTCTGGAGAAACGAGATGGGAAGGGATGGGACCTACCCCCAGGTGAACGGAAACTCTTATGACCTGAAAACCGGGATCCCCAGACCATATCTTTGCTTCGTGAGGAATCATGACGATTCCCCCCTCGTGAAGATCCCGTCCTAATCAAGGTCCTCTCAACAACCTCTGCCCTCGCCAGCACCTCAAGATATGCCTTTAGCATAAATGAAGTGACCTAGCGCTGGATCTCTGGACACAAAGCCTCCTAGAAATTCCTCACCCTGGACTCCTCATCTGGTAATAGGTCTGAAGCATATCGTAGAAGGTTCCTAAAATGGATTCCAAACTCTAGAACATTGGAGCTCCCCTGACGAAGGGTAAGAAGCTCCTGGCGATTGGATGCCTTCGCAGTCGAAGAAAGAAACTTGACTCTAAACCTGTCTCGAAACTCCTCCCATGAGATCGCTGACTCCTTACGATCCCCGAGGAACAAGAACCACCACTGCCCCGCTGCTCCACGCAGCATCATCACAACCAAGGACACCTAGTGTTCCATCCGAGCATGAATTGAACTGAAGCCTATCTCGACCTCCTCCAACCAATATTCTGTGACTGCATCTAAAATGGAGCCCTCGTACTTCTGTAGACTATGGCGCTGAAACTCTAAGAGTGTCTTCCTCAATGTGTCATCATCGTTAACCTCTACCCGACAACGATCTGCGGGAATAGCATGCTAGGCATCTTCTGCGCAAACATGACGAGGACATCGACCTGGAGCCATACTTGTAAAATAACAACTGTTAGAGCTCCTAAGCCTGGAATATTGAAGAATCAACATTAATTAATTAATTTTTTTGTTTTATTAATTTTAGGTTAACTTATCCCAAGGTCTACCCATTCAAACACAGGCACAAGGAAGAATGATGCATGATCCTTTCCTAAGTCTCTACCATGAAACCAGTACCACTTTGTTTAGTATCCATTGTAAACATAAAGGTGAATACATCAGATCATATGGGGCCCTAAACGCCTATGTCTCAGTCAGTCTCCAGTGTTTACCTCACTTTCTAAACATGAATGACATTGTTTCCCTACCAACCCATGCAACCTCACGTGTGGCTAACTCCAAACTCCGTCCTATCCCTCAACCTCCCTCTGATACCACTCTGTCAAGACCCCCTCCCCACAAAGTGTACACCTCCTGGGATGACAATGTGAGAAGGAAGATAATGACCCCCCGAGTCCTGCCTCCAGTAGGCCCCGGGTTGGCGACTAGCACCGAGGGTATAGTAAACACACAAATGGGAAGCATTACCCTCTAAGAGAACACATGCAGAAGAGGGAGATAAGATAGAAACCAATAAACTCCAACTTAGAACTGAAATATAAAAGAAACCCAAGTACATATATGAAATCGTATGAAAAATTATTACAACTGAAAGAGAAAACTAAAAGTACCCAAAAGAAAGTAAAACGACAGCGACCACAAGCCCGAATAGCTCCTCCAACCACAAGCTAGTAGTAACCAGCTTGATCTCAAACCTTCTCCAAGTAAACTGAAAAGCAGTTTATATATACATAGGGTGAGTATAACAGTATACTCAGTAGGATCCTTCCCAAGCCACTCGTGAAAAAGTATAGAAGGCATGCTAAAGCCCAGTGAACAATAAGTGAAACTAACTCGTCACCTAAAAAAGTATACTAAGTTCCCAACCTCACCATGGCTACTCTCACCAAGTAATGCAAACAAGAATATAGCATATAGTAAAGTATATAAACGGTACCATGAAACTACTTCCCCCACTGGTTTTCTGCTTTTCCCCAACGACATACGTCCTGTGCATCTTTCTCCAAAGGCTTGCTCGCAGACACCTGGGCTAAGCTCCACAATTTGCACCTCGTGCACCACAAAGGCTTGCCTGCAGACACCTGGGCGAAGCACCACACCATCCTCACAACCCAATGTAACCGGGTATGTTCTGGGAGCCACCACAGCCTGCATAACGTGTATCATACATCGAGTATTATACCTCAAGCCATTATACCCCACACACCGAGTAGGGATCCTCAATCCATCACAACCTATACATGTTACACCGATACTAGTCCATAGGATACTATATCCAGAATATATGTGTGTGAAATAACCACAATCCATTATAGCCCTCTACACACATATATGAGGAAACTAACTGTTGTGCCTGTTGGCACATGTATCTACCAAGTGAAGAGAGCGGGGCCAAAGGGGGTAGTCAGCCATTCGTCCTCCCATCGAAATATTGGGGAAAACACCCCCATAGGGATCAGAATCCCCGGGGTGTCAGTTTTCATTACCGACAGGGTGGAGTAGCTTATAGAAACACAAAAATTACAGAAAATATTTATAACTCACATCCACACTATGGGCATTACCTAGTCTTAGATACAACTGAAGCTAACGTCTCTCAAACTCCAAGCTGCTACTTCTAAGACTAGGTATCTATAAGCACACAAACATTTGAAGAGATTTATTAGATTACTCCATTATCATTTTATCAGTTCCACTATAAGTTAAATAATTCTTTAAACATTAATTAACCATGAACAATTCCACATTAATCTAAATCGACATCACATTCAAAATCTACTGCTCCTTTTATGATTCACATTACCTTTAAATTCCAGTATCTCCATCCCCGTGGATTATCACCATTTAATCAAAAATTCATTACAGAATTACTTTCTCATATTCTAAGGTATTCTAGAACGGCATCCTATGCTAATAAACACAAAGGGAAGCTCAACACGGTGAGTAGATATACTACCCATCGAGTCTTTTCCGCCTATAGCAAGAGCATAGACACATTCTACCTCAAGAGGCTAAACACGGAAAGCACGTGGCATACCCCGCGTGTCTTCGCCTCCTTTGGAAGGAGGGTAAGAAAGTCCAGCTGCCTTGAGTAGTGGGGAAAAGTAAATAAGATAAACAACCAAACAAAATCACCAACATCCAGCCATCACATCCATCCCATACCATTATCCTCGGTGTCCTCCCCGACACCCACATGCATAAGCTGATGCATCTCGCCATCCTAGGCATCATCCACTGCCACAAACACAAGTCCCCATGCCTCCACATATCACAATAGCCATCCAGGCTCACATCACAGCACATGAAGCAAGAAAACGAAACATCACATCAATGGGCTCTTGACCCTTTAACAATCAAGAGGGTAACTCAGAACCCTTTAAGAAATTCTCACAAAATCTTTCTTTAATCCATATTGAATTAGAAAATTTGTTATTCGTAGGTTCCAATTACGAGAGACCTAATCAGTAGGCTATCACAATTTAACAACCATGCTTACTTCCCTAACTTTATTAACATAAAATTTGAACAACTACAACAATGACATCAACCAGATTCATTTACATGCCTCTTTATCTTTAGCCAATTAATTAACAATTAATTCTGTCATTATGTTCATTATAAATTTCTATCAAGAACGAACAACTAATCAAAGAAAATAAAAGATATCACTCTATCTAGAAAAACATGAGGCAAACCATTATCGCGGTACAAAGCAACAACATGCGATCAACAAATTCTTTTAATCCAGTTCAAGTATTTAATTGGGTCAATTTCATTCTGATCCAAAGGGATAAATCATGCTAATTCTACGATTTCACATATATAATTAGAGAATACATGAATCCCCTACCTCAACAATTCTTGACGTTCTTTATCCACATAACGGTTCACAATCCTCCTCTCACGACAACTGCATCCACCCAAAGATGTCACGGTACGACAACACCAAGAAAACCCCAAGAAAAACCCATTATAAGCATGGAGATTACATGCTATAAAATTGAAAGGAGAACATGAGAAAAAATTAACCCCAAATAATGATGATACAACATACCTTATATGGAAGATTGATTGATACAGCTCGGTTGCATCAAAATAGAGAAGAACCAATCCTAGGAGTAAATTTTGATTGTAAAACTCCTAATTAAAGGATTTAAAGGTTCTAGCATCTCATAGCTGATAACAAAGAGGAAGAACAAGGTAGAATGATATCTCATCCCTTTTTAAAGATTTAATGGGGTGACAATAAGTTTAAGATATGTTTAATTCCCCATTAAAAGAGGATTGCATTAACCCAAGCGGTTTGACCAAGTAAAACATCCCGAGCCGTAGGAATAATTAATATAGGATTTATGCCATTTGAATCGGCCTTAGGAGTCCTTAAAACAAGGCTATAAATGTATTTTACGTCAATTGAAACGTGAAAGGGGCAAAACTGTAGGAAGCTGGAAACACTGGTCACACACTCAAAATTTGGCAAAGGAAATAAAAGGTCCCCGTTAGACCTCACCATTTTGGAAACATTGTTCAATTATACAGTTAGAAGGTAATAGTTGTAAGGTTACCATTCTGGAAGAACTCTTCAAGTCTACAGTTGGGAGGTCACATTTAGAAGGTTACCATTCTGGAAACACTATTCAAGTCTACAGTTGGAAGGTCACAGTTAGAAGGTTACCGTTCTGGAAACACTGTTCAAGTCTAAAGTTGGAAGGTCACAGTTAGAAGGTTACTGTTCTGGAAACATTGTTCAAGTCTACAGTTTGAAGGTCACAGTTAGAAGGTTACTGTTCTGGAAACACTGTTCAAGTCTACAGTTGGAAGGTCACAGTAAGAAGGTTACTATTCTGGAAACACCGTTCAAGTCTACAGTTGGAAGGTCACATTTAGAAGGTTACTGTTCTGGAAATACTGTTCACAGAACTGGAAATTCGGCAAAGTGTTGGGGATAAGTCACCTTGACCTTCTGGAACACCTCCAACACCACAATTCAACAAAGTAATGGACTAGAGAGGTCCAGGCCATTACAAAAACCCTAAAAAGTCAACAAATTGATACATAAACCCAAAAAACGTTACCTAAACCCTAAAAATGAAACATAAACCCTAAAAACGTGACAGCGACCCAAAAATGAAATAGAAACCCAAAAAATGCTACATAAACCCAAAAATCACTACATGAACCCTAGAACTGTAACATAAACCCTTAACAATGCAACATAAACATTAAAAAACGCTTCATAAAACCTAAAAACACAACATAAACCCTAAAACACTACATGAACCCTAAAAACTTTACATAAACCCTAAAAAATCAACTTAAATGCTACATTATCCCAAGAAACCCAACATAAACCCTGAAAAGGCAACATAAACCCTAAAAAATGCTACATAAAACCTAAAGAATAAACATGATACATAAACCCTAAAAACATTACATAAACCCTAAAAAATGCAACATAAAACCTAAAAACTTTAACTAAACCCTAAAAGCACTACATAAACACTAAAAATGCTACATAAACTCAAACAATGCTACACAAATACTATAAAATTCTATAAAAACCCTAACGATGCTTCAAAACCCTCAAAAATATTAAACATCAATATACAATAATATAAAAAATCAAACCCTAATAAACCCCTAATAAACTCTAATAATCCCTAAAAATTCCTTATAATCCCTAAAAACCCTAAGAGACTCTACTCAACCCTAATAAAACGCCAAAAATACCTATTAAACACTAATAAATGATAATAAAACCTAATAAACACTAAAAACACGTTAAGAAAAATTAAACAACCCTAATAGACACTAATAAACACTAATAAACCATAATAAACATCAAACAGATCCTAAAAATCCTTAATAAACTATAATAAAATCCAAATAAATCCTACTCAACCCTAACAAACCTTAACACGCCTTAATGACCACTAATAAAACCCTACAAAACCCTAATAACCAAAATAAACTCTAGTATACCTTAAAAAATCTCTAGAAACCTTGATAAACTCAAATATTACCTAATAAATCCTAAACATGCTCACAAAGAATAAAAAGAAGATAAAAAATAATAAAAACACGCTATATTACCTAAAAAGACCTAAAACACTAATATACCATAATAAATACAAAAAATGCTAATATACCATAAAAATCCCTTAAAACCATAATAAATCATAGTAAACTCTAATATAACATAAGAAACTCTAAAAATGCTCACAAACAAAAACAAAACGCTCACAAACAAAAAAATACTATATTATCTAAAAAGACATAACAAACACAAATATAATTTAATAAATCAATAAAACTAATAAACCCCTAACAAACCCAAATAAACCCTAATAAAAACTAATAAACCCTAATAAAACTATAATAAGACACTAAAAATATCTTATCAACCCTAATAAACCTTGACACACCATAAAGAAACCTAATAAAACACAACTAAACCCCAATAAACAAAAAAACCCAAACAAACCATTAAAATGCCCTAGAAACCCTAATACACCATAATAAATTCTAATAAAACATAATAAACCATAAAAAATTCTCACAAATATTAAAAACATGCTAATAAAACCTAAAATATCCTAACAACCTCTCATATATATAAACAAAAACTAAACAACACTCATATACCCTAATAAAAACACTAACAACCATAGTAAACCCTAAAAATCCCTAACAAACCCTAATAAACACTACTCAACCCTAATAAAACCTAATAAAACCCTAAAGAAACCTACTCAACCCTAATAAAACCATAAAAATACCTACTCAACCCTAATTAACCTTAACACACTATAATAAACCATAATAAACCTCACTAAACCCTAAACAACACAAATATACCATTAAAATCCCTAAAACCCCTAATAAATGCTAATAAATCCTAATAAAGCTTAAAATCTCTAATAAACCCTAATAAACACTACTAAACCCTAAAAACCCTAATATACCCTCTTAAAAATTAATAAACCATAATGAACGATAATAAACCCTAATAAATCCTAAACATACCCAAATATACCATAATATACCAAAATATACCCTAATAAACCCCACTCAATCATAATAAAACCCAAAAAATACCTTATAAAGCCTAATAAACCTTAACACACCATAATAATAGATCATAACGCATGTGCATGTGCATATGCCTGCGCATCTTCATGTGAATGATAATAAATAATAAATTATAAATAATAACGCATGTGAATTGCATGTGTATATACATGTGCATGTGAATGATAATAAATAAAAAATAATAACGCACATCCAAGTGCATGTGCATGTGCATGTGCATGGTAATAAACAATAAATAATAACCAATTCCACATGAATGTTCATTTTCATGTGAATTATAATAAATAATAAATAATAACATATGTGATAATAGAATAATGCACATGCATTGCGTGTGCACATGCATGAGAATAAATAATAATAACACATGTGATAATAGAATACCACAAGTGCATTGCATTTTCATGTGCATGATAATAAATAATATATAATAACGCATGTGCATGTGCATTTACAAGTAATGATAATGATAATGACACATGCACGTGCATGGTAATAAATAATAAATAACAATGCACGTGCATGTGCATTTTTATTTGATGATACAAACAATAATAATAATAATAATAATAATAATAGAATAACGCATTTGCATTTCATGTTCACATGCATAGTAGTAAATAATAAATAAATAATAATAAATAAGAATGCACATCCATGTGCATGTGCATTTACATTTGATGATAATATTAATAATACTATTTGTTAATAATAATAATAATAACGCATGCACGTGCATGGTAATAAATAATAAATAACAACACACATGCATGTGCATTTGCATGTGATAATAATAATGATAATGATAATGATAATAATAATAATAATAAATTGTGATAATAATAAAAATAATAATAAAAGAATAATACAAGTGCATTGCATATGCACGTGCATGGTAATAAATAATAAATAACAACGCACGTGCATCTACATTTGCATGTGATGATTATAATAATAACAGCAGTAGTAATAATATTTGTAGTAGTGGTGATAAAAGTAGTAGTACCAATTCCTGTGATAATATAATATTGCATATGCATTACGTGTGCACGTGCATGGTAATAAATAATAATGTTCGTGCATTGCAATTTCATGTGATGATGATGATGATAATAATAATAATAATATTAATAATAATAACAAAGCATGTGATAATAGAATAACACACTTTCATTTAATGTGCGGGTATGTGAATTTTCATTTTCATGTTCATGTGATGATAATAAAAACAACAACAATAACAACAACAACAAAAACAACCACAATAATAATAATAACAATAACAATAACAACGAATGTGATAATAAAATAATGTGTGTGCGTTGCATGTGCACGTGCATGGTAATAAAAATATAATAATAACTCACATGCATGCGCATGTGAATTTTCATGAGATGATGATAATAATACTAATAATAATAGTAATAATAAGTTATAGTTGTTTGAAAAAACAGCAGACAGGACAAAAGTGCTAGAAATTATGTCTCGAAAAACATAACAAATCACATAGTCATTAAAAAGGGCATAACTTCTTCTTCATGTGTCCATTTCCGCTCCATGAATAGTTAAACTAAATCTCATGGAATTAACTACAATAAAAATAGGTTTCGGAGGCCGAATAGACACATAGATCAGAAGTTATGACCATTTTAAGAAAAATTTGAAAGGGATACGTACACGGAAATGGCGTTTTGGAGGTCTTATGATGGTTTCCTGGGATTTTAGCATCTCAAACATGGCTTTAACTTTGTTCAATTTATCCTTCTACGTAGATCTCTTTGCTGCTTTTGATTTGATATGTGGTAGAGCTCAAACGGACAACCAGAGCGAAAGTTATGGCCGTTTGATGTTGGAATTTTTTGGAGTGGTATAACTAATATATCATATATTTATTTGATCTTCTCATAGTTTCTACTAAACTTGGTCCTCAATCATCTCACGAGATTCGATTTTATTGGTCACAATGCTCAAACAGACACTCGAAGGAGATGTTATGCCTATTTTAGTGAGTTGCGGGTTTCTTATGTTTTTAGGCACTAGGAGAGTTGCTCAATTTAAAACGACAATAAATTCTGCTACATGTGTTCATTTTGGCTCTACCACATATCAAATTGAATATTGTGAAATGATACACACTCTGGTAACCACTGGAACCCTTTATAACATTCTTTATCCCCCAAAAAGACTCAAAATCCCTTTGTGTGATCAAAAGATTTCCTTCTGGTGTCCGTATTGCAATAAATTCTTCTATGGGTGTCGGTTTTTCCTCTACCACATATCAAATCAAAGCATGTGACTAGACCTACAATCCTATAACCAATGAAGCACCTCCTCATATCCTTGAAATCCCAAAAAGGTACTTAAACTCTCCAAAGGGCCATAACTCCTACTCAGGGAGTCCGTTTTGCCTCTACCATATATCAAATCAATTATTTTGACTAGATCTACACATCTGTGACCAATAGGAACACCTTATCACTTTCTTAAAGTCCCAAAAGGTCCTTATGTCCTCCAAATGACCATAACTTCAGCTCTGGGTGTCCTTTTCACATCTACCACATATCAAATTGAAGTTTGTGACTGACTCTACACATCTATGACAGCCATGAACAACTAAATTACCCTAACAAAACATGAATAACCCCATAAACACTAAAAACCATTAAAAACCATGAAAAACCCTAAAAACCCTTACAAACACTAACAAACCCTAACAAACCCTAACAAACCCTAAAAACCCTAACAAACCCAAAAATCCTAAAAACATAACAAACCCTAAAAAACTCTAACAAGCCCTAAAAACCCCCAAGATGCCCTACGAAACCCCAATAAACCTAAAAAAACTGAAGAAACCCTAAAAAACCCCTAAGAAACCAAAAGAAACCCTAAAAAACCCCTAAACCCCTAACAAAACCATAAGAAAACCTGAGAAACACTAACACACACTTTCAAACCCTAACACACCATTAGGAACCTTGACACACCCTTAGACACCCTAGAACACCCTTAGAAACCCCAACGCACCCATAGAAACACTAACAAAACCATATAAACCCTTAGAAACCATAGCACTCCATTAGACACCCAAACCCGCCCATAAAAACCACAACCCACCCTTAAAAACCCCAACACACCCTTATAAACCCTAACAAACCCTTAGACACCCAAAATCACTCTAATAAGAACTAATAAATCCTAACAAACCCTACCAACCAATAATAAACCTTAATAAACCCTAAATCCCACTACTAAAACCTAATAAACACTAATAAATCGCAATAAACCCTAAAAACCCTATTAGACCCCAATAAAAGCTTTAAAATACCTAAAAACCCAAATATACATCAAAAATGCTATTAAACCATTCAAAATTATAATATTCACAAAGAAACCCTAACAAACCCAGCAAAACCTGAAAAAACCCTAAAAACCATAAAAATCCAAAAAAAACTAGAAAACCCTAAATGACCATAAAAAATGAAAAAACCCAAAAAAAACATGAAAACAAACCTAAAAACCCCTCAAAAACTCAAAAAAACTCAAAAAACCCAAAAAAAACTAAAAACCACTAAAAATGCTAAAAAACCCTAAAACCCTAAAAATTCCTAACAAAACCCTAACCAACCCTATAAAACCCTTAAAAACACTAAAAACCCCCTAGTAAACCCTAAAAACATCAAAAGAAACCCTAATACACCCTAATGAACCCTAAAAACCCTAAAAACACTAAGGAACCCTAAAGAACCACTAAAGCCACTAACAATGCTACATAATCCCAATCAATTGCTACAAAAACCCAAAAAATGCTTCAACACCCACAAAACGCAACAAAACCCCATAAAACGCTAAAATAACCCTAACAAAGCCTAAAAAATCCAATCACACCCATAAACCCCAAAAAAACACATAAAACCCCAAACAACTCAAACAAACCGTAATAAACCCTAAAATCCCTAACAAACCATAAAAAAACACTAACAACCCCTAAGAACCACTAATAATCCCTAATAACCCCTAAAACCAACTATTAAACCCTGAAAACCCTAACAAACACTAATAAATCATAATAACCTTTAATAAACTCTAAGAAAATATATTAGACCCTAATAAATGCTGTAAAATCCATAAAACCCCTAATATACAATACAAAACACTATTAAACCATAATAAACCCTAATAATCACTAAAAACCCTAACAAACCCGACAAAACACTACAAAAACCCCCAAATAATAGCCTACAAAACCCTACAACCCACTAATAAACCCTAACAAACCCTAATAACCCCAAAATAAATCATAACAAACTCTAAAAACCCCAAAAATATTGTAACAAACCCTAACAACGCCAAATAAATCGTAAAAAACTAAAACAAATCATAACAAACCTCTAATAAACCGCAATAATCCCTAACAAATCATAATAAACCCTAATAAATTGTAATAAACCCAAATACATGTTACTAAACCCTAATTAAAAAAATAAACCCAAATAAACCCTAATAAATCCTAAATAACCCTAAAATGGTTGATAAACCCTAGAAAAAGCTATTAATGCCTACAAAAACCAAATAAAATCCTAATATACAATAAAAAATGCTAATAAACTCTAAAAAATCCTTTAGAACACTAATAAACCCTAAAGAACCCTAGTAACCCTAAAGAACCATATTAAACTCTAAAGAACACTAAGAAACCCAAAAGAACCCAAAAAATGCTAAAACACATTATATAAACCCTAAAAACCGCTACAATACCCTAAAAAACCTAAAACACAAAAAAACCCTAACAACCCCTATCAATCCCAAAAAAACAAATAAACCTATAACCCCCGTCCCCAAAAAAAACCATTAACAAGCCATCAGATACCATAAAAACCAATAAACACCCTTTAACAGCCCTTAAAAACCGTAAAAAAACTACAAACAAAAAACAACCATTAAAACCCTAAAAGGCTTCAAATAGATACATAAACCCTAAAAACATTACATAACCCATTAAAAATGCAAAAAAACCCTAAAAATGAAACATAAACACAAAAACGCAACAAAAAGACAAAAAAAGCTACATAAACTCTAAAATAATTACATAAACCCTAGAACTGTAACATAAACCCAAAAAAACACAACATTAACCCTAAAAACGCAACATAAACATCAAAAAATGCTACATAAAACCGTTAAACACAATATAAACCATATAAACACCACATGAACCCTAAAAACATGATATAAACCCTAAAAACGTTACATAAACCCTAAAAAATGCAACATAAATGCTACATCACCCCTAAAAACACTAAATAAACCCAGAAAACTCAACATATACCCTAAAAAATGCTATATAAAACCTAAACCCTAAACATGCTACATAAACACTAAAAACGTTCCACAAACCCTAAAAATAATACATAAAACCTAAACCCGCTAACTATTCCCTAAAAATGCTACATAAACACTAAAAATGCTACAAAAACTCTAACAATGCAACACAAACACAATAAAATGCTACAAAAAACCAAAAGACGCTTTAAACCCCTCAAAAATATTAAACCCCAATATACCATAATATAAAAAATTTAACCTGAATATACCCCTAATAAACTCTAATAATCACTAAAAACACCTTATAATCCCAAAAATCCTATGAAACTCTTCTCAACCCGAATAAAACCAAAAAAATAACTAATAAACCCTAATAAATGATACTAAAACCTAATAAACCCTAAAAGCACGTTATGAAAATCTAAAAAACCCTAACCAACACTAATAGACACTAATAAACACTAATAAACCCTAATAAACCCCAAACAAACCCTAATAAGCCCTAATAAACCATAAATAAAGCCAAATAAACACTACTCAACCCTAACAAAACTTAACACAACATAATAACCCCTAATAAAACCCTACAAAACCCTAATAAAGAAAAGATGCTAGTATATCTTAAAAATCCCTAGAAACCCTGATAAACTCTTATATAACCTAATAAACCCTAAAAATGCTCACAAACAATAAGAAATGATCACAAACAATAAAAATGCGTTCTATTACCTAAAATGACCTAAAAACACAAATATAACCTAATGAAGAAAAAAAATGCTAATATACCATAAAAATCCCTAGAAACCCTAATAAACCATAATAAACTCTAATGTATCCTAAGAAACCCTAAAAATGCTCACAAAAAAAAACAAAATGCTCACAAACAATAAAAACATGCTATATTATCTAAAAAGACCTAACAAATACTAATATAATCTAATAAAACAAAAAAACTAATAAACCCCTAACAAACCCTAATAAACCCTAAATATCCCTAATAAACCCTAATAAAAACTAATAAACCCTAATAAAACCATAATAAAACCCTAAAAATACCTTCTCAGCCCTAATAAACCTTGACACACCATAACAAAACCTAATAAAACACATCTAAACCGCAATAAACAAAAAAAATCACAAACAAAAAATTAAAAAGCCCTAGAAACCCTAATAAACCATAATAAATTCAAATAAAAGCTAATAAACCGTTAAAAATTCTCACAAACACTCAAAACACGCTAATAAAACCTAAAAAGTCGCAACAACCCCTCATATATATATATATATTAACAAAAACTAAAAAACACTCATATACCCTAATAAAAACACTAACAAACACTAGTAAACCCTAACAAACCCTAACAAACCATAATCAACCCTAATAAACCATAATAAAACCTTAAAGATACCGACTCAACCCTAATAAAACCCTAAAATACCTACTCAATCCTATTAAACCTTAACACACCATAATAAACCATAATAAACCCCACTAAAACCTAAAAATGCAAATATAGCATTAAAAAGCCCTAAAACCCCTAATAAATGCTAATAAAACCTAACAATGCTTAAAAGCGCAAATAAACCCGAATAAACACTTCTAAACACTAAAAACCCCTAATATATCCTCTTAAAAATTAATAAACCATAATAAACCATAATAAACCCTAAAAATCTTAAACATATCCAAATATACCATAATATTCCATAATATACCCTAATAAACTCATCTCAATCACAATAAAACCATAAAAATACCTAATAAATCCTAATAAACCTTGAAACACCATAATGAACCCTAATAAAATCCTAATAACCCCCACCAAACCCAAAAAAACACTAATATACCATTAAAAACCCTTAAACCCTAACAAACCATAATAAATGTTAATAACACCTAAAAATCCTAAAAATGATAGTAAACCCTAAAAATGCCTCTAATAATAATAGTAGTAAAAACACACATGCATGTGCATATGCATGTGCATGGTTTAAATAATAAATTATTACACACGTGCATGTGCATATGCCTGCGCATTTGCATGTGAATGATAATAAATAATAAATAATAATAAATAATTCATGTGAATTGCATGTGTATGTGCATGTGAATGTGAATGATAATAAATAATAAATAATTACTCACATACAAGTGCATGTGCATGTGCATGTGCATGTGCATGGTAATAAACAATAAATAATAACCAAGTCCACAAGAATGTGCATTTTCATGTGAATGATAATAAATAATAAATAATAATACATGTGATAATAGAATAACGCATGTGCATTGCGTGTGCACGTGCATTAAAATAAATAATAATAACACATGTGATAATAGAATAATTCAAGTGCATTGCATTTGCATGTGCATGATAATAAATAATATATAATAATGCAGGTGCATGTGCATTTACATGTAATGATAATGATAATAACGCATGCATGTGCATGGTAATAAATAATAAATAACAACGCATGTGCATTTGTATTTGATGATACAAACAACAACAACAACAACAATAATAATAATATTAATAATAATAATAATAGAATAATGCAAGTGCATTTCATGTGCATGTTCATAGTAGTAAATAATAAATACATAATAATAAATAAGAACGCACATGCATGTTCATTTGAATTTACATTTGATGATAATATTAATAATACTAATTTTAATAATAATAATAATAATGCATGCACGTTCATGGAAATAAATAATAAATAACAATGCACATGCTTGTTCATTTGCATGTGATAATGATAAAAATAACGATAATGATAATAATAATAATAATAATAATAACTGTGATAATAATAATAGTAATAATAATAATAATTATTATTATTATAATAAAAGAATAATACAAGTGCATTGCATATGCACGTCCATGGTAATAAATAATAAATAATAATGCACGTGCATCTACATTTGCATGTGATGATAGTAATAATAATAGTAGTAGTAATAATAGTAGTAGTAGTGGTGATAATAGTAGTAGTACTAATGCAAATGATAATAGAATATTGCATGTGCATTACGTGTGCATATGTATTTGTAAAAAATAATAACTCCCATGGATTGCATTTTATTGTGATGATGATGATAATAATAATAATAAAAAAATTAATATTAACAATAATAATGCATGTGATAATAGAATAATTCACGTGCATTGAATGTGAGTGTATGTGAATTCACATGTGCATTTTCATGTGATGATAATAACAATAACAACAATAACAAGAACAACAACAACCACAATAATAATAATAACAATAATAATAACAACACATGAGATAATAAAATAATGTGTGTGCATTGCATGTGCACGTGCATGGTAATAAAAATATAGTAATAACACATGTGCATGTGAATGTGCATTTGAATGAGATGATGATGATAATAATAATAATAATAATAACAGTAATAAAAAGTTATAGTTGTTTGAAAAAATAGCAGAAAGGACAAAAGTGCTAGAAATGGTGTCCCGAAAAACCTAACAAATCACAGAGTCATTAAAAAGGCATTACTTCTTCTTCAGGTGTCCATTTCCTACCCGTGAATAGTGAAACTAAATCTCATGGAACGAACTACGATAAAACAAGTGTCGGAGGCCGAACAGACACACAGATCAGAAGTTATGACCGTTTTAACAAAAATTTGACAGGGATCCAGACATGGAAATGATGTTTTTGAGTCCTTCTGATTGGTCGTTGGGAATTTAGTGTCCCAAAAATGACATAAATTTTTTTCAAGTTATCCTTCTATGTATATTTCTTTGCAGTCTTTGATTTGATATGCAGTATATCTCAAACGGACAAGCGAAGTGAAAGTTATGGCCGTTTGAAGTTGGAATTTTTTTTGGAGTGGTATGACTAATATATCTTCTGTTTCTTTGATCTTATCAAATTTTTTATTAGAATTGATCCTCAAACATCTCACGATCTTTGATTTTACGATTCATAGAGCTCAAACGGACACCCGAAGGAGAAGCAATGCCTATTTTAGTGAGTTGCGGGTTTCTCAGGTTTTTAGGCTCTAGGAGGGTTGCTTAATTTAAAAAGACAATAACATGTGCTACGTGTGTTCATTTTGTCTCTACCATATATCAATCAAATATTTTGAAAATATTGACACTCCGGTAACCACTGGAACCCTTTCTGAAATTCTTCAACCCCCCAAAAGACCCAAAATCCTTCTAGATGGTCAAAAGATTGGCTTCTGGTTTCTATTTTTCAATAACTTTTTTTATGGGTGTTCATTTTGCCTCAACCACATATCAGATCAAAGATTGAGACTATACCTACACTCCTTTAACAACTTTAGCACCTTGTCATATCGTTGAAGGCCCAAAAAGGTACTTAAACCCTCCAAAAGACCATAACATCTTCTTCGGGAGTCTGTTTTGCCTCTACCATATATCAAATCAAAGATTTCGACTAGATCTACACATATGTGACCAATAGGAACACCTTATCATATTCTTAAATACCCAAAAGTTTCTTAAGTCCTCCAAATGACCATAACTTCTGCTTAGGGTGTCCGTTTCACCTCTACCACATATCAAATTGAAGCTTGGGACTAGCTCTACACATCTCTGACAACCATAAACAACTAAATAACCCTAAAAACCATGAATAACCCCATAAACACTAAAAACCATGAAAAACCCTAACAAAACCTAAAAAACCCTAACAAACCCTAACAAAAAGTAACAAACCCTAACAAACCCTAAAAAACCCCAAAAAACCCAAAAAAAAACTAAAAAAACACTAAAAACCCTAACATGACCTAACAAACCCCAAGTGGCACTATGAAACCCCAATAAACACAAAAATCCCAATGAAACCCAAACACCCCCTAAGAAACCATAAGAAACCCTAACATAACCCTAAAAACCCTAAAACCCCTAACAAAACCCAAAGCAAACCTAAGAAACACTAACACACCCTTAGAAACCCTAACACACCCTTAGAAACCCTAACACACCCTTAGAAACCCTAGCACACCCTTAGAAACACCAACACACCCCTAGAAACCCTAACACAACCTTATAAACATTTAGAAAGCATAGCACACACTTAGAAACCCTAATAAACACTAATAAATCGTAATAAATCCTAAAAACCCTATTAGCCCCCAATAAATGCTACAAAATCCATAAAAACCCAAATATACAACAAAAAAACTATTAAACTTTTCAAAATGATAATATTCACAAAAAAACCATAACAAACCTAGAAAAACCTGACAAAACCCAAAAAAACCATAAAAACCCAAAAAAACCCTAAAAACCATAAAACCATAAAAACCCAAAAAATTCCTAAAAAATCCTAAAAACCCTAAAAACCCTAAAAATCGAAAAAATGAAAAAACATGAAAACAAACCTAAAACCCCTAAAGAAACCTCAAAAAACCTCAAAAAACCCAAAAAAACCTAAAAACCACTAAAAACGATAAAAAACCCTAAAAACCTAAAAATGCCTAACAAAACCCTAACCAACACTATGAAACCATTAAAAACCCTAAAAACCCCCTAGAAAACCCTAAAAACCTCAAAAGAAACCCTAATACTCCCTAAAGAACCCTAAATTACCCTAAAAACCCTAATGAACCACTAAATCCACTAACAATGCTACATAAGACCTATCAATTGTTACAAAAACCTAAAAATGGTTCAAAACCCACAAAATGCAACAAACCCCAAAAAAATCTAAAATAACCCTAACAAAGCATAAAAAATCCAAACACAGCCATAAAACCCAAAAAAACATATAAAACCCCAATCAACTCAAACAAACTGTAACAAACCCTAACAAAACCTAAAAAACCCAAACTACCACTAATAACCCCTAAGAACCACTAATAAACCCTAATAACCCATAAAACCCACTATTAAAACCTAAAAACCCTAATAAACACTAATAAATCGTAATAGCCTATAAAAAACTATAACAAACTCTATTAGACCCTAATAAACACTAAAAATCCCTAAAACCCCAAATATACAATATAAAACACTATTAAACCATAATAAACCATAGTAATCAAAAAAACCATAACAAACCCCACCAAAAGCTACAAAAATCGCATAATAATAGCCTAGAAAACCCTACAACCCACTAAAAAACCCTAAAACCCCCTAATAACCCAAAAATAAATCGTAACAAACACTAAAAACCACAAATAAATCGTAAAATATCCTAACAATGCCAAATAAATTGTAACAAACTGAAATAAACTATAACAAACACCTAATAAACCCCAATAAACCAAAACAAATCATAACACACCCTAATAAATCGTAATAAACCCAAATACACCTTACTAAACCCTAATAAATATTATAAACCCTAATAAATCCTAAATAACTCTAAAAAGGTTGATAAACCCTAGAAGAAGTTATTAATGCCTACAAAAGCCCTATAAAACCCTAATATATAATAAAAAACATAAATAAACTGTAAAAAATCCTAAAGAACACTAATAAACCCTAAAGGACCCTAATAAACCCTAAAACCCCATATTAAACACTAAAGAACACTAAAAACCCCTAAGGAGGCAAAAAAATGCTAAAATACAATATATAAACCCTAAAAACTGCTACAATACCCAAACAGACCCTAAAACACACTAAAACCCCCTAACAATCCTTATCAATCCCAAAAAAAATAAACCCAAAAAACCCCCCAAAACCATTAAAAACCAATCAAATACCATAAAAACCATAAACACCCATTAAAAACCCTTAAAAATCTTAAAAAACACAACAAACCATACACAACTATTAAAACACTAAAAAGTCTTCAAATAGATACATAAACCCTTAAAATGTTACATAAAACCTAAAAAGTGCAACAAAACCCATAAAAACGCAATATAAACCCAAAAACGCAACATAAACCCAAAAAAACACTACATAACCCTAAAAGCAATACATAAACCCTAAAACTGTAACATAAACCCTTAAAAACACAACATAAACCCTAAAAACGCAACATAAACAATTAAAAATGCTACATAAAACCTAAAAACACAATATAAACCCTAAAAACACTACTTCAACCCTAGAAACATTACATAAACACTACAAAATGCAAGAAAAAGGCAAAATCACCCATAAAAATGCAACATAAACCCAGAAAATGCAACATAAACCCTAAAAAATGCTACATAAAACCTAAACCGTAAACACGATTCATAAACACTAAAAAAGTTACATAAACCCTAAAAATGACACATAAAACCTAAAACCGCTAACTAAACCCTAAAAATGCTACATAAACACTAAAAACGCTACAAAAACTCTAAAAACCATAAATAGAGCCAAATAAACCCTACTCAACCCTAAAAAACCCTAACACACCAAAATGACCCCAAATAAAACCCTACAAAACCCTAATAAAGAAAAAAACACTAGTACACATAAAAAAATCCCTAGAAACCATGATAAACTCTAATATAACCTAATAAACCATAAAAACCTTCACAAACAATAAAAATTGATCACAAACAAAAAAAACACACTATATTACCTAGAAAGACCTAAATACACCAATATAACCTAATAAAGACAGAAACTACTAATATATCGTAAAAATCCCAAGAAACCCTAATAAACCATAATAAACTCTAATAACACCTAAGAAACCCTAAAAATGCTCACAAAAAAAAGGCTCACAAACAATAAAAACATTCTATATTATCTAAATAGACCTAACAAACACTAATATAACCCAATAAAACAAAAAAACTAATAAACCCCTAAGAAACCCTAATAAACCCTAAAAATCCCTAATAAGCCCTAATAAAAACTATTAAACCCTAATAAAACCCTAAAAATACCCTCTCTACCCTAATAAACCTTGACACACCATAACAAAACCTAATAAAACCCAACTAAACCCCAATAAACAAAAACAATGCAAACAAACCATTAAAAATCCCTAGAAACCCTAATAAACCATAATAAATTCAATTAAAAGCAAATAAACCATTAAAAATGCTCCCAAACACTAAAAACGCACTAATAAAACCAAAAAGTTCATAACAACCCCTCATATATATTAACAAAAACTAAAAAATACACATATACTCTAATAAAAACACTAACAAACACTAGTAAACCCTAAAAATACCTAACAAACCCTAATAAAGGGGTGATGGTGACTGCTGGATGATGGAGCTTTTTATGGAAGAGCTTCTTGGTGAGAAGGGGTTGGTTTCTGGAACTCGTGAGATTGGACGCTGGTCGCTGCTTGGCTGTGAGCCGTGGATGCTGACTTCTGCTTGGCTGGGAAGTGATAAAGGGGTGATGGTGCTGCCAACTGCTGGAATTGGCTGAGAAGGTGCTGAAGTTGTTGCGGGTTTGGTGTTGTGTCTTTTTTCTTTTGATTTTATTTTTTTGCAGTCTTTGTGTGTGTTTGTTAAGGGCTTTTGGGTGTGGGTTGATTGACCCCGCCCCTCCCTTGTCTGCAGTGTCTTTGCGTCTTTCTTCTAATAAATTTTGGGGGGCGTCAGGAATAGCCTGACCCCGAGCCTTCCTTGCCTAATAAACCATACTCAACCCTAATAAACCCTAATAAAACCTTAAAGATACCGACTCAGCCCTAATAAAACCCTAAAAATTCCTACTCAACCCTAATAAACCTTAACACACCATAATAAACCATAATAAATCCCACTAAACCCTAAAAACTCAAATATGCAATTAAAAATCCCTAAAACCCCTAATAAATGCTAATAAAAACTAACAAATCTTAAAAGCGCTAATAAACCTAAATAAACACTACTAAACACAAAAAACCATAATATACCCTCTTAAAAATTAATAAACCATAGTGAACCATAACAAACCCTAATAAATCCAAAACATGCCCAAATATACAATAATATACTATTATATACCCTAACAAAACCAACTCAATCCTAATAAAACCCTAAAAATACCTAATAAACCATAATAAACATTGACACACCATAAAAAACCCTAATAAAATCCTAATAACCCCCACCAAACCCTAAAAAATGCTAATATACCATTAAAAACCCTAAAACCCTAACAAACCATAATAAATGTTAATAACAAATAAAAATCCGAAACAATGATATTAAACCCTAAAAATTCCTCTAATAATAATAGTAGCAATAACGCACATGCATGTGCTTATGCATGTGCATTGTTTAAATAATAAATCATAACTCACGTGCCTGTGCATATGCATGCACATTTGTATGTGAATGATAATAAATAATAATGCATGTGAATTGCATGTGTATGTGCATGTGAATGATAATATATAATAATGCACATCCAAGTGCATGTGCATATGCATGTGCATGTGCATGTGCATGTTCATGGTAATAAACAATAAATAATAAAAAAAGTCCACACGAAAGTGCATTTTCATGTGAATGATAATAAATAATAAATAATAACACATGTGATAATAGAATAACACAAGTGCATTGCATGTGCACGTGTATGAAAATAAATAATAATAACATATGTGATAATAGAATAATTTAAGTGCATTTCATTATCATGTGCATGGTAATAAATAATATATAATAACGCATGTGTATGTGAATTTACATGTAATGATAATGATAATGACGCATGAACATGCATGGTAATAAATAATAAATAACAACGCACGAGCATGTGAATTTGTATTTGATGATACAAATAATAATAATAATAATAATAATAATAATAATAGAATAATGCAAGTTCTATTCATGTGCACGTGCATTGTAGTAAATAATAATGCACATTCATGTGCATGTGCATTTGCATTTGATAATAATATTAATAATACTAATTGTAATAATAATAATAATAACCCATGCACATGCTTGGTAATAAATAATAAATAATAGCACACATTCATGTGAATTTTCATGTGATACTGATAATAATAATGATAATGATAATAATAATAATAATAACAGCTGTGATAATAATAATAAGAAGAAAAGAACAATACAGGTGCATTGCATATGCACGTGCATAGTAATAAATAATAAATAATAATGCACGTGCATCTGCATTTTCATGTAATGATAATAATAATAACAGTAGTAGTAGTAGTGATAATAGTAGTAGTACCAATTCATGTGATAATAGAATATTGAATGTTCATTACATGAGCACGTGCGTGGTAATAAATAATAACGTACGTGCATTGCATTTGCATGTGATGATGATGACGATGATAATAATAATAATAATAATATTATTATTATTATTATTATTATTATTAACAACGCATGTGATAATAGAATAATACACGTGCATTAAATGTGCGTGTTTATGTATGTGCATGTGCATTTGAGTGTGATGATAATAACAACAACAACAACAACAACCAAAATAATAACAATAACAATAAGAATAACAATATATGTGATAATAAAATAACGTGTGTGCATTGCATGTGCAAGTGCATGGTAATAAAAAATAAATAATAATGCACGTGCTCGTGCATGTGCATGTTCATGAGATGATGATAATAATAATAATAATAATAACAGCAATAATAATTATAATTATAATAACAACAACACATGTGATAATAGAATAACACGCGTGCATTGCATGTGCAGTGCATGATACTAAATAATAACTCATAGTGCACATGATGATAATAATAACAATAATAGTAATATTAATAATAATAGTGCATGTGATAATAGAATAATGCATATGTATTGAATGTGCATTTGCATGGTAATAAATAATAATTCACATGCATTTGCATTTGCATTTGATAAAAATAACAATAATAACAATAATACTAATAATAACAATAACAATAAAAATGCATGTGATAATAGAATAATGTAGGTGCATTGTGTGTGCGCGTTCATGGTAATAAATAATAACAGACATGCATGTGCATTTTCATGTGATAATAATAATAATAATAATAATAATAATAATAATAATAATAATAATAATAGTAATAATAATAACAACAACAAAAACAACAACATATCCATGTTCATGGAAATAAATAATATATTAAAAATAATAAATAATAACACATGTGCATTTGCATTTTCATGTGAAGATAATAATAATAATAATAGTAGTAATAACAATAATGATAATTATAATAATGATAATGATAATAATGATAATAATAATGTCTGTGATAATAGAATAATGCCCGTCCTAACAATCCCTAACAAAACCTAACAAACCCTAACAACCACAAATAACCCCTAAGAACCAATAATTAACCCAAATAACACATGAAACCCACTATTAAACACTAAAACCATAATAAGCAATAATAAATCATAATAACCTCTAATAAACCCTAAAATCCCTATTAGACTCTAATAATCGCTATAAAATCCCTAAACCCCTAATATATAATAAAAAACACTATTGAACCATAACAAATCTGAATAATCACTAAAAACTATAACAAACCCGACAAAACACTACAAAACCCGCCAAAATAATAGCGTACAAAACCCTAAAACCCGCTAATAAACCCTAATAAACCCTAATAACCCCATAATAAATCCTAACAAACCCTAACAGCCCCAAATAAATTGTATCAAACCCTAACAATGCTGAATGAATCGTTACAAACTGAAACAGACCATAATAAAACCCTAATAAACCGCAATAAACCCAAACAAATCATAATAAACCCTAATCAATCGTAATAAACCCAAATATACGTTAATAAACCCTAATAAATAATATAAACCCTAAAAAACTTAATAAATAATAAATAACCCTAAAAAAGGTTGATAAACCCTAGAAAAAGCTATCAATGCCTACAAAAGCCCAATAAAACCCTAATATACAATAAAAAATGCTAATAAATCGTAACAAACCCTAAATAACACTAACAAACCCTAAATAACATTAATAAACCCAAAAGAACCATAATAAACTCTATAGAACACTAAAAACCCTAAATAATCTAAAAAAATGCTAAAACACAATACATAAACCCCAAATACCGCTACAATACAAAAACAAACCCTAAAACACACTAAAAACCCTAACGACCCCTATCATTCCTGAAAAAACAAATAAACCATTAAAAACCCCCAAAAAACAATTAAAACCTCATCATTTACCATAAAAACCATAAACACTCGTAAACAGCCCTTAAAAACCTGAAAACCACTACAAACCATAATCAACCATTAAAACCCTAAAAAAGACAACCAATAGATACATAAACCCAAAAAACATTACATAAACCCTAAAAGTGCAATGTAAACCCTAAAAATGCAACATAAACCCAAAAAATACAACATAATCCCAAAAATGCTATATAAACCCTAAAAGCACTACATAAACACTAGAATCGTAACATAAACCCTAAACAATGCAACATAAACATTCAAAAACGCTACATAAAACCTAAAAACACAACACAAACCCTAAAAATACTACATTAACCCTAAAAACGTTACATAAACTATAAAAAATGCAACATAAACGCTACATCACCCCTAAAAATGCAACATAAACCAAGAAAATGCAACATAAGCCCTAAAAAATGCCACATAAAACCTAAACCCTAAACACTCCACATAAACCCTAAAAACATTACGTAAACCCTATAAAATGCTACATAAAACCTAAAATCACTAACTAAACCCTAAAAGCGCTACATAAACACTAAAAATGCTACATAAACTCAATCAACACTACACAAACACTAAAAAATGCTACAAAAATCCAAAAGACGCTTCAAACCCCTCAAAAATATTAAACCTTAATATACCATAATATAAAACATTAAAGCCTAATAACCCCCTAATAAACTCTAATAATCCCTAAAAACACCTTATAATCCCTAAAACCCTAATATAATCTACTCAGCCCTAATAAAACCAAATAATACCTAATAAACCCTAATAAATGATAATAAAACCTAATAAACCCTAAAAACACATTAAGAAGACCTACACAACCCTAACAAACCCTAATAGACACTAATAAACACTAATGAACCATAATAAACCCCCAAAGAAACCCTAAAAATCCCTAATAAACTATATATAAATCCAAATATACCCTACTCAACCCTAACAAACCATTTCACACCATAATGCCCTCTAATAAAACCCAACAAAACCCTAATAACAAAAACAAATGCTATTATACCTTAAAAAATCCCAAGAAACCCTGATAAACTATAATATAACCTAATAAACCCTAAAACACTCACAAATAATAAAAAAATGATCACAAACAATAAAAACATGCTATATTACCTAAAAAGACCTAAAAACACTAATATAACATAATAAAGAAAAAATGCTAATATTCCATAAAAATCCCTAGAAACCATAATAAACCATAATGAAATCTAATATAACCTAATAAACCCTAAAAATACTGACAAAAAAAACTAAACTCTCACAAACAATAAAAAACGCTATATTATCTAAAAAGACTTAACAAACACTAATATAACCTAATAAAACAAAAAAAAAATCAATAAACCCCTATCAAACCCTAATAAACCCTAAAAATCCCTAATAAACCCTAATGAAAATTAATAAACCCTAATAAAATCATAATAAAACCCCACAAATACCTTCTCAATCCTAATAAACCTTGACACACTATAATAAAACCTAATAAAACCCAACTAAACCCCAATAATCAGAAAAATGCAAACAAACCATTAAAAATCCCTAGAAACACTAATAAACCATAATAAATTCTAATAAAACCTAATAAACCATAAAAAATTCTCACAAACACTAAAAACACGCTAATAAAACCTTAAAAGTCCTAAAAAACCCTCAAATATTTTAACAAAATCTAAAAAACACTCATATACCCTAATAAAAACACTAACAAGCCCTAGTAAACACTAAAAATCACTTACAAACCCTAATAAACACTACTCAACACTAATAAACCCTAATAAAACCCTAAAGATACCTACTCAACCCTAATAAAACCCTAAAAATACAAACTCAACCCTAATAAACCTTAACACACTATAATAAACCATAATAAACCCCACTGAATGCTAAAAAATGCAAATATACCATTAAAAGCCGTAAAACCCCTAATAAATCCTAATAAAACCAAAAAAAAGTTTAAAAGCACTAACAAACTCTAATAAACACTAGAGGGATACAAGATGGCGGCGCACTCTCCAGGTTCTCTATCTCGCCCGACGCTTCTTCCCCTGGTTTTGTCTAGGGTTTCTGGCATTGGTTTTCCTCAGCGGCGATGTTCTCTGGGCGCGCTTTTCAGATCCAAGGCGATGGTGGCTTTCTGTCTTCAGCAGCTTCTTTTGCCTCACCCCGTGATCTGGATTTCAGTTTCGGAAGGATTTTTTGTGGGTGCGCTTGGACTTCATCGGGCTCGGTGCTTGTGTGGTTTCCTCTTGTCCATGATCGATCAGATCTGGTCTGCAGAGAAGTTGTTGAATCCATGGAGGTCAGGACCCTTGTTGGGAATCCGCTATGGTTCAGGGTTGACTTTACAGATCTGAGTTTACCCTGGCCAGTCCGGTGTCGGGTGCCTCTACGACGATGCAGTCTTGGCGAGGAGGAGATTTCGAGTTCGGTTTGGCGGTGTTTTGCGCAGAGGATGCAGACCGGGACTTGGGTCATTGATGGTTTCTTATTGAAGCGCTGCTTTAATGGCCTGCGGTTTGGTGCCTTTTGATGGATATTCTGGCATTATGATGGTTTATGGCGCTTGGAGCTAGAAGCTGTGGGGGATCCTGGATCTTCGTCGAGGTTGCAGGAGGCACCTCTGAAGCGGTGGAGGGAAACACATCGGCGATGTGGGCTATGGACGGTCAACTCTCTAAAAAAATTTCCTCAATTCTACTTTTTGGATGCCTCCTTAATTCTGCTTCAAATCTGGTATGTCTTCTCTTCCTTGGTGTTGTTTCTGCGAATTTGCTCTGGTTTTGGCGTGCCGTTGGATTGTGGAATTTTGCTCCGCGGGTTCATTCTGTTGCTTTGGATCGCTTCCCTGGTGGCTTGGTTTGTTGGTTGCGTTATGGTTATGGTTCTGAATGAGCTTCTGGTTGAGCTGGTGTGGATGGATGTTGGTAACGCTTTCTGGAATTTGAGCTGTTGGATGCTTGATGCAGCTTGGATGAGAGTGGAATGGTTGGGTGTTTTTGATTTATGTGATGAAAATGCCGGTTGCTGGATTGGCTGTCATGCTGGATCTGGCTAGATGTTTGGCTATGATTTACTAGTAGGGATGGCTTGTTGTGGATGGTTTGGTAGTGAGCTTCTACTAGTGCTGGCTGTTGGTTGGGAAGAAGAGTTGGTGGGATCTGGAGGCTTGGTGTTATGGGATGCATGCTAAGTTTGGCTGGGTGATGCTTATTTTGTTTGGCTGGGTGATGCTATTGGTGATGCTATTGGTGGGAAGGTGATGGATGCTGGTACATGTGAGTTTGGAAGATGGATTTCTCTTGGTAGTGGGCTAGTGGTTGCTGAATACTGCTGGATGATGGTGATGGTTTTCTGCTTGTACCTGGGTGTGCTTGTTGGGTTTTTTATTTTCTTTTTTTATTTTTATTTTTCTGCGTGAGTTGTAAGGGGTTTTTGGGTGTGGGTCGTTTGAACCCCTCCCCTCCCTTGTCTTCTTCCTCTCTATTTTCTTTCTAATAAATTTGGGGGGGTTGGGAATAGCTCGACCCTCGCACCTTCCTTGACCTAATAAACACTATTAAACCCTAAAAACCCTAATATGCCCTCTTAAAAATTAATAAAGCTTAATGAATGATAATAAACACTTATAAATCCTCAACATACCCAAATATACCATAATATACCATTATATACCCTAATAAACCCATGCCAATCCTAACAAAACCCTAAAAATACCTTATAAACCCTAATAAACCTTAACACGCCACAATAAACCCTAATAAAATCCTAATAACCCCCACTAAACCCTAAAAAATTCTAATATACCATTAAAAATCCGTAAAACCCTAACAAGCCATAATAAATGTTAATAACACCTAAAAATTCTAAAAAATGCTAGTAAAACCTAAAAATACCTCTAATAATAATAATAGTAATAACGCACGTTCATGTGCATATGCATGTGCATGGTTTAAATAATAAATCATAATGCACATGCATGTGCAGATGCCTGCACATTTTCATATGAATGATAATAAATAATGAATAATAAATAATAACGCATGTGAATTACATGTGTATGTGCATGTGCATGTGAATGATAATAAATAATAAATAATAACGCACATCCAAGTGCATGTGCACATGCATGTGCATATGCCTGCGTATTTTCATGTGAATGATAATAAATAATAAATTATAAATCATAATGCATGTGTATATGCATGTTCATGTGAATGATAATAAATAATAAATAATAACGCACATCCAAGTGCATGTTCATGTGCATGGTAATAAACAACAAATAATAACCAAGTCCCGATGAATGTGAATTTCCATGTGAATGATAATAAATAATAAATAACAACAAATGTGATAATAGAATACGACACTTGCATTGCGTGTGCACATGCATGAGAATAAATAATAATAACACCTGTGATAATAGAATAATGCATGTGCATTGCATTTGCATGTGAATGATAATAAATAATATATAATAGTTCATTTGCATGTGCATTTACATGTACTGATAATGATAATGATGCATGCACGTGCATGGTAATAAATAACAAATAACAACACACGTGCATGTGCATTTTTATTTGATGATACAAACAACAACAACAATAATAATAATGATAATAATAATAATAATAATAGAATAATGCAAGTTCATTTCACGTGCATGTGCATAGTGGTAAATAATAAATAAATAATAATAAATAATAACGCACATGCATGTGCATGTGCCTTTACATTTGATGATAATATTAATAATACTAATTATAATAATAAAAATAATAACGCATGCACGCGCATGGTAATAAATAATAAATAACAACGCACATGCATGTGCATTTGCATGTGATAATGATAATAATAATGATAATGATAATGATAATAATAATATTATTAATAATAATAATCGTGATACTAATAATAATAATAATAAAAGAATAATAAAACTAAATTACATATGCACGTGCATGGTAATAAATAATAACGCACGTGAATCTACATTTGCATGTGATGATTGTAAGAATAATAGCAATAGTAATAATAGTAGTAGTAGTGGTAATAATAGTAGTAGTACCAATGCATGTGATAATAGAATATTGCATGTGCATAACGTGTGCACATGCATGGTAATAAATAATAACGCCCGTGCATTGCATTTGCATGTGATGATGATGATAATAATAATAATTACAATAATAATATTAATAATAACAGCGCGTGTGATAATAGAATGATGCACATGCAATGAATGTGCATATATGTGCATTCGCATGTGCATTTGCATGTGATGATAATAAAAATAAAAACAACCACAACAACAACAATAACCACAATAATAATAATAACAATTATAATAACAATGCATGTGATAATAAAATAACGTGTGTGCATTGCATGTGCACGTGCATGGTAATAAAAATATAATAATAACGCACGTGCATGTGCATGTGCATGTGGGTGATATGATGATAATAATAATAAGTTATAGTTATTTTAAAAAAACATCAGAGAGGACAAAAATGCTAAAAATGGGGTCTCCAAAAACCTAACAAATCACAAAGTCATTGAAAAAGGCATAACCTCTTCGTCGGGTGTCATTTTCCGCTCTATGAATAGTCCAACTGAATCTCATGGAACGAACTATGATAAAAACAAGTGTCGAAGGCCGAACAGAGACATAGATCTTAAGTTATGACCATTTTAGGAAAAATTCGACCGGGATCCGTACACGGAAATAGAGTTTTGGAGTCCTTCTGATGGGTTTCTGGGATTTTTGTGTCTTAAACATGAATTTATCTATGTTCAAGTCATCCTTCTGCGTAAATATCTTTGCTACTTTCGATTTGATATGAGGTAGAGCTCAAATGGGAAACCGGATAGAAAGTTATGGCCGTTTGAAATTGGACTTTTTTTGGAGTGTTATAACTAATATATCTTATATTTCATTGATTTTCTCATTGTCTCTACTAAACATGGTCCTCAATCATCTCACGATCTTCTATTTTACTGGTTACAATGCTCAAACAGACACCCGAAGGAGAGGTTATAACTATTTTAGTGAGTTTCGGGTTTTTAGATTTTTAGGCGCTCGGAGAGTTGGTCAATTTAAAACATCAATATCTTCTACTACGTGTGTTCATTTTGGCACTACCACATGTAAAATCAAATATTGTAAAAAATATACACACTCTGGTAACCACTGGAACCATTTTTGACATTATTCAACCCCCAAAAAGACCCAAAATCCCTTTGGATGGTCAAAAGATTGGCTTCTGGTGTCTGTTTTTCAATAACTTCTTATATGGGTGTCTGTTTTGCCTCTACCACACATCAAATTGAATATTGCTACTAGACCAATACTCCTATAACCACTGAAGCACCGTTTCACATCCTTGAATGTCCAAAAAGGTACTTAAACCCTCCAAAAGACCATAACTTCTACTCCGGGAGTCTGTTTTGCCTCTACCATATATAAAATCGAATCTTTTGACTAGATCTACACATATGTGACCAATAAGAACACCTTATCACGTTCTGAAAGGCCCAAAAGGTCCTTAAGTCCTCCAAATGACCATAACTACTGCTCTGGGAGTCCATTTCACCTCTACCACATACCAAATTGAAGCATGCGACTTGCTCTACACATCTGTGACAACAATTAACAACTAAATAACCCTAGAAAACCATGAATAACCCCATAAACACTAAAAACCATTAAAACCCTTGTAATCCCTAACAAACCCTAAAAAACACTAACAAACCCTAACAAACCCCAAAAAACACTAAAAACATTACAAAACTAAAAAAACCCTAACAAACCCTAACAAGCCCTAAAAAACCCCCAAGAAGCACTATGAAAACCCAATAAACCCATTAACTCCTGACGAAACCCAAAAAACCCATATGAACCCATAATAAACACTAACAAAACCCTAAAACGCCTAAAAACCCCTAAGCAAACCTAATAAACACTAACAGACCCTTAGAAACCCTAACAAACACTTAGAAACCCTTACACACCGATACAAACCCTAGCACACCCTTAGAAACCCCAACACACCCATAGAAACCCTAACACAACCTTAGAAACACTTTCAATCCATAGTACACCCTTAGAAACCCTAACCCACCCATAAAACCCTAACCCACCCTTAGAAACCCTAACACACCCTTAGAAACCCAAACAAATTCTTAGAGACCCTAAATCACTATAATAAGAACTAATAAATCCTAACAAACCCTACCAACCAATAATAAACCCTAATAAACCTTAAATCCCACTACTAAACCCTAATAAACACAAATAAATTGTAATAATCCCTAAAAACCCTATTAGACCCCAATATGAGCTAAAAAATACCTAACAACCCAAATATGCAACAAAAATTCTATTAAACCATTCAAACCCATAATATTCACAAAAAAACCCTAACAAACTCAGAAAACCTGACAAAACCCTAAAAAACCCTAAAAACCAAAAAACAAAAAAACCTAAAAAACCCAAAAAACCCTAAAAACCCTAAAAAATCCTAAAACCCTAAAAAACCCTAAGAAAGCCTAAACCCCCTTAAAACATGAAAAAACTGAAAAAACCCGAAAAAAACCTCAAAAAACCTCAAAAAATGCTAAAAACCCTAAAAACCCTAAAAAATCCTTAAAAGCCTAAAAATGACTAAGAAACCCCTAACCAGCCCTATGAAACCCTTAAAAACCCAAAACCCCCTAGAAAATCCAACAAATATCAACCGACACCCTAATTCACCATAAAGTACCCTAAAGAACCTTAAAAACCCATAAAGAACCACTAATGCCACTAACAATGCTATATAAACCCAAACAATTGCTAGAAAAAATCAAAAAATGCTTCAAATCCCACAAAATGCAACAAAACCCGAAAAAATGCTAAAATAACCCAATCAAACCATTAAAAATACAAACACACCCATAAAACCCAAAAAATGCATAAAACCCCAAACCACTCAAACAAACCATAACAAACCCTAAAAACCCTAACAAAACCTAACAAACCCTAACAACCACTAATAACCCCTAAGAACCACTAATAAACCCTAATAACCCTTAAAACAACTATTAAACCCTAATTAAGACTAATAAATCGTAATAACCTGTAATAAACCCGAAAAAACTATACTAGACCCTGATAAATGCTACAAAATCCCTAAACCCCTAACATACAATAAAAACACTATTAAACCATAATAAACCCTAATAATCACTAAAAACACTAACAAACTCGACAAAATGCTATAAAACCTCCAAATAATAGCTTACAAAACCCTACAACGGACTAATAAACTCTAACAAACCTTAATAACCCCAAAATAAATAATAACAAACCCTAACAACCCCAAATAAATTGTAACAAATCCTAACAATGCCAAATAAATCGTAACAAACTGAAACAATCCATAACAAACCACTAATAAACTGCAATAAACCCTCAAAATCATAATAAATCCAAATAAATCATAATAAACCCAAATACATGTTACTAAACCCTAATAAATAAAATAAACCCTAAGAAACCGTAATAAATCCTAAATAACCCTAAAAAGGTTTATAACCCCTAGAAAAAGCTATTAATGCCTAAAAAAGCCCAATAAAACCCTAATATACAATAAAAAACACTCATAAACTGCAAGAAATCCTTAAGAACACTTAAAAATTCTAAATAACCCTAATAAACCCAAAAGAACCATATTAAACTCTAAAGAACACTAAAGAACCCTAAATAACCCTAAAGAACCCAAAAAATGCTAAAACACATTATATAAACCCTAAAAACACTACAATACCCAAACAAACCCTAAAACACACTAATAACCCTAACAACCACTATCAATCCCAAAAAAAACTAAATAAACCCACAAACACCCCCACAAAATCCATTAAAAAGCCATCAGATACCATAAAAAACCATAAACACCCTTTAACAACCCTTAAAACCCCTTAAAAATTACAAACCATAAAGAACCATTAAAACCCTAAAAAGGCTTCAAATAGATACATAAACCCTAAAAATGTTACATAAACCCTTAAAAATGAAACAAAAACCCTAAAAACGCAACATAAACCAAAAAACGCAACACAAACCTAAAAAATGCTACATAATCACTAAAAGCACTACATAAAACCTAGAACTGTAACATAAACCCTAAAAAACGCAACATAAACCCTAAAATGCAACAAAAAACCATTAAAAAATACTACTTAAAATCTAAAAACACAATATAAACCCTAAAAACACTACATGAACTCTAAAAACATTACATAAACCCTAAAAAATGAAACATAAATACTACATCACCCCTTAAAACGGTACATAAACCCAGAAAGCGCAACATAAACCCTAAAAAATTCTACATAAAACCTAGACTCTAAACATGATACATAAACCCTAAAAACGTTACATAAACCCTAAAAATCATATATAAAATCTAAATCTTCTAACTAAACCCTAAAAATGCAACATAAACACTAAAAATGCTACATAAACTCTAATAACACTTCACAAACCCTAAAAAATTCTAAAAAAAACCCTAAAGATGTTGTACAACCCTCAAAAATATTACACCCTAATATACCATAATATAGAAACTTAAACCATAATAAACCACTAATAAACTCTAATAATCCCTAAAAACACCTTATAATGCCGAAAATCCAAATAAACTCTACTCAACCATAATAAAACATCAAAAATACCTAATAAACCCTTATAAATGATAATAAAATCTAATAAACCCTAAAAACAAGTTAAGAAAACCTAAACAACACTAACCAACCCTAATAGAAACTAATAAACACGAATAAACCCTAACAAACCCCAAAAAACCCTAAAAAGCCCTAGTAAACATTAAATAAAGGCAAATAAACCCTAATTAACCCTAACAAACCTTAACACACCATAATAAACCCTAATAAAACCCTATAAAACCCTAATAAAGAAAAAAATTCTAGTATACCTTAAAAAATCCCTAGAAACCCTAATAAACTCTAATATAACCTACTAACCCTAATAATGCTCACAAACAATAAAAAACGATCACAAATAATAAAAACGTGAAACATTACCTAAAAAGATCTAAAAACACTAATATAACCCAATAAAGACAAAAAATGCTAATATAGATTAAAAACCCCTAGAAACCCTAATAAACCCTAATAAACTCCAATATAACCTAAGAAACCCTAAAATGCTCACAAACAAAAAAAAGCTAACAAACAATAAAAACACGCTATATTATCTAAAAACACCTAACGAACACAAATATAACCTAATAAAACAAAAAAACTAATAAACCCCTAACAAACCCTTATAAACCCTAAAAATCCCTGATAAACCATAATAAAAAAAATAAACCCTAATAAAACCATAATAAAACCCTAAAAATACCTTCTCAACCCAAATAAACCTTGACACACCATAACAAAACCTAATAACAACAACTCATGCGATAATAGAATAACACACGTGCATTGCATGTGCAGTGCATGATAATAAATAATAACTCATAGTGCACGTGATGATAATACTAACAGTAATAGTAATATTAATAATAATAGCGCATTAGATAATATAATAACACACATGTTTTGAATGTGCACGTGTATGGTAATAAATATTAACACACATGCATTTTCATTTTCATTTGATGATAATAAAAATAATAACAATAATTGTAATAATAAAAATAAAAATAAACATGCATGTGATAATAGAATAATGTAGGTGCATTGCGTGTGTGCGTGCCTGGTAATAAATAATAACAGACGTGCACGTGCATTTGCATGTGATGATAATAATAATAATAATAATAATAATAATAGTAATAATAATAATAATAATAACAACCACAACATCTGCACGTGCATCGAAATAAATAATATATAAAAAATAATAAAAAATAATGCATGTGCATCTGCATTTTCATGTGATAATAATAATAATAATAATACTAGTAGTAATAACAATAATGATAATTATAATAATGATAATGATAATAATGATAATGATAATAATGATAATAATAACATATGTGATAATAGAATAACACACGTCCAAACAAACCCCAAAAAAACCTAACAAACTCTAACAACCACAAATAACCCCAAAGAACCACTAATAAATCCAAATAACACCAAAAACCCACTATTAAACCCTAAAACCCTAATAAAAAATAATAAATCATAATAACCTGTAATAAACCCTAAAATACCATATTAGACTCTAATAAACGCAAAAAAAATCCCTCAAACCCCTAATAAACAATAAGAAACACTATTGAACCATAATAAATTCTAATAATCACTAAAAACCCTAACAAACCTGAAAAAACACTACAAAACCCACTAAATAATACCCTACAAAACCCTACAACCTGCTAATAACCCCTATTAAACCCTAATAACCACATAATAAATCGTAACAAACCCTAACAACCCCAAATAAATCGTAAAAAATCCTAATAATGCCAAATAAATCGTAACAAACTAAAACAAACCATAACAAACCACTAATAAACCGCAATAAACCCTAACAAATCATAATAAACCCTAATAAATCCTAATAAACCTAAATACATGTTAATAAACCCTAATAAATAAAATAAACCCTAAGAAACCCTAATAAATCCTAAATAACCCAATAAAAGGTTGATTAACCCTAAAAAATCTATTAATGCCTACAAAAGCCCAGTAAAACCCTAATATACAATAAAAACACTAATAAACCGTAAAAAATACTAAAGGACAATAATTAACCCTAAATAACCCTAATATATCCCAAAGAACCATAATAAACTATAAATAATACTAAACACCCCTAAAGAAGCCAAAAAAACTCTAATAAACATTACATAAATCCTAAAAACCACTACAATACCCAAACAAACCCTAAAACACAATAAAAACCCTAACAACCCCTATCAATCCTAAAAAACAAATAAACCCTTAAAAACCCCCAAAAAACCATTGAAAACCAATCAAATACCATTAAAACCATAAACACCCGTTAACAACCCTTAAAAACCCCAAAACCCACTACAAACAATAAAGAACCATTAAAACCTGAAAAATGCAACAAATTGATACATAAACCGAAAAAAACGTTACATAAACACTTAAAATGCAACATAAACCCAAAAAATGCTACATAAACCCAAAAATCACTATACAAACCCTAGAATTGTAACATAAACCCTAAACAACACAACATAAACATTAAAAACGCTACATAAAACCTAAAAACAAAACATAAACCCTAAAAACACTACATGAACACTAAAAATATTACCTAAACCCTAAAAATGCATCATAAACGCTACATCATCCCTAAAAATGGAACATAAACCATGAAAAGGCAACAGAAACCCTAAAAAATTCTATATAAAACCTAAAGCCTAAACACACTACATAAACCAAAAAAACGTTACATAAATCCTAAAAAATGCAACATAAAACCTAAAACCTCTAACTAAACCATAAAAGGGCTACAAAAACCCTAAAAATGCTACATAAACTCAAACAATGCTACACAAACACTATAAAATGCTATAAAAACCCTAAAGACGCTTCAAAACCCTAAAAAACATTAAACCCTAATATTCCATAATATAAAAAATTAAACCCTAATAAACCTATAATAAACTCTAATAATCCATAAAAATGACTTATAATCACTAAAAACCCTAAGAGACTCTACTCAACCCTAATAAAACCTCAAAAATACTTAATAAACCCTAATAAATGGTAATAAAACCTAATAAACCCTAAAAACACGTTAAGAAAAGCTAAACAAACCTAAAAAACCCTAATAGACACTAATAAACACTAATAAACAGTAATAAACCCCCAAAACCCTAAAAATCTCGAATAATCCATAATTAAATCCAAATAAACACTACTCAACCCTAACAAACCTTAACACACCATAATGACCACTAATAAAACCCTACAGATCCCTAATAACCAAAACAAACTCTAGTATACCTTAAAAAATCTCTAGAAATCCGGATAAACTCTAATATAACCTAATAAACCCTAAACATGCTCACAACCAATAAAAAAAAGATCACAAATAATAAAAACACGCTATATTACCTAAAACAGCCTAAAAACACTTATACAACCTAATAAAGTCAAAAAAACACAAATATGCCATAAAAATCACTAGAAACAATAATAAATCATAATAAACTCTAATATAACATAAGAAACCCTAAAAACACTCACAAAAAATAAAAACACAACATTTTCTAAAAATACTTAACAAACACTAATATAACCTAATAAAACAAAAAAAACTAATAAACCCCTAACAAACCCTAATAAACCCTAAAAATCCCTAATAAACCCAAATAAAAACTAATAAACCCTAATAAAACTATAATAAGACCCTAAAAATACCTTATCAACCCTAATAAACCATGACACACCATAATAAAACCTAATAAAACACAACTAAACCCCAATAAACAAAAAAAACGTAAAAAAACGATTAAAAATCCCTAGAAACCCTAATACACCATAATAAATTCTAATAAAACCTAATAGAAAACTAAAAAATTTTACAAACACTAAAAACATGCTAATAAAACCTAAAATATCCTGACAACCCCTTATATATATAAAAAACTAAAAAACACTCATATACCCTAATAAAAACACTAACAAACCATAGTATACCCTAAAAATCCCTAACAAACCCTAATAAACACTACTCAACACAAATAAACCCTAATAAAACCCTAAAGATACCTACTCAGCCCTAATAAAACAATAAAAATAACTAATCAACCTTAATAAACCTTAACACGCTATAATAAACCATAATAAACCACACTAAACCCTAAACAACACAAATATACCATTAAAATCCCTAAAACCCCTAATAAATGCTAATAAAACCTAATAAAGATTAAAAGCACTAATAGACCCTAATAAACACTAGAAAACCCTAAAAACCCTAATATACCCTCTTAAAAATTTATAAACCATAATGAAAAATATTAACCCCTAATAAATATTATACATACCCAAATATACCATAATATACCATAATATACACTAATAAACCCAACTCAATCCTAATAAAACCCTAAAAATACCTTATAAACCCTAATAAACCTTAACACACCATAATAAACCCTAATAAAATCCCAATAACCCCCACCAAACCCTAAAACACTAATATTCTAATAAAAACCTCTAAAACCCTAAAAAACCATAATAAATGTTAATAACACCTAAAAATTCTAAAAATTGCTAGTAAACCCTAAAAATACCTCTAATAATAATAATAGTAATAACGCACATGCATGTGCATCTGCATGTGCATGGTTTAAATAATAAATCACAATGCACGTGCATGTGCATATGCCTGCACATTTTCATGTGAATGATAATAAATAATAAATAATAAATAATAATGCATGGGAATTGAATGTGTATGTGCATATGCATGTGAATAATTATAAATAATAAATAATAATGAACATCCAAGTGCATGTGCATGTGCTTGTGCATGGGTATGTGCATGTGCATGTGCATGGTAAAAAATAATAAATAATAACCAAGTCCACATGAATGTGCATTTTCATGTGAATGATAATAAATAATAAATAATAACACATGTGATAATAGAATAATGCATGTGCATTGCGTGTGTAGGTGCATAAGAATAAATAATAATAACACATGTGATAATAGAATAACTCAAGTGAATTGCATTTGCATGTTCATGATAATAAATAATATATAATAATGCACGTGCATGTGCATTTACAAGTAATGATAATGATAATGACACATTCACATGCATGGTAATAAATAATAAATAACAACGCACGTGCATGTGCATTTGTATTTAATGATACAAACAACAGCAACAACAACAACAACAATAATAATAGAATAATGCAAGTGCATTTCATGTGCATGTGCATAGTAGTAAATAATAAATACATAATAATAAATAAGAACGCACATGCATGTGCATGTGAATTTACATTTGATGATAATATTAATTATACTATTTGTTAATAATATTAATAATAATGCATGCACGTGCATGGTAATAAATAATAAATAACAACACACTTGCATGTGAATTTTCATGTGATAATGATAATAATGATGATGATGATAATAATAATAATAATAATAATAATAAATTGTGATAATAATAACAATAAAAGAATAATACAAGTGCATTGCATATGCACGTGTATGGTAATAAATAAAAAATAATAACGCACGTGCATCTACATTTTCATGTGATGATAGTAATAATAACAGCAGTAGTAATAATAGTATTAGTAGTGGTGATAATAGTAGTAGTACTAATGCATGTTATAATAGAATATTGCATATGCATTACGTGTGCACGTGCATGGTAATAAATAATTATGCTCGTGCACTGCAATTGCATGTGATAATGATGATGATGATGATAATAATTTTATTTTTATTATTAATAAAAAATCATGTGATAATAGAATAACTCACGTGCATTGAATGTGCGTGTATGTGCACTTGCATGTGAATTTTCATGTGATGATAATAAAAATTATAAAAAGAACAACAACAATAACAAAAACAACAACAATAATAATAATAACAATAATAATAAAAGCGATTGTGATAAAAAAACATGTGTTCATTGCATGTACCCATGCATGGTAATAAAAATATAATAATAACACACGTGCATGTGCAAGTGAATTTGCATGAGATGATGATGATAATAATAATAATAAGATTAATAATAAGTTATTGTTGTTTGAAAAAATAGCAGACAAGACAAAAGTGCTTGAATTGTTGTCTCGAAAAACAAAACAGATCACATAGTCATTAAAAAAAGGCATAAATTCTTCTTTAGGTGTCCATTTCTGCTCTATGAATAGTCAAACTAAATCTCATGGAACGAACTATGATAAAAATAGGTTTCTATGGCCGAACAGTCACACAGATAAGAAGTTATGACAATTTTAAGAAAAATTTGAATGGGATCTATACACGAAAATGGAGTTTTGGAGGCCTTATGATGGGTTTTTGGGATTTTAGGGTCTCAAACATGAATTTAACTTTGTTCAATTCATCCTTCTGCGTAGATCTCTTCACCGCTTTCGATTTGATATGTGGTAGAGCTCAAACGGACGACCGGAGCGAAAGTGATGGTCGTTTGAAGTTGGTATTTTTTGTAGTGGTATAACTAATGTATCTTATATTTCTTTTATCTTATCATAGTTTCAACTAAACTTGGTCCTCACTCATCTCACGAGATTCGATTTGATTGGTCACAATGCTCAAACGGACTCTCAAAGGAGAATTTATGCCTATTTTAGTGAGTTGTGGGTTCTTTATGTTTTTAGGCGCTAGGAGAGTTGCTCAATTTAAAACGACAATAAATTCTGCTACGTGTGTTCAGTTTGGCCCCACCACAAATCAAATTTAATATTGTGAAAATATACACACTATGGTAACCACTGGAACCCTTTTTGATATTCTTCAACCCCCAAAAAGACTCAAAATCCCTTCGGGTGATCAAAAGATTGGCTTCTGGTGTCCGTTTTGCAATAACTTCTTCTATGGGTGTCGGTTTTGCTTCTACAACATATCAAATCGAATCTTGAGACCAGACCTACTGTCCTATAACCAAGGAAGCACCTTATCACATCCTAGAAAGACCAAAAAGGTTCTTAAACTCTCCAAAGGGCCATAAATTCTACTCAGGTAGTCTGTTTTGCCTCTACCATAAATCAAATCGAAGCTTTCGACTAGATCTACATATCTGTGACCAATAGAAACACCTTATCACTTTCTTAAAGTCCAAAAAGGTCTTTAAGTCCTTCAAATGACTATAACTTCTGTTCTGGGTGTCTGTTTCACCTCTACCACATATCAAATTGAAGTTTATTACTAGCACTACACATCTATGACAACCATGAACAACTAAATGACCCTAACAAACCATGAATAACCCCATAAACACTAAAAACCATTAAAAACCATGAAAAACCCTAACAAACACTAAAAAACCCTAACAATCCCTAAAAAACCTTAAAAAATAGCAAAAACCCAAAAAACATAACAAAACCTAACAAACCCTAAAAAACCCTAACAGGCCCTAATAAACCCCAAGAGGCACTAAGAAACCCCAATAAACCTAAAAACCCCAAAATAAACCCTAAAAACCCATTATAAACCATAATAAACCCTAACAAAACCCTAAAAATCGTAACAAAACCCTAACCAAACCTAAGAAACACTAACACAACCTTAGAAACCCTAACACTTCCTTAGAAAACCTAACACACCCTTAGACAACCTAGAACACCCTTAGAAACCCCAACGCACACATAGAAACCCTAACACAACCTTAGAAACCCATAGAAACCATAACACGCCCTTAGAAACCCAAAACCACCCATAAAAACCCTAACCCACCCTTAGAAACCCTAACACACCATTAAAAACCCTAACAAACCCTTAGACACCCTAAATCACTCTATTAAGAACTAATAAATCCTAACAAACCCTATCAACCAATAATAATCCATAATAAACACAAATAAACCCGAAATCCCAATACTAAACCCTAATAAACACTAATTAATCATAATAAACCCAAAAAAACCTATTAGACCCCAAAAAAGCTAAAAAATACCTAAAAACCCAAATATACAACAAAAATTCAATTAAACCATTCAAAATGCTAATATTCAGAAAAAAACCCTAACAAACCCATCAAAACCTGAAAAACCCCTAAAAACCATAAAAACCCAAAAAACCCAAAAAAAACCTAAAAAACACTAAAAAACCTAAAAACCATAAAAAAATCCAAAAAAACATAAAAAACCCTAAAAAACCTAAAACACCTGAAAAACGGAAAAACAAAAAAAACTGAAAACAAACCTAAAAAACCCTAAATAAACCTAAAAAAACTCAAAAAATCCTAAAAAACCAAAAACCACTAAAAATTCTAAAAACCCTAAAAAGCCTAAAAATTCTTAACAAAACCCTAAACAACCCTACGGAATCCTAAAAAACACTAAAAAATCCCTAGTAAACCCTAAAAACATCAAAAGAAACCCTAATACACCCTAATGAACCCTAAAAACCCCTAAAAACACTAAAGAACACTAAAAAACCACTAAAGACACTAACAACACTACATAATCCCTATCAATTGCTACAAAAACCCAAAAAATGCTTCAAAACCCTCATAACGCAACAAAACCCTATAAAACGCTAAAATAACCCTAACAAAGCATAAAATATCCAAACACACCCAAAAAACCCAAAAAAACCCATAAAACCCCAAACAACTCAAACGAATCGTAACAAACCCTAAAAACCCTAAAAACCCTAACAAATCCTAACAACCACTAATAACCCCTATGAACCACTAATAATCCCTAATAACCCCTAAAACCAACTATTAAACCCTGAAAACCCTAACAAACACTAATACATCTTAATAAATTGTAATAAACCCTATGAAAATCTATTAGACACTAATAAATGCTATAAAATCCCTAAAACCCCTAATAAACAATAAAAAACACAATTAAACCATAATAAACCCTAATAATCTAAAACCCCTAACAAACCCGACAAAACGTTACAAAAACCTCCAAATAATAGCCTACAAAACCCTACAACCCACTAATAAACCCTAACAAACCCCAATAACCCAAAAATAAATCTTAACAAACCCTAACAACCCCAAATAAATCATAACAAATCCTAACAATGCCAAATAAATCGTAACAAACTGAAACAAACCATAACAAACCCCTAATAAACCACAATAAACCCTAACAAATCATAATAAACCCTAATAAATTGTAATAAACCCAAATACACGTTACTAAACCCTAATAAAAAAATTAAACCCTAATAAACCCTAATAAATCATAAATAACACTAAAAAAGTTTGATAAACCCTAGGAAAAGCTATTAATTCCTACAAAAACCCAATAAAACCCTAATATTCAATAAAAATGCTAATAAACTGTAAAAAATCTTTTAGAACACAATTAAACCCTAATGATCTTTAATAAACCCTAAAGAACCATATTAAACTCTAAGGAACACTAAAACCCCCAAAAAAAACCCAAAAAAATGCTAAAACACGTTATATAAACCCTAAAAACCGCTACAATACCCAAACAAACGCTAAAACACACCAAAAACCCTAACAACCCCTATCAATCCCAAAAAAACAAATAAACCTATATCCCCCCAAAAAAAACCCATTAAAAAGCTATCAGATACCATAAAAACCCATTAACACCCGTTAATAGCCCTTAAAAACCCTAAAAAAACTACAAACCAATAACAACCATTGAAACCCTAAAAAAGGCTTCAAATAGATACATAAACCCTAAAAACATTACATAAACCCTTAAAAATGAAACAAAAACAATAAAAACGAAACATAATCCCAAAAACCCAACATAAACATAGAAAAAGCTACCTAAACCCTAAACAAATACATAAACCTTAGAACTATAACATAAACCCAAAAAAACACAACATTAACCCTAAAAAACACAACATAAACACTAAAAAATGAAACATAAAACCTTAAAACACAATATAAACCCTAGAAACACTACATGAACCCTCAAAACACTACAAAACCGTAAAAACGTTACATAAACCCTAAAAAATGTAGCATAAATGCCACATCACCCCTAAAAATGCTACACAAACCTAGAAAATGCAGCATAAACCCTAAAAAATGCTACATAAAATCTAAACCCTAAACACGCTACATAAACCCTAAAAATGTTACATAATACCTGAAAATGATACATAAAATCTAAAACTGCTAACTAAACCCTAAAAATGCTACATAAACACTATAAATGCTACATAAACTCTAACAATGCTACACAAACCCTAAAAAATGCTACAAAAACCCTAAAGATGCTTTAAAACCCTCAAAAATATTAAAACCTAATATTCCATAATATAAAAAATTAAACCCTAATAAACCCCTAATAAACTCTAATAATCTCTAAAAACACCTTATAATCCCTAAAAACCCTATGAAATTCTACTCAACCCTAATAAAACCCCCAAAATACCTAATAAATCTTAAAAACACGTTAAGAAAACCTAAACAACCCTAACCACCCCTAATAGACATTAATAAACACTAATAAACCCTAATAAACCCCAAAAAACCCTAATAATCCCTAATAAACCATAAATAAAGCCAAATAAACCCTAATCAACCCTAACAAAACTTAACACACCATAATAACCCCTAATAAAACCCTACAAAACCCTAATAAAGAAAAAATGCTAGTATACCATAAAAAATCCTTAGAAACCCTGATAAACTCTAATATAACCTAATAAACCCTAAATGTGCTCAGAAACAATAAAAAATGATCACAAATAATAAAAACGTGTTATATTACCTAAAAATACCTAAAACACTAATATAACCTAATGAAGACAAAAAATGCTAATATACCTTAAAAATCCCTAGAAACTGTAATAAACCATAATAAACTCTAATGTAACCTAAGAAACCCTAGAAACACTCACAAACAAAAACAAAACGCTCAAAAACAATAAAAATGCGCTATATTATCTAAAAAGACCTAACAAACACTAATATAACCTAATAAAACAAAAAAAACTAATAAACCTCTATCAATCCCTAATAAACCCTAAATATCCCTAATAAACCCTAATAAAAACTAATAAACCCTAATAAAACCATAATAAAACCCTAAAAATACCTTCTCAACCCTAATAAACCTTGAAACACCATAACAAAACCAAATAAAACCCAACTAAACCCCAATAAACAAAAAAATACACAAAAAAAATAAAAAGCCCTAAAAACCCTAATAAACCATAATAAATTCAAATAAAATCTAATAAACCATTAAAAAGGCTCAAAAACACTCAAAACATGCTAATAAAACCTAAGAAGCCACAACAACCCCTCATATATATATTAACAAAAACTAAAAAACACTCATATACCCTAATAAATACACTAACAAACCCTAGTAAACCATAAAAATCCTTAACAAACCCTAATAAACCATACTCAACCCTAATAAACCCTAATAAATCCTTAAAGATACCGACTCAACCCTAATAAAACACTAAAAATACCTACTCAACCCTATTAAAACTTAACACACCATAATAAACCATAATAAACCCCACGAAACCCAAAAAAAGAAAATATACCATTAAAAATCCCAAAAACCCCTAATCAATGCTAATAAAACCTAAGAAAGCTTAAAAGCGCTAATAAACCCGAATAAGCACTACTAAACACTAAAAAACCCTAATATACCCTCTTAAAAATTAATAAATCATAATGAACCATAATAAACCCTAATAAATCCTAAACATACCTAAATATACCATAATATACCATAATATACCCTAATAAACCCAACTCAATCCTAATAAAACCCTAAAAATACCTAATAAATCCTAGTAAACCTTGACACACCAAAATGAAACCTCATAAAATCCTAATAACCCCCACCAAACCCTAAAAAATTCTAATATACCATTAAAAAACCCTTAAATCCTAACAATACATAATAAATGTTAATAACACCTAAAAATCCTATAAATGATAGTAAACCCTAAAAATACCTTTCATAATAATAGTAGTAATAATTCACATGCATGTGCATATGCCTGCGCATTTGCATGTGAATGATAATAAATAATAAATTATAAATAATAATGAATGTGAATTGCATCTGTATGTGCATTGCATGTGAATGATAATAAATAATAAATAATTACGCACATACAAGTGCATGTGCATGTGCATGTGCATGTTCATGGTAATAAACAATAAATAATAACCAAGTCCACATGAATGTCCATTTTCATTTGAATGATAATAAATAATAAATAATAATACATGTGATAATAGAATAACGCACGTGCATTGCGTGTGCACATGCATTAAAATAAATAATAATAACACATGTGATAATAGAATAACGCGAGTGCATTGCATTTGCATGTGCATGATAATAAATAATATATAATAACACACGTGCATGTGCATTTACATGTAATGATAATGATAATAACACATGCACGTGCATGGTAATAAATAATAAATAACAACGCATGTGCATGTGTATTTGTATTTGATGATACAAACAACAACAACAACAACAAGAATAATAATAATTATAATAATAGAATAATGCAAGTGCATTTCATGTGCATGTACATAGTAGTAAATAATAAATACATAACAATAAATAAGAACGCACATACATGTTCATGTGGCTTTACGTTTGATGATAATATTAATAATACTAATAATGATAATAATAATAATAATAATAATAATAATAACCCATGCACGTTCATGGAAATAAATAATAAATAACAACGCACATGCATGTGCATTTTCATGTGATAATGATAAAAATAATGATAATGATAATATTAATAATAACAACAATATAAAAACTGTGATAATAATAATAGTAATAATAATTATAATTATAATTATAATTATAATAAAAGAATAATACAAGTGCATTGCATATGCACGTCCATGGTAATAAATAATAAATAATAACGCATGTGCATCTACGTTTGCATGTGATGATAGTAATAATAATAGCAGTAGTAAAAATATTAGTAGTGGTGGTGATGATAGTAGTAGTACTAATGCATATGATAATAAAATATTGTCTTTGCATTACGAGTGTGTATGTATTTGTAATAAATAACAACTCCCGTGGATTGCCTTTGCTAGTGATGATGATGATGATGATGATAATAATAATAATTAATATTAACAATAACAACTCATGTGATAATAGAATAACGCACGTGCATTGAATGTGAGTGTATGTGAATTCGCATGTGCATTTGCATGTGATGATAATAATAACAACAACAACAACGACAACCACAACCACAATAATAATAATAACAATAACAATAACAACACATGTGATAATAAAATAACGTGTGTGCATTGCATGTGCACGTGCATGGTAATAAAAATATAATAATAACGCATGTGCATGTGCATGTGCATTTGAATGAAATGACAATAATAATAATAATAACAGTAATAATAAGTTATAGTTGTTTGAAAAAACAACAGAAATGTAAAAATTGCTAGAAATGGTGTCCTGAAAAACCTAACAAATCACAGAGTCATTAAAAAAGGCATAACTTATTCTTCAGGTGTCCATTTTCTCTCTGTGAATAGTCAAACTAAATATCATGGAACGAACTGGGATAAAAACAGGTGTCGAAGCCCGAACAGACACACAGATCAGAAGATATGACCGTTTTAAGAAAACTTTGACAGGGATCTGGACACAGAAATGGAGTTTTTGAGGCCTTATGATGGGTTTTTGGGATTTTAGGGTCTCAAACATGACATAAAAAATTTTCAAGTTAGCCTTATATGTATATCTCTTTGCTCCCTTCGATTTGATATGCAGTAGAGCTCAAAAGGTTAACCGAAGTGAATGTTATGGCTGTTTTAAATTGGACTTTTTTTGGAGTGGTATAACTAATATATCTTCTGTTTATTTGATCTTCTCAAAATTTCGATTATACATGATCCTCACACATCTCACGAGTTTCGATTTTACTAGTCACAGCGCTCAAACGGACACCCGAATGAGAAGTTATGCCTATTTTAGTGAGTTGTGGGTTTCTTAGGTTTTTAGGCACTAGGAGGGTTGTTCAATTTAAAACAACAATCACTTGTTCTACGTGTGTTCATTTTTGATCTACCACATATCAAATCTAATATTGTCAAAAGATACACACTCTAGTAACCACTAGAACCCTTTTTGACTTTCTTCAACCCCCCAAAAGACCCAAAATCCTTCCGGATGGTCAAAAGATTGGCTAATGGTGTCCGTTTTGCAACAACTTCTTCTATGGGTGTTCGTTTTGCCTCAACCACATATCAAATCAAATCTTGAGACTATACCTACACTCCTATAACAACTGAATCACCTTGTCATATCATTGAAGGCCCAAAAAGGTACTTAAACCCTCCCAAAGACCATAACTTCTACTCCAGGTGTCCGTTTTGCCTCTACCATATATCAAATCGAAGATTTCGACTAGATCTACACATATGATACCAATATTAACACCTTATCACATTATTAAATACCCAAAATATCCTTAAATCATCCAAATGGCCAAAACTTCTGCTCTGGGTGTCTGTTTCACCTCTACCACATATCAAATTGAAGCTTGCGACTATCTCTACACATCTGTGACAACCATAAACAACTAAATAACCCTAAAAACCATGAATAACCCCATAAACACTAAAACCCATTAACAACATGAAAAACCCTAAAAAACCCTAACAAATCCTAACAAACAGTAACAGACCCTAATAAACCCTAACAAACCCTAACAAACGCCAAAAAACCATAAAAACACAACAAACACTAAAAAAACCCTAACAACCCCTAACAAACCCCAAGAGGCACTAAGAAACCCCTATAAACACAAAAAAACCCGAATAAACCTAAAAAACCCCACTAAGAAACCATATGAAACCCAAACATTACCCTTAAAACCCTAAAAACACTAACTAAACCATAAGAAAACCTAAGAAACACTAACACACCCTTAGATCCCTAACAGACCCTTAGAAACCCAAACACACCCTTAGAAACCCTAGCACACCTTTAGAAACCCCAACGCACCCATAGAAACCCTAACACAACCATAGAAACTCTTAGAAACCATAACACCCCCTTAGAAACCCTAATAAACACTAATTAATTGTAATAAACCCTATAAACCTATTAGCCCCCAATAAAAGCTACAAAATACCTAAAAACCCAAAAAAAATGCTATTAAACTTTTCAAAATGCTAATATTCACAAAAAAACCATAACAAACCTGCCTAACCCTTACAAAACCCTAAAAACCACAAAAACCCAAAGAACCCCAAAAAAACCCTAAAACTGTAAAAAAAACCCTCAAAACCCCTAAAAATAGAAAAAACTGAAAAAAACATGAAATCAACCCAAAAAACCCTAAAAAATTTCAAAAAACCTAAAAAAACCATAAAAAACCCTAAAAAACCTAGAAACCACTAAAAACAATAAAAAAAACCTCTAAAAAGACTAAAAATGACTAACAAAACCCTAACCAACCTTATGAAACCCTTAAAACCCTAAAAACCACCAGCAAAACCTAAAAACCACAAAAGAATCCCAAATACACCTAAAAGAACCCTAAAAAGCCTAATGAACCCTAAAGAAAAACTAAATCCACTAACAGCGCTGCATAAGCCCATTCAATTGCTAAAAAAACCCGAAAAATGGTTCAAAACCCACAAAATGCAACAAAACCCCCAAAAAACTCTAAAATAACCCTAACAAAGCATAAAAAATCCAAACACACCCAAAAACCCAGAAAAACATATAAAACCACAAACAACTCAAAAAAACTGTAACAAACCCTAACAAAACCTAAAAAACCCTAACAACCACTAATAACCCCTAAGAACCACTAATAAACCCTAATAACCCATAAAACCCACTATTAAACCCTAAAAACCCTAATAAACACTAATAAATCGTAATAACCTGTAAAAAACCCTAACAAACTCTATTTGTCCCTAATAAACACAACAAAGACCTAAAACCCCTAATATACAATAAGAACACTATTAGACCATAATAAACCCTAATAATCACTAAACCCATAACAAACCCCACAAAAAGATTCAAAAATCTTCAAATAATAGCCTAGAAAACCCTACAACCCACTAACAAACCCTATAAACCCTAATAACCCAAAAATAAATCGTAACAAAAACTAACAACTCCAAATAAATCGTAAAAAATCCTAACAATGCCAAATAAATCGTAACAAACTGAAACAAACCATAACCAACCCCTAATAAACCCCAATAAACCCAAACAAATCATAACAAACCCTAATAAATCGTAATAAACCCAAATACATGTTACTAAACCCTAATAAATAAAGTAAACCCTTATAAACCCAAATAAATCATAAATAAGCCTAAAATGGTTGATAAAAACTAGAAAAAGCTATTAATGCCTACAAAATTCCAATAAAACCCTAATATATAATAAAAAATGCTAATAAACTGTAACAAATCCTAAAGTAAACTAACAAACCCTAAAGAACCCTAATAAATCCTAAAGAACCATATTAAACTCTTAAGAACACTAAAAAACCTAAAGAACCAAAAAAAAATGCTAAAACACATTATATAAACCCTAAAAATTGCTACAATACCCAAACAAACCCTAAAACACACAAAAAACACTAACAATCCTTATCGATCCCAAAAAACTAATAAACCCATAAAACCCCCCAAAAACCATTAAAAATCCATCATATACCATAAAAACCATAAACACCCGTTAACAACCCTTAGAAATCTTAAAAAACCCAACAAACCATACACGACCATTAAAACACTAAAAATGCTTCAAATAGATACATAAACCCTAAAAATGTTACATAAAACCTAAGAAATGCAACAAAACCCCTAAAAACGCAAAATAAACCAAAAAATAAAACATAAATCCAAAAAACGCTACATAAACCCAAAAGGCACTACATAAACCCTAAAACTGTAACATAAACCCTTAAAAACACAACATAAACCCTAAAAAAAGCAACATAAACATTAAAAAATGCTACATAAAACCTAAAAACACAATATAAACCCTAAAAACACTACATGAACCCTAGAAATGTTACATAAACCCTAAAAATTTCAAGATAAAGGCTACATCTCCCCTAAAAATGCTACATAAACCCAGAAAATGCAACATAAACCCTAAAAAATACGACATAAAACCTAAACCCTAAACATGCTATATAAACCCTAAAAAAGTTACATAAACTCTAAAAATGATACATAAAACATGAAACCGCTAAATAAACCCTAAAAATGCTATATAAACACTAAAAATGCAACATAAACTCTAACAACGCTACACAAACACTAAAAAATGCTACAAAAACCCAAAAGATGCTTCAAAATCCCCAAAAATATTAAACCCTAATATACCATAATGTAAAAAATTAAACCCCAATAAACCCATAATAAACCCATAAAAAACTCTAATAACCCCTAAAACCCCATTATAATCCCTAAAAACCCTAAGAAACTCTACTCAACCCTAATAAAACCCCAAAAATACCTAATAAACCATAATAAATGATGATAAAACCTAATAAACCCTAAAAACATGTTATGAAAACCTATAAAACCCTAACCAACCCTAATAGACACTAATAAACCTTAATAAACCCAAAAAACCCTAAAGATCCCAAATAAACCATAAATAAATCCAAATAAACCCTACTCACCCCTAAAAAACCATAACACACCATAATGACCTCAAATAAAACCCTACAAAACCCTAATAAAGAAAAAACAATAGTATACCTTAAAAATCCCTAGGAACCCTGATAAACTCTAATATAACCTAATAAACCCAAAAAACCGTCACAAACAATAAAAAATGATCACAAACAATAAAAACACGCTATATTACTTAAAAAGACCTAAAAACACTAATATAACCTAATAAAGAGAGAAAACGCTAATATACCTTAAAAATCCCTAGAAACCCTAATAAACCATAATAAACTCTAATATAACCTAAGTAACCCTAAAAGCGCTCACAAACAAAAACAAAAGTATCACATTCAATAAAAACACGCTATATTATCTAAAAAGACCTAAGAAACACTAATATAACCCAATAAAACCAAAAAAATAATAAACCCCTAACAAACCCTAATAAACCATAAAAAACGCTAATAAACCCTAATAAAAGTTATCAAACCCTAATAAAACCCTAAAAATACCTTCTGGACCCTAATAAACCTTGACACACCATAACAAAATCTAATAAAACCCAACTAAACCCCAATAAACAAAAACAACGCAAACAAACCATTAAAAAGCCCTATAAACCCTAATAAACCATAATAAATTCAATTAAAAGCTAATAACCCATTAAAATGATCACAAACACTAAAAACATGCTAATAAAACCGAAAAAGTCATAACAACCCCTCATATATATTAACAAAAAGTAAAAAACACTCATATACACTACGGAAAAATCACGATTTAGCGGCGGTTCTGAAAAACCGCTGCGAAATCGTGCGTCGGGAAACTATTCGCGGCGGTTTTTAAAACCGTCACAGAACGTTTCACGGCAGTTTTTTAGCGGTGGTTTAAACCGCCTCAAAATGATTTAGCGGCAGTTGTTTAGGTTTTTTTAATTTTTTTTAATTTTTTTTAATTTTTTTAATTTTATTTATTTATTTTATTTTATTTTATTTTATTTTATTTATTTATTTTATTTTATTTTATTTATTTTATTTCGTATTTATTTTATTTTTCTTATTTATTTCGTATTTATTTTATTTATTTCGTATTACTTTATTTACTTTATTTATCCCTGCATATGCACATCCCATGCACATGCCCATGCAATCTAAAGAAATATTGCGTTTGATGAGATTTGAACCCCTAACCTCTTGCATATTTTCCAAAGACTTTACCACTCGAGCAAGCTTGTCTTGTGGTTAATAAACAGAATTTAATATACTTATATATATTAATTGAAAAAACAAATAATACATAAATAATATATATAAACTCAATAATAATAAATAATAAATAATGAATAATAAATAATAAATAATAAATAATAAATAATAAATAAATATAAATAATAAATAATAAATAAATATAAATAATAAACAATAAATAAATATAAATAATTAATAAATATAAATAATAAATAATATATAATATATAATATATAATAAATAATATATAATATATAATATATAATATATAATATATAATATATAATATATAATATATAATATATAATATATAATATATAATATATAATATTTAATAAATAATATATAATAGATAATAAATAATAAATAATAAATAACAAATAATAAATAAATATAATAATAAATAAATATAAATAATAAATAATAAATACTAAATAATAAATAAAAAATAAAAAATAAATATTAAATATTAAATTTTAAATAATAAATATTAAATATTAAATAATAAATAATAAATAAATATAAATAATAAATAAATATAAATAATAATTAATAATTAATAAATAAAAAATAAAAAATAAAAAATAAAAAATAAATATAAATATTAAATAATAAATAATAAATAGTAAATAATAAATAATAAATAATAAATAAATATAAATAATAAATAATAAATAATAAATAAATATAAATAATAAATAAATATAAATAATAAATAAATATAAATAATAAATAAATATAAATAATAAATAAATATAAATAATAAATAATTAATAAATATAAATAATTAATAAATATAAATAAGAAATAAGAAATAAGAAATAAGAAATAATATATAATATATAATATTTAATATTTAATATTTAATAAATAATATATAATAGATAATAAATAATAAATAATAAATAACAAATAATAAATAAATATAATAAGAAATAAATATAAATAATAAATAATAAATAATAAATCAAAAATAAAAAATAAAAAATAAAAAATAAAAAATAAAAAATAAAAAATAAATATTAAATATTAAATAATAAATAATAAATAAATATAAATAATAAATAAATATAATTAATAATTAATAATTAATAAATAAAAAATAAATAAAATAAAAAATAAATATAAATATTAAATATTAAATAATAAATAGTAAATAGTAAATAATAAATAATAAATAAATATAAATAATAAATAAATATAAATAATAAATAAATATAAATAATAAATAATTAATAAATAATAAATATAAATAATTAATAAATATAAATAATAACTAAATATAAATAATGAATCATAAATAATAAATAATAAGTAATAAGTAATAAATAATAAATAATAAATAATAAATAATAAATAATAGATAATAGATAATAAATAATAAATAATAAATAATAAATAATAAATAATAAATAATAAATAAATATAAATAATAAATAAATATAAATAATAAATAATAAATAATAAATAATAAATAATAAATAATAAATAATAAATAATAAATAATAAATAATAAATAATAAATAAATAAATAAATAATAAATATAAATATTAAATATTAAATATTAAATAGTAAATAGTAAATAATAAATAATAAATAATAAATAAATAATTAATAAATATAAATAATTAATAAATATAAGTAATTAATAATTAATAAATAATAAATAATAAATAATAAATAATAAATAATAAATAATAAGTAATAAATAATTAATAATAAATAAATATAAATAATAAATAATAAATATATATAAATAATAAATAAATATAAATAATAAATAAATATAAATAATAAATAAATATAAATAATAAATAATAAATAATAAATAATAAATAATAAATAAATATAAATAATAAATAATAAATAAATATAAATAATAAATAATAAGTGACAAATAAATAATAAATAAATAATAAATATAAATATTTAATAAATATAAATAATTAATAATTAATAAATATAAATAATTAATAATAAATAATAAATAATAAATAAAAAGTAATAAATAATAAATAATAAATAATAAATAATAAATAATATATAATATATAATAAATAATAAATAATAAATAATAAATAAATATAAATAATAAATAATAAATAAATATAAATTATTAATAAATTTAAATAATAAATAATAATTATAAATAATAAATATAAATAATAAATAATAAGTAATAAATAAATATAAATAATAAATAATAAATAATAAATAACAAGTAACAAATATTATTATTAATAATAATATTTTATTATTAGTACTAATAAATAATTAAAAATATATAATAACTAATAACTAATAAGTAAATATAAATATTAAATAAATAATAAATAATAAATAATAAAGGTAACACATGAAAAAGTATGAAAAGACGTGGTAAGGGATGAAAAATCATGAAAACACATGAAAACGGATGGAGAAGCATATGAAGAATGAGACATTCGAAAGAATGAGAACGCATTAAACTCATGAAGACTCTGGAAAACCCCTTAATAATTCAACATAATCATCATAATAACCCACAAATAACCATTGATAAAGATAAAAAGTCATGGAAACCCAAATAAACAGTAATAAATGGAGCAACCATTAAAACCTGTCAAAACGGTAATAAAGAGACAAAAACATTGGACTCACATTAATGGAGATAACTTATGATCCGAGAGTCCGTTTTAGATCCAAGACCTGTCAAATCAAAGATCCTAACACGATCTTCGACCTGATAGGTGAAAGAGTCCGAATGGACAGGCGGATCAGATGTTATGACCATTTAAAAAAAAGCTGACGGGGAATGGGTGCTAGAAATGGGGCATCGAAAAACATAACAAACCTGATACCCACAAAAAAGGCTATAACATATGATCCAGAAGTGCATGTGGGCGCTGTGACTAGTCAAACTGAAACTCATGGAATGAGCTATGATCTGGCAGGTGGAGGTTTCCGAACTGACATGCGGATCGAAAGTTAGGTCCGTTTGAAGACAAGTTTGTTGGGACACCGGTGACGGAAATGGGGATTTGGAGGCCTTTGAAGGAGTTTTTGGGGTCGAAAAACACGACGGAAGCTTTCTTGTGTTAATCAATTGTCTAGCTCTCTTCGCTGGCTTCGATTTGATATGTGGTAGAGCCCAAACGGACACCCGGAACGAAAGTTATGGAAGTTTGAAGTTGGAGAACTTTTTTCAACTTTCTTACAACTCTCATATCTTCCGCACCTTAGACCGTCTCATGGTTTTGATTATATGTGCCTCTATATCTCTTCATGAGCTTCGATTTGACTGGTCGTGGCGCTCCAATGGACGCTCGGATCAAAAGTTATGGTCATTTTAGTGATTTCAGGGTTTCTCGTGTTTTTTTATTTTTTCCTTTCATTTCGCGGCGGTTTTACCGAAACCGCCCCTATTTCGCGGCGATTTTTTAAAAAACCGCCGCTAATCCTCGATAAAAATTTGAAATAAAAAATAAAAAAAAAATTAAAAAAAAATTATGGCATTTCGCGGCGGTTTAAAAACTGCCGTGAAACGGCGGCCCAAAACGCGTTTAGCGGCGGTTTTTAAAACAGCCGCGAAAAAACTCCCGCTAAACGGCAGTTTTCTTGTAGTGATACTCTAATTAAAACACTATCAAACACTAGTAAACCCTAAAAAACCCTAACAAACCCTAATAAACCGTACTAAACCCTAATAAAACCTAATAAACCCATAAAGATACAGAATCAACCCAAATAAAACCCTAAAAATACCTACTCATCCCTATTAAACCTTAACACACCATAATAAACCATAATAAAACCCACCAAACCCTAAAAACGCAAATATACCATTAAAACTCCCTAAAACCCCTAATAAATGATAATAAAACCTAACAAAGCTTAAAAGCGCTAATAAACTCGAATAAACACAACTAAACACTAAAAAACCATAATATATCCTCTTAAAAATTAATAAACCATAATGAACCATAATAAACCCTATTAAATCCTAAACATACCCAAATATACCATAATATACCACAATATACCCTAATAAACCCAAGTTAATCCAAATAAAATCCTAATAATACCTAATAAACCCTAATAAACCTTGACACACCATAAAAACCCCTAATAAAATCCCAATAACCCCCACCAAACCCTAAAAAATGCTAATATACCATTAAAACCCCTAAAACCCTAAAAACCCATAATAAATATTAATAACACCTAAAAATCCAAAAAAAATGATATTAAACACTAAAAATACCACTAATAATAATAGTGGTAATAATGCACGTGCATGTGCATATGCATGAGCATGGTTTAAATAATAAATCATAACACACGTGCATGGGCATATGCATGCGCATTTTCATGTGAATGATAATAAATAATAAATTATAAATAATAACGCATGTGAATTGCATGTGTATGTGCATTTGCATGTGAATGATAATAAATAATAACAGACATCCAAGTGCATGTGCATGTGCATGTGCATGTACATGTGCATGTGCATGTTCATGGTAATAAACAATAAATAATAAAAAATTCCACATGAATGTGCATTTGCATGTGAATGATAATAAATAAAAAATAATAACACATGTGATAATAGAATAACACAAGTGCATTGCGTGTCCACGTGCATGAAAATAAATAATAATAACATATGTGATAATAGTATTACGCAAGTGCATTGCATTTTCATGTCCATGGTAATAAATAATATATAATAACGCACATGTATGTGCATTTACATGTAATGATAATGATAATGACACATGCACGTGCACAGTAATAAATAATAAATAACAACGCACATGCACGTGCATTTGTATTTGATGATACAGATAATAATAATAATAATAATAATAATAGAATAACGCAAGTGCATTTCATGTGCACGTGCATTGTAGTAAATAATAAATAAATAGTACTAAATAAGAATGCACATGCATGTGCATGTGCATTTACATTTGATAACAATATTAATAATACTAATTGTAATAATAATCATAATAATAATAACGCATGCACGAGCATGGTAATAAATAATAAATAATATTTCACATGAATGTGGATTTGCATGTGATAATGATAATAATAATTATAATGATAATAATAATAATAATAACTGTGATAATAATAATAATAATAAAAGAACAATACAAGTGCATAGTAATAAATAATAAATAATAATGCTCGTGCATCTGCATTTGCATGTGATGATAATAGTAATAACAGTAGTAGTAGTAGTAGTAGTAGTAGTAGTAGTGATAATAGTAGTAGTACCAATGCATGAAATAATAGAATACTGCATGTGCATTACATGTGCACATGCATGGTAATCAATAATAACGTACGTGCATTGCATTTGCATGTGATGATGATGACAATGATAATAATAATATTATTATTATTATTATTATTAACAACGCATGTGATAATAGAATAATGAACGTGCATTGAATGTGCGTGTTTATGTATTTTCATGTGCATTTGCATGTGATGATAATAATAACAACAACAACAACAAAAACCACAACAATAACAATAACAATAAGAATAACAATGTATGTGATAATAAAATAACGTGTCTGCATTGCATGTGGACATGCATGGTAATAAAAAATAAAAAATAATGCATGTGCATGTGCATGTGCTTGTTCATGAGATGATGATGATAATAATAATAATACTAGTAGTAGTAATAATAATAATTATAATAACAACAATGTATGTTATAATAGAATAACGCATGTGCATTGCATGTGCAATGCAAGATAATAAATAATAACTCATATTGCACGTGATGATAATAATAACAATAATAGTAATATTAATAATAATAGTGCATGTAATACTAGAATAATGCACATGTATTGAATGTGTGCGTGTATTGTAATAAATAATAATGCACGTGCATTTTCATTTTCATTTGATGATAATAACAATAATAACAATAATAGTAATAATAACAATAACAATAAAAATGGATCTTCCGGGGATGGGCCCATAAGGGGCACAGTTATATAGGGCACTCTCCTCATCACCGCCTCCTTCCCTAGGGTTTTTGCGGCGGCCTTCCATCTACTCGGCGAGTCCTGGCGGTTCCTCAGTTCCGGTGGCTTCGGTGTTTCCATCGTCTCTCCCGCTCACCATTGCTTGCACTTCTCACCCGATTCCTTTCGCTGGATAGGGTTTTCGTTGGCGGCGTGGTGTCGGTCCAAGACCGAAGTTCCAGATCCATTCGCCTGAGGTCTAGTCCTTGCTTCAGGTGTGGAGGGTTGGTGTTTTTCGGCGGCTCTCGAGGTCAAAAAGGACAACGACGATAGGATATGGGTAGGGGGTTTCCTTTAGCTTGCAGCGGTTTCCTGCTTCCTCATGTTTGGTGAAACTTGATTCCTTGATGGTGATGATTCTGTGCTGATGAATCTAAATGCTGGAGATAACTACCGCGTAGGGTTTGAAGGTTTGAGTTTTGAATTTTGAAAGTGTGATTTTTTAATTTTTGCTTGGATCATTCCTCCTGGTGATTTCTGGCATGGGATGGCAATGCTTCCCGGTGGTTGGCCTCGCCGGCTCTCTACTCCGGTTGTGACACTTGACGGCACTGCTGATCGGACCTATGGGTATAAGACCGGTTTTTCACCGACATACTCTTCAGATCATTCTGGGTCCTTCTCGGTAGCGCATCGACGTCTTGCGGTGAGTCCATGGGGGTCGCCTTCTGCGGCGGTTGGGTGCATGAGTTTTTCTACTAGAATGTATTTTGTGTTTTGCTGGATGATTTCGACCTGGTTGTTCATGGATCATGGCGGATTGGTTTTTTGGAATCGTCGTTGGTGGTGACGACAATTGATGGTGAAGCTCTTTCGAGAATTTGATGCAGTGATCAAGGTTCGATGACGACGACGGCGGATGGTTTCGCTGGCATCCTGCTATGATGGGTGGCGCATGGAGGAGTCTAGTTCGTGATGCGGTTCATCTCATGATTTCTGTTTTGGGTTTTGAAATTTGAATTTTGATGTTGATCTGGCTGCTTTGAAGAGGTGAATTGGTGTTGGTGAAGTCTTGTAATGGGTATCGACAACCCTTAAACCAGACTTTGAAAATGAAAGAAAAATGTTTTGCCTACAATAAAAATGTGTGTGATAATAGAATAATGTAGTTTCATTGCGTGTGCGAGTGCATGATAATAAATAATAACAGACGTGCATGTGCATTTGCATGTGATGATGATAATAATAATAATAATAGTAATAATAATACCAACAACAACAACAACATATGCACGTGCATGGAAATAAATAATATATAATAAATAATAACACATGTGCATTTGCATTTTCATGTGACGATAAAAATAATAATAGTAGTAGTAATAACAATAATGATAATTATAATAATGATAATTATAATAATGATAATAATGATAATAATAATGTGTGTGATAATAGAATAACACCCATCCTAACAAAACCTAACAACCACTAATAACCCCTAAGAACCACTAATAAACCCAAATAACACCTGAAACCCACTATTAAACCCTAAAACTGAAATAAACACTAATAAATCATAATAACCTGTAATAAACACTAAAATATCTATTAGACTCTAATAAATGCTACAAAATCCCGAAAACCCCTAATATACAATTAAAAACACTATTGAACCAAAATAAATCCTAATAATCACTAAAAACCCTAACAACCCCGACAAAACACTACAAACCCGCCAAAATAATAGCCTACAAAACCCTACAACCTGCTAATAAACCCTAATAAACCCTAATAAGCCCATAATAAATCTAACAAACCCAAAAAACCCCAAATAAATTGTAGCAAACCATAACAATGCCGAACGAATCGTAAAAAACTGAAACAAACCATAACAAAAAACTAATAAACCACAATAAACCCTAACAAATCATAATAAACCCTAATCAATCGTAATAAACCCAAATACACGTTAATAAACCATAATAAATAATATAAACCCCATAAAACCCTATTAAATAATAAATAACCTTAAAAAAGGTTGATAAACCCTAGAAAAATCTATTAATGGCTACAAAATCCCAATAAAACCCTAATATACAATAAAAAATGATAATAAACCGTAACAAATCCAAAAGAACACTAATAAACCCTAAATGGCCCTAATGAACCCTAAAGAACCATAATAAACTCTAATAAGCACTAAAAACCCCTAAAAACCCCAAAAACGCTAAAACACATTACATAAACCCTAAAAACCACTACAATACACAAACAAACCCTAAAACACACTAAAAAACCCTAACAACCACTATCATTCCTGAAAAATCAAATAAACCCTTAAAAACCCCGATAAAACCATTAAAAACCCATCAAATACCATAAAAACCATAAACACCCATTAACAACCCATAAAAATCCTAAAAACCACTACAACCCATAAACAACCGTTAAAACCCTAAAAAAGACAACAAATAGATACATAAACCGAAAAACATTACATAAACCCTAAAAATGCAACATAAACCCTAAAAATGCAACATAAACCTAAAAAATGCAACATAAACCCAAAAAATGCTACATAAACCAAAAAAGCACTACATAAACCCTAGAACTGTAACATAAACCCTAAACAACGCATCATAAACATTAAAAAATGCTACATAAAACCTAAAAACACAACATAAACCCTAAAAACACTACATGAACCCTAAAAACGTTACATAAACCATAAAAATGCAACATAAATGCTACATCACCCCGAAAACTCTACATAAACCAAGAAAACGCAACATAAACCCTAAAATATGCCACATATAACCTAAACCCTAAACATGCTACATAAACCCCAAAAACATTGCATAAACCCTAAACAATGCTACATAAAACATAAATTCACTAACTAAACCCTAAAAGTGACACATAAACACTAAAAATTCTACATAAACTCAAACAATGCGACAAAAACACTAAAAATGCTACAAAAACCCAAAAGACGCTTCAAAACCATCAAAAATATTAAACACTAATATATCATAATATAAAAAATTAAACCCTAATAAACTCTAATAATCCCTAAAAATGCCTTATAATCCCTAAAAAGCCTAAGAGAATCTACTCAACCCTAATAAAAAAACTACCTAATAAACCCAAATAAATGATAATAAAACCTAATAAACACTAAAAACACATTAAGAAAACCTAAACAAACCTAACCGACCCTAATAGACACTAATAAACACTAATGAACCATAATAAACCCCAAAAAACCCGAAAAGCTCCTAATAAACCATAAATATATCCAAATAATCCCTACTCAACCCTAACAAACTTTAACACACCATAATGACCACTAATAAAATCCTACAAAACCCTAATAACGAAAACAAACGCTAGTATACCATAGAAAATCCCTAGAAACCCTGATAAACTCTAATATAACATAATAAACCCTAAAAACACTCACAAACAATAAAAAATGATCACAAACAATAAAAAAAATGCAATATTACCTAAAAAGACCTAAAAACACTAATATAACCTAATAAAGACAAAAATGCTAATATACCATAAAAATCCCTAGAAACCATAATAAAACATTAAGAACTCTTATATAAACTAAGAAACCCTAAAAATGCTCACAAACAAAAAAATACTCACAAAAAATAAAAATGCTATATTATCTAAAAAGACTTAACAAACACTAATATAACCTAATAAAACAAAAAAAAATTAATAAACCGCTAACAAACCCTAATAAACCCTAAAAATCCATAATAAACCCTAATAAAAACTAATAAACACTAATAAAACCATAATAAAACCCTAAAAAAACCTTTTCAATCCTAATAAACCTTGACACGCCATATTAAAACCTAATAAAACCCAACTAAACCCCAATAAATAGAAAAACACAAACAAACCATTAAAATGTACTAGAAACCCTAATAAACCATAATAAATCTAACAAAACCTAATAAACCATAAAAAATTATCACAAACACTAAAAACACGCTAATAAAACCTTACAAGTCCTTAAAACCCTCATATATATTAAAAAATATAAAAAAACACTCATATACCTTAATAAAAAAACTAAAAAACCCAAGTAAACACTAAAAATCCCTAATAAACCTTAATAAACACTACTCAACACTAATAAACCCTAATAAAACCCTAAAGATACCTACTAAACCCTAATAAAACCCTAAAAATACAAACTCAACCAGAATAAACCTTAACACACTATAATAAACAATAATAACACCCACTAAACCCTAAAAAATGCAAATATACCATTAAAAAGCCCTAAAACCCCTAATAAATGCTAATAAATCCTAACAAAGTTTCAAAGCACTAATAAACCCTAATAAACACTACTAAGCCCTAAAAACCCTAATATACCCTCTTTAAAATTAATAAATCATAATGAACGATAATAAACACTAATAAATCCTTAACATGCCCAAATATTCCATAATATACCATAATATACCCTAATAAACTCATGTCAATCCTAATAAAACCCTAAAAATACCTAATGAACCCTAATAAACCATAACACACCATAATAAACCCTAATGAAATCCTAATAACCCCCACCAAACCCTAAAAAATGCTAATATATAATTAAAAACCCCTAAAACCCTAACAAACCATAATAAATGTTAATAACACCTAAAAATTCTATAAAATTCTAGTAAAACCTAAAAATACCTCTAATAATAATAATAGTAATAACGCATGTGCATGTGCATATGCATGTGCATGGTTTAAATAATAAATCATAACGCACGTGCATGTGCATATGCCTGCACATTTGCATGTGAATGATAATAAATAATAAATAATAACGCATGTCAATTACATGAGTATGTGCATGTGCATGTGAATGATAATAAATAATAACACACATCCAAGTGCATGTGCAAATGCATGTGCATATGCCTTCGTATTTACATGTGAATGATAATAAATTATAAATTATAAATCATAACGCATGTGAATTGCATGTGTATGTGCATGTGCATGTGAATGTTAATAAATAATAAATAATAACTTACATCCAAGTGAATGTTCATGTGCATGGTAATAAACAATAAATAATAACTCAGTCCACATGAATGTGAATTTGTATGTTAATGATAATAAATAACAAATAATAACACATGTGATCATAGAATAAGGCACGCGCATTGCGTGTGCACGTGCATGAGAATAAATAATAATAACACATGTGATAATAGAATAACGCAAGTGCATTGCATTTGCATGTGCATGATAGTAAATAATATATAATAAACCACGTGCATGTGCATTTACATGTAATGATAATGATAATGATGCATGCACGTGCATGGTAAGAAATAACAAATAACAATTCATGTGCATGTGCATTTGTATTTGATGATACAAATAATAATAATAATAATAATAATAATAATAATAATAATAGAATAACGCAAGTGCATTGCATGTGCGTGTGCATAGTAGTAAATAATAAATAAATAATAATAAAAAAGAATTCACATGCATGTGCATGTGCCTTTACATTTGAGGGTAATATTAATAATACTAATTGTAATAATAATAATAATAACGCATGCACGTGCATGGTAAGAAATAATAAATAACAACACACATGCATGTGCATTTTCATGTGATAATGATAATAATAATGATAATGATAATAATAATAATAATAATTGTGATAATAATAATAATAATAATAAAAGAATAATACAAGTGCATTTCATATGCACAAGCATGGTAATAAATAATAAATAATAAATTATAACGCATGTGCTTCTACATTTGCATGTGATGATTGTAAGAATAATAGCGGTAGTAATAATTGTAGTAGTAGTGGTAATAATAGTAGTAGTACCAATGCATGTTATAATAGAATATTGCGTGTGCATTATGTCTGCATGTGCATGGTAATAAATAATTACGCCTGTGCATTGCATTTGCGTGTGATGATGATGATAATAATAATAATAACAATAATAATGTTAATAATAACAACGCATGTGATAATAGAATGACACACAAGAAATGAATGTGCATTTATGTGCATTCACATGTGCATTTTCATGTGATGATAATAAAAATAACAACAACTAAAACAACAACAACAACCACAATAATAATAATAACAATAATAATAACAACGCATGTGATAATAAAATAACGTGTATGCATTGCATGTGCACATCCATGGTAATAAAAATATAATAATAACACACGTGCATGTGCATGTGCATGTGGGTGAGATGATGATAATAATAATAATAACATTAATAATATGTTATAGTTGTTTTAAAAAAGAACAGACAAGACAATAATGCTAAAAACGGGGTCTCAAAAAACCTAACAAATCACAGAGTCATTGAAAAAGGCATAACTTCTTCATCGGGTGTCAATTTCTGCTCTGTGAATAGTCAAACTGAATCTCATGGAATGATCTACAATAAAAACAAGTGTCGAAGGCCGAACAGAGACATAGATTTTACGTTATGACCATTTTAAGAAAACTTCGACAGGGATCCGTACACGGAAATAGAGGTTTGGAGGCCTTCTGATGGGTTTCTGGGATTTTAGTGTCTTAAACATGACTTTATCTATGTTCATGTCATCATTCTGCGTAAATCTCTTTGCTAATTTTGATTTGATATGTGGTAGAGCTCAAATGGGAAACTGGAGCGAAAGTTATGGTTGTTTGAAGTTGGACTTTTTTGGAGTGTTATAACTAATATGTCTTATATTTCATGGATCTTCTCATTGTTTCTACTAAACTTAGTCCTCTCTCATCTCACGAGCTTTGATTTTATAGGTCACAACGCTCAAACGGACACCCAAAGGAGAAGTTATACCTATTTTAGTGAGTTGCGGGTTTCTTAGATTTTTAGGTTCTAGGAGAGTTGCTCAATTTAAAACAACAATAACTTCATCTGCGTGTGTTCATTTTGGCTCTACCACATATCAAATCAAAGATTGTAAAAAGATACACACTCTGGTAAACACAAGAACCCTTTCCGACATTATTCAACACCCAAAAAGACACAAAATCCCTGTGGATGGTCAAAAGATTGGTATCTGGTGTCCGATTTTCAATAACTTCTTATATGGGTGTCCGTTTTTCCTCTAACACACATAAAATAGAAGATTGCGACTAAAACTACACTCCTATAACCACTGAACCACCTTCTCACATCCTTGAATGCCCAAAAAGGTACTTAAACCCTCCAAAAGACCATAACTTCTACTCTGGGAGTCCGTTTTGCCTCTACCATATATCAAATGGAAGCTTTTGACTAGATCTGCACATATGTGACCAATAGGAACACCTTATCACGTTCTTAAAGTCCCAAAAGGTCCTTAAGTCCTCCAAATGACCATAACTTTTACTCTGGGTGTCCGTTTCACCTCTACCACATAACAAATTGAAGCCTGCGACTTGCTCTACACATCTGTGAAAACCATGAACTACTAAATAACCCTAACAAACAATGAATAACCTCATAAACACTAAAATCCATTAAAACCCATGAAAACCCCTAACAAACCCTAACAAACACTAACAAACCCTAATAAAACCCAAAAAACACTAAAAACATAAAAAAACCTAAAAAACCTTAAAACCCCTAACAAACCCTAACAAGCCCTAAAAAACCCCAAGAAGCCCTAAGAAACCCCAATAAACCCAAAACACCCGAAGAATCCCAAAAACCCCTAAGAAACTATAAGAAACACAAACAAGACACTAAAACCCCTAACAAAACCCTAAGAAATCCTAAGAAACACTAACACGACCTTAGAAACCCTAAAACACCCATATAAACCCTAGCACACCCTTAGAATCCCCAACACACCCATAGAAACCCTAACACAATCTTAAAATCCATTTGAAACCATAACACACCCTTATAAACCCTAACCCGCCCATAAAAACCCTAACCCAAACATAGAAACCCTAACAGACCCTTAGAAACCCTAACAAACCCTTAGACACCCTAAATCACTCTAATAAGCACTCATAAATCCTAAAAAACCCTACCAACCAATAATAAACCCTAATAAACCATAATAAACCCTAAATCCCACTACTAAACCCTAATAAACACTAATAAATCGTAATAAACCCTAAAAACCCTATTAGACCCCAATATGAGCTACAAAATACCTAACAACCCAAATATGCAACAAAAATGCTATTAAACCATTCAAAATGCTAATATTCACAAAAAAACCCTAACAAACCCGGAAAAACCTGACAAATCCCAAAAAACCCTAAAAACCAAAAAAACCAACAAAACCCCCTAAAAATACCCTTAAAACATGAAAAAACTGAAAAAACCCGAAAAAACCAAAAAACCCCTAAAAAACCTCAAAACCCCCTCAAAAAATGCTAAAAACCCTAAAAACACTTAAATATCCTAAAAAGCCTAAAAATGCCTAAGAAAACTCAAACCAACCCTATGAAACCCTTAAAAACCTAAAAACCCCCTAAGAAACCCCAAAAACCTCAAAAGAAACCCTAATACACCAAAAATAACCCTAAATAAACTAAAAAACCCATAAAGAACCACTAAAGCCACTAACAATGCTATATAACCCCTAACAATTGCTAGAAAAAATTAAAAAATGCTTCAAAACCCAAAAAATGTTACAAAACCCCAAAAAACGCTAAAATAACCCTATCAAAGCATTTTAAATACAAACACACCCATCAAACCCAAAAAAATTCATACAACCCCAAACAACTCAAACAAACCGTAACACACCCTAAAAACCCTAACAAAACCTAACAAACCCTAACAACCACTAATATCCCCTAAGAACCAGTAATAAACTCTAATAACCCATGAAAACGACTATTAAACCCTAATAAACACTAATAAATTGTAATAACCTGTAATAAACCCTAACAAACTCTATTAGACCCTAATAAATGCTACAAAATCCCTAAAACCCCTAATATACAATAAGAAACACTATTAAACCATAATAAACCCTAATAATCACTAAAAACACTAACAAACTAGACAAAACGCTAGAAAAAACTCCAAATAATAGCCTATAAAACCCTAAAACCGACTAATAAACTCTAACAAACCATAATAACCCCAAAATAAATCGTAAAAAACCCTTACAACCCCAAATAAATCTTATCAAATCCTAACAATTCCAAATAAATCATAACAAACTGAAACAATCCATAACAAACCACTAATAAACTGCAATAAACCCTAACAAATCATAATAAACCCAAATAAATCACAATAAACTGAAATACACATTACTAAACCCTAATAAATAAAATAAACCCTAAAAACCCTAATAAATCCTAAATAAACCTAAAAAAGGTTGATAACCCCAAGAAAAAACTATTAATGCCTACAAAAGCCCAATAAAACCCTAATATACAATAAAAAACACTCATAAACAATAAGAAATCCTAAAGAACACTAATAAACCCTAAATAACCATAATAAACCCTAAAGAACCATATTAAACTCTAAAAACACTAAAAAACCCTAAAACCCAAAAATCGCTAAAACACATTTTATAAACCCTAAAAACACTACAATACCCAAACAAACCCTAAAACACACTAAAAACCCCAAACAACCCTTATCAATCCCAAAAAAACAAACAAACCAATAACCCCCCCCCCCCCCCCAAAAAAAACCATTAAAAAGACATCAGACACCATAAAAACCCATAAACACCTGTTAACAACACTTAAAAACCCTAAAAAATTACACACTATAAACAACCATTAAAACCCTAAAAATAATTCAAATATATACATAAACCCTAAAAACGTAACATAAACCCTTAAAATCCAACAAAAACCCTAAAAACGCAACATAAACCAAAAAACACAACATAAACCCAAAAAACGCTACATAAACCCTCAAATCACTACATAAACCCTATAACAATAACATAAACCATAAAAAACACAACATAAACCCTAAAAAACGCAACATAAACATTAAAAAATTCTACTTAAAACCTAGAAACACAATATAAACCCAAAAAACATTACATGAACCATAAAAACGTTACATAAAACCTAAAAAATGCAACATAAATAATACATCGCCCCTAAAAATGCTACATAAACCCAGAAAATGCAACATAAACCCTAAAAAATGCTACATAAAACCTAAACCCTAAACAGGCTACACAAACCCTAAAAACGTCACATAAACCCTAAATATCATACATATAATCCAAAACTGCTAACTAAACCCTAAAAAGCTACATAATCACTAAAAATGAAACATAAACTCTAACAACGCAACACAAACCCTAAAAAATGCTACCAAAACCCTAAAGACGCTTTAAAACCCTCAAAAAATTAAACCCTAATAAACCCATAATAAACAGTAATAATCCCTAAAAACACCTTATAATCCATAAAATCCTAAGAAATCTACTCAACCCTAATAAAACCCCAAAAATACCTAATAAACCCTAATAAATGATAATAAAACCTAATAAACCCTAAAAGCATGTTAAGAAAACCTAAACAATCCTAACCAACCCTAATAGACACTAATAAACACTAATAAACCCCAAACAAACCCTAAAAAGCCCTAATAAACCATAAATAAATCCAAATAAACCCTACTAAACCCTAACAAACCTTAACACTTAAACCCTAACAAAACCCTAATAAAGAAAAAAATGCTAGTATACCTTAGAAAATCCATAGAAACCCAGATAAACTCTAATATTACCTAATAAACCCTAAAAATGCTCACAAACAATAAAAAAACGATCACAAATAATAAAAACGGGCAACATTACCTAAAAATACCTAAAAACACTAATATAACCAAATAAAGACAAAAATAGTAATATACATTAAAAACCGCTAGAAACCCTAATAAACCATAATAAACTCTAATATAACCTAAGAAACCCTAAAAGGCTAAAAAAAACAGAACAATCACAAACAATAAAAACACGCTATATTATCTAAAAAGACCTAACAAACACTAATATAACATAATAAAACAAAAAAACTAATAAAACCTTAACAAACCCTAATAAACCCTAAAAATCCCTAAAAATCCCTAATAAAAACTAATAAACCCTAATAAAACCATAATAAAACCCTAAAAATTCCTTCTTAACCCTAATAAACCGTAACACACCATAGTAAAACCTAATAAAACCCAATTAAACTCCAATAAACAAAAACAACAAAAAAAAACCATTAAAAAGCCCTAGAAACCCAAATAAACCATAATAAATCCAAATAAAAGATAATAAACCATGAAAAATTCCCCCAAACCCCAAAAACACTGTAATGAAACCTAAAAAGTCATAACAACCCCTCATATATATTAACAAAAACCAAAAAACAGTCAAATAACCTAATAAAAACACTAAACAACGCTAGTAAACCCTAAAAATCCCTAAAAAACTATAGTAAACCGTACTCAACCCTAATAAACCCTAATAAAACCTTAAACATACCGAATCAACCCTAATAAAACCCTAAAAATACCTACTCAAACCTAATAAACCTTAACACACCATAATAATTCATAATAAACCCCACTAAACCCTAAAAACACAAATATTCGATTAAAAAGCCCAAAAACCCCAAATAAATCCTAATAAAACCTAACAAATCTTAAAAGCACTAATAAACCCGAATAAACACTAGAAAACACTAAAAATCCCTAATATACCCTCTTAAAAATTAATAAACCATAATGAACCATAATAAAAACTAATAAATCCTAAACATAACCAAATATACCATAATATACCATAATATACCCTAATAAACCAAACTCAATCCTAATAAAACCCTGAAAATACCTAATAAACCCCAATAAACCTTGACACACCATAATAAGCACTAATATAATCCTTATAACACCCACCAAACCCTAAAAATTATTATATACCATTAAAAAACACTAAAACCCTAACAAACCATAATAAATGTTAACAACACATAAAAATCCTAAAAAATGATAGTAGACCCTAAAAATACCTCTAATAATAATAGTAGTAATAATGCACGTGCATGTGCATATGCATGTGCATGGTTTAAATAATAAATCATAACACACGTGCATGTGCATATGCATGCACATTTGCATGTGAATGATAATAAATAATAAATAATAAATAATAACGCATGTGAATTTCATGTGTATGTGCATGTGCATGTGAATGATAATAAATAATAAATAATTACAAACAACCAAGTGCATGTGCAAGTGGATGTGCATGTGCATGGTAATAAACAATAAATAATAACAATGTTCACATGAATGTACATTTGCATGTGAATGATAAAAAATAATAAACAATAACACATGTGATGATAAAATAATGCAAGTGCATTGCGTGTGCATGTGCATGAGAATAAATAATAATAACACATGTGATAATAGAATAACGCAAGTGCATTGCATTTTTATGTGAATGGTAATAAATAATACATAATAATGCACGTGTATGTGCATTTACATGTAATCATAATGATAATGACACATGCACATGCATGGTAATAAATAATAAATAACAACGCATGTGCACGTGCACGTGCATTTGTATTTGATGATACAAACAACAACAACAACAATATTATTAAAAATAATAATAATAGAATAACGCAAGTTCATTGCATGTGTACATGCATAGTAGTAAATAACAAATAAATAATAGTAAATAAGAATGTGCATGCATGTCCATGTGCATTTACATTTGATAATAATATTAATAATACTAATTGTAATAATAATAATAACAACGCATGCACGTGCAAGGTAATAAATAATAAATACCAATGCACATGCATGTGGATTTTCATGTGATAATGATAAAAATAATGATAATAATGATAATAATAATAATAATAACTGTGATAATAATAATAATAATAATAAAAGAATAATACAAGTGCATTGCATATGCATGTGCATGGTAATAAATAATAAATAATAATGCATGTGCATCTGCATTTACATGTGATGATAATAAAAATAACAACAACAGTAGTAGTAGTGATAATAGTAGTAATACCAATTCATGTGATAATATAATATTTCATGTGCATTACGTGTGCACAAGCATGGTAATAAGTAATAACGCGCATGCATTGACTTTTCATTTGATGATGATGATGATGATGATGATAATAATAATAATAATAACAACGCCTGTGATAATAGAATAACGCACGTGCATTGAATGTGTATGTTTATGTATATGCATGTGCATTTTCATGTGCATTTGCATGTGATGATAATAGCAACAAAGACAACAAGAACAACAACAATAACAACAACCACAATAATAATAATAACAATAAGAATAACAATGTATGTGATAATCAAATAACACGTGTGCATTGCATGTGCCCATGCATGGTAATAAAAAATAAACAATAATGCATGTGCAGGTGCAGGTGCAGGTGCATGAGATGATAATAATAACAATAATAACAGTATTAATAATAATAATAATAACAACGGATGTGATAATAGAATAACGCACGTGCATTGCATGTGGAGTGCATGATAATAAATAATAACTCATAGCGCACGTGATGATAATAATAATATTAGTAGTAATATTAATAATAATAGTGCATGTGATAATAGAATAACACACATGTATTGAATGTGTGCGTGTATGGTAATAAATAATAATGCACGGGCATTTACATTTGCATTTGATGATAATAACAATAATAATAATAATAATTGTAATAATAATAATAACAATAAAATTCATTTGATAATATAATAATGTAGGTGCATTGCGTGTGATCGTGCATGGTATTAAATAATAACGGGCATACATGTGCATCTGCATGTGATGGTGATAATAATAATAATAATAATAGTAATAATAATAAGAACAACAACAACAAAAACATATGCACGTGCATTGAAATAAATAATATATAATAAATAATAAATAATAATGCATCTGCATCTGCATTTTCATATGATGATAATAATAATAATAATAATAGTAATAACAATAATGATAATTATAATAATGATAATGATAATAATGATTTTGATAACGTGTGTGATAACATAAAAACACACATTCTAACAAACCCTAACAAAACCTAAAAAACCTTAACAACTACTAATAACCCCTAAGAACCACTAATAAACCCAAATAACACCTGAAACCCACTATTAAACCCTAAAACCCTAATAAACACTAATAATTCACAATAACCTGTAATAAGCACTAAGAACCCTTTTAGACTCTAATAAACGCTACAAAAGCTCTAAAACCCATAATATACAATAAAAACACTATAGAACAATAATAAATCCTAATAATCACTAAAACCCCTAACAAACCCGACAAAATAGTACAAAACCCACCAAATAATATGCAATAAAACCCTACAACCCGCTAATAAACCCTATCAACCCCTATTAATCCGATAATAAACCGTAATAGACCCTAACAACCCCAAATAAATATTACCAAATCAAAAAAACGCCAAAAATATCGTAACAAACTAAAACAAACCATATCAAACCCCTAATAAACCGCAATAAACCCTTACAAATCATAATAAAACCAAATAAATTTTAATAGACCCAAATACATGTTAAAAACCCTAATAAATAAAATAAAGCCTAAGAGACCCTAATAAATCCTAAATAACCCTAAAATGATTGATAAACCCTAGAAAAAGCTATTAATACCATCAAAAGCCCAATAAAACCCTAATATATAATAAAAATGCTAATAAACCGTAACAAATTCTAAAGAACGCTAATAAACCCTAAAGAACCCTAAAGAACCATAATAAACTCTAAAAAACACTAAAACCCCTAATTATCCCAAAAATGCTAAAACACATTACATAGACCCTAAAAACAGCTAAAATACCCAAACAAACCCTAAAACACACTAAAAAACCCCAACAACCCCTATCAATCCCGAAAAGACAAATGAACCCTTAAAACCCCCAAAAAACCATTGAAAACACATCAAATACCATATAAACCATAAACACCCATTAACAACCCATAAAAATTTTAAAAACCACTACAAACCATAAACAACCATTAAAACCCTCAAAAGCAAAAAAATAGATACATAAACCCAAAAAACAGTACATAAACCCTCAAAATGCAACATAAATTCTAAAAACGCAACATAAACAAAAAAAAAGCATCATAAACCCAAACAATGCTACATAAACCCCAAAAGCACTATAAGAACCCTAGAACCGTAACATAAACCCTAAACAATGCAACATAAACATAAAAAACGGTACATAAAACCTAAAAACACAACATAAACCGTACAAACACTACATGAACCCTAAAAACGTTACGTAAACCCTAAAAATGACACATAAATGCTACATCACCCCTAAAAATGCTACATAAACCTAGAAAACTCAACATAAACCCTAATAAATGCAATATAAAACCTAAACCCTAAACATGCTACATAAACCCTAAACACGTTACATAATCCCTAAAAAATGATACATAAAACATAAAACCACTAACTAATCCCTAATAGAAATACATAAACACTAAAAATGCTACAAAAACTCAAACAACGCTACACAAAACACTAAAAAATGCTACAAAAACCCTAAAGACACATCAAAACCCTCAAAAATATTAAACCCTAATATACCATAATATAAAAAATTAAACCCTAATAAACCCCTAATAAAATCTAATAATCCCTAAAACACCTTATAATCCCTAAAAACCATATGAGACTCCACTCAACCCTAATAAAACCCCAAATATACCTAATAAACTCTAATAAATGATAATAAAACCTAATAAACCCTAAAAACACCATAAGAAAACCTAAAAACCCTAACTAACCCTAATAGACACTAATAAACACTAATAAACCGTAATAAACCCCAAAAAATCCCTAAAAATTTCTAATAAATGATAAATTAATCCAAATAAACCCTACTCAGCCCTAACAAACCTTAACACACCAAAATGAATCCTAATAAAACCCTACAAAACCCTAATAACGAAAACAAATGATAGTATACCATAAAAAATCCCTAAAAACCCTGATAAACTCTTATATAACCTAATAAACCCACAAATTGCTCATACACAATAAAAAATCGATCACAAACAATAAAAACATGCTATATTACCTAAAAAGACCTAAAAAAACTAATATAACCTAATAAAGAAAAAACGCTAATATACCTTAAAATCCCTAGAAACTATAATAAACTCTAATATAACCAAACAAACCCTAAAAATTCTCCCAAAAAAACACAAAATGCTCACTGACAATAATAAACGCTATATTATCTAAAAAGACTTAACAAACACTAATATAACCTAATAAAGCAAAAAAACTAATAAACCCCTAACAAACCCTAATAGACCCTAAAAATCCCTAATAAACCTTAATAAAAACTAATAAACCCCAATAAAACCATAATAAAACCCCAAAAATACTTTATCAAACCTAATAAACCTTGACATGCCATAATAAAACCTAATAAAACCCAACTAAACCCCAATAAACAAAAAAACACTAACAAACCATTAAAAAGCCCTAAAAACCCTAATAAACCATAATAAATTCTTAAAAAACCTAATAAACCATAAAAATGCTCACAAACACTAAAAACACGCTAATAGAACCTAAAAAGTCCTAACTACCCCTCATATATATTAACAAAAATTAAAAAACTACCATATGCCCTAATAAAAACCCTAACAAACCCAAGTAAACCCTAAAAATCCCTAACAAACCCTAGTAAACACTAATTAACCTTAATAAACCCTAATAAAACCCTAAAGATACCTACTCAACCCTAATAAAACCCTCAAAATTCCTTCTCAAGCCTAATAAACCTTAACAAACTATAATAAACCATAATAAACCCCCCTAAACCCTAAAAAAATGAAAATATACCATTAAAAAGCCCTAAAACCCCTAATAAATGCTAATAAGACCTTAGAAAGCTTAAAAGCACTAATAAACCCTAATAAACACTACTAAACCATAAAAACCCTAATACACCCTCTTAAAAATTAATAAACCATAATGAACGATAAGAAACCCTAATAAATACTAAATATACCCAAATATACCATAATAAACCTCAAAATACCCTAATAAACCCAACTCAATCCTAATAAAATCCTAAAAATACCTAATAAACCTTAACACACCATAATAAACACTAATAAAATCCTAATAACCTCACCAATCCCTAAAAAGCCCAAATACACCATTAAAAACCCTAAAACCCTTACAAACCATAATAAATGCTAATAACAGCTAAAAATTCTAAAAATTGCTAGTAAACCCTAAAAATACCTCTAATAATAATAATAGTAATAGCGCATGAGAATGTGAATATGCATGTGCATGGTTTAAATAATAAATCATAACGCACGTGCATGTGCATATGCCTACGCAATTGCATGTGAATGATAATAAATTATAAATTATAAATAATAACGCATGTGAATTACATGTGTGTGTACATTTCCATGTGAATGATAATAAATAATAACGCACATCCAAGTGCATGTGCATGGTAACAAACAATAAATAATAACCAAGTCCACATGAATGTGTACTTTCATGTGAATTATAATAAATAATAAATAATAAAACATGTGATAATAGAATAATGCATGTGCATTGCGTGTGCATGTGCATGATAATAAATATTAGTAACTCATGGGATAATAGAATAATGCAAGTGCATTTCATTTGCATGTGCATGATAATAAATAATACATAATAACGCACGTGCATGTGTATTTACATGTAATGATAATGATAATGACGCATGCACAAGCATGGTAACAAATAATAAATAACAATGCATGTGCTTGTGAATTTGTATTTCATGATACAAACAAAAATAATAATAATAATAATAATAATAATAATAATAGTAATAGAATAATGCAAGTGCATTTCATGTGCATGTGCATTGTAGTAAATAATAAGTAAATAATAATAAATAAGAACGCGCATTAATGTGCATGTGCATTTACATTTGATGATAATATTAATAATACTAATTGTAATAATAATAATAATAACGCATGCACATGCATGGTAATAAATAATAAATAATAACGGACATGCAAGTGCATTTTCATGTGATAATGATAATAATAAGGATAATGATAATAATAATAATAATAATAATTATTATTATTATTATGATAATAATAACAATAATAAAAGAATAATACAAGTGCATTGCATATGCACTTTCATGGTAATAAATAATAAATTTTAACCCAAGTGCATCTACATTTGCATGTGATGATAGTGATAATAACAACAGTTTTAATAATAGTAGTACTGGTGGTGATAATAGTAGTAGTACCAATGCATGTGATAGTAGAATATTTCATGTGTATTACATGTGCACATGTATGGTAATAAATTATAACGCTCGTGCATTGAATTTGCATGTGATTATGATGATAATAATAATAATAATATTATTATTATTATTATTATTATTATTATTAATAACAACACATTTGATAATAGAATAATTCATGTTCATTTAATGTGCATGTATGTGCATTCACATATGTATTTGCATGTGATGATAATAACAATTACAACAACAACAACAATAACCACAATAATAATAATAACAATAATAATAAAATGCATGGGATAATAAAATAACGTGTGTGCACTGCATGTGCACGTGCAAGGTAATAAAAATATAATAATAACACACGTGCATGTTCATGTCCATGTGGATGAGATGATGATGATAATAATAATAATAACATTAACAATATGTTATATTTGTTTCAAAAAATAGAAGACAGGATAAAAATGCTAGAAATGGGGTCTCGAAAAACCTAACAAATCACAGAGTCATTGAAAAAGGCATAAATTCTTCATTAGGTGTCCATTTCCACTCTGCGAATAGTAAAACTGAATTATATGGAACTAACTACAATAAAAACAGGTTCCAGAGGCCGAACAAACACACATATGAGAAGTTATGACCAATTTAAGAAAAAATTGACAGGGATCCATACAGAGAAATGTAGTTTTGGAGGCCTTATGACGGGTTCCTGGGATTTTAGGGTCTCAAACATGACTTTAAAGTTCAAGTCATCTTTCTACGTAGATCTCTTTGCTACTTTCGATTTGATATGTGGTAGAGCTCAAACGGACTACCAGAGTGAATGTTATGGCCGTTTGATGTTGGATTTTTTTGGAGTGGTATAACTAATATATCTTATATTTCTTTTATATTATCATAGTATCTACTAAACTTGGTCCTCACTCATCTCACGAGTTTCGATTTGATAGGTCACAGCGCTCAAATGGACACCCGAAGGAGAAGTGATGCCAATTTTAGTGAGTTGTGGGTTTCTTAGGTTTTTAGGCGCTAGGAGAGTTGCTCAATTTAAAACGAAAATAACTTCTGCTACGTGTGTTCATTTTGGCACTACAACATATCAAGTAGAATACTGTGAAAAGATACACACTCTAGTAACCACAGGAATCCTTTCTGATATTCATCAGTCCCCAAAAGACCCAAAATCCCTTGGGATGGAAAAAAGATTGGCTTCTGGTGTCGGTTTTGCAATAACTTCTTCTATGGGTGTTTGTTTTGCCTCTACCACATATCAAATCAAAGCTTGCAACTAGAACTACACTCCTATAACCACTGAAGTACCTTCTCAAATCCTTGAAGGCCCAAAATGAACTTAATCCCTCCAAAAGACCATAACTTATTCTTCGGGAGTCAGTTTTACCTCTACCATATATCAAATCAAAGATTTCGACTACATCTACACATATATGACAAATTGGAACACCTTATCATGTTCTTAGAGTCTGAAAAGGTCCTTAAGTCCTTCAAATGACAATAAATTCTTCTTTGGGTGTCCTTTTCATCTCTACCACATATCAAATTGAATCTTACGACTATATCTACACATTTGTGACCACCGTGAACAATTAAATAACCCGAACAAACCATGAATAACCCCATTAACACTAAAAACCATTAAAAACCAAGAAAAACCTTAATAAACCATAACAAAACCCTAAAAAACACTAAAATACCCTAAATACCCTAAAAACCCTAACAAACCCTAACAAACCCTAACAAACCCTAACAAACCCTAACAACCCCTAACAAACCCTAACGAACCCTATCGGACCCTAAAAACCCCAAGAGACCCTAAAAAACATAACAAACCCCAACCAACCCTAACAAACTCTATCAAACCCTACCAAACCCTAACAAACCCCAAAACCCTAAAAAAGATAACAACCCTAACAAACCCTAAAAACCCCTAACAAGCCCTAACAAACCCCAAGAAGCACTATGAAACCCCAATAAACCCAAAAAACCGGAAGAAACCCTAAATAACCCCTACAAAACCATAAGAAACACTAACAAAACCCAAAAAACCCTATCAAAACCCTAAGAAAACCAAAGAAAAACTTACACACCCTTAGAAGCCCTAAAAAATCCTTAGAAACCCTAACACACCCATAGAAACCCTTTCACACCCTTAGAAACCCCAACACACCCATAGAAACCCTAACATAACCTTAGAAACTCTTAGAAACCATAGCACACCCTTAAAAACCCTAACCCACCCATAAAAACCCTAACTCAACCTTAGAAACCCTAAAACACCCTTAGAAACCCTAACAAACCCATAGACACCCTAAATCACTCTAATGAGCACTAATAAATCCTAACAAACCCTACCAACCAATAATAAACCATAATAAATGCTAATAAACCCTAAATCCGACTACTAAACCCTAATAAACACTACTAAATCGTAATAAACCCTAAAAAACCTATTCATCCCCAATAAAAGCTATAAAATAACTAAAACCCAAATATAAAACAAAAATGATATTAAACCATTCAAAATGCTAATATTCACAAAAAACGTAGACGAACCCGGCAAAACATCACGATACCCTAAAAATCCCTAAAACCCCAAAAAACCCAAAAAAACCCCTAAAAAACCCTAAAAACCCTAAAAACCCTAAAAACTCCTAAAAACCCTAAAAACCCTAAAACCCCTAAAAACACGAAAAAATGAAAAAACCTGAAAACAAACCTAAAAACCCTATAAAAACTCAAAAAACCTCAAAACCCTCAAAAAACGATAAAAACCATAAAAACCTCTAAAAATGATAAAAACCCTGAAAAATCCTAAAAATTCCTAACAAAACCCTAACCAAACCTATGAAACCATTAAAAACCCTAAAAACCCCTCTAGAAAACCCTAAAAACCTCAAAAGAAACCCTGATACACCATAAAGAGCCCTAAAGAACCCTAAAAACCGTAATGAACCACTAAAGCCACTAACAACGCTACATAAACCCTAACAATTGCTACAAAAAACCAAAAAATGCTTCAAAACCCACAAAACACAATAAAACCCCAAAAAATGCAAAAATAACCCTAACAAAACATAATAAAAATCCAAACACACCCATAAAACTCAAAAAAACACATAAGACCCCTAACAACTCAAACAAACTGTAACAAACCCTAAATACCCTAAAAAACCTAAAAAACCCTAACAACCACTAATATCCCCTAAGAACCACTAATAAACCCTAATAAACCCTAAAACCCAATGTTAAACCCTAAAAACCATAATAATCACTAATAAATCGTAATAACCTATAATAAACCCTAACAAACTCTATTAAATCCTAATAAATGCTACAAAATCCCTAAAACCCCTAATATACAATAAAAACACTATTAAACCATTATAAACCCTAATAATCATTAAAACCCCTAATAAACCTGACAAAACGCCACAAAAACGTTCAAATAATAGACTACAAAACCCTACAACCCACTAATAAACCCAATCAAACCCTAATAACCCCAAAATAAATCGTAAAAAATCCTAAAACCCCCTATAAATCATAACAAATCCTAACAACACCAAATAAATAGTAAAAAACTGAAACAAACCATAACAAACCCCTAATACACCGCATTAAACACTAATAAATCATAATAAACCCTAATAAATCGTAATAAACCCTAATACACATTACTAAACCCTATTAAATAATATAAACCCTAATAAACCCTAATAAATCCTAAATAACCCTAGAAAAGGTTGATAAACCCTAGAAAAATCTATTAAATCCTATAAAATCCCAATAAAACCCTAATATACTATAAAAAGGATAATAAACTCTAAAAAATCCTAAAGAACGCTAATAAACCTTAAAGAATCCTAATAAACCCTAAAAACCATATTAAACTCTGAAGAACACTAAAAAACCATAAAGAACACAAAAAATGCTAAAACACGTTATATAAACCCTAAAAACTGCTACAATACCCAAACAAACCCTAAAACACACTAAAAACCCTAAAAACTCCAATCAATCCAAAAAACAAATAATCCCATAACCCCCCCACCCCAAACCCTTAAAAATTCATGAGATACCATAAAAACCCATAAACACCCATTAACAAACATTAAAAACCCTAAAAAAACTATAAACCATTAAAACCCATTAAAACCCTAAAAAAGGCTTCAAATAGATACATAAACCCTAAAAAAGGCTTCAAATAGATACATAAACCCTAAAAATGTTACATAAACCCTTAAAATGCAACAAAAACCCCTAAAATGAAAAATAAACAAAAAATGAAACATAAATCCAAAAACGCTACATAAACCCTAAAAGCACTACATACGCCGTAGAACTGTAACATAAACCCTAAAAAACACAACATAATCCCGAAAAATGCAACATTAACATTATGAAACGCAACATAAAACCAAAAAACACAATATAAACCCTAAAAACACTACAAAACCCTAAAAACGTTACATAAACCCTAACAAATTCAACATAAATGCAACATCACCCCTTAAAACACTACATAAACCTAAAAAACGCAACATAAAACCTAAAAAATGCTACATTAAACCTAAACCCAAAACATGCTACATAAACCCTAAAAACATTATATAAACCCTAAAAATGATACATAAAATCTAATAATCTTAACTAAACCCTAAAAATTCTACAGAAACAAAAAAATGCTACATTAACTCTAACAACACAACACAAAGCCTAAAAAATGCAACAAAACCCCTAAAGACGCTGTCAAACCCTCAAAAGTATTAAACACTATTATACCAAAATATAAAAAATTAAACAATAATAAACCCCTAATAAACTCTAATAATCCCTAAAAACACATTATAATCCCTAAATACCCTAAGAAATTCTACTCTACCCTAATAAAATCCCAAAAATACCTAATAAACCCTAATAAATGATAATAAAACTGAATAAACCCTAAAAAATGATAAGAGAACCTAAACAAACCTAACCAACCCTAATAGACACTAATAAAGACTAATAAACCCTAATAAACCCCAAAATAAACCCTAAAATCCCTAATAAACCATTAATAAAGCCAAATAAACCTTACTCAACCCTAACAAAGCTTAACACACCATAATAACCCCTAATAAAACCCTACAAAGCCCTAATAATAAAAAAATTCTAGGATGCCTTAAAAAATCCCTAGAAACCCTGATAAACTATAATATAACCTAATAAACCCTAAAAAAACTCACAAACAATAAAAAAATGATCACAAAAATAAAAATGCTCTATATTACCTAAAAAGACCTCAAAACACTAATATAACCTCATAAAGACAAAAAATTCTAATATACCATAAAAATCCCTAGAAACCTTAATAAACCATAATAAAATCTAATATAACCTAAGAAACCCTAAAAATGCACTCAAACAAAAACAAAATGCTCACAAACAATAAAACATGCTATATTATCTAAAAAGACCTAACAAATACTAATATAACCTAATAAAACAAAAAAACTAATAAACCCCTAACAAATCCTAATAAACCCTAAAAATCCCTAATAAACCCTATTAAAAACTAATAAACTCTAATAAAATCATAATAAAACCCTAAAAATACCTTCTCAACCCTAATAAACCTTGACACGCCATAATAAAACCTAATAAAACCCAACTAAACCCCAATAAACAAAAAAACGCAAACAAACCATTAAAATGCCCTAGAAAACCTAATAAACAATAATAAATTCTAATAAAAACTAATAAACCATAAAAAATTCTTACAAACATAAAAAAACACGCTAATAAAACATAAAAAGTCCTAAGAACCACTCATATATATCAACAAAAACTAAAAATCACTCATATACCCTCATAAAAATAGTTACAAACCCTAAAAATCCCTAACAAACCCTAATAAACCCTACTCAACCCTAATAAACCCTAATAAAACCCTAAAGATACCTACTCAACCATACTCAACCCCTAAAAATACCTTGTCAACCCTAATAAACCATAACACACCATAATAAACCATAATAAACCCCACTAAAACCTAAAAAATGAAAATATACCATTAAAAAGACCTAGAACACCTAATAAATGCTAATAAAACCAAACAAAGCATAAAAGCGCTAATAAACCCTACTGAACACTACTAAACCCTAAAACCCCTCATATACCCTCTTAAAAATTAATAAACCATAATAAACCATAATAAACCCTAATAAATCCTAAACAAACCCAAATATACCATAATATACCATAATATACCCTAATAAACCCAACTCCTTCATAATAAAACCCTAAAAATACCTAATAAACCCTAATAAACCTTGACACACCATAATAAACCCAAATAAAATCCTAATAACCCCACTGAACACTAAAAAACCCTAATATACCATTAAAAAACCCTAAAACCCTAACAAACCATAATAAATGTTAATAAAACCTAAAAATCCTAAAAATGATAGTAAACCCTAATAATACCTCTAATAATAATAGTAGTTATAACGAACGTGTATGTGCATATGCATGTGCATGGTTTAAATAATAAATCATAATGCACATGCATGTGCATATGCCTGCGCATTTGCATGTGAATGATAATAAATAATAAATTATAAATAATAACGAATGTGAATTGCTTGTGTATGTGCATCTGCATGTGAGTGATAATAAATAATAAATAATTATTCACATACAAGTGCATGTGCATGTGAATGTGCATGTGCATGTGAAAATTCATGTGCATGGTAATAAACAATAAATAATAACCCACATGCATTGCATGTGCATGTGCATTAGATAAATAATAATAACACATGTGATAATAGAATAACGTAAGTGCATTGCATTTTCATGTGAATGATAATAAATAATATATAATAGTGTATGTGCATGTGCATGTCCATTTACATGTAATGATAATGATAATGATGCATGCACGTGCATGGTAATAAATAATAAATAACAACGCATGTGCATGTGCATTTGTATTTGATTATATGAACAACAACAACAAGAAGAAAAATATAATAATAATAATAATAATAATAATAATAATAATAGAATAACGCAAGTGCATTTCATGAGCACGTACATAGTAGTAAATAATAAATAAATAACAATAAATAAGAATGCAGATGCATGTGCATGTGCATTTACATTTTATGATAATATTAATAATAATAATTGTAATAATTAAAATAATAATAATGCACGCACATCCATGGTAATAAATAATAAATAACAACACACATGCATGTGCATTTTCCTGTGATAATGATAATATTAATGATAATTATATAATAATAATAATAATAACTGTGATAATAATAATAATAATAATAATAATAATAATAAAAGAATAATACAGGTGCATTGCATATGCATGTACATGGTAATAAATAATAAATAATATTGCATGTGCATCTACATTTTCATGTGATAATAGTAATAATAACAGCAGTAGTAATAATAGTAGTAGTAGTGGTGATAATAGTAGTAGTACTAATGCATATGATAACAGAATATTGCATCTGCATTACGTGTGCAGGTGTATGGTAATAAATAATAACTTTCGTGCATTGCATTTGCATGTGATGATGATGATGACAATAATAATAATAATATTAATAATATTAATAATAACAATACATGTGATAATAGAATAATGCACGTTCATTGAATGTTAATTTGGATGTGCATTTGCATGTGATGACAACAACAACAACAACAACCACAATAATAACAATAACAATAATAATAACAACGCATGTGATAATAAAATAAAGTGTGTGCATTGCATGTGCATGTGCATGAAAATAAAAATATAAAAAATTTGCATGTGCATCTACATCTGCATTTTCATGAGATGATGACAATAAAAATAATAATAATAACAGTAATAACAAGTTATAGTTGTTTGAAAAAACGGAAGACATGACAAAAGTGCTAGAAATGGTGTCTTGAAAAACCTAACAAATCACAGTCATTAAAAAAGGCCTAAATTCTTCTTCAGGTGTCCATTTCCACTCTGTGAAGAGTCAAACTAAATCTCATGGAACGAACTATGATAAAAACTGGTGTCGGAGGCCGAACAGACACACATATAAGAAGTTATGACAGTTTTAAGAAACATTTGACAGGGATCCGGACACAGACGTGGAGTTTTGGAGGCCTTCAATGGGTTTTTGGGATTTTAGGATCCTAAAAATGACTTGAAATTTGTTCAAGTTATCCTTCTGCGTAGATCTCTTTGCTTCGTTTGATTTGATATGAGGTAGAGCTCAAATGGACAACCGGAGTGAATGTTATGGCCGTTTGAAGTTGGATTTTTTTGGAGTGGTATAACTAATATATCTTCTATTTCATTGATCTTCTCACAATTTCGATTATACTTCTTGTTCACTCATCTCACGAGCTTCGATTTTACTAGTCACAACGCTCAAAAAGAAACATTAAGGAGAAGTTATGCCTATTTTAGTGAGTTGCGTGTTTCTTCGGTTTTTATGCGCTAGGAGGGTTGCTCAATTTAAAATGACAATAACATCTGCTATGGGTGTTCATTTTGGCTCTACCACGTATCAAATCATTGATTGTATAAATATAAACAATCTTCTAACCATTGGAACCCTTTATGACATTCCTAAACACCCAAAAATACCCAAAATCCCTTTGGATGGTCAGAAGATTAGCTTCTGGAGTCAGTTTTGCAATAACTTCTTCTATGGGTGTTTTTTTGCCTCTACCACATATCAAATCAAAGCTTGAGACTAGGCCTACACTCCTATAAACACTGAAGCACCTTCTCACATCCTTGAAGGCCCAAAAATGTACTAAAGACCCAAAAGGTCCTTAAGTCCTCAAAATGGCCATAACATCTGCTCTGGGTGTCCGTTTCACATATACCACATATCAAATTGAAGTTTGCAACTAGCTCTACACATATGTGACAACCATGAACAACTAAATAACCCAAAAAACCATGAATAACCCCATAAACACCAACACCCATTAAAACCCACGCAAAACCCTAACAAACCCAAACAAACAATAACAAACACTAACAAACCCTAACAAACCCCAAAAAACCCTAAAAACATAACAAACCCTAAAAACCCTAACATACCCTAACAAGCCCTAACAAACCCCAAGAAGAACTAAGAAACCCCAATAAACACAAAAAACCCCAAGAAACCCTAAAAACCCCTATGAAACCATAAGAAACCCTATTATAACCCTAAAAACCCTAACAAAACCCTAAGGAAACATAAGAAACACTAACACACCCTTAGAAACACTAACACACCCTTGGAAACCCGAACACACCCTTGGAAACCCTAGCACACCCTTAGAAACCCCAACTCACGCACAAAAACACTAACACAACCTTAGAAACCCTTATAAACCATAGGACACCCTTAGAAACCCAAACCCATCCATAAAAACCCTAACCCACCCTTAGAAACCCTAACACACCATTAGAAACCCTTAAAAACCCTTAGACACCATAAATCAATTTAATAAGAAGTAATAAATCCTAAAAAACCCTACTAACCAATAATTAACCATAAGAAACCCTAAAAAACCCTAAAGACACGACTAAACCCTAATAAACACTAATAAATCATAATAAACCCTAAAACCCTATTAGACCCCAATAAATGCTACAAAATAACTAAAAAGCCAGTTATACAACAAAAATGATATTAAACCATTCAAAATGCTAATATTCACAAAAAAACCCGAACAATACCGAAAAAACCTGACAAAACCCTAGAAAAAACATAAAAACCCAAAAAACCCAAAAAACCCAAAAAACCCAAAAACCCCTAAAAACTGAAAAAACCCAAAAAAAACCCAAAAAAAACCTAAAACACTAAAAAACCTCAAAAAAACCTCAAAAAACCCTAAAAAACCTAAACACCACTAAAATGCCAAAACCCCTAAAAAGCCTAAAAATGCCTCACATAACCCTATACAACCCTATGAAACCCTTAAAAACCCTAAAAATCCCCTAGAAAAACCTAAAAACCTCAAAAGTAACCCCAATACACTCTAAAGAACCCTAAAAAACCTTAACAACCCTAAAGAAACCTAAAGAACCACTAAATTCAATAACAATGCTACGTAAACCCTATCAATTGCTACAAAATCCCGAAAAATGATTCGAAACCCTAAAAAAGAAACCAAACCCCAAAAAACGCCAAAATAACCCAAACAAAGCATAAAAAATGAAAACATACCCATAAAACCCAAAAAAACGTACAAAACCCCAAACAACTCAAAAAAACTATAACAAACCTTGAAAACCCTACCAAAACCTAACAAACACTAACAACCACTAATAAACCCTAAGAACCACTAATAAACCCTAATAACCCATAAAACCCACTATAAAACCCTAAAAACACTAATAAATTGTAATAACTTGTAATAAACCCTCACAAACTCTATTAGACCCTAATAAACGCTACAAAATCCCTAAAACCCCTAATATACAATAAAAAACACTATTAAACCAGAATGAACCATAATAATAACTAAAAACCCTTACAAACCCGACAAAACCCTACAAAAATATCCTAATAATAGCCTAGAAAACCCTATAACCCAATAATAAACCCTAAAAACCCTAATAACCCCAAAATAAATTGTAACAAACACTAACAACCCCAAATAAATCGTTACAAATCCTAACAATGCCAAATAAATTGTAACAAACTAAAACAAACCAAAACAAAGCCCTAATAAACCCAAATAAACCCTAACAAATCATAATGAACCCTAATAAATTGTAATAAACCAAAATACACATTACTAAACACTAATAAATAAAATGAACCGTAATAAATCCTAAATAACCGTAAAAAGGTTGATAAACCCTTGAAAAATCTATTAATGCATACAAAATCCCAATAAAACCCTAATTTACAATAAAAATGCTAATAAACTGTAAAAAATCCTAAAGAACACTAAAAAATCCTAAAAAACCCTAAAAACCCTAAAGAACCATATTAAACTCTAAATAACACTAAAAAACACTAATCAACCCAAAAAATGCTTAAAACATTAAATAAACCCTAAAAATTCCTATAATACCCAAACAAACCCTAAAACACACTAAAAACCCTAACAACCCCTATCAATCCCAAAAAAAACTAATAAACCCATAATAACTCCAAAAACCATTAAAAATCCATCAGATACCATAAAAAACCATAAACACCCGCAAACAACCCTTAAAAATCCTAGAAAACACTAAAAACCATAAAAAAACATTAAAACCTTAAAAAATGCTTCAAATAGATACATAAACCCTAAAAACATTACATAAACCCTAAAGAATTCAACAAAAACCCTAAAATGCTACATAAACCCTAAAAGCACTACATAAACCCTAGAACTGTAACATAAACCCTAAAAAACACAACATAAACCCAAAAACGCAACATAAACATTGAAAAACGCTACATAAAACCTAAAAACCCAATATAAACCCTAAAAACACTACATGAACCCTAGAAACGATACATAAACCCTAAAAATTGAAACATAAATGCTACATCACCCCTAAAAATGCTACATAAACTCAGAAAACGCAACATAAACCCTAAAAAATTCTACATAAAACCCAAACCCTAAACACGCTACACAAACCCTAAAAACGTTACACAAACACTAAAAATGATACATAAAACCTAAAACCACTAACTAAACCCTAAAAATGCAACATAAACACTAAAAATTCTACATAAACTCTAACAACGCTACACAAACCCTAAAAATGCTAAAAACCCTTAAGATGCTTCCAAACCGTCAAAAATATTAAACACTAATATACCATAATATAAAAAATCAAACCCTAATAAACCCCTTATAAACTCTAATAACCCCTAAAAACACCTTATAATCCCTAAAAACCCTATGATACTCTACTCAACCCTAACAAAACCCAAAAAATACCTAATAAAACCTAATAAATTATAATAAAACCAAATAAACACTAAAACACGTTAAGAAAACCTAAACAACCCAAACCAACCCTAATAGACACTAATAAACACTAATATACCCTAATAAACCCCAAACTAACCCAAAAAGCCCTAATAAACTATAAATAATGCCAAATAAAGCCTACTCAACCTTAACAACCCTAAACACACCATAATAACCCCTAATAAAACCCTTCAAAACCCTAGTAAAGAAAACAATTCTAGTATACCTTAAAAAATCACTAAAAACCCTGATAAACTCTAATATAACCTAATAAACCCTAAAGATGATCACAAATAATAAAAAAAACGATGACAACCAATAAAAACGCACTATATTACCTAAAAAGACCTAAAAACACTAATATAACCTATTATAGACAAAAAAATATTATGTACCTTAAAAATCCTTAGAAACCCTTATAAACCATAATAACCTCCAATATATCCTAAGAAACCCAAAAAACGCTCACACACAAAAACAAAATGTTCACAAACAATAAAAACATGCTATATTATCTAAAAAGTCCTAACAAACATTAATATAACCTAATAAAACAAAAAAACTAATAAACCCCTAACAAACCATAATAAAAACTAAAAAACCCTAAAAAACCCTAATAACAACTAATAAACTCTTATACAACCATAATAAAACCCTAAAAATACCTTATCAACCCTAATAAACCTTGACACACCATAATAAAACCTAATAAAACCCAACTAATCTCCAATAAACAAAAAAAAACGCAAAGAACCCCTTAAAAAGCCCTAGAAAACCTAATATACCATAATAAATTCTAATAAAACCTAATAAACCATAAAAAATACTCACAAACACTAAAAACACGCTAATAAAACATAAAAAGTCCTAATGACCACTCATATATATTAACAAGAACTAAAAACCCTCATATACCCTAATAAAAATAGTAACAAACCCCAGTAAACCCTAAAAATCCCTAACAAACCCTAATAAACCCTACTCAACCCTAATAAACCCTAATAAAACCCTATAGATACCTACTCGATCCTAATAAAACCCTAAAAATACCTTGTCAAGCCTAATAAACCTTAACACACCATAATAAACCATAATAAACCCCACTAACCCCTAAAAACCCCTAATATACCCTCTTAAAAATTAATAAACCATAATAAACCATAATAAACCCTAATAAATCCTAAACATACCTATATATACCATAATATACCATAATATACCCTAATAAACCCAAATAAAACCTAATAAAACCCTAAAAATACCAAATAAACCCTAATAAACCTTGAACCACCATAATAAACCCTAACAAAATTCTAATAACCCCACAAAACCCTAAAAACCCCAAATATACCATTAAAAACCCTAAAACCCTAAAAAACCATAATAAATGTTAATAACACCTAAAAATCCTAAAAAATGATAGTAAACCCTAAAAATACCCCTAATAATAATAGTAGTAATCACGCACGTGCATGTGCATATGCTTGTGCATGGTTTAAATAATAAATCATAACACACGTGCATGTGCATATGCCTGCACATTTTCATGTGAATGATAATAAATAATAAATAATAAATAATAATGCATGTGAATTGCATGTGTATGTGCTTGTGCATGTGAGTGATAATAAATAATAAATAATTATGCACATACAAGTGCATGTGCATGTGCATGGTAATAAACAATAAATAATAACCAAGTCCACATGAATGTGAATTTGAATGTGAAAGATAATAAATAATAAATAATAACACATGTGATAATAGAATACTGTACATGCATTGCATGTGCACAATACTACAAAAACGGCCTTTATCAGTGCTAGAAAAGTGCATTAACAATGCTAAAAAAGCACTAATAATCGACACGAGGATATAGGGGGGGGGTCCCTTTTATCATAGCTTTTTTTAGCGCTGATAAAAGGGTACTTTTATCAGAGCTTCTAAAAAGCACTGATAAAAGTCAAAAAAAAAATAAAAAAATAAAAAATATTTATATAATGCGGGGGGGGGGGGGGAGGTTTTAACATTGCTTGACCCCCCCCCCCTCACCCCCAATATGTGCTAGGTGGACCCCACTTGATCTCTCTCGCGCACTGCCATTCCCGCACATCGCCCACACGTGCACACCTCCTTGCTTCTACCCGAACTCGAACTCATGACCTCCCACCTTGCCTGCATGTACCTTTACCACTAATCCATTTTGTTTTTTCTCTATTTAATGATATGTATATTTATTTATATATATAGTTATATTTATTTGTATATTAATATAGATTCATATTAATATAACTATATTTAGTTATATTAATACATATATATTTATTCATATATTAGTATATATATATATTCATTCTTATATTAATATATATTTATATTAATATGTTTTTTATATGTATACTTATTTTTATATTCATATATATTTATAAGATTACTTTTAATTACATTTATAAAATATGTTTTTTATGTTTGTTTATAAATAAATAAATACATACATATATACATCACACACACACACACACACACATATTTATGAATAAATACATATATATGTGTATTTGAAAAGAACTAGAATGTTAAAACGACCATAACTTCTCATCTAAAATCTCATTTCAACTCCACAACTAGTCCAATCGAATTAAATGAATCAATATTAAATATGATATGTGGTACAGGCCTAACAGACATCCAGATTAGAAGTCATACTTGTTTGAATGTTAAAAAATCAGGGTATCCTGACTAAAGCTACTAACAACACTACATAAACCCTATTAATTGCTACAAAAACCCAAAAAATTCTTCAAAACCCTCAAAACGCAACAAAACCCTAAAAAACAATAAAATAACCCTAACAAAGCATAAAAAATACAAACTCACCCATAAAACCCCAAAAAAATCCTAAAACACCAAACAACTCAAACAAACCGTAACAAACCCTAAAAACACTAACAAAACCTAACAAATTTTAACAACAACTAATAACCCCTACAAACCACTATTAAACCCTAATAACCACTAAAACCCACTATTAAACCCTAAAACCCTAATAAACACTAATAAATCATAATAACATGTAATAAACCATAAAAAACTCTATTAGACCCTATTAAATGCAACAAAAGAAATAAAAGACCTAATATACAATAAAAACACTATTAAACCATAATAAACCAAAATAATCACAAAAAACCCTAACAAACCCGACAAAACGCTACAAAACCCCCCAAATAATAGCCTACAAAACCCTACAAACCACTAATAAACCCTAAAAACCCTAATAACCCCAAAATAAATTGTAACAAACCCTAAAAACAACATATAAATTGTAACAAATCCTAACAATGCCAAATAAATTGTAACAAATTGAAAAAACCATAACAAACTCCTAACAAACTGCAATTAACCCCAAACAAAGCTTAATAAACCTTAATAAATCGTAATAAACTCAAATACACATTACTAGACCCTAATAAATAAAATAAACCCTAATAAACCCTAATAAATCCTAAATAACCAAAAAAAGTTTGATAAACCCTAGAAAAAGATATTAATGTTTACAAAAGCTCAATAAAACCCTAATATACAATAAAAACGCTAATAAACATTAAAAAATACTAAAGAACACTAATAAACCCTAAAGAACCGTAATAAACCCTAAATAACCATTTTAAACCTTACAGAACACTAAAAAATCCTAAAGAACCCAAAAAATTCTAAAACACATTACATAAACCCTAAAAACTACAACAATACCCAAACAAACCCTAACACTCACTAAAAAACCCTAACAACCCCTATCAATCCCAAAAAACAAATAGACCCATAAACCCCCCAAAAACCATTAAAGAGCCATAAATTACCATAAAAAACCATAAACACCCATTAACAAGCCTTAAAAACCCTAAAAACACTACAAACCATAAACCACCATTAAAACCCTAAAAAATGCTTCATATAGATACATAAAACATAAAAAGGTTACATAAACCCTGAAAATGAAACAAAAACTCTAAAATGCAACATAAACCCAAAAACACAACATAAAACCAAAAAATGCTACATAAACCCTAAACGCACTACATAAACCCTAGAACTGTAACATAAACCCTAAAAAACACAACAAAAACCTCCAAAAACCAACAAAAACATTAAAAAACGCTACATAAAACCTAAAAAAAGAATATAAACCCTAAAAACACTTAAGAAGCCTAAAATAGATACATAAACCCTAAATAATGCAACATAAATTCTACATCACCCCTAAGAACACTACATAACCCACAAAACACAACATAACCCTTAAAAATGCTACATAAAACCGAAACCCTAAACACGCTACATAAACCCTAAAAACGTTACATAAACCCTAAAAATGATACATAAAATCTAAAACTACTAACTAAACCCTAAAAATGCTACATAAACACTAAAAATGCTACATAAACTCATACCATGCTAAACAAACCCTAAAAATTGCTTCAAAAACCCTAATGACGCTTTAAAATCCTCAAAAATATTAAACCCTAATATACATAACATAAAATAATTAAACCATAATAAACTCTAGTAATACATAAAAACACCTTATAATCCCTAAAACTCTAGGAAACTCAACTCAACCCTAATAAAACCCCAAAAATACCTAATAACCCTAATAAATGATAATAAAACCCTATAAACCCTAAAAACACGTTAAGAAAATCTAATGAACCCTAACTGACCATAATAGACACTAATAAAAACTAATAAACCCTAATAAACCCCACAAAGACCATAAAAAGCCCTATTAAACCATAAATAAATTTGAATAAACCCTACTGAGACCTAAAAAACCTTAACACACCATAATAACCCCTAATAAAACCCTAGAAACACTAATAAAGAAAAAAAATTCTAGTATACCATAAAAAATCCCTAGAAACCCTGATGAAATCTTATATAACCTAATAAACCCTAAAAATGCTCAGAAATAATAAAAAAATGATCACAAACAACAAAAACGTGCTAGGTTACCTAAAAAGACCTAAAAACACAAATATAACCTAATAAAGAAAAAAAATGAAAATATACCTTAAAATCCCTAGAAACCCAAATAAACCATAATAATCTCTAATATAACCAAAGAAATCAAAAAATGCTCACAAACAAAAAAAAACTCCCACAAACAATAAAATCAAACTATATTATCTAAAAAGAACTAACAAACACTAATATAACCTCATAAAACTAAAAAACTAATAAACCCCTAACAAACCTTAATAAACCCTAAAATCCCGAATAAAACCTAATAAAAACGAATAAATCCTAATAAAACCCTAAAATTACCTTCTCAACCCTAATAAACCATGGAATACCATAACAAAACCTAATAAAACCCAACTAAACCCAAATAAACAAAAATAAAAATCAAGCAAGCCATTAAAAATCCCTAGATACCATAATAAACCATAATAAATTAAAATAAAAGCTAATAAACCATTAAAATTTCTCACAAACACTAAAAACACACTAATAAAACAAAAAAAGTCATAAAAACCCCTCATATATATATTAACAAAAACTAAAAAACAATCATATACCCTAATAAAAACACTAACAAACCCTAAGAAACCATACTCAACCATAATAAACCCTAATAAAACATTAAGGATACCGACTCAACCATAATAAATCCTTAAAAATACCTACTCAACCCTGAAAAACCTTAACACACCATAATAAACCATAATAAACCCTAATAAACCCTAAAATGAAAATATACCATTAAAAAGCCCCAAAACCCCTAATAAATGCTAATAAAACCTAACAAAGCTTAAAAGCACTAATAAACCTGAATAAACACTACTAAACACTAAAAACCCTAATATACTCTCTCAAAAATTAATAAACCACAACGAACCATAATAAACCCTAATAAATCCTAAAAATACCCAAAAATACCATAATATACCATAATATACCCTTATAAACCCTACTCAATCCTAATAAAACCCTAAAAATACATAATAAACCCTAATTAACCTTGACACACCATAATAAACCCTAATAAAATCCTAATAACCCCCACCAAACCCTAAAAAATGCAAATATACCATTAAAAATCCCAAAACCCTAACAAACCATAATCAATGTTAATAACACCTAAAAAATATAAAAAATGATGTTAATCCCTAAAAATACCTTTAATAATAATAGTAGTAATAACCCACGTGCATGTGCATATGATTGTGCATGTTTTAAATAATAAATCATAATGGACGTGCATGTGTATATGCATGTGCATTTTCATGTAAATTATAATAAATAATAAAGTATAAATAATAACGCATGTGAATTTCATGTATATGTGCATGTGCATGTTACTGATAATAAATAATAAATAATAACGCACATCCATGTGCATGTGCATGTGCATAGTAATAAAAAATAAATAATAACAATGTCCACATGAATGTGCATTTTCATGTGAATGATAATAAATAATAAATAATAAAACATATGATAATAGAATAACGCAAGTGAATTGTGTGTGCACGTGCATGAGAATAAATAATAATAACACATGTGATAATGGAATAACGCAAGTGCATTGCATTTTCATGTGCATGGTAATAAATAATATATAATAACGCACCTGTAATTGCATTTACATGTAATGATAAGGATAATGATGCATGCTCATGCATGGTAATAAATATTAAATAACAACGCACATGCAAGTACATTTGTATTTGATGATACAAACAATAAAAATAAAAATAATAATAATAATAATAATAATAGAATAACGCAAGTTCATTGCATGTGCACCTGCATAGTGGTGAATAATAAATAAATAATTGTAAATAAGAATGCACATGCATGTGCATGTACATTTGATAATAGTATTAATAATACCAATTGTAATAATAATAATAATAACGCATGCATGTTCATGGTAATTAATAATAAATAAAAACGCACATGAATGTCGATTTTTAGGTGATAATGATAATAATAATGATATTGATAATAATAATAATAATAATAATAACTATGATAATAATAATAATAATAAAAGAATAATATAATTGCATTGCATATGCATGTGCATGGTAATAAATAATAAATAATAACGCACGTGCATCTGCATTTTCATGTGATGATAAAAATAATAACAACAACAGTAGTAGTAGTGATAATAGTAGTAGTACAAATGCATGTGATAATAGAATATTTCATGTGCAGTACATGTTCACGTGCGTGGTAATAAATAATAACGCGTGTGCATTGTATTTTCATGTGATGATGATGACGACAATAATAATAATAATAATAATAATAATAATAATAATAATAGCGCTTGTGGTAATAGAATAATGTGCGTGCATTGAATGTGTGTGTTTATGTATTTGCATGTTCATTTCCATGTGCATTTCCATGTGATGATGATAACAAAAACAACAACAACCACAATAATAATAACAATGAGAAGTATAATAATTTATGTGATAATAAAATAACATGTGTGCATTGCATGTGCACGTGAATGGTAATAAATAATAAATAATAATTCACGTGCATGTGCTTCTGCATGTGCATGCAATGATAATAATAATAATAATAATAACAGTATTAATAATAATAATAATAATAACAACAATGCATGTGATAATATAATAACACACGTGCATTACATGTGCAGTGCATGATAATTAATAAAAACTCATAGGGAACGTGATGATAATAATAACAATAATAGTAATATTAATAATAATAGTGCATGTGATAATAGAATAATTCACATGTATTGAATGTGCACGTGTATTGCAATAAATAATAACGCACATGCATTTGCATTGGCATTTGATGAAAATAAAAATAATAACAATAATAGTAATAATAACAATAACTATAAAAATGCATGTGATAATAGAATAATGTAGGTGCATTGCGTGTGCGCGTGTGTGGTAATAAATAATAATGGACGTGCATGTGCATTTGCATGTGATGATAATAATAATAATAATAGTAATAATGATAATAATAACAACCACAACAACATATGCACGTGCATGGAAATAAATAATAAAAAATAAATAATAAATAATAATGGATGTGCATTGGCATTTGCATGTGACGATAATAATAATAATAAAAATAGTAATAACAATATTGATAATTATAATAATGATAATAAGGATAATAATTACGTGTGTGATACTAGAATAACACACGTCCTAACAAACCCTAACAAAACCTAACAAACCCTAACAACCACTAATAACCCCTAAGAACCACTAATAAACCCAAATAACACCTGAAACCCACTATTAAACCCTAAAACCCTAATAAACACTAATAAATCATAATAATCTGTAATAAAACCTAAAAACCCTATTAGACTCTAATAAATGCTCCAAAATCCGTAAAACCCCTAAGATACAATAAAAAACACTATTGAACCATAATAAATCCTAATAATCACTAAAAACCCTTACAATCCCGACAAAACACCACAAAACCACCAAATAATATCCTACAAAACCCTAAAACCTGCTAATAAACCCTAACAAACCCGAATAACCCCATAATAGATCGTAACAGACCCTAACAACCCCAAATAAATCGTAAAAAATTCTAACAACGCCAAATAAATCGGAACAAATTGAGACAAACCATAACAAACACATAATAAACCACAATAAACACTTACAAATTATAATAAACATTAATAAATCGTAATAAATCGAAATACATATTAATAAACCCAAATAAATAAAATAAACTGTAAGAAACCCTAATAAATCCTAAATAAACCTAAAAAGGTTGATAAACCATAAAAAAGGGTATTAATGCCTACAAAATCCCAATAAAACCCTAATATACAATAAAAAACACTAATAAACCGTAACAAATCCTAAAGAACACTAATAAACCCTAAAGAACCCTAATAAACCCAAAAGAACCATAATAAACTCTATAGAACACTAAAAAACCCTAAAGAACTCAAAAAATTATAAAACACATTACATAAACCCTAAAACCGCTACAATACCCAAACAAACCCTAAAACACACTAAAAACCCTAAAAAACCCTATCAATCCTGAAAAAAACAAATAACCCCTTAAAAACCCCCAAAAAACCATTGAAAACCCATCAAATACCATTAAAACCATAAACACCCGTTAACAATCCATAAAACCCCTAAAAACCACTACAAACCATAAACAACCATTAAAACCCTCAAAAGGCAACAAATAGATACATAAACACAAAAATGTTACATAAACCCTAAAAATGCCACATAAACCGTAGAAATGCAACATAGACCCCAAAAACACAACATAAACACAAAAAACACTACATAAACAAAAAAATCACTACATAAACGCTAGAACCGTAACATAAACCGTAAACAGCGCAACATAAACATTAAAAAACACTACATAAAACCTAAAAACACAACATAAAGCCTAAAAAACCTACATAAACCCTATAAATGTTACATAAACCCTAAAAAGGGCAACATAAATGCTACATCAACCCTAAAAACCCTACATTAACCCAAAATATGCAACATAAACCCTAAAAATTCTACATAAAATCTAAACCCTTAACATGCTACAAAACCCTAAAATGTTACATAAACCCTAAAAAATGATACATAAAACCTAAAACCTCTAAAAAACCCTAAAAGTGCTACATAAACACTAAAAATTCTAAATAAACTCAAACATTTCTACACAAACACTAAAAAATGCTTCAAAAACTCTAAAGATGCTTCAAAACCCTCAAAAATATTAAACCCTAATATACCATAATATAAACAATTAAACCCTAATAAACCCCTAATAAACTCTAATAATTCCTAAAAATGCCTTATAATCCCTAAAAACTCTAAGAGACTCAACTCAACCCTAATAAAACCCCAAAAATGCCTAATAAACCCTAAGAAATGATAATAACACCTAATAAACCCTAAAAACACGTTAATAAAACCTAAACAACCCAAACCAACCCTAATAGACACTAATAAACACTAATAAACCATAATAAACCACAAAAAACCCCTAAAAATCTCTAATAAACCAAAAAAAATCCTAATAAACCCTACTCAACCCTAACCTACCTTAACACTCTATAATGACACCTAATAAAACCCTACAAAACCCAAATAACTAAAACAAGTGCTAGTCTACCATAAAAAATGATTAGAAACCCTGATAAACTCTAATATAACATAATAAATCCTAAAACACTCAAAAATGATAAAAAAATGATCAAAAACAATAAAAACATGATATATTACCTAAAAAGACATAAAAACACTAATATAACCTAATAAAGAGAAAAATGCTAATATACCTTAAAATCCCTAGAAACTATAATAAACAGTAATAACTCAAATATAACCTAAGAAACCCTCAAAATGCTCACAAACAAAAACAAAACACTCACAAATAATAAAAAATGGTATATTCTCTAAAAGTACTTTTCCGAAGTAGTATAACCTAATAAAACCAAAAAACTAATAAACCCCTAACAAACCCTAATAAACCCTAAGAATCTATAATAAAACCTAATAAAAACTAATAAACCCTAATAAAACCATAATAAAAACCTAAAAATACCTTCTCAAACCTAATAAACCTTGACACACCATAATAAAACCTAATAAACCCCAACTAAACCCCAATTAACAAAAAAACCAATCAAACCATCAAAAAGTCTTAGAAACCCTAATAAACCATACTAAATTCTAATAAAACCTAATAAACCAAAAAAAATGATCAAAAACTCTAAAAACACACTAATAAAACCTAAAAGGTCAAAACAACCCCTCATATAGATTAACAAAAACTAAAAAAACACTCATATACCCTAATAAAAACACTAATAAACCCTAGTAAACCCTAAAAATCCCTAACAAACCCAAATAAACACTACTCAACCCTAATAAACCCTAATAAAACCCTAAAGATACCTAATCAACCCTAATAAAACCCTAAAAATATCTACTCAACCCTAATAAACCTTAACACACTATAATAAACCATAATAAACCCCACTAAACCCTAAAAACGCAAATATACCATTAAAAAGCCCTAAAACCAACAATAAATGCTAATAAAACTTAACAAAGCTTAAAAGCACTAATAATCCCTAATAAACACTACTAATCCCTAGAAACCCTAATATACCCTATTAAAAATTAATAATCCATAATGAAGGATAATAAACCCTAATAAATCCTAAACATACCCAAATATATCATAATATACCATAATATACCCTAATAAACCCAACTCAATCCTAATAAAACTCTAAAAATACCTAATAAACCCTAATAAACCTTAACACACCACAATAGACCCTAATAAAATCCTAATAACCCCCACCAAACCCTAAAAAACTCTTATATACAACTAAAAAACCCTAAAACCCTAACAAACCAAGTCCACATGAATGTGCATTTTCTAGTTAATGATAATAAATAATAAATAAAAACACATGTGATAATAGAATAATACACACGCATTGTGTGTGCACATGCATGAGAATAAATAATAATAACACATGTGATAATAGAATAATGCAAGTGCATTGCATTTTCATGTGCATGATAATAAATAATATATAATAACGCATGTGCATGTGCATTTACATGTAATGATAATGATAATGACACATGCACGTGCATGGTAATAGATAATAAATAATAATGCACATTCATGTGCATTTGTATTTTATGATACCCACAACAACAACAACAACAATAATAATAATAATAGAATAAAACAAGTTCATTTCATGTGCATGTGCATAGTAGTAAGTGAAAAATAAATAATAATAAATAAGAATGCAGATGCATGTGCATGTGCATTTACATTTGATGATAATATTAATAATACTAATTGTAATAATAATAATAACGCATGCACGTGAATGGTAATAAATAATAAATAACAACGCACATGCATGTGCATTTTCATGTGATAATGAAAATAATAATGATAATGATAATAATCAAGTGCACTGTTTATGCACATGCATGGTAATAAATAATAAATAATAACGCACGTGCATCTACATTTTCATGTGATGATAGTAATAATAAATGCAGTAGTAATAATAGTAGAAGTGGTACTGATAACATTAGTAGTACCAATGCATGTGATAATAGAATATTGCATGTGCATTACATGTGCACGTTTTTGGTAATAAATAATAACGCCCATGCATTGCATTTGCATGTGATGATGAAGATGATGATGATAATAATAATATTTTTATTATTAATAACAATGCATGTGATAATAGAATAACGCACATGCATTGAATGTGCGTGTATGTGCATTCGCATGTGAATTTGCAAGTGATGATAATAACAACAACAACAACAACAACCACCACCACAATAATAAAAATAACAATAATAATAACAATGCATATGATAATAAAATAATGTTTGTGCATTGCATGTGCACGTGCATGGTAATAAAAATATAATAATAAATCATGTGAATGTGCATGTTCATGTGGATTAGATGATGATAATAATAATAATAATAATAATAACAATAATAATAAGTTATAGTTATTTCAAAAAACAGAATATAGGACAAAAATGCTAGAAATAGGGTCTCGAAAAACCTAACAAATCACAAAGTCATTGAAAAAGGCATAACTTCTTCTTTAGGTGTCCATTTTCACTCCGTGAATATTAAAAAAGAATCTCAAGCAACGAACTGCGATAAAAACAGGTGCTCGAGGCCGAAAAAACACACAAATAAGAATTTATGACCATTTTAAGAAAAATTTGATAGGTATCCATACATGGAAATGGAGTTTTGGAGGCCTTCTGATGGGTTATTGGGATTTTAGAGTCTCAATAATGACATGAACTATGTTCAAGTCATCCTTCTACATAGATCTCTCCACTAATTCGATTTGATATGTGGTAGATCTCAAACGGACAACCGGAGTGAATGTTATGGCCATTTGAAGTTGGACTTTTTATGGAGTGGTATAACTAATATATCATATATTTCTTTGATCTTCTCATAGTTTCTACAAAACTTGGTCCTTACTCATCTCACGATATTCGATTTGACTAGTCACAGTGCTCAAACGGATACGCGAAGGAGAAGTTATGCCTATTTAAGTGAGTTGTGGGTTTCTTAGGTTTTTAGGCGCTAGGAGAGTTGCTCAATTTAAAATGACAATAACTTCTGCTACGTGTGTTCATTTAGGATCTACCACATATCAAATCAAATATTGTAAAATGATAGAAACTCTAGTAACCACTGGAACCCTTTCTAACATTCTTCAACCCCCCAAAAGACCCAAAATCCCTTTGGATGGTCAAATGATTGGCTTCTGGTGTCCTTTTTGCAATAAATTATTCTATGGGTGTCCGTTTTGCATCTACCAAAAATAAAATCAAATATTGCGACTGTTCCTACACTCCTATAACCACTGAAGCACCTTCTCACATCCTCAATGACCCAAAAAGGTATATAAACCCTCCAGAAGACCATAACATCTACTCTGGGAGTCTGTTTTGCCTCCACCATATATCAAATCAAATATTTCGACTAGATCTACACATCAGTGACCAATAGAAACACCTAATCGCGTTCTTAAAGTCCCAAAAGGTCCTTATGTCCTCCAAATGACCATAACTTCTACACTGGGTGTCCGTTTCACCTCTACCACATATGAAATTTAATCTTGCGACTTTCTCTACACATCTGTGACAACCATTAACAACTAAATAACCCTAACAAACCATCAATAACCCCATAAACACTAAAAACAATTAAAACACATGAAAAAACCTTAATAAACCTAACAAACCCTAACAAATCCTAACAAACCCTAACAAACCCAATAAAACCCTAATAATCCCTAACAAACCCCAAAAAACCCTTAAAAACATAACAAACCCTAAAAAACCATAACAAACCATAACAGGCCCTAAAAAACCCCAAGAAGCACTAAGAAACCCCAATAAACCCAAACCCCTGAATAAACTATAAAAACCTTTAAGAAACCATAAGAAACCCTAACAGAACCCCAGAAATCCTAACAAAACGCTAAGAAAACCTAAAAACACTAACACACCCATAGAAACCCTAACACACCCTTAGAAACCCTAACACACCCTTAGGAACCCTAGAACACCCTTAGAAACACCAACACACCCATAGAAACACTAACAAAACCTTATAACCCCTTAGAAACCATAGCACACCATTAGAAACCCTAACCCGCCCATAAAAATCATAACCCTCCCTTAGAAACCCTAACACACCCTTAGAAACCCAAACAAACCCTTATACACCCTAAATCACTCTAATAAGAACTAATAAATCCTAACAAACCCTACCAACCAATAATAAACCATAATGAACCCTAATAAACCCTAAAATCTACTACTAAACCCTAATAAACACTAATAAATCGTAATAAACCCTAAAACCCCTATTAGACACCAATAAAAGCTACATAATACCTAAAAACCCAAATATACAACAAAAATGCTATTAAACCATTCAAAATGTTAATATTCACAAAATAACCCTAATGAAGCCGGCAAAACCAGAAAAAACCCTAAAAACCCAAAAAATCCAAAAAACCCTAAATCCCCTAAAAAATCCTTAAAACCCTAAAAAAATCAAAAAAAAAATCTTAAAACCCCTAAAAACACGAAAAAACCAGAAAAAACCAGAAAAAACCTAAAAACCCTAAAAAACCTCAAAAAACCTAAAAAACCTCAAGAAAACCTCAGAAATCTCTAAAAATCCTAAAACCCCTAAAAACGCTAAAAAACCCTAAAAAGATTAAAAGGCCTAAAAAATCCTATCCAACCCTATGAAACCCTTTAAAACCCTAAAAACCCACTAGCAAACCATAAAACCCTCCAATGAAACCCTAATACACCATAAAGAACCCTAAAAACACCTAAAAACCCTAAAGAACCACTAAAGCCACCAAAAACGCTATATAAACCCTAACAATTGCTAAAAACCAAAAAATGCTTCAAAACCCACAAAACGCAACAAACCCCCAAAAATGAAAAAATAACCCTAACAAAGCATAAAAAATCCAAACACACCCATAAAACCCAAAAAAACGCATAAAACCCCAAAAAAATCAAACAAACCCTACCAAACCCTAAAAACACTAACAAAACCTAATAAACCCTAACAACCACTAATAACCCCTATGCACCACTAATAAACCCTAATAACCCCTAAAACCCACTATTAAACCCTAAAACCACAAATAAACACTAATAAATCATAATAACCTATTATAAACCCTAACAAACTCTATTATACCCTAATAAACACTAAAAAACCCCTAAAACCCATAATATACAATAAAAAACACTATTAAACCATAATAAACCCTAATAATAACTAAAAAACCCTAAAGAACTCAAAAAATGCTAAAACACATTATTTAAACCCTAAAAACTGCTACAATACCCAAACAAACACTAAAACACACTAAAAATCCTAACAACCCCTATCAATCCCAAAACAAAACAAATAAACCCATAAACCGCCACAAAAAACCATTAAAAAGCCATCAGATACCATAAATAACCATAAACACCTGTTAACAACCCTTAAAAACCCTAAAAAACTACAAACCATAAACAACCATTAAAACCCTAAAAAGGCTTCAAATAAATTCATAAACCCTAAAAACGTTACATAAACCAGTAAAAATGCAACAAAAACCCTAAAAATGCAACATAAACCAAAAAACGCAACATAAACCCACAGAATGCTACATAAACCATAAAAGCACTACATAAACCCTAGAACTATCACATAAACCCTAAAAAAACACGACATAAACCCCAAAAAACGCAAAATTAACATTGAAAAATGCTACATAAAATGTAAAAACACAATATAAACCATACAAACACTACATTAACCCAAAAAACGTTACATAAACCCTACAAAATGCAACATAAACGCTACATCACCCCTAAAAATGCTACATAAACCCAGAAAACCCAACATAAACCCTAAAAAATGCTACATAAAACCTAAACCCAAAACATGCTACATAAACCCTAAAAACTTTACATAAACCCTAAAAACTTTACATAAACCCTAAAAATGATACATAAAATCTAAAACTTCTAACTAAGCCCTAAAAACGCTACATAACCACTAAAAATGCTACATAAACTCTAACAATGCTACACAAACCCTAAAAATTCTATAAAAACCCTAAAGACCCTTTAATACCGTAAAAAATATTGACCCCTAATATACCATAATATAAAAAACTAAACCTTAATAAAACCCTTATTATCTCTAATAATCTCTAAAAATACCTTATAATCCCAAAAAACACTATGGAACTCTACTCAACCCTAATAAAACCCCAAAAATACCTAATAAACTTGAATAAATGATAATAAAACCTTATAAACCCTAAAAACATGTTTAGAAAACCTAAACAACTCTAATAGACACTAATAAACCCTAATAAACCCCCAAAAAACCCTAAAAATCTCTAATAAATAATAAATAAATCCAAATAAACCCTACTCAGCCCTAATTAACCTTAACACACCATAATAACCCCAAATAAAACCCTACAAAACTCTAATAAAGAAAAAATGCTATTATACCTTAAAAAATCCCTAGAAACCTTGATAAACTCTAATATAAGCTAATAAACCCTAAAAATGCTCACCAACAATAAAAAAATGATCACAAACAATAAAAACGAGCTATATTACCTAAAAAGACCTAAAAACACTAAGATAACCTAATAAAGACAAAAATGCTAATATACCATAAAATCCCAAAAACCCTAATAAAAGACAATAAACTCTAATATAACCTAAGAAACCCTAAAAATGATCTCAAACAAAAAACACTTCCCACAAAAACTAAGGACATGCTATAATATCTCAAAAGACCTAATAAACACTAATATAACCTAATAAAACAAGAAAACTAATAATCCCTTAACAACCCTAATAAACCCTAAAATCCCGGATAAACCCTAATAAAAACTAATAAACCCTAATAAAACAATAATAAAACCCTAAAAATACCTTCTCAACCCAAATAAACCTTGACACACCCTGACAAAACCTAATTAAACCCAACTAAACCCCAATAAAGCAAAAAACGCAAACAAACCAATAAAAAGCCCTAGAAGCCCTAATAAACCATAATAAATTCAAATAAAAGTTAAAAGACCATAAAAATTCTCATAAACACTAAAAAAATGCTAATAAAATCTAAAAAGTCGTAACAACTCCTCATATATATTAACAAAAACTAAAAAAGTCTCATATACCCTAATAAAAACACTAGAAAACCCTAGTAAACCCTAAAAATCCCTAACAAACCCTAATAAAGCATACTCAACCCTAATAAACCCTAATAAAACCATAAAGATACCGAATCAACCCTAATAAAACCCTAAAAATGCATACTCAACCCTAATAAACCTTAACACGCCATTATAAACCATAATAAACCCCATTAAACCCTAAAAAATGAAAATATAGCATTAAAAATCCCTAAAACCAGTGATAAATGCTAATAAAATATAACAAAGCTTAATAACACTAATAAACAAGAATAAACACTAATAAATACTAAAAACCCTAATATACCCTAATAAAAATTAATAAACCACAATGACCCATAATTGACCGTAATAAATCCTAAACATACACAAATATATCATAATATACCATAATATACCCTAATAAACCCAACTGAATCCTAATAAAATCCTAAAAATACCTAATAAACCCTAATAAACCTTGACACACCATAATAAACCCTAATAAAATCCTAATAACCCCCACCAAACCCTAAAACGCTAATATACCGTTAAAACCCCTAAAACCCTAACAAACCATAATAAATGTTAATAACACCTAAAAATCCTAAAAAATGATAGTAAACCCTAAATATACCTCTAATAATAGTATTAGTAATAACACACATGCATGTGCATTGTTTAAATAATAAATCATAAGGCATGTGCATGTGCAAATGCATGTGCATTTTCATGTGAATGATAATAAATAATAAATTATATATAATAATGCATGTGAATTTCATGTGTATGTGCATGTTCATGTGAATGATAATAAATAATATATAATTACGCACATACAAGTGCATGTGCATGTGCATATGCATGTCCATGTGCATGTGCATGGTAATAAACAATAAATAATAACCAAGTCTACATGAATGTGCATTTTCATGTGAATGATAATAAATAATAAATAATAACACATGTGATAATAGAATAACGCACGTGCATTGCGTGTGCACATGCATTAGAATAAATAATAATAACACAAGTGATAATAGAATAATGCAAGTGCATTGCATTTTTATGTGCATGATAATAAATAATATATAATAATGCATGTGCATGTGCATACACATGTAATGATAATGATAATGACGCCTTCACGTGCATGGTAATAAATAAAAAATAACAATGCACGTGCATGTGCATTTGTATTTGATGATACAAAAAACAACAACAACAAGAATAATAATAATAATTATTATTATTATTATAATAATAGAATAACGCAAGTGCATTTCATGTGTGCGTGCATAGTAGTAAATAATAAATAAATAATAATAAGTAAGAACGCACATGCAAGTGTATGCACATTTACATTTGACGATAATATTAATAATACTAATTGTAATAATAATAAGAATAATGCATGCACGTGCATAGTAATAAATAATAAATAACAATGCACATGCATGTGAATTTGCATGTGATAATGCTAATAATAATGATAATGATAATAATAATAATAAAATTATTATTATTAAGAACTGTAATAATAATAATTATAATATTAATAATAATAATAATAAAAGAATAATACTAGTGCATTGCATATGCACGTTCATGGGAATAAATATTAAATAATAATGCACGTGCATCTACATTTTCATGTGAAGATAGTAATAATAACAATAGTAGTAATAATAGTAGTAGTGGTGGTGGCAATAGTAGTAGTACTAATGCATACAATAATTGAATATTGCATGTGCATTACGTGTGCATGTGTATTGTAATAAATAATAACTCATGTGCATTGCATTTTCATGTGATAATGATGATGATGATGATGATGATAATTTTAATAATATTAATAATAACAACGCATGTTATAATAGAATAATGCATGTTCATTGAATGTTCGTGTATGTGCATTTGGATGTGCATTTGCATGTGATGATAATAACAATAACAAAAAAACAAAAACAAGAAGAAATTGGGAGGCGATGATGCTGTCCACGGGCGAACTTGAACGAAACCCTAATCCCAGCAATCAAAATAGGGTCTTGAATGCCATATCCTTCACGGAAGTTGTCGCTGGTTGTGCCACTCGCGCGGAATCAAAGACCTCCGAAAGTATTGCTCTTTCCTGAATGGCCTGAAGGCCTTCATTTTTATTTATTTCTGATAACCCCCCTATAAGAGATGAGGGGTAACCCTTACAAGGCACGTAGGCTCAGAGATTACATGGCTCGTCAGCTTAGGAGATTACATGACCCGAAGGTCTTAGGGAATTCAACCAGACTATCTACAAGGAACTGCCCCTCCCCAGCATCTGCATCTTGATAGTAGCTCTCCACATTTGCATGGACGTATGGCTAGGCTTCTTGTGCAAGCACATGCTGGAACCGATGGTATTGTCATACCCTTTCATTCTGACAATCCATTTGGCTCTGCTCTGGTGATTATACCTGCTCTAAATCCTTTTCCGGGGCTGCTCCTTTTTTATAGTGTGTCTGGGGCCTGCATTCTTGTGGCCCGAAGGCCTTAAAGTGGCCCAAAGGCCTTGAGAATCAACTGGCACGAAGGCCTTGGGTGGCCTGAAATCCTTGCAGGACCTGAGGACCAAACCGGTGGCCGGGAGGCCGAGATGGATGAATAGTTCCGGCTGCTACAGTGTCGAACATTGTCTACTACAGTACTGCTACAGTACCCCCAGAAATATGCCTCCACCCGGATTTGATCTCGAGGTCTATCGGTGATTTCTTTCTCCAATGATGACGTACACATACTCTCTTCAGATCTTCGATTTATTCTTGTTGGTAATTTTTTCAAGCGTCGACCTTCACTGGTGTTTCTGCGCAAAAACCATGGAGAGTATAGGCTTCAAAAAAATTCATATCAGACTACTGAATTGATGGCATGTTTGTTTTCATTTTTCCATAGAGAATGACTATTTTCGATTCTGGACCTATGGTTCTTAGACTTTTGTGGGATGTCTTATGAAATTCTTCAAGTGGAATCCATATTTTGATGTAGGTTCCAAACCCCCCATCGTTCCTATATGGATTGGTTTCCCTGGGTTACCTCTTCATCTCTTCAAACAGAACACTTTATTTCCCATTACTGAACTATTCAGACACCCAATTAGGTTAGACACCACCACTTAGACTCTGTCAAGACCTTCAGCCGCTATAATTTTTACTGAAGTTGACATCTACCAGGAATTGGAATCATGTTTTTGGATTCCAAATTACGACAATGGGGTTTTTCAAGAGGTTGTCTTTGAAAATGTTCCAGATTACTGTAAAAAATGTTCTATAATTGGCTATTTAAGAAATATTGTGAGGATAAAAGGGATACTTCCTCCTATCCCCCACATTACAAGTCAATTTGGGTGGAAAATACTACTACAAAGAGCACTACTGATAAACCTATTGAGAGCAGCAATGTTTTATCTTCCATAGCTGTTTCTAATACTACTCCTGGGCCATCTGCTCCAGATGTTAAGACTCTTAATATTGAGATCAGTGTAGCAGTTGAGGAGGGTGAACCCTCTAATGATAAACCTATGCTGGATCAAATCCTGGAATCATGCCCAACGCAGCCTCACTGCACACCCTTTATAGAGGCTGAAGATAAAGCTCCTCAAATTGAGGACTTCTTAAAATTCAGCTCTAGAAAAGGGAAAAAACAAATGGTGGATGTTGATGGATTCATCACTCCCAATCCCAAAAAAACATGGAAACAAAGGGAGTACTCTAACATTGGATGAAAAATTGTGACAATATCACTCGGTGCTTCCCAGAAGGACAACACTGAAACTACAACATCAGCATGTGTGGTTGATCTGACTATTGTCACTTTTGATTCTTCCTGGGAAATTGTTCCATATTTTCCTATGCAGCTTATGGTTGATCCTATTTTACCTCATGAGGGGAATTTGAATGAATTCTCGGACCAGATTGTTGAAATATATTATCAAAGGCTCAAAAATGGAGAAATCTATGCGGATACTTATCTCGACATTAAATGCTGAGTGTTTAATAAGAAGTTGGGGAAAGATTCCAAACAAACTATCTAATTTATTATCAGTGCTGCTTTTTTTTACTTCCTTCTTCTTTTATGTAATGGTAATGCCTGCATGTCTCCTTTCATGGATCTTGTTGCTTCATTTTTTGAGGTCTTTGAGATTGCTCGAAGTTGATGCAATTTTGCTGGACATGTTTCTTTATTGGAGGTTCAATGTATGGACTCTTCATGGCTTGCTTCTTATATCCTGATGAAGTTTTTAGAGGTGCTGGAGTGGATTGAACTAGATACCTTGGATGGATCCCTCTTGAAGTTGATTTCCTTCATGCATGAGGTGATCTTTTACTTAAGGCAAGGTTTGTGCATGTTTGCATCTTTGTGAACTGTTGATCGATCTTTCTTGCTACATCATCATGAATCTATTTCAAATTTTAGATGGTGTAAACTCATTGAACCTCGAACATGCATTTTAACTATTTTTATTTAATAAATTTCTTTGGGGCATGAATTGGGTGACCTATTCATGTCACCGCTTGTCTTAAAAAAACTACAACAACCACAATAATAATAATAATAACAATAATAATAACAACGCATGCAATAATAAAATAACATGTGTGCATTGCATGTGAACGTGCATGGTAATAAAAATATAATAATAATGCACGTGCATGTGAATGTGAATTTTCATGAGATGATGATAATAATAATAATAATAACAACAGAAATAATAAGTTATAGTTGTTTGAAAAAATAGAATACATGACAAAAGTTATAGAAATGGTGTCTCGAAAAACCTAACACATCACAAAGTTATTAAAAAAGGCATAAATTATTTTTTAGGTGTCCATTTATGCTCTGTGAATAGTCAAACTAAATCTCATGGAATGAACTACGATAAAAACAGGTGCCTGAGGCCGAATAGACACACAGATCAGAATTTATGACCATTTTAAAAAAAAATTACAGGGATCCAGACATAGAAATAGTGTTTTGGAGGCCTTCTAATGGGGTTTTTGGATTTTAGGGTCCCAAACATGACTTTAAAATTGCTCAATTTATCGTTCTGTGTAGATCTCTTTGCTGCCTTCTATTTGATATGTGGTAGAGCTCAAACGGACAAACGGAGTGAAAGTTATGGCCATTGGAAGTTGGACTTTTTTTGGAGTGGTATAACTAATATATCTTTTGTTTCTTTGACCTTCTCACAATTTCAATTATACATGGTCCTCAATCATCTCCCGAGTTCTATTTTACTAGTCACTATTGGAACCATGGCTATTCTATGCAGGAATTGGATTTTGGTTTGTGTTTGATGTCAATCCTCAGTGGAAGTTCAGAATGTGTGCCAACAAAGTGATCATACAGTTCAAGCAGACAACAGTATTGAAGGTGGCGCAGTTTCCCAGTGTTTACCAAATTTTTGGGCCTCAAAATCTGAAAATGAAGATATGGATTGTTGGTAAAAGGAGGTTTAGGCAAAGAGGAAGTGGTGCACAAAAAAGGAGGGTTGTGCACGAAATATCTGAGCTGGGTGCGAAAAAGTGCGGGTTTGCGCGAAAAAGAGCGTGGTGCGTGAATTTGGGGAATAAGGTTTTTCATGAAAATAGTGTTTCAGAATCAAAACATCGAAAAATGGCAAAGGCATGGGCTGAACGAAATATCTAGAGATGTGTGTGGAAAACGATACCTGCATGAAAAATTATGCGCCAGATGAGAGGTTTTCACGCCAAAGGGGATTTTGCTCGTGGGGGTCTCAGATTCCTATAAATAAAAGATAACCCCCCTCATTCTTTATGGTTGAATACATAGAGAAGATTCGAGGTCTGATGCATGAAAAAGGATCGCGTAAAGGGGCTTGCGTGAAATATTCTCGATTGCACGGAAAATTCCAGGTTGCGCGAAAAAGGAAGTGTTGCGTGTAAATATTGGGGTTTCGCGTAAAAGATTCAGTTGTGTGAAAATGGGTGTTGTGGCGCGAAATATTTTTCCACGCGAGAAAGTAAATTTTGCGTGCAATAGGAAGGTTTTGCGCGCAAAGGGTTGGTGTTGTGCGCAATTTTCAGTGAATCTTGTCCGCACGTTCTGGTTATCTGCTTTAGTGGTTCTGTGCGTTCTAGTGCATCAAATTCGGACTTAGATGCAAGCAGAGTCTCGTGCTAAGAAGAGACAAAGGCTTCAATGCAAATCTATTGAAGAGACCTTCACGTCTATAAACTTAGTGTGACTTCACCAAGGGCAGTGAGACAGGGAGAGTCAATGGGAGTGACCTGAGGGAAGCAGTGAGCTATCCCTGAACCTTTGTAAAGACAGTGAGCCTGGGACAGAGTGACTGTTCCCGAACCATTGTAATCCACAACTAGTGAAGATTAGTGGATTTTGGTACGACCGACAACCTGTCGGCGTATGCTCCTTGGACGTAGTCCTTAGTGGTGAACCAAGTAAAAAGTGTTGTGTCATCTTTCTACGTGTGAATGTTTGATTTCTGATCCTTTTCATCATTTAGGCTTAAAAAGTTCCTACCAACATGGGAACAAGATCCTTCACATTAAAAGAAAAAGTTTTCACCCTGATTCACCTGTCCCCTCTCAGGGTGTCCTGGGGTCCTACAGTCAGAACACTCAAACAGACACCCTATGGAGAAGTTATGCATATTTTAGTGAGTTGCGGGTTTCTAAGGTTTTTAGGCGCTGGGAGGGTTGCTCAATTTAAAATGACAATAACTTCTACAATGAGTGTTCATTTTGGATCTACCACATATCAAATCGAACATTGTGAAAAATACACACTCTGGTAACCACTGAAACCCTTTCTGGCATTCCTAAACCCCCAAAATGTCCCAAAATCCCTTTGGATGGTAAAAATATTGGCTTTTGGTGTCTATTTTGTAATAAATTCTTCTATGGGTGTTAGTTTTTCCTCTACAACATATCAAATCAAATCTTGAGACTAGACCAACACTCCTATAACCACTGAAGCACCTTCTCACATCCTTGAAGGACCAAAAAGGTACATAAAACTTCCAAAGACCATAACTTCTACTCCGGGACTCCGTTTTTCCTCGACCATATATCAAATCAAAACTTTGGACTAGATCTACACATCTATGACCAATAGGAACACCTTATCACATTCTTAAAGACCCAAAAGTTCCTTAAGTCCTCCAAATGACCATAAATTCTGCTCTGGGTGTCCGTTTCACCTCTACCACATATCAAATTGAAGCCTGCGACTAGCTCTACACATCTATGACAACCATGAACAACTAAATAACCCTAAAAAATCATGACTAACCCCATAAACACTAAAAACCATTAAAAACCATGAAAAACCCTAACAGACATCAACAAATGCTAACAAACCCTAACACACCCCAAAAAACCCTAAATAAACATAACAAACCCTAAAAATCCTAAAAACCCTAATATGCCCTAACAAACCCCAAGTAGCACTAAGAAACCCTAATAGACACCAAAACCCTGAAGAAACCCTAAAAAACCCCTAAGAAACCATAATAAACCCTAACATAACCCAAAAAACACTAAAAACCCTAACAAAACCTTAAAAAATCCTGAGAAACACTACCACATCCTTAGAAACCCAAACACACCCTTAGAAACCCTAACACACCCCTAGAAACCCTAGCACACCCTTAGAAACCCCAACACACCCATAGAATCCCTAACAAAACCTTAGAAACCATTGGACACCCTTAGAAACCCTAACCCACCCATAAAAACCCAAGCCAGCCCTTAGAAAACCAAACACACCCTTAGAAACCCTAACAAACCCTTAGACACCCTAAATAACTCTAATAAGAACTAATAAATCCTAATAAACACTACCAACCAATAACAAACCATAATAAACCCTAATAAACCCTAATAAACCCTAATGCCCAATACTAAACCCTAATAAACACTAATAAATCGTAATAAACACTAAAAAACCTATTAGACCCCAATAAAAGCAACAAAATAACTAAAAACTTAAATATACAAAAAAACGAAATTAAACCATTCAAAATTAAAATATTCACAAAAAAACCCTATCAAACCCGACAAAACCTGACAAAACCCGAAAAAAACATAAAAACCCAAAAAACCCCTAAAAACCCTAAAAACCCTAAAAACACTAAAAACCCTAAAAATTATTAAAACGCCCTAAAACCCCTAAAAAAATCCTAAAACCCCTAAAAATCGAAAAAACCCAAAAAAATGAAAACAGTCCTAAAAACCCCTAAAAACCTCAAAAAACACCAAAAAACACTAAAAACCTAAAAACCATTAAAAATGATAAAAACCCCTAAATGCCTAAAAATGCCAAACAAAACCCTAAACAACCCTATGAAACCCTTAAAAACCCAAAAAAACCACTAGAAAATCCTAAAAACCTCAAAACAAACCCTAATACACCCTAAAGAACCCTAAAAACCCCAAAAACCCTAATGAACCTTAATGAACCACAAAAGCCACTAAAAACACTACATAAACCCTATAAATTGCTACAAAAAACACTAAAAATGCTTCAAAACCCACAAAATGCAACAAAACCCCAAAAAATGCTAAAATAACCCTAACAAAACATAAAAAATCCAAACACACCCATAAAACCCAAAAAAACGCATAAAACCCCAAACAACTCAAACAAAACAAAACAAACCCTAAAAACCCTAACAAAACCTAAAAACCCCTAACAACCACTAATAACCCCTAAGAACCACTAATAAACCGTAATAACCCATAAAACCCACCATTAAACCCAAAAAACCCTAATAAACACTAATAAATCGTAATAACCTGTAATAAACCCTAAAAAACTCTATTAGACCCTAATAAATGCTACAAAATCCCTAAAACCACTAATATACAATAAATACACTATTAAACAACAATAAACCCTAATAATCAATAAAAACCCTAAGAAACCCAACAAAACGCTACAAAAATTTCCAATTAATTGCCTTCAAAACCCTACAACCCACTAATAAACCCTAAAAACCCTAAGAAACCCAATATAAATCGTACCAAACCCTAACAACCCCAACTAAATCGTATCAAATCCTAAAAATGCCAAATAAATCGTAATAAATTAAAACAAACCATAGCAGACCCCTAATAAACCCCAATAAATCCTAACAAATCATAATAAACCCTAATAAATCATAATAAACCCTAATACACTTTACTAAACCCTAATAAATAAAAAAACCCAAATAAACACTAATAAATACTAAATAACCCTAAAAGGGTTGATAAACCCTAGAAAAAGCTATTAATGCCCGCAAAAGCCCAATAAAACACTAATATACAATAAAAAATGCTAATAAACTGTAAAAAATCCTAAAGAACACAAATAGACCCTAAACAACCCTAATAAACCCTAAAGAACCATATTAAACTCTAGAAACACTAAAAAACACTAAAAACCCAAATAATGCTAAAACACATTATATAAACCCTAAAAACCGCCACAATACCCAAACAAAACAAAAAACACACTAAAAACCTAACAACCCCTATCAATCCCCAAAAAACAAATAAACCCATAACCCCCCCCCCCAAACCATTAAAAAGACATCGTATACCATAAAAAACATAAACACCCATTAACAATGCTTAAAACCCCTAAAAAACACTACAAACCATAAAAAACCATTAAAACACTAAAAAGGATTCAAATAGATACAAAAATCCTAAAAAAGATTCATAAACCCTAAAAAATGCAATAAAACCCTAAAAACGCAACATAAACCAAAAAACGCAACATAAATCCTTAAAACGCTACATACACCATAAAAGCACTACATAAACCCTAGAACTGTAACATAAACCCTAAAAAATAGAACATAAATGCTAAAAAATTAAACATAAACATTAAAAACGCTAGATAAAACCGAAAAACACAATACAAACCCAAAAAACACTACATGAACCCTAAACCATTACATAAACCCTAAAAAAAGCAACATAAATGCTACATCACCCCTAAAAATGCTACATAAACCCAGAAAACGCAACATAAAACCTAAAAATGCTAAACAAAACCTAAACCCTAAACACGCTACATAAATCCTAAAAATATTACATAAACCCTAAATATGATACATAAAACCAAAAATCGCTAACTAAACCCTAAATATTCCACATAAACACTAAAAATGATACATAAACTCTAAAAACACTACACAAACCATAAAAAATGTTAAAAAAACACTAAAGACGCTTCAAAATCATCAAAAACATTAAACCCTAATATACCATAATATAAACAATTAAACCCTAATAAACACCTAATAAACCCCTAAAGAACCACTAAATCCACTAACAACGCTACATAAACCCTAAAAATTGCTACAAAAAACCTAAAAATTCTTCAAAACCCACAAAACACAACAAAACCCCAAAAAACGAAAAAATAACCCTAACAAAGCATAAAAAATCCAAACACACCAATAAAACCCAAAAAAATGCATAAAACCCCAAACAACTCAAACAAACTATAACAAACCCTAAAAACCCTAACAAATCGTAACAAACCCTAACAACCACTAATACCCCCTAAGAACCACTAATAAACCCTAATAACCCCTTAAACCCACTATTAAACTCTAAAAACCATAATAAAAACTAATAAAACATAATAACCTATAATAAATCCCAACAAACTCTATTAGACCCTAATAAACTCTTAAAATGCCCTAAAACCCCTAATATACAATAAAAACACTATTAAACCATAATAAAGAATAATAATCACTAAAAACCCTAACAAACCTGACAAAACGCTACAAATACCTCCAAATAATAGCCTACAAAACCCTACAACCCACTAATAAACCCTAAAAAACCCTAATAACCCCCAAATAAATCATAATAAACCCTAACAATCCCAAATAAATCGTAACAAATCTTAAAAAAACCAAATAAATCATAACAAACTGAAACAAACCATAACAACCCCCTAATAAACCGCAATAAACCCTAACAAAGCATAATAAAACCAAATAAATCTTAACGAACCCAAATACATGATATTAAACCCTAATAAAAAAATAAACCCTAATAAATCCTAAATAACCCTAAAAAAAGTTGATAAACCCTAGAAAAAGCTATTAATGCCTACAAAATCCCAATAAAATCTTAATATACAATAAAAATGCTAATAAACTATAAAAAAACTTGAATAACACTAATAAACCCTAAAGAACTCTAATAAACCCTAAAAACCATATTAAACTCAAAATAACACTAAAAAACCCTAAATAACCCAAAAAATGCTAAAACACATTATATAAACCCTAAAAACTGCTACAATACCCAAACAAACCCTAAAACACACTAAAAACCCTAACAACCCCTATCAATCCCAAAAAAACAAATAAACTTATAAAACCCCCCAAAAAACAATTAAAAATCTATCAGATACCACAAAAAACCATAAACATCTGTTAACAAACCTAAAAACCCCTAAAAAACTACATACCATAAACAACCATTAAAACCCTAAAAAAGGATTCAAATAGATACATAAACCCTAAAAACATTACATAAAACCAAAAAATGCAATAAAAACCCAAAAAACGCAACATAAACCCTAAAAGCACTACATAAACCCTAGAACTGTAACGTAACCCCTAAAAAACACAACATAAACCCTAAAAAGGAAACATAAAACTTAAAAACGCTACATTAAACCTAAAAAGACAATATAAACCCTAAAAAAACTCCATAAACCCTAAAAACATTACATAAACCCTAAAAATGCAACATAAACGCTACCTCACCCCTAAAAATGCCACATAAACCCAGAAAATGCAACATAAACACTAAAAATGCTACATAAAACCTAATCCCTAAACATGCTACATAAACCCTAAAAACGTTACATAAACCCTAAAAATGATACATAAAATCTAAAACTACTAACTAAACCCTAAAATTTCTATATAAATACTAAAAATGCTATATAAACTCTAACAACGCTACACAAACCCTAAAAATTCTACAAAAACCCTAAAGACACTGTAAAACCCACAAAAAAATTAAACCCTAATATACCATAATATAAAGAATTAAACCCTAATAAACCCCTAATAAACTATAATAATCCCTAGAAACACCTTATAATCCTTAAAATCCTATGAAACTCTACTCAACCTTAATAAAAGCACAAAAATACATAATAAACCCTAATAAATGATAATAAAACCTAATAAACCCTAAAAACACATTATGAAAACCTAAACAACCCTATCCATCCCTAATAGACACTAATAAACCCTAATAAACCCTAATAAACCCCAAACAATCCCTAAAAACCCCTAATAAACCATAAATAATCCAAATAAACCCTACTCAACCCTAATAAACCTTAACACACCATAATAACCCCTAATAAAACCCTGAAAACCCAAATAATGAAAAAAACACTAGTATACCATAAAAATCCCTAGAAACCCTGATAAACTCTAATATAACCTAATAAACCCTATAACACTCACAAACAATAAAAAAATGATCACAAACAATAAAAACATGCTATATTTTCTAAAAAGACCTAAAAACACTAATATAACCCAATAAAGACAAAAAACACTAATATACCTTAAAAATCCCTAGAAAGCCTAACAAACCATAATAAAGTCTAATATAACCTAAGAAACCCTAAAAATGCTCAAAAAAAAATAACATCCTCACAAAAAATAAAAACACGATATATTATATAAATAGACTTAATAAACATTAATATAACCTAATAAAACAAAAAAAAATTAATAAACCCCTAACAAACCCTAATAAACCCTAAAAATCCCAAATAAACCCTAATAAAAACTAATAAACCCTAATAAATCTCTAAAAATACCTTCTCAACCTTAATTAACCGTGACACACCATAATAAAACCTAATAAAACCCAACTAAACCCCAATAAACAATAAAATGCAAACAAACCATTAAAAGCCACATAAACCGTAATAAACCATAATAAATTCTAATAAAACCTAATAAACTATAAAAAATGCTCACAAAAACTAAAAAAAGATGATAAAACCTAAAAAGACATAACAAACCCTCATATATATATTAACAAAAACTAAAAAAATACACATATACCCTAATAAAAACACTAGCAAGCCCAAGAAAACCTTAAAAATCCCTAACCAACCCTAATAAACCATACTCAACCCTAATAAACTGTAATAAAACCTTAAATATATCGACTCAACCATAATAAAACCCTAAAAATACCTACTCAACCCTAATAAACCATGACACACCATAATAAACCAAAATAAACCCCACTACACCCTAAAAAACGCAAATATACCATTAAAAATCCCTTAAACCCCGAATAAATTCTAATAAAACCGAACAAAGCTTCAAAGCGCTAATAAACCCGAATAAACACTACTAAATACTAAAAAATCCTAATATACCCTCTTAAAAACTAATAAACCATAATGAACCATAATAAACCCTAACAAATCCTAGACATACCCAAATATACCATAATATACCATAATATACCCTAATAAACCCATCTCTATTCTAATAAAACCCTAAAAATACCTAATAAACCCTAATAAACCTTGACACACCATAATAAACCCTAATAAATTCCTAATACCCCCCACCAAACCCAAAAAACGCTAATATACCATTAAAACACTAAAACCCTAACAAACCATAATAAATGTTAATAACACCTAAAAATCCAAAAAAATGATAGTAAACCCTAAAAATACATCTAATAATAATAGTATTAATAACGCATGTGCATGTGAAAATGCATGTGCATGGTTTAAATAAGAAATCATAATGCACCTGCATGTGCATATACGTGCGCATTTGCATGTGAATGATAATAAATAATAAATAATAACGCACATCCAAGTGCATGTGCATGTACATGTGCATGTGAACAGTAATAAACAATAAATAATGACAAAGTCCTCGTGAATGTGCATTTTCATTTGAATTATAATAAATAATAAATAATAACACATGTGATAATAGAATAACGCAAGTGCATTGAATTTTCATGTGCATGGTAATCAATAATATATAATAACGCACGTGTATGTACATTTACATGTAATGATAATGATAATGATGCATGCACGTGCATGGTAATAAATAATAAAGAACAATGCACATGCATGTGTATTTTATTTGATGATACAAACAACAACAACAACAACAACAACAATAACAATAATAGAATAACGCAAGTGCATTGCATGTGCAAATGAATAACAGTAAATAATAAATAAATAACAGTAAATAAGAACGAACATGCATGTGCATGTGAATTTACATTTGATAATAATATTAATAATACTAATTGTAATAATAATAATAATAATAACGCATACACGTGCATGGTAATAAATAATAAATAACAACGCACATGCTGGTGGATCTGTATTTGATAATGATAATAATAATGATAATGATAATAATTACAATAATAATAATAATAATAACTATGATAATAATAATAATAATACAAGAATAATACAAGTGCATTTCATATGCACATGCATGGTAATAAATAATAAATAATAACACATGTGCATATGCATTTGCATGTGATGATAATAATAATAACAACAATAGTAGTAGTAATGATAATAGTAGTAGTACCAATGCATGTGAAAATAGAATATTGCATTTGCATTACGTGTCCATGTACATGGTAATAAATAATAACACACGTGCATTACATTTTCATGTGATGATGATGATGAGGATGATAATAATAATAATAATATTATTATTATTATTATTAACAACACATGTGATTATAGAATAACGCACGTTCATTGAAGGTGCGTGTTTATGTATTTGCATGTGCATTTTCATGTGCATTTGCATGTGATGATAATAATAATAACAACAACCACAACAACAATGACTACAACTACAATAATAATAATGACAACAAGAATAACAACATATGTGATAATAAAATAACGTGTGCATTGCATGAGCACATGCATGGTAATAAAAAATAAATAATAATGCACGTGCATGTGAATGTGCATGTGCATGAGATGATGATAATAATAATAATAGACGTAATAATAATAACAATAATAACAACAATGCTTTTGATAATAGAATAACACACATCCATTGCATGTGCAGTGCATGAAAATTAATAATAACTCATAGAGCACGTGATGATAATAACAACAATACTTGTAATATTAATAATAATAGCGCATGTGATAATAAAATAACGCACATATATTGAATTTGTGAATGTATGGTAATAAATAATAATGCACGTGCATTTTCATTTGCATTTGATGATAATAACAATAATAACCATAATAGTAATAATAATAACAATAACAATAAAAATACATGTGATAATAGAATAATGTAGGGGCATTGCGTGTGTGCGTTCATGGTAATAAATAATAACGGACGTTCATGTGCATTTGCATGTGGTGATAATAATAATAATAATAATAACAACAACAACAACAACATCTGCATGTGCATAGAAATAAATAATAAATAATAAATAATAAAAAATAATGCACGTGCATCTAAATTTTCTTGTGACGATAATAATAATAATAATAATAATAATAGTAATAACAATAATGATAATTATAATAATGATAATGAAAATAATGATAAGGATAATAATGATAATAATAATGTGTGTGATAATAGAATAACACAGGTCCTAACAAACCCTAAAAAAATGTAACAATCCCTGACAACAACTAATAACCCCGACGAACCACTAATAAACCAAAATAACACCTAAAACCCACTGTTAAACCCTAAAACCCTAATGAACACTAACAAATCAAAATAACCTGTAATAAATCCTAAAAACCCAATTAGACTCTAATAAATGCTACAAAAGCCCTAAAACCCCTAATATACAATAAAAACACTATTAAACCATAATAAATCATAATAATCACTAAAAACCCTAACAAACCTGACAAAACACTACAAAACCCGATAAATAATAGCCTAAAAACCCCTACAACCCGCTAATAAATCATAGAAAACCCTAATAACCCCATAATATATCGTAACAAACCCTAAAAACCCCAAATAAATTGTAATAAATCCTAAAAATGCCAAATAAATCATAAGAAACAGAAACAACCCATAACAAACCCCTAATAAACCGCAATAAACCCTAACAAATCATAATGAACCCTAATTGATTTAATAAACCCAAATACACGTTAATAAAACCTAATAAATAAAATAAACCCTAAGAAAACCTAATAAATCCTAAATAACCCTAAAAAAGGTTGATAAACCCTAGAAAATGCTATTAATGCAAAACAAATCCCAATAAAACCCTAATATACAACATAAAGTGCTAATAAACTTTAACAAATACTAAAGAACACAAATAAACCCTAATGAACCCTAATAAACCCTAAAGAACCAAAATAAACTCTAAAGAACACTAAAATTCCCTAAATAACCCAAAAAAACTAATACACATTACATAAACTCTAAAAACGGGTACAATACCCAAACAAACCCTAAAACACACTAAAAAAAATCCTAACAACCCCTATCAATCCTGAAAAAAAATTAACCCTTAAAACCACCCAAAAAACCATTGAAAACCCATAAAATACCATAAAAAACATAAACACCCGTTAACAACCCTGAAAACCCCTGAAAACCACTAAAAACCATAAACAACCATAAAAACCCTAAAAAGGCAAAAAAATAGATACCTAAACCCAAAAAATGATACATAAACCCAAAAATGCAACATAAACACTAAAAACACAGCAGAAAACCAAAAAACGTAGCATAAACCCAAAATGCACTACATAAACCCTAGAAGCGTAACATAAACACTAAACAACGCAACATAAACTTTAAAAATGCTACAGATAACCTAAAAACACAACGTAAACCCTAAAAACACTACAAGAACTCTAAAAACGTTACAGAAACCCTAAAAAATGCTACATAAAACCAAAACCCTAAAAACGTTAAATAAACCCTAAAAAATGCTACATAAAACCGAAAACCTCTAAACAAAACCCTAAAAATGCTACATAAACACTAAAAATGCTACATAAACTCAAATAATGCTACACAAACACTAAAAAATGCTACAGAACACTAAAGATGCTTCAAAACCCTCAAAAATATTACACCCTAATATACCATAATATAAACAATTAAACCCTAATAAATACTTAATAAACTCTAATAATCTTTAAAAACACCTTATAATCCCTAAAAATCCTAACAGACTCTACTCAACCCTAATAAAACCCCAAACAATACCTAATAAACACTATGAAATGATAATAAAACCTAATAAACCCTAAAAATATGTTAAGAGAACCTAAACAACCCTAACCAACCTTAAAAAACACTAATAAACACTAATAAACCCTAATAAACCCTAAAAAACCCTATAAATCCCAAATAAACCATAAATAATTCCAAATAAACCCTAATCAACCCTAACAAAACTTAACACGCCATAATAACCCCTAATAAAACCCTAAAAACCCTAATAAAGAAAAAAAATGATAGTATACCTTAAAAAATCCCTAGAAACCCTGATAAACTCTAATATAACCTAATAAACCCTAAATACAGTCACAAACAATAAAAAAATGATCACAAACAATAAAAACGTGCTATGTTACCTAAAAAGACCTAAAAACATTAATATAACCTAATAAAGACAAAAAATGCAAATATACCTTAAAAATCCCTAGAAACCCTAATAAACCATAATAAACTCTAATATATCCAAAGAAACCATAAAACACTCACAAACAAAAACAAAATGCCCACAAACAATAAAAACACACTATATTATCTAAAAAGACCAAACAAACCCTAATATAACCTAATAAAACAAAAAAAAACTAATAAACCCCTAACAAACCCAAATAAACCCTAAAAATCCCAAATAAAACCTAATAAAAATGAATAAATCCAAATAAAACACTAATAAAACCCTAAATATACATTCTCAACCCTAGTAAACCTTGTAACACCATAAAAAAACCTAATAAAACCCAACTAAACCCAAATAAACAAAAACAAAAATTAAACAAACCATTAAAAATACCTAGAAAGCCTAATAAACCATAATAAATTCAAATAAAAACTAATAAACCATTAAAAAATCCCACAAACACTAAAAACACGCTAATAAAACCTAAAAAGTCATAACAACCCCTCATTTATATTAACAAAAACTAAAAAACACACATATAGCCTAATAAAAACACTAATAAACCCTAATAAATCATACTCAACCCTAACAAACCCTAATAAAACCATAGGATATCGACTCAACCCTAATAAAACCCTAAAAATACCTAATCAACCCTAAAAACCTTAACACACCATAATAAACGCCACTAAACCCAAAAAATGCAAATATACCATTAAAAAGCCCCAATCCCCTAATAAATGCTAATAAAACCTTAGAAAGCTTAGAAGTACTAATAAACCGGAATATACCCTACTACACACTAAATAACCCTAATATACCCTCTTAAAAATTAATAAACCACAATGAACAATAATAAACCCTAATAAACCCTAAACATACCCAAATATACCATAATATACCATAATATACACTAATAAACCCAACTCAATCCTAATAAAACCCTAAAAATACATTATAAACCCTAATAAACCTTGACACACCATAATAAACCCTAATAAAATCATAATAACCCCCACCAAACCCTAAAAAATTCAAATATACCATTAAAAACCCCCAAAACCCTAACAAACCATAATAAATGTTAATAACACCTAAAAATTCTAAAAAATGATAGTAAACCCTAAAAATACCTTTAATAATAATTGTAGTAATAACCCACATGGATGTGCATATTCATGTCCATGGTTTAAATAATAAATCATAATGCACATGCATGCGCATTTTCATGTGAATGATAATAAATAATAAATTGTAAATAATAACGGATGTGCATGTGCATGTGCATGGTAATAAAAAATAAATAATAACAAAGTCCACATGAATGTGCATTTTCATGTGAATGATAATAAATAATAACACATGTGATAATAGAATAACGCAAGTGCATTGTGTGTGCACGTGAATGAGAATAAATAATAATAACACATGTGATAATGGAATAACGCAAGTGCGTTGAATTTTCATGTGAATGGTAATAAATAATATATAATAATGCACGTGTAGGTGCATTTACATGTAATGATAATGATAATGATGCATGCACGTGCATGGTAATAAATAATAAATAAAGATGCACGTGCATGTAAATTTGTATTTGATGATACAGACAATAATAATAATAATAATAATAATAATAATAATAATAATAGAATAACGCAAGTGCATTGCATGTGCACGTGCATAGTAGTAAATAATAAATAAATAATAGTAAATAAGAATACACTTTCTTGTGCATGTGCATTTACATTTTATAATAATATTAATAATACCAATTATAATAATAATGATAATAATAATAACGCATGCACGTACATGGTAATAAATAATAAATAACAACGCACATGCATGTGGATTTTCATGTGATAATGATAATAATGATGATATTGATAACAATAATAATAATAATAATAAAAATAATAATAGCTGTGATAATAATAATAATAATAATAATAATAATAATAAAAGAATAATACAAGTGCATTGCATTTGCACGTGCATGGTAATAAATAATAAATAATAATGCACGTGCATCTGCATTTGCATGTGATGATTAGAATAATAACAACAACAGTAGTAGTAGTGATAATAGTAGTAGTACAAATTCATGTGATAATAGAATATTTCATGTGCAGTACGTGTGCACGTGCATGGTAATAAGTAATAACGCGTGTGCATTGCATTTTCATGTGATGACGCTGACGATAATAATAATAATAATAATAATAATAATAGCGCTTGTGATAATTGAATAATGTGCATGCATTGAATGTGTGTGTTTATGTAATTGCATGTTCATTTCCATGTGCATTTTCATGTGATGATGATAATAATAACAACAACAATAACAACAACAACAACCACAATAATAATAACAATGACAAGAATAATAATGTATGTGATAATAAAATAACGTGTGTGCATTGCATGTGCATGTTCATGATAATAAAAAATAAATAATAATTCACATGTATGTGCATGTGCATGTGCATGTGCATGCGATGATAATAATAATAATAATAACAGTAATAATAATAATAATAACAACAACAATGCATGTGATAATAGAATAACGCACGTGCATTGCATGTGCAGTGCATGATAATAAATAATAACTCATAGTGCACGTGATGATAATAATAACAATAATAGTAATATTAATAATATTAGCACATGTGATAATAGAATAACGCACATGTATTGAATGTGCGCATGTATGGTAATGAATAATAACGCAAGTGCATTTTCATTTTCATTTGATGAAAATAACAATAATAACAATAATAGTAATAATAACAATAACAATAAAAATGCATGTGATAATAGAATAATGTAGGTGCATTGCGTGTGCGCGTGCATGGTAATAAATAATAATGGATGTGCATGTGAATTTGCATGTGATAATAATAATAATAATAATAATAATAATAGTAATAATAGTAATAATAACAACAAAAACATATGCACGTGCATGGAAATAAATAATATGTTATAAATAATAAATAATAACGTCTGTGCATTGGCATTTTCATGTGACGATAATAATAATAATAGTAATAACAATATTGATAATTATTATAATGATAATTATAATAATTATAATGATAATAAGGATAATAATAACATGTGTGATAATAGAATAACACACGTCCTAACAAACACTAACAAAACCTAACAAACCCTAACAACCACTGATAACCCCTAAGAACCACTAATAAACCCAAATGACACATGAAACCCACTATTAAACCCTAAAACCCTAATAAACACTAATAAATAATAATAATCTTTAATAAAACTTAAAAACCCTATTAGACTCTAATAAATGCTACAAAAACCATAAAACCCCTAATATACAATAAAAACACTATTAAACCATAAAAAATCCTAATAATCACTAAAATCCCTAACAAACACCACAAAACCCACCAAATAATATCCTAAAAAACCCTAAAACCCGCTAATAAACCCTACCAAACCCTAATAACCCCATAATAAACCATAACAAACTCTAACAACCCCAAATAAATAGTAAAAAATTCTAACAACGCCAAATAAATTGGAACAAAGTAAAACAAACCATAACAAACACATAATAAACCGCAATAAACCCGAACAAGTCATAATAAACCCTAATAAATCGTAATAAACCCAAATGCACATTTATAAACCCTAATAAATAAAATAAACCTTAAGAAACCCTAATAAATCCTAAATAACCCTTAAAAGGTTGATAAACCCTAGAAAAAGCTATTAATGCCTATAAAAGCCCAATAAAACCCTAATATACAATAAAAAACACTAATAAACCGTAACAAATCCTAAAGAACACTAATAAACCCTAAAGAACACTAATAAACCCTAAAGAACCATAATAAACTCTAAAGAACACTAAAAACCCTAAAGAACCCAAAAAATGCTAAAACACATTACATAAACCCTAAAAACCGCTACAATACCCAAACAAACCCTAAAACACACTAAAAACCCTAACAACCCCTATCAATCCCAAAAAAAAACAAATAAACCCTTAAAACCCCCAAAAACCATTAAAAACCCATCAAATACCATAAAAACCATAAACACCCATTAACAGCCCTTAAAAACCCTAGAAACCACTACAAACCATAAACAACCATTAAAACCCCAAAAAGGCAACAAATAGATACATAAACCCAAAAAACGTTATATAAACCCTAAAAATGCCACATAAAGCCTAGAAACGCAACATAAACCCAAAAAAACGCAACATAAACACAAAAAACGCTACATAAACCCAAAAGGCACTACATAAATTTTAGAACCGTAACATAAACCCTAAACAACGCAACATTAACATTAAAAGACGCTACATAAAACCTAAAAACACAACATAAACCCTAAAAACACTACATGAACCCTAAAAACGTTACATAAACCCTAAAAATGCAACATAAACACTACAACACCCCTAAAAATTCTACATAAACCCAGAAAACGCAACATAAACCCTAAAAATGATACATAAAACCTAAACCCTAAACATGCTACATAAACCCTAATAACGTTACATAAACCCTAAAAATTCTACATAAAACTTAAAACCGCTAAAAAACCCTAAAAGCGCTACATAAGCACTAAAAATGCTACATAGACTCAAACAATGCTACACAAACACTAAAAAATCCTACCAAAACCCTAAAGAGGCTTCAAAACCCTCAAAATTATTAAACCCTAATATACCATAATATAAAATAATAAACCCTAATAAACCCCTAATAAACTCTAATAATCCCTAAAAACACATCATAATCCCCAAAACACTAATAGACTCTACTCAACCCTAATAAAACCCCAAAAATACCTAATAAACCATAAGAAATGATAATAAAGCCTAATAAACCCTAAATACACGTTAATAAAACCTAAACAACCCTAACCAACCCTAATAGACACTAATAAACACTAATAAACCGTAATAAACCCCAAAATATCCCTAAAAATCCCTAATAAACCATAAATAAATCTAAATAAACCCTACTCAACCCTAACAAATCTTAACACTCCATAATGACACCTAATAAAACCCTACAAAACCCTAATAACAAAAACAAGCGCTAGTATACCTTAAAAATCCCTATAAACCCTCATAAACTCTAATATAACCTAATAAACCCTAAAAAACTAAAAAATATTAAAATATGATCACAAAAAATAAACACAAGCTATATTACCAAAAAAGACATAAAAACACTAATATAACCTAATAAAGATAAAACCGCTAATATACCTAAAAATTTTAAAGAAACCGTAATAAACCATGATAACTCTAATATAACCTAAGAAACCCTCAAAAAACACACAAACAAAAACAAAATTCTCACAAATAATAAAAAACGGTATATTATCTAAAAAGACTTATCCAAAGTAATATGACATAATAAAACAAAAAAAACTAATAAACCCCTAAAAACCCTAATAAACCATAAAAATCCCTAATAAACCCTAATAAAAACAAATAAACCCAAATAAAACCATAATAAAACCCTAAAAATACATTCTCAACCCTAATAAAACTTGACACACCATAAGAAAACCTAATAAAACCCAACTAATCCCCAATAATCAAAAAACGCAATCAAACCATCAAAAAGTCCTAGAAACCCTAATAAACCATACAAAATTCTAATAAAACCTAATAAACCATAAAAAATGCTCACAAAAGCTAAAAACGCACTAAAAAACCTAAAAAGTCTTAATAACCCCTCATAAATAATAACAAAAACCAAAAAACACTCATATACCCTAATAAAAACACTAACAAACCCTAGTAAACCCAACAAATCCTTATCAAACCCCGATAAACACTACTCAACCCTAATAAACCCTAATAAAACCCTAAATATACCTACTCAACCCTAATAAAACCCTAAAAATACCTACTCAACCCTAATAAACCTCAAAACACTATAATAAACCATAATAAACCCCACTAAACCCTAAAAACGCAAATATACCATTAAAAAGCCCTAAAACCCTGAAAAATGTTAATAAACCTAACAAAGCTTAAAAGCACTGATAAACCTTAATAAACACTACTAAACCCTAAAAACCCTAAAATACGCTCTTAAAAATTAATAAACCACAATGAATGATAATAAACCCTAATAAATCCTAAACATACCCAAATATACCATAATATACCATAATATACCCTAATAAACCAAACTCAATCCTAATAAAACTATAAAAATACCTAATAAACCCTAATAAACCATAACACACCATAATATACCCTAATAAAATTCTAATAACCCCCACCAGACCCTAAAAAACACTAATATACAATTAAAAAAACCTAAAACCCTAACAAACCATAATAAATGTTAATAACACCTAAAAATTCTAAAAATACTATTAAACCCTAAAAATACCTCAAATAATAATAATCGTAATAACGCACGTGCATGTGAATATGCTTGCGCATTCACATGTGAATGATAATAAATAATAACGCATGTTAATTACTTGTGTATGTGAATGTGCATGTGCATGATAATAAATAATAAATAATAACACACATCCAAAAGAATGTTCATGTGAATGTGCATGTGCATCTGCATCGTAATAAAAAATAATTAATAACCAAGTCCACATGAATGTTCATTTTCATGTGAATGATAATAAATAATAAATAATAACACATGTGATAATAGAATAATGTGTGTGCATTGTGTGTGCACGTGCTTGAGAATAAATAATAATAACACATGTGATAATAGAATAATGCAAGTGCATTGCATTTTCATGTGCATGATAATAAATAATATATAATAACGCATGTGCATGTGTATTTGCATGTAATGATAATGATAAGGACACATGCACGTGCATGGTAATAAATAATAAATAACAACACACGTTCATGTGCATTTTTATTTTATGTTCCAAACAACAACAACAATAATAATAATAATGATAATAATAATAGAATAACACTAGTTCATTTCATGTGGACGTGCATAGTAGTAAGTAATAAATAAATAATAATAAATAAGAATTCACATGCATGGGCATGTGCATTTACATTTGATGATAATATTAATAATACTAATTGTAATTATAATAATAATGTATGCGTGTGAATGGTAATAAATAATAAATAATAGTGCATGTGCATGTGCATTTTCATGTGATAATGAAAATAATAATAATAATGATAATAATGATAATAATAATTGTGATAATAATAATAATAAAAGAATAATACAAGTGACCTTCATATTCACATGCATGGTAATAAATAATAAATAATAACGCACGTGCGTCTACATGTTCATGTGATGATAGTAATAATAACAGCAGTAGTAATAATAGTAGTGGTGGTGGTGATAATAGTAGTAGTACCAATGCACGTGATAATAGAATATTGCATGTGCATTACGCGTGCCCGTGCTTGGTATAAATAATAATGCCCATGCATTGCATTTGCATGTGATGATGGTGATGATGATGATGATATTATTATTATTATTATTATTAACAATGCATGTTATAATAGAATAACGCACGTGCAATGAATGTGTGTGTATGTGCATTCGCTTGTGCATTTTCATGTGATGATAACAACAACAAAAACAACAACAACAACCACTATAATAAAAATAATAATAATAGTAACAACGCATGTGATAATAAAATAATGTTTATGCATTGCATGTGCACGTGCATGTTAATAAAAATATAATAATAAGTCATGTGAATGTGCATGTGAATGTGGATTAGATGATAATAATAATAATAATAATAACAATAATAATATTAATAATAACAATAATAATGAGTTATAGTTCATTCAAAAAATAGAAGACATGACAAAAATGATAGAAATGGGGTCAATTTAAAATGAACACCCGAAGAAGAAGTTATGCCTAGTTTAGTGTGTTGTGTGTTTCTAAGGTTTTTAGGTGCTATGAGAGTTGTACAATTTAAAACGACAATAACTTCTTCTATGTGTGTTCATTTTTCCTCTACCATATATCAAATCAAATATTGTGAAAAGATACACACTCTGGTAACCACTAGAACCCTTTCTAACATTCTTCAACCCCCAAAAAGTCCCAAAATCCCTTTGGATGGTCAAAAGATTGGCTTTTGGTGTCTGTTTTGCAATAACTTCTTCTATGGGTGTCTATTTTTCCTCTACCACAAATCAAATCAAAGCTTGTGACTAGTCCTACACTCTTATAACCACTATAGCACCTTCTCACATCCTTGATGGCCCAAAAAGGTACATAAACCCTCCAAAATACCATAACATCTACTCCAGGAGACCGTTTTGCCTCCACCATATATCAAATCGAAGATTTCGACTAGATCTACACATTTGTGACCAATAGGAACACCTTATCGCTTTCTTAAAGTCCCAAAAGGTCCTTTAGTCCTCAAATGACCATAACTTCTACTCTGGGAGTCTGTTTTACCTCTACCACATATCAAATTGAAGCTTGAGACTAGCTCTACACATCTGTGACAACCATGAACAACTAAATAACCATAAAAAACCATGAATAACCTCATAAACACTAAAAATAATTAAAAACCATGCAAAACCCAAACAAACCTGAACAAACCCTAACAAACACTAACAAATCTGAACAAACCCTATCAAACCCTAACAATCCCTAAAAACCCCAAAAAACCCTAAAAACATAATAAACCCTAAAAAACCCTAAAAAACATTATAAAGTCCTAAAAAATCCCCAAAAGCACTATGAAACCCCAATAAACCCAACAAACCCAAAGAAACCCTAAAAAATCTTTAAGAAACCATAAGAAACCCTAACAGAACCCTAAAAATCCTAACAAAACCCTAAGAAAACCTAAAAACACTAACACACCCTTAGAAACCCTAACACACCTTTAGAAACCCTAACACACCCTTAGAAACCCTAGAACACACTTAGAAACACCAACACACCCATAGAAACCCTAACACAACCTTACAAACCGGTAGAAACCATATCACAACCTTAGAAACCCAAACCCACCCATAAAAATTTTAACCCTAGCTTTGAAACCGTAACACGCCATTAGAAACCCTAACAAACCCCTATACTCCCTAAATCACTCTAATAAGAACTAATAAATCCTAAAAAACCCTACAAACCAATAATAAACCATAATAAACCCTAATAAACCCTAATGTCCTCTACTAAACCCTAATAAACAATAATAAATCATAATAAACCCTAAAAAACCTATTAGACCCCAATAAAAGCTACAAAATACCTAAAAACCCAAATATACAACAAAAATATATTAAACCATTCAAAACGTTAATATTCACAAAATAACCCTAACAAACCCGGCACAACCTCACAAAACCCTAAAAAACAAAAAAAAACCCTAAAAATCCTTCAAACCCTAAAAAACCCTAAAAATTCTTAAAACACCTAAAAACATGAAAAAAAGAAAAAACCTGAAAACAAACCTAAAACCCCTAAAAAACCTCAAAAAACCTCCAAAAAACTCAAGAAAACCACAAGAAAAACTCAGAAAACGCTAAAAACCTTAAAAAATGCTAAATAACCCTAAAAAGCTTTAAAAGGCCTAAAAAATCCTAACCGACCCTATGAATCCCTTAAAAACCATAATCCCCCCTAGAAAACCCTAAAAACCTCAAAAGACACCCTAATACACCATAAAAAACCCTAAAGAACCCTAAAAATACCTAAAGAACCACTAAAGCCACCAACAACGCTATATAAACCCTAACAATTGCTAAAAAAACCGAAAAATGCTTCAAAACCCACAAAATGCAACAAACCCCCAAAAATGATAAAATAACCCTAACAAAGCATAAAAACTCCAAACACGCCCATAAAACCCAAAAAACACATAAAACCCCAAACAACTCAAACAAACCGTACCAAAACCTAAAAACCCTAACAAAACCTAACAAACCCTAACAACCACTAATAAAACCTATGCACTACTAATATACCCTATAAACCCCTAAAACCCACAATTAAACCCTAAAACCCCTAATAAACTCTAATAAATCATAATAACCTGTTATAAACCCTAACAAAATCTATTAGACCCTAATAGACACTACAAAAGTCCTAAAACCCCTAATATACAATAATAACACTATTGAACCATAATAAACCCTAATAATAACTTAAAAACCCTAAAGAACTAAAAAAAACACTAATAGACATTATATAAACCCTAAAAACTGCTACAATACCCAAACAAACCCAAAAACACACTAAAAAACCCTAACGACTCCTATTAATCACAAAGAAACAAATAAACCCATAAACCCCCCACAAAAAACCATTAAAAATCTATCAGATACCATAAAAAACCATAAAAACCCGTTAACAAACCTTAAAAACCTGAAAAAACTACAAACCATAAACAACCATTAAAACCCTAAAAAGGCTTCAAATAAACATATAAACCCTAAAAATGTTACATAAACCATTGAAAATGCAACACAAACCTTAAAAATGCAACATAATCTAAAAAACGCAACATAAACCCAAAAAACTCTACATAAACCCTAAAAGTACTACATAAACCCTAGAACTATAACATAAACCCTAAAAAACATGACATAATCCCCAAAAAAAAGCAACATAATCTTAAAAAACACTACATAAAACCTAAAAAATATATATAAACCCTAAATGCACTACCTGAACCCTAAAAATGTTATATAAACCCTAAAAAATCAACATAAACGCTACATCACCCCTAAAAACTCTACATAAACCAAGAAAACACAACATAAACCCTAAAAATGCTACATAAAACCTAAACCCAAAACACGCTACAAAAACCCTAAAAACATTACACAAACCCTAAAAATTATACATAAAATCTGAAACTGCTAACTAAACCCTAAAAATGCTACATAAACACTAAAAATTCTATATAAACACTAGAAATTCTACATAAACTCTAACAATGCCACAAAAACCCTAAAAATGCTACAAAAACCCTAAAGACGCTTTTATACCCTCAAAAATATTAAACCTTAATATACCATAATATAAAAAATTAATCCCTAATAAAACCCTAAGTATCTCTAATAATCTCTAAAAAGACCTTATAATCCCTAAAAACCCTATGAAGCTCTACTCAACCCTAATAAAACCCCAAAAATTACGAATAAACCCAGATAAATGATAATAAAACCTTATAAACCATAAAAACAAGTCTAGAAATCCTAAACAACCCTAATAGACACTAATAAAGCCTAATAAACCCCAAACAAACCCTAAAAAGCCCTAATAAACCATAAATAAATCCAAATAAACCCTACTCAACCCTAAAAAACCATAACACACCATAATAACCCCTAATAAAACCCTACAATACCATAATAAAGAAAACAAATGCTAGTATACCTTAAAAAATCCCTAGAAACCCTGATAAACTCTAATATAACCTAATAAACCCTAAAAATGCTCACAAACAATAAAAAAATGATCACAAACAATAAAAACGTGCTATATTACCTAAAAAGACCTAAAAACACTAAAATAACTTAATAATGACAAAAATTCTAATATACCATAAAAATCCCAAGAAACCCTAATAAACCATAGTAAACTCTAATATTAACTAATAAACCCTAAAAAAGCTCCCAAACAAAAAAAATTCTCACAAACAATAAGAACATGATATATTATCTCAAAAGACCTAATAAACACTAATATAACCTAATAAAACAAAAAAAACTAATAAACCCTTAACAAACCCTAATAAACCCAAAAATTCCTAATAAACCCTAATAAAAACTAATAAACTTTAATAAAACCATAATAAAACCCTAAAAATACCTTCTCAGCCCAAATAAACCTTGACACACCCTAACAAAACCTAATAAAACGAACTAAACCCCAATAAACCAAAAAACGCAAACAAACCAATAAAAATCCCTAGAAACCCTAATTAACCATAATAAATTAAAATAAAATCTAATATACTATTAAAAATGCTCACAAACACTAAAAACACAGTAATAAAATCTAAAAAGTCATAAAAACACCTCATATATATTAAAAAAACTAAAAAACACTCATATACCCTAATAAAAACACTAACAAGCTCTAGTAAACCCTAAAAATCCCTAAAAATCCCTAATAAAGCATACTCAACCCTAATAAACCCTAATAAAACCATAAAGATACTGACTCAACCCTAATAAAACCCTAAAAATTCAATCAACCCAAATAAACCTTAACATACCATTATAAACCATAATACACCCCACTAATCCCTAAAAAATGCAAATATACCATTAAAAAGTCCAAAAGCCCTTAATAAATGCTAATAAAACATAACAAAGCTTAATAGTGCTAATAAACCAGAATAAACACTACTAAACACTAAAAACCCTAATATACCCTCTTAAAAATTAATAAACCCCAATGAACCATAATTAACCATAATAAATCCTAAATATACCCAAATATACCAAAATATACCATAATATACCCTAATAAACCCAACTCAATCTTAATAAAATCCTAAAAATACCTAATAAACCCTAATAAATCTTGATACACCATAATAAACCCTAATAAAATCCTAATAACCCCAACCAAACCCTAAAAATGCTAATTTACCATTAAAAGCCCTAAAACCCTCACAAACCATAATAAATGTTAATAACACCTAAAAATCCGAAAAAATGATAATAAAACCTAAAAATACCTCTAATAATAGTAGCAGTAATAACACAGGTGCATGTGCATGGTTTTAATAATAAATCATAACGCACGTGCATGTGCAAATGCCAGCGCATTTGCATGTGAATGATAACAAATAATAGATTATTAATAATAACTAATGTGAATTGCATGTTTATATGCATGTGCATGTGAATGATAATAAATAATATATAATTACGCACATACAAGTGCATGTGCATGTGCATGTGCGTGGTAATAAACAATAAATAATAACCAAGTCTACATGAATGTGCATTTTCATGTGAATGATAATAAATAATAAATAATAACACATGTGATAATAGAATAACGCATGTTCATTGCGTTTGCACGTGCATTAGAATAAATAATAATAACACAATAAATAATATAATAATGCAAGTGCATTGCATTTTCATGTGCGTGATAATAAATAATATATAATAATGCATGTGCATGTGCATACACATGTAATGATAATGATAATGATGCATTCACGTGCATGGTAATAAATAATAAATAACAACGCATGTGCATGTGCATTTGTATTTGATGATACAAAAAAACAACAACAACAAGAATAATAATAATAATAATAATAGAATAACACAAGTGCATTTCATGTGTATGTGCATAGTATTAAATAATAAATAAATAATAATAAATAAGAACGCACATGAAAGTGCATGCACATTTACATTTGATGATAATATTAGTAATACTAGGTGTAATAATAATAATGCATGCACATGCATGGTAATAAATAATAAATAACAATGCACATGTATGTGCATTTGCATATGATAATGATAATAATAATGATAATGATAATAATAATAATATTATTATTATTAAAAACTGTAATGATAATAATAATAATAATAAAAGAATAATACTAGTGCATTGCATATGCATGTACATGGTAATAAATAACAAATCATAATGCACATGCATCTACATTTGCATGTGATGATAGTAATAATAACAACAATAGTAATAATAGTAGTAGTGGTGGTGATAATAGTAGTAGTACTGATGCATACGATAATTGAATATTGCATGTGCATTATGAGTACATGTGTATTATAATAAATAATAACTGTCGTGAATTACATTTGCATGTGATGATGATGATGATAATAATAATAATAATAATTTTAATAATTTTAATAATAACAACACATGTGATAATAGAATAAGGAACGTTCACTAAATGTGCATGTATGTCCATTTGGATGTGCATTTTCATGTGATGATAATAACAACAACAACAAAAAAACAACAAGAAATTGGGAGGCGACGATGCTGTCCACGAGAGAACTTGAATGAAACTCTAATCCCAACAATCAAAAGGGGGTCCTGAATGACATATCCTTCGTGGAAGTTGTCGCGGGTTGTGCCACTTGTGCAGAATCAGATACCTCTGACAGTATTGCACCAAAAAAATATAGACATTGAGGACTATCAGCCATTTTTTCTCCAACCATGAGGTACACATACTCTCTTTAGATATTCGATTTATTCTCATTGGTAAGTTTTTCAAGCGTCGACCTTCACTGGTGTTTCTGCGCAAAACCATGGAGAGTATAGGCTTCACAAATTTTCATATCGGACTACTGAATTCGTGGCATGTTTGTTTTTGTTTTACCTAGGAGAATGACTATTATCAATTCTGGACCCGTGGTTCTTGGACTTTTGGGGGATCTCTTTTGAAAATCTTCAAGTGGACTCCATATTTTTATGTAGGTTCTGAAACCCTCCATCGTTCTTATATGGATTGGTTTCCCTGGGTTACCTCTTCATCTCTTCAAACAGAACGCTTTATTTCCCATTGCTGAACTATTCAGACACCCAATTATGTTAGACACCACAACTTCGACTCTGTCAAGACCTTCAGTCACTAGGATTTTTACTGAAGTTGATATCTCCCATGAATTGGAATCACGTTTTTGTCTTCAAAATTGCGACAATGGGATTTTTCAAGAAGTTGTCTTTGAAAATGTTCCAGATTACTGTAAAAAATATTCTAGAATTGGCTTTTTATGAAATATTGTGAGGCTAAAATGGATACTTCCTCCTAGCCCCCACATTTCAAGTCAATTTGGGTGGAAAATACTGCTACAAAGAGCACTACTGATAAACCTGTAGAGAGCAGCAATGTTTTAAGTTCCGCAGCTATTTCTAATACTACTCCTGAGCCATCTGCTCTGGATGTTAAGACTCTTAATATTGAGAGTAGTATATCAGTTGAGTAGGGTGAACCCTCTAATGTTAAACATTTGCTGGATCAAATCTTGGAATCATGCCCTACGCAACCTCACTACACACCCTTTCTGGAGGCTGAAGATAAAGCTCCCCAAATTGAGGAGGATTTCTTAAAATCCAGCTCTAGAAAAGGGAAAAAACAAATGGTGGATGTTGATAGATTCATCACTCCCAATCCCCAAAAAACATGGAAACTAAGGTACTACTCTAACCTTGAACAAAAAATTGTGACAAGATCACTCGTTGCTTCCCAAAAGGAAAACACTGAAACTACAACATTAACAAGTGCAGTTGATCTGACAACTGTCACTTCTGATGCTACTTGGGAAATTGTTCCAGATTTTCCTATGAAGATTAGGGTTGACCCTATTTTACCTCATGAGGGGAATCTGAATGAATAATCAGATCATATTTTTGAAATAGAATATCAAAGGCTCAGAAATGTATAAATCTATGCGGATAGTTATCTCGACATCAAACGTCGAGTGTTTAATAAGAAGTTGGTGAAAGATTCCAAACAAACTCTCTAATTTATTATCAGTGCTGCCTTGTTTTTTGACTGCATTATTATTTTATGTCATGGTCATGACTACATGTCACCTTTCATAGATGTTGTTGCTTTATATTTTGAGGTTTTGGAGATTTCTCGAAGTTGATGCAATTTTGCTGGACGCATTTCTTTCTTGGAGGTCCATTGCATGGACTCTCCGTGGCTTGCTTCATATGTCCTGCTGAAGTTTTTGGAGGTGCTAGAGTGGATTGAACTAGACACCTTGGATGGATCCCTCATGAATTTGATCTCCTTCCTGCATGAGGTGATCTTTTACATAAGGCAAGGTTTTTGCATGTTTTCTTCTTTGTGAATTGTTGATCGACCTTTGTTGTTACATCATCATGAATCTATTTCAAATTTTAGCTGGTGTAAACTCATTACACCTCAAACATGAATTGTAGCTATTTTTATTTAATAAATTTCTTTGGGTCATGAATTGGGTGACCAATTCATGTCACCACTTGTCTTTAAAAAACAACAACAACCACAATAATAATAATAACAATAATAATAACAACGCATGCGATAATAAAATAACGTGTGTGAATTGCATGTGCCTGTGCATGGTAATAAAAATATTATAATAAATCACGTGCATGTGAATGTGCATTTTCATGAGATGATGATAATAATAATAATAGTTATAACAGTAATAATAAGTTATAGTTGTTTGATAAAATAGAAGACATGACAAAAGTGCTAGAAATGGTGTCTCGAAAAGCCTAACAAATCAAAAAGTAATTAAAAAAGGAATAAATTCTTCTTCAGGTGTCCATTTACACTTCATGAATAGTCAAACTAAATCTCATGGATTGAACTACAACAAAAACAAGTTCTTGAGGCATAATAGACACATAGATCAGAAGTTATAACCATTTTAAGAAAAATTTGATAGGGATTCGAACACGGAAATGGAGTTTTGGAGGCATTCTAATGGGTTTTGGAGATTTTAGGGTCCCAAGAATGACGTGAACATTGTTCAAGTTATTCTTATACGTAGATCTCTTTTCCACCTTCTATTTGATATGTGGTAGAGCTAAAATGGACAAACGGAGTGAAAGTTATGGCCATTTGAAGTTGGACTTTTTTGGAGTGGTATAACTAATATATCTTTTGTTTCTTTGATCTTCTCACAATTTTGATTATAACGGCTCCTCACTCATCTCTTGAGATTTTATTTTTCTAGTCACAACACTCAAACAGACACCCTAAGGAGAACTTATTCCTATTTTAGTGAGTTGCGGGTTTATAAGGTTTTTAGGTACTATGAGGGTTGTTCAATTTAAAACGACTATAACTTCTTCTACGTGTGTTCATTTTGGCTCTACCACATATTAAATCTGACATTGTTAAAAGATACACACTATGGTAACCACTGAAACCGTTTCTGGCATTCTTCAACCCCCAAAAAGACCCAAAATCCCTTTGTATGGTCAAAATATTGTCTTCTGGTGTCTGTATTGCAATAAATTATTCTATGGGGGTCAGTTTTGTGCTACCACATATCAAATTGAAGCTTGAGACTAGAACTACACTCCTATAACCACTAAAGCACCTTCTCACATCCATGAAGGACCAAAAAGGTACATAACCCCTCCAAAGACCATAACTTCTACTTTGGGAGTACGTTATGCCTCTACCATATATCAAATCGAAGCTTTCAACTAGATCTACACATCTGTGACCAATAGGAACAACTTATCACGTTCTTAAAGACCCAAAAGGGCCTTAAGTCAAACAAATGACCATAAATTCTGCTCCGGGTGTCTGTTTCACCTATATCACATATCAAATTGAAGCTTGCGACTAGCTCTACACATCTATGACAACCATGAACAACTAAATAACCCTAAAACCATGAATAACCCCATAAACACTAAAACCCATTAAAACCCACGAAAAACCCTAACAAACACTAACAAATTCTAACAAACCCAAACAAACCCAAACAAACCCCAAAAAACCATAAATAAACATAACAACCCAAAAAACCCTAACAAGCCCTAACAAACCCCATGTAGCACTAAGAAACACTAATAGACACAAGAAACTCGGAGAAACCCTAAAAACCACCTAAGAAACCATAAGAAACCCTAACATAATCCTAAAAACCCTAAAAACCCTAACCAAACCCTAAAAAAACCTATGAAACACTAACACACCCTTAGAAACCCTAACACACCCGTAGAAACCCTAGCACACCCTTATAAACACCAACAAACCCATAAAAACCCTAACACAGCCTTAGAAACCATATCACACCCTTAGAAACCCTAACCCGCCCATAAAAATCCAAACCCACCCTTAGAAACCCTAACACACCCTTAGAAACCCTAATAAACCCTTATACACCCTAAATCACTCTAATAAGCACTAATAAATCCTAACAAACCCTACCAACCAATAATAAACCATAATAAACACTAATAAACCCTAAAACCCACTCTTAAACCCTAATAACTTCTTCTACGTGTGTTTATTTTGGATCTACCACATATCAAATCGAACATTGTTAAAAGATACACACTCTAGTAACCACTGAAACCCCTTCAGACATTCTTCAACCCCCCAAAAGACCCAAAATCCCTTTGGATGGTTAAAATATTGGCTTCTGGTGTCCGTTTTGAAATAACTTCTTCTATGGGTGTCGGTTTTACCTCTACCACATATCAAAACGAAGCTTGAGACTAGACCTACACTCTTATAACCACTAAAGCACCTTCTAACATCCTTGAAGGCCCAAAAAGGTACTTAAATCCTCCAAAAGACCATAACTTCTACTTCGGGTGTCTGTTTTACATCTACCATATATCAAATCGATGCTTTCGACTTGATCTACACATCTGTGACAAATACAAACACCTTATCACCTTCTTAATGACCCAAATGGTCCTTAATTCCTCCAAATGACTATAACTTCTGCTTTGGGTGTCCGATTCACCTCTATCACAAATAAAATTAAAGCTTCTGACTAGCTCTACATATCTGTGACAACTATGAACAACTTAATAACCCTAACAAACCCTGAATAACTCCATAAACACTAAAAACCATTAAAAACACGCAAAATCCTAACAAACCCAAACAGACACTAACAAACCCTAACAAACCCTAACAAACCCCAAAAAACCCTAAAAAACATAACAAACCTTAAAATACCCTAGAAAACCCTAACAATACCTAAAAAACACCAAGAAGCACTAACAAAACCCCAATAAACATAAAAAACCCAAAGAAACCCTAAAAACCCTATAAAACCATATGAAACAATAACATAACCCTAAATCCCTAAAAACCCTAAAAAAACCCTATGTAAACCTATGAAACACTAACACACCCTTAGAAACCCTAAAACAACCTTATAAATCCAACACACCCTTAGAAACTCTTGCACACCCTTAGAAACCCCAACGTACCCATAGAAACCCTAACAAAACCTTAGAAATCCTTAGAAACCACAACACACCCTTATAAACCCTAACCCACCCATAAAAACCCTAACCCAACCTTTGAAACCCTAACATACATTTAGAAACCCTAACAAACCCTTAGACACTCTAAATAACTCTAATAAGAACTAATAAATCCTAACAAACACTACCGACCAATAATATACCATAATAAACCCTAATAAACCCTAAAGCCCAATACTAAACCCTAATAAACACCAATAAATAGAAATAAACCCTAAAAAACTTATTAGACCCCAATAAAAGATACAAAATACCTAAAAACCCAAATATACAAGAAAAATTCTATTAAACCATTCAAAATTCTAAGATTCACAAAAAAACCCTAACAAACCTGGAAAAATTTGACACAACCCTAAAAAAACCTAAAAAACCCAAAAAAACCCTTAAAAAACCCTAAAAACAATAAAAACCCTAAAAAATCCTAAAAACCCCTAAAAACCGAAAAAATGAAAAAACACTAAAAATATCCTAAAAACCCTTAAAAACCTCAAAAAACACCAAAAAAACACTAAAAATCCTACAAACTACTAAAACCTCTAAAAACACTAAAAAGCCTAAAAATGCATAACAACCCCCTAAACAACCCTATGAAACCCTTAAAACCCCAAAACAACCCCTAGAAAACCCTAAAAACCACAAAAGAAACCCTAATACACCCGCCCACCCCCTGGACACCTTTTACCCCCTGGAAAGCCCCGCCACCCTCGTGGATAGTCCCCCCTGGACACCCCATACCCCCTGGACAACCCAACCACCACCATGGATAGCCCGCCCACCCCCTAGACACCCCTACCTCCCTGGACATCTCCCCAACACCGTGGACAGCCCTGCCACCCCCAGACACTCCCCCACCCCCCGGATACCCCCACCCCTTGGACACTGGACACCTCGTACCCCCATGACAGCACCCCTCCCCCCAATGGACAGCTCGCCCACCCTCTGGACACCCCCTCCCCCCTGGAAAGCTCCTCCACCCTTGTGGACAGACCACCCACCCCCCTGGACACCTTGTACCCCTTGGATATCCCTGCCACCCCCATGGACAGCCCTCCCCTGATTACACAGAAGCAGATAACTCTGCATTTCGCCCGATTTCCAAAATCCCCCGCGTAGGTGAACTCTAACCCAAGGGGTGCACTTGACTTGGGGAACTAATTGGGTAATGAATGGTATGACCATAGGGGTAAAAATAATGATTTTTTTAACATGATTGAATGATTTGGTATTCCTATAACACATAATGGGACCTGAGTCATGTGCCTCTTATATGAGACCTACTGAAAATGAATATAAATATATTTTAATTTAATTTTTGAGTACTTGTTCATTGATTAATGATTTTGAATTCCATGACGAAAACAACCAAGGATTCATGTTAAAAACATAGCTTTTAATTCCATTTTGAAACCCCTTGGATTCTTGATGATTTGGTTTAGAATACCTTGGGGAAATCTACCTTGGATTCATAGTGATTTTGATTTAGGAAGCCTTGGAGAAGTCCCCCTTGGATTCTAAACTAGAGGCCTCTCTCTTTACATAGGCTGGGAACTCCTTCCTCCCTATAAATTCATCTGAAGTCAATTGATTTTTTAGTTCTTCACTCCAAATATGTAATGCTTAACTTAGTTTTAATGTTTTTCAACTATTATTCTTTGTTTCTATTTTGATATGACCTAAACCAGGTGGTGACTTGTGTGGCATGACATACCAAATAAGTGTAGTTTGATTTGTTTTCTATTTTCATTATACAATTCAAGTGTCATGATTATATGAATCAACTTGATTTGAAGTCTTCATAGCCACTCCTTTTATGTAGTTAGTGAATCATATTGACTAATGGAGGTGCTGGTGAGATGTATCCCAACTCAAAAATGGTAAATGGTTTGTTTAGTCATATTTTCTCAAGGTGGGTAGTGGATATAAGGATGATCCATATGAAGGGATTGGGGATGATTGGGGTAGTGGGGTAGGTGGTTTTCCTTTTTTATAGTGGGGTGATATGGTACTTTCTGTGGACTTTAGTTTGGGTGTTCTAAAATGTACTAACTTCTCACAATATTTCTATTTTTTAGGATCAATAAATTATTTAAAAAACTCTCATTGCACATTCTACATCTTTCATGAAAATCCTTCACTATGTAATATCTTGAAAAATGTTCTATCAGGACTATGATGTCTTCTTGTATGTGATAAATTAAAAAATTGTAAAACACATATCACCTCAAATTTAGGCACACATAACTGAATTAGTATATCTTAACATTGTTTTAATAGTTAACGACATCAACTAGAAACTCCTTACTTTATCATTTACATAAATATATTTTAGATTAAGCTTCAATCTTATTGAATTTATTATAACCAAATGACTTATAATAATTCTTTTTACAGAATGGATAGAAGTTATATGTATGAAACCGATCAGATCTCAAGTGATTTTCAAAATAATTCAGGGAGCTCTTTATATTTTTCATTTCAAAATACTTCAGATAGTGGTCGCATACACTTCCTATGTTCCAATTGTGTTGGTAGAACTTGGTTGAGCCATGAAGAAGTTAGCTACCACATAACCAAAAAAGGTTTTCAAGAAAACTACAATGTGTGGTATCACAATGTGGAGAAAATGAAATCTCAAATTGCTAATGATCGAAATGAAAGGACCAGACTGGAGAATTTTTTATATGACCAGTTTCCATTTATTCGTCATCATGAAAAAGAAAGTATTTCTACTCAAAAAGACTTATATATGAGGATAGATGATGCATCTAATAAAAATGAGGATATTGTCAAGGTGAAAAAATTGAATGATGCTACCATGACTTTAGTATATTGACAGTATGATAAAATGAAAAGGCTATAATTTTTAATCTGATTATTTCATGGGAAATCTATGTATGGTATTTCTAATACAGTAATCGATTACATTCTTGCCTTCTTGAAGGATTTACTTCTATATGATGTAGATATTCCCTCAAACCACTATATGGAATGGAAGTTATTTGAGGAACTTGGATTTTTAAGAAATAAAATTCATGCTTTCCCATAAGATTGCAGTTTATTTTGGGAGGAAACTGCTGAATGAAATGATTGTATAAAATGTGGAACATCCCGCTGGAAGTCAAAATTTTGTGGAACACCATCCCACGTGCCACAGAAATTAATGCAGAACTTTCCATTGATCCCTAAACTCTAGAATATTTTTATGTCTAATGAAATATCAATAAAAATTATATGGAATGATACTGAGAGAAAGAAGACTAATGATGAGTTGGTTCACCCTACAAATGGATTTTCAGGGTAGAGATTTGATGTTCAATATCCTGATTTTACAGTTGACGTGCGTAATGTGAGGTTGGGTCTTTCATGCAACGGTTTTAATCCATTTTGGAAGATTATTACTTTGCACTGCACATGGATAGATTTTATACACATTTATAATCATCCCCCATGGTTGTGTATGAAAAAACCTTTCCCTTTCATGTGTATACTCATATCTGGCCCTTCTGATCCTGGCATTGATACTGACGTATACATGCAACCTTTAATAAAAGAGTTAAAAATTCTTTGGGATGTGTGTGTGTGTGCACATACGATGCATATTCGAAAGACATATTTCAGATACCTGATGTGCTTATGTGGATGATAAATGATTTTTCAGCTTATAAAATTATGTATGGATGGAGCATGAAGGGAAAACTGTCATGTCTTATTTGTATGAAGAATACACAATCCAGAATACTGAAACATCATTGTAGTTTCTGTTTTATGGGACATCAATGATTTGTGGAAATGGACCATCCATATATAAATAATCGTAGATGATTTGATAATACCATGATGATCGATGATCCACCTCAGCGTATGTCTGGAACTGATGTTCTTAATGAATCGAAATATTTCAGTTTTTCATTTGAGAATGGTCAAATGAAATCTGGAAAGAGAAAGAATGTTTCCACTGAAACATGTTACAATTGGAGGAAGGGGAGTATCTTTTTTGATTTTCCTTATTTGTCAACCAATTTGTTACGTCAATGCTTATACGTAATGCACATTGAAAAGAATATATGTGAAATTTTTCTTTCGATACTTATAAATGTTAAGGGAAATACAAAAAATGATTTACGGTCTCGGCATGACTTGGTGGATTGGGGCATCAGACCAGAATTGCATCCTGTGCATATCAGTGAAAATAAATGGCATGTTCTATATGCTTCTTATGTGGTGACACCTATGAAAAAAAACAATTTCTAGAGGTATTAGAGACTATTAGAGTTCCTAATAGCTATTCAAGCAACATATCTAAATGGGTTAACAGAAGAGAGTTGAAGCTAAAATCTTTTAAGACTCATGATTATCACATTCTTCTACATGAGTTGAATCCAATAGCAATCCGTCATCTTTTTTCCAATATGGTAAGGGTGACTGTTATTCGGTTGTGCCATTTTTTAGAGATCTTCATGCTAAGAAGTTATCCCAAGTATTTCTTGCAAAAAATGTTGATAGATGCCCCATTAATTTTTTGTGCGTTGGAGGGAATATTTCCTCCATCATTTTTCACATGCATGCTACTTCTGACTATCCATATTCCCACTAAAATACTTCTCATAGGACCTGTTTATTTTTTTGGGATGTATCTAACTGAAAGAAATATGTACACATTAAAGTCTTATGTCCTAAATATGAATAATCCTGAAGGTTCTATCATGAACAGTTACTTGGCTCAAGAATGTATGGATTTCTGCTCAATGTATTTGTCTGATTTTACTACATGAATGAAAAGACCAATGAGAAATAGAGAAGAACAATATGAGAAAATTGAACCCAGTTTTCCATCACATCCTCAAACAGGAGGAATTACTGGATCATATACATTGAAGACATTAATCCTTGAAGAGCGGGAGATGGCCAATCACACAGTTTTGTTCAACAGTAATTTTTTCGATGACTGCATCAGGTAACTAAATTTAATATGTATATCTTACATATATATTTGTTAAACTATTCATATTTTTTATCTACAGGGAACATAAAACAATGATAAATAGAAATCATCGTTGTTTATCTTTGATAAGGAGGGAGACTTTTCATAGAAAATAGTTTTCTTCTTGGATAAAATTGAAGATAAAAATATTAATGTTTAAATTAATTAAATCAATATTTAATTAAGTTAAATATTCATTTATATTGCAAGTATTGAGTTTTCCTACTGACTCTGTCTCTGAGGAAATAAAAGCTTTGGCTTTTGGTCCTTATACTGTTGTTCATGACTATAAATCAATTGTTATCAATGGGTTCAAATTTATTGTCACTGAACAAGCAAAGAAAATGAGAAAACATCATTATGGTGTTATGGTAACTTCCACAATATATTTTTATGCCAATGCATCAGATAGTAGACCGCAATTTGAAAATGTGGGTTATTATGGAGTCGTTGAAAAAATAATAATGTTGGATTATTACTCTCATGGATGAGTCAAGATCATGAAATTTCATTGGTTTCATTCGATGATAAGATATGGCACATTTATTGATGATTGTGGATTTCGGGTAATTAATTTGACTCGCACTCTTTCTACCAAATAACCATATGTATTGGCATCATTGGATAAATAATTTTTTTATGTCAATGACCAACTTCAACCTGAATTTGGTTTCATAGATAAGTAATTCCAAGACATATTTTTGATGATACTGATAATGGAATTGACACTATCCCTACTTCCATTGGAACCAATCCATTTATTTATTTTGATGACTCCAATAGCTCAAATTTCAGAGTTGACTGTGAACCTGAAGTTGTGGTGGGAAATATATAAAATTATCCATTCATGTTCTCAATTCTTTTTTTTACCTCGAGTTGGTTTGTTAAGGTTGGTTCTATTCAATTTGATTTAATATTGATTAAAAATATGTTGTATCTGACTTGACCATGATGTGAATATTCAATGTTTGTTGGTTGAAATTTTTATCTGAATTGCATTTTCTAATTTGGAATTGAACTATATTTAAACCTATGAACCAACATTTATAATTTGGTGAACATTTCAATGCTTCCACAGTGATTTGTATAAAATTTTTATGACTCTAAGACCTCTCTTTAACATTTTACTTGGTAATGAACATGATGGTTTGTATTATTCTACAAAACATGTATTGAAACCTGCATCATCTACCTGAGCTAAAGAAATTAAAATTTTCCATAATTTTGACAATTTCTTTTCCACTTATGAATCTGGTAGAATCAATGTTTCATAATTTTAATAGACTGATGAAACATAGTAAATAATCATCATAATAAAAGTTAAATTTCTTTATTACATCTTTTACGATTTATTGACTTCATTATATATTTTTTCAAGCCCACCTAAAACAATGGTTAGTAAAATTATCCATTAATCCCCCTATTCCCTCTAATTTATTTTGTTTTTTGGGTTACACATTAGTTATCCTTTTCTATTTACTTTTATATTTTTTTTCAAATGCAGGAAATGAAACCAATTGAAGATAGGTGATGAAAACAGATTATGGAAAACAATCGTCACATGACTGAGCTTCGAATTCCACAACTAGTTCCTGCAGTGAATATTTTATTTCAAATATATTTATTTAAAATATATATAATGTCATGTGATTAATTTTTTTAAACATTTTTTTAGGATCCATCTATTAGGAGACAGTTATTTGATGAGAATCCTAGTAGTGGTCCCAGTACTCGGGGTGTTCGTACGAGGGGGGTTGTACGGGAGCTAGACGATCTGGTCGGTGTACCCAATTAGGCCATGCCCCTCCCACTGACATACCATCCACCCCACATTTTGATCCTGATGTGCCATTAGGGATACACCGGATATTTAGGCCTCCCGTGTTTTCACCACCCTTTACATCTGTCCCTCCTCAACTATCTATACCATATCCAATGATGATTCCCACTCCACATCCAGCATTTGGCCATCCATCCTTGTCATCTTCTTTTACTGCTACTTCAATCTCTCCTGGCTTTTATTCTCTATCTTCTTCGACTCCTTCTCCGTCAGATTATGTCCCTGCAGAGCATACATTGGGACTCACTCCATCTGTACAGGGTGTTCCATTAGTTTCTATAGATCCAGCAGCGCCCATTGATCAGACTACCATAGGTATACTTATAAAACCATAACAAATTGTTACACAATTATTTATTTTCATTATAAAATGTATTGATAAAATATTTGTTTTTCTTTCATAACAGATACATATACTGATTGGAGGCAAGGGAAGGGGAGTATATGAATGTGTGCGGTGTGGAACCGCTGCACGCAGTTGATGGTGTACTACAATGAAGATACTTAGATGATTGAAAAATCAGGGCAACAATGTTGGAGTTTTTTGGTGACACTTGCCAAATACTCTGACATCATTCCTGTCAGACCGCTCTCATAGAGACAACTGCCAAATGAAGTCAAGAATAATTCCTAGGAAGATATATGGGTACAAAAATTTGTTTTATTTAACGAAATATATTAATTTTTGTAATTATATGAATTAATATTTTGATGTTAGCTACAGTTTAATTTCCCAGATGGTGAGGGTGCATGGCCAACATGTCTAAAGGATTTAGGCAAGATTTAGACAGCTTATAAGCATGAGTTGTACATTAGATGGTGTTCTAGAGTGTGAACAGAGTTAGAGGTGGTCCCTGTTGTAGATGATTTTCCGTTATAATAGTACCGATAGATGATTACTCATTTGACGACTATCCAATTTATGGTATTAATCAAAATAGAGGTATTTAAATGAAAATTTTCATGTTTTTCGTTAATACTAATTATTGAATTTTATTTAGGATCCATCTGGAAGAAATAAAAAAACATTGATGCAAAGAAATACATCTACACATTGGGATATACTATGATTCCAGATCATGTCAGACAGAAGGAATGAAAATTTATAATCTTTCTTTACGACTTTCACTTTCTATTGCTTCCTCCATAATTTATTCAATTTCTAATGTTGTTCTATAATTTTAGTTATTCAATTAATTTTTTTTGGTATCCTATTTTTAATTACGGGTTCTAATATTCAATTTCATTTTAGAGGCCTAAATTGAATATAGAAGGATGTGTGCCTCGAGAAAAACTGTTTTGCTCGAGTAGAAATAAGAAAGATGGAAGTTCAGTTAATGAACCGACTTAGTAGAAGATTGTATGTTTTACATTGTAGATTTAAAATTTTAATCCCTATTTTGTAACTTAATAATATATTTATATTTGTAACAGGATACTTTAGAGGCCCTTGATGCCCAAGAACCTGACAATTTTGGGTCAAATGATCACTTACATCAGGTGTTGGGAGATGAGCACCCTGGTAGAGTACGCTACCAACCTGGGAAGAGTATAGTTCTGACGAGGTATTGGCCCTCCTCAGATATGAGTTGTAGTGCCACCAAGTTGTAGTAGGTTAAAGCATAGGCAGAACAGGCTGAAAAAAGGGCCACAGAGTCTGAAGAACAATCTGTCATGGCAAACATTGCATTTATGAAACTAATGGAAGCTTTACGTCCAGCACTTCCACAGGAGGCCAACACTGCTTGTGATGAATATGTGTCATCGATGTGTTATATATATGGTGCAATAGATGGCAGTTCTAGTGGTGGTCGAGACGATGGTGAGGAGGAGGCCGAGGCGGAGGAGGAGGCGGGCAAGGAGGAGGACGAGGCAGAGGAGGAGGGTGAGGCGGAGGTCGAGGCGGAGGAGAAGGGTGATGAGGAGGTCGAGGCTGAGTACGAGGGTGAGGAGTAGGGTGGGGACGATGATGGGGATGATGATGAGGAAGAGGGTGAGGTTGTAAATGATAGTGATGAGGGAAAAATTGATCCGTTACATTTTTGACTGATATTACTGACCTTTGATGTTTATTGATTTGTTGTTCCTGAATATATGTGTGATTAGGTAGGTTAAATTATCTTTATTTTTTATCTATAAATAATAAATCTTGATTTGATTATTTGCTGTGAAATCTCCATATTTTAATGAAATTTTAATTTTTTAGTGGAATTTAGAAAATTGGTAGTCTAATTAGAAGTTTATATAATGAAATTATTTTTTTTAACATTGAAAGATTTTTCTTAGAAAATATGTAAATACCATCCCATGAACCCAAGATAGCACCTCGAATAGCCCCATGGAGAGCCCCCCAGACAGCCCCCCAGACATCCCCCCCCCACCCTCCTCCCTGGACCCCAGACAGCCCCCCGAACATCCCCCACCCTCCTCCCTAGACCCTAGATAGCCCCCGGATAACCCCCCCTCCTCCCTAGACCCCGGATAGCCCCCCAAACAGCCCCCCCAGCCTCCTCCCTGGACCCTGGACAGGCCCCAGACAGCCCCCGGACAGCCCCCCGAACTCTTCCCTGGACCCCAGACATCCCCCCAGACAGCCCCCTCACCCTCCTCCCTGGACCCCCGACAGCCCCCCGGACAGCCCTTCGGACAGCCCCCCAGACACCCCCCCCGGACAACCCCCCCACCCTCCTCCCTGGACCCCAGACATCCCCCTGGACAAACCCCTGGACAGCCCCCCACCCTCCTCCCTCGACCCCGGACAACCCCCCTCCTTCTTGGACCCTAGAAATCCCCCACCCTCCTCCTACCATGCATAACCCCCGCCACATATATCCTCATCCTCCACAGGGTACCTCACACAACTGTGTATCTTCGACATCATCAAACCAATCACTACATAAAAATCTCACTGATACCAATCTAAGCTCTCTTTAAGATTCAAAATAAATCCCAATCTAATTAACATTCCATTACTATTACTTCAGTACCAAGCACCGACCATCTACCTTGATTCCGAAGACAATCACACTCTTAATTCGGAGTCTTGGATCCCAAGGATTGAAGGAGATCCACCCATAAGAACTCTTGGGAGCTTGGTAAGGTGTTGATACATTAGAACAAGGATCCATGGGTCATTTTTGATGTGTACAAATCAACATCGCCTCAATCCGAGGTACGTTGTGGCAGATACCACTCAAAGTGTCTCACGTTTATTTGAAATGGACAACATTTAAAGTGAAAACAACAACTGGCATACAGAAAACCAACCAAATGTATTCAGATTGTGTTGATACTTTAGAACAATGATCCATGTATCATTTTTGACGTGTACGAGTCAACCGCCTCAATCTGAGGCACGGTGTGGCCAGTATCAGTCGTAGTCTCTTTCTTTTGTTTTAAATGGACACCCTTTTAAGTAAAAACAACTGGAAAATGGAAAACCAACCAAATGCATTCTGATTTTGTTGATACTTTATTACAACGATCAATGTGTCATTTGTGATGTGTATGAGTCAACCCCACCTCAATATGAGGCGCGGTGTGGCCGGTACCACTCAAATTGTCTCACTTTTATTTGAAATGGACATGATTTTAAGTGAAAACAATAACTTGCATACAAAAAACTGACCAAAAACATTCATATTCTATTTATACATTAGGAAAAAAATCCATGGGTCATTTCTGATGTGTACCAGTCAACGCAGCCTCAATTCGAGGCACGGTGTAGCCGGTACCACTCAAATTGTCTCTCTTTTATTTGAAATGGACAGGATTTAAGTGAAAACAACAACTTGCATTCGGAAAACTGACCAAATTCTTTTTGATTTTATTGATACTTCAGTACAATGATCCATGGGTCATTTTTGACATGTAAAAGTCAACACCGCCTCAATTCAAGGCACAATGTGGCTGGTACAACTCAAAATGTCTCACTTTTATTTGAAATGGACCGGATTTTAAGTGAAAACAACAACTTGCATACGCAAAACTAACCAAACGCAATCAGATTATATTGATACTTTAGAAAAACAAACCACGGGTCATTTTTTATGTGTACGAGTCAACCTCGCCTCAATACAAGGCACGGTGTGGCTGGTACCACTCAAACTATCTAACTTTTATTTTGAATGGACAAGATTTTAAGTGAAAACAAAAACTTGGAAAACTGACCAAACGCTTTTTGATTGTACTAATACATTAGGAAAATGATACATGGGTCATTTTGGATGTGTACGAGTAAACCCTACCTTAATCCAAGGAATGGTGTGGCCGGTATCACTCAAAGTGTCTCTCTTTTGTTTAAAATGGACACTATTTTATGTAAAAACAACAGACATACAGAAAACTGACCAAACATATTCTGATTGTGTTGATACTTTAGAACAAGGATCCATGGATCATTATTAACATGTATGGATAAACCCTGCCTCAATCTGAGGCATGGAGTGGCCAGTACGACTCAAAGTATCTCACCTTTATTTTAAATGGACATCCTTTTAAGTGAAAACAAGAAGTGGCATACGATAAACCGACCAAACGAATTTTTATTGTGTTTAAAATTTAGTAAAACGAACCATGGGTCATATGTGACATTTAAGAGTTAACCCTTCCTCAATACAATAAATAGAGTGGCCAGTATCACTCGAAGTGTCTTTATTTTGTTTAAAATGGACACCCTTTTAAGTAAAAATAACTGGTATGCGGAAAACTGACCAATCGTATTCGGATTGAGTTGATACTTTATAATAAGGATACATGGTTCATTTTTGATGTGTACGAGTCAACCCCGCCACAATCTGAGGTATGTTGTGTCCATTACACCTCAAAGTGTCTCACTTTTAATTGAAATGGACAACATTTTAAGTGAAAACAACAACTGACATACGGAAAACAAACCAAACACATTCATATTCTGTTGATACATTAGGAAAACGATCCATGATTCATTTGTGATGTGTATGATTCAACCTCACCTCAATCCGAGGTATGGTGTGGTCGGTACCACTCAAACTGTCTCACTTTTATTTGAAATGGACCGAATTTTAAGTGAAAACAACAACATGCATATGAAAAACCAACCAAATGAATTCAGATTCTGTTGATACATTAGGAAAACTATCCATGGGTCATTTTTTTGACATGTAATAGTCAACCCCTCATCAATCCGAGGCATGATGTGGTCGGTACCACTCAAAATCTTTCACTTTTATTTGAAATGGACAAGATTTTAAGTGAAAACAAAAACATGCATACAGAAAACTGACCAAACGCTTTCTGATTGTATTGATACTTCAATAAAACGATACATGGGTCATTTTTGATGTGTATGAGTCAACACTACCTCAATCTGAGGCATGGTGTGCCCGGTATCACTCAACTTGTCTCTTTTTTATTTAAAATGGACACTATTTTATGTAAAAACAACAGACATTCGGAAAACCTTCCAAAAATATTCTGATAGTGTTGATACTTTAGCACAAGGATCCATGGGTCATTTGTGATGTGTAAAAATCAACTCTGTCTCAATCCAAAGCATGGTGTGGCCGGTACCACTCAAAGTGTATCACTTTTATTTGAAATGGAGAACATTTTAAGTTAAAACAACAACTTGCATACAAAAAAATGACCAAACGCATTCAGATTCTACTGATACTTTATGAAAATGATCCATGGGTCATTTGTGATGTGTAAGAGTCAAACCCACCTCAATCCAAGGCACGGTGTGGCTGGTACTACTCAAACTGTCTCACATTTATTTGAAATGGACAGGATTTTAAGTGAAAACAACAATTTGCATACAGAAAACCGACCAAACGTATTCAGATTGTGTTGATACTTTAGAACAATGATCCATGGTCCAGCTTCACACAATCCAATTCTCATGAGAGGACTTCCTACCCCTATTCTAAAACACATGACATTTAATATGCAAATCCCATCCTCAAAAAATGGGTTCTAGGACCAAACCAATGTCCCTTTGGGAACCCATTACCAAAGACATAATTGAATATTCATACTGACTACCCATGATGTGGATTCAACTCACATCACACCCAGGAGACCAAATTATAATTATCCACATACCCCCTTATTCCAATTGGAATTTCTATGAAAAACATGTAGGCTATTCTGGTAACCCATCTCATATGTCAAGATTGGCCAATGTTTCCCACTAACACATCAGGACCCATTTATACATGGATACATAGTCATTAGAGGAATATAAGCATCCCATGTGTTTCCTATAAGTCATCCTAGGTCTGATTACATGACCACCACCATTTTCTATCTTATGGGTATCATGATCCTTGTCCACTCTACCCAATATTTTCTGTTGGTTTTAAGATAGTCAACCCAAGACCATGAGTAAACATCCCATGTGCTTCCTATAAAATGTAGGATTTTTCTATTGTGTGTATTGGTGTTGTGGTTTGAGTGAGGAGTGAATTATAAATTTTGAATATTGTTATGGGTGTTATTTATTTTCAATTCTAAATTTATGAATTCTGGATGTATTGGATTCTGGCTGTATTGGAGAGTAATGAATTCTATATTTTTAATACTGTTATGTGTATTAGATTTTAATTTTTTATTGGTGTTATGGGTGTTATTGAATTTAAATTCTGGATGTATTGTATTGTGGATGTACTGGATTATAGATTTTTCTCTTGGGTTGTGGTTTGAGTGAGGAATGAATTTTAAATATCGAAATGTCTGAATTCTGGATGAATTTTAAACATCCCATATAGGCTTTTGGATTCTAGCTGTATGTGTTCTTGCAAGTCATGGAGAGCTGTAGGTTGGAGGTGGCTGCTGGCTACTATGGAGCTGCAACATATGTATACCAACTGTTTTATAAACCGTTTGTATAGCCTTTTGATGTATATTATACCAATGATTTTGTTATAACCATTGGTATAAAATTCTACCAATGGTTTTCAAAACCATTGGTATATCCTTTTGATGTATATTGTACACTATATACCAATGGTTTAAATTGTTGGTATAAGTGTAACATATACCAATGGTTTGTGAAACCGTTGGTATATATATTACTTTAACACATATAACGACAGTTTACATAGAACTGTTGGTATAAGCCTATACCCACAGCTTACTTGGCCACGGTTTGGGAAACCATTGGTATATAATATACCAATGGTTTCCCAGCCTTTACCAATGGTTTTAAACCATTGGTAAGGGTAAAATTCTTATGGTGACCCCAGAACCATAACATAAACCCTAAACAACGCAACATACACATTAAAAAATGCTACATAAAACCAAAAAAACAACATAAACCCAAAAAAACTACATGAACCCTAAAAACGTTACATACACCCTAAAAAATGAAACATAAACACTAAATCACCCCTAAAATGCTACATAAACCCAGAAAACACAACATCAACCCTAAAAAATGCTATATAAAACCTAAACCCTAAACACACTACATAAACCCTAAATACATTACATAAACCCTAAAAAATGCTACATAAAACCTAACACCGCTTACTAAACCCTAAAAGTACGTCTTAAACACTAAAAATGATATATAAACACAAACAACGCTACACAATCACTAAAAAATGCTACAAACCCCTAAAGACGCTTCAAAACCCTAAAAAATATTAAACCCTAATATACCATAATATAAAAAATTAAACCCTAATAAACCCCTAATAAACTCTAATAATCCCTAAAAACGCCATATAATCCCTAAAAACCCTAGGAGGCTCTACTCAACCATAATAAAACCCCAAAAATACTTAATAAACCCTAATAAATGATAATAAAACCTAATAAACCCTAAAAACTTGTTAAGAAAACCTAAACAACTCTAACCAACCCTAATAGACCCTAATAAGCACTAATAAACTGTAATAAACCCCAAAAAACCCAAAAACTCCCTGATAAACAATAAATAAATCCAAATAAACCATACTCGACCCTAAAAAACCTTAACACACCACAATGACCCCTGATAAAACCTGAAAACACCTAATAATGAAATCAAACGCTACTATACCTTAACAAATCCCTAGAAACCCCGATAAACTCTATTATAACCTAATAAACCCTAAAACTCTCATAGAAAATTACAAATGATCAAAAACAATAAAAACACACTATATTACCTAAAAAGACCTGAAAACACTAATATAACCTAACAAAGACAAAAAATGCTAATACACCATAAAATCCCTAGAAACCATAATAAACCATAATAAACTCTAATATAACCTAAGAAACCCTCAAAACACTCACAAACAAAAACAAAATTCTCACAAACAATAAAAAATGCTATATTATCTAAAAATACATAACAAACTCTAATATAACTTAATAAAACAAAAAAACTAATAAACCCCTAACAAACCCTAATAAACCCTAAAAATCCCTAATAAACCATAATAAAAACTAATAATCCCTAATAAAACCATAATAAAACCATAAAAATGCCTTATCAACACTAATAAACCTTGACACACCATAATAAAACCTAATAAAACCCAACTAAATCACAATAAACAAAAAAACACAAACAAACCATTAAAAATCCCAAGAAAACCTAATAAACCGTAATAAATTCAAATAAAACCTAATAAACCATAAAAAATGATCACAAACACTAAAAACCTGCTAATAAAACCTAAAAAGTCCTAAAAACCCCTCATATATATTAACAAAAACTAAAAAAACACTCATATACCCTCAAAAGAACACTAACAAACCCTAGTAAACCCTAGAAATCCATAAAAAACCCTAATAAACACTACTCAACCCAAATAAACCCTAATAAAACCCTAAATATAACTACTCAACCCAAATAAAACCCTAAAAATACCCAATTGACCATAATAAACCTTAACACACTATAATAAACCATAATAAACCCCACTAAACCCAAAATAACGCAAATATACCATTAAAAATCCCTAAAACCCCTAATAAACGCTAATAAAACCTAGAAATATTATAAGCACTAATAAACCCTAATAAACACTACTAAACCCTAAAACCCCTAATATACCCTCTTAAAAATTAATAAACTATAATGAATGATAATAAACCCTAATAAATCCTAAACATGCCCAAGTATACCATAATATACCATAATATACCCTAATAAACCCAACTCAATCCTAAAAAAAACCCTAAAAATACCTAATAACCCCAAATAAACCTTGACACACCATAAAAACCCTAATAAAATCCTAATAACCCCCAGCAAACCCTAAAAACGCTAATATACCATTAAAAACCCCAAAACCCAAACAAGCCATAATAAATGTTAATAACACCTAAAAATTCTAAAAAATGATTGTAAATCCAAAAAATACCTCTAATAATAATAGTTATAATGCACGTGCATGTGCATATGCTTGTGCAAGGATTAAATAATAAATCATAACGCATGTGCATGTGCATATGCCTGTGCATTTCCATGTGAATGATAATAAATAATAAATAATAAATAATAACGCATGTGAATTACATGCGTATGCGCATGTGCATGCGAATGATAATAAATAAAAAATAATAACGCACATCCAAGTGCATGTGCATGTGCATGTGCATGTGCATGGTAATAAACAATAAATAATAACCAAGTCCACATGAATGTGCCTTTGCATGTGAATAATAATAAATAATAAATAATAACACATGTGATAATAGAATAATGCACGTGAATTGCATGTGCACGTGCATGAGAATAAATAATAATAACACATGTGATAACAGAATAACACAAGTGCATTGCATTTTCATGTGCATGATAATAAATAATATTTAATAACGCATGTGCATGTGAATTTACATGTAATGATAATGATAATGACACATGCACGTGCATGGTAATAAATAATAAATAACAACGCATGTGCATGTGAATTTTTATTTGATGATACAAACAACAACAACAACAACAACAACAACAAAAAAAATAATAATAACAACAAAAATAATAATAATGATAATAATAGAATAACACATGTGATTTTCCTATGCACGTGCATAGTAATAAATAATAAATAAATAATAATAAATAAGAACTCAAATTCATGTGCATGTGAATTTACATTTGATGATAATATTAATAATACTAATTGAAATATTAAAAATAATACCACATGCACATGCATGGTAATAGATAATTAATAACAATGCACATGCATGTGCATTTTCAAGTGATAATGATAATAATATTGATAATCATAATAATAATAATAAAAATAATAATAATAATAGTGATAATAATAATAATAAAAGAATAATAAAAGAGCATTGCCTATGCACATGCATGGTAATGAATAATAAATAATAATGCACGTGCATCTACATTTTCATGTGATGATAGTAATAATAAAAGCAGTTGTAATAGTAGTAGTAGTAGCGGTGATAATAGTAGTAGTACCAATGCATGTGATAATAGAATATTGCATGTGCATTACGTGTGCACATTCATGGTAATAAATAATAACGCCCGTGCATTTCATTTTCATGTGACGAAGATAAAAATAATAAAAATAATATTAATATTAATAATAACAACCCATGTGATAATAGAATAACGCATGTGCATTGAATGTGATTTTATGTGCATTCACATGTGCATTTTCATGTGACAATAAGAACAACAACAACAACAACAACAACAACAACAACAAACACCACAATAATAATAATAACAATAATAATAACAACGCATGCGATAATAAAACAATGTGTGTGCATTGCACGTGAACTTTCATGGTAATAAAAATATAATAATAATGCATGTGCATGTGCATGTGTATGTGAATGTGGATGAGATGATGATGATAATAATAACAATAATAACAGTAATAATAAGTTATTGCTGTTTGAAAAAATAGAAAATAGGAAAAAATGCTAGAAATGGGGTCTTGACAAAACTAGCAAATCACAGAGTCATTGAAAAAGGCATAACTTCTTTTTTGGGTGTCCATTTATACTCAATGAATAGTCAAACTGAATCTCATGGAATGAACTATGATAAAAACAGGTCTTCAAAGCCGAACAGACACACAGATCAGAAGTTATGACCATTTTAAGAAAAATTTGACAGGGATCCGTACCTGGAAATAGAGAGTTTCTCAATTTAAAACGACAATAACTTCTGATGCGTGTGCTCATTTTGGCTCTACCACATATAAAATCTAAGATTGTAAAATAATACATACTCTGGTAACCACTATAACCCTTTCTAACATTATTCAACCCCCCAAAAGATCCAAAATCACTTTGGATGGTCAAAAGATTGGCTTCTGGTGTTCGTTTTTCAATAACTTATTCTATGGGTGTTCGTTTTGCCTCTACCATATTTTGCATCAAAGTGTGCGACTATACCAACACTCCTATAACCACTGAAGCACCTTCTCACATCCTTGAAGGCCCAAAAAGGTACTTAAACCCTCCAAAGACCATAACTTCTACTCCGGGAGTCCATTTTACCTCTAATATATATCAAATCGAAGCTTTCAACTAGATCTACTCATCTATGACCAAAATGAACACCTTATCACGTTCTTAAAGTCCCAAATGTTCTTTAAGTCCTCCAAATGACCATAACATTTGCTCTGGGTGTCCGTTTCACCTCTACCACATATCAAATTGAAGCTTGCGACTAGCTCAACACATCTGTGACAACCATGAATAACAAAATAACCCTAACAAACCATGAATAACCCCATAAACACTAAAAACCCTTCAAAACCCTAAAAACCCATAACAAACCCTAAAAACACTAACAAAGCCTAAAAAACCCTAACAAACCCAAACAATCCCTAACAAATTCCAAAAAACCCTAAAAAACATAACAAATCCAAACAAACCCTATCAAACCCTAACAAACCCTAAAAATCCCTAACAAACCCCAAGAAGCACTAAAAACCCCAAAAAACCCAAAAAACCCGAAGAAACCCTAAAAACCCATAAGAAACCATAAGAAACCCTAACAAAACCCTAAAACCCTATCAAAACCCAAACCAAACCTAAGAAACACTAACACACCCTTAAAAACCCTAACAGGCCCTTAGAAACACGAACACACCCTTAGAAACACTAGCACACCCTTAGAAACCCCAACACACCCATATAAACCCTAACACAACCTTAAAACCCCTTAGAAACCATAACACACCCTTATAAACCCAAACCCGCCCATAAAAACCCTAACCCACCCTTAGAAACCGTAACAGACCCTTAGAAACCCTAACAAACCCTTAGACACCCTAAATCACTATAGTAAGAACTAATAAATCCAAACAAACCCTACCAACCAATAATAAACCATAATAAACCCTAATAAACCCTAAATCCCACTACTAAACCCTAATAAAAACTAATAAATCGTAATAAACCCTAAAAACCCTATTAGACCCCAATAAAAGCTAAAAAATACCTAAAACCCAAATATACAACAAAAATTCTATTAAACAATTAAAAATGCTAATATACACACAAAAAACCTAACAAACCCGGCAAAACATGACAAAACCCTACAAACCCAAAAACCCCAAAATGTTCAGGTCTTTTGGGGCTTGGCGCTTTGGCTCTCATCTTTGGTGCGGTAAGATACTCTGGTGGCTCCATCTGGGAGAGATTTGGCTTCGTTCTGGTGGTAAGTGGGTTTGGCGGGCTTCGCGACTTCTTGGTGATGGTGTTTTAGGTTCTGTGCTCGGATCTGTGTTTCTTGCTTAGACCCGAGGAGTGTCTTGCTGGCCTTCCCGGTATCTCGAATGGACATGGTGGACGAAAAGGGATAGGATGCAGGTTTTCTTTCCTGTTTCCACTTTTTTGTTCTTGGATCTTGCTGTTGATGAAGGTATGGTCATTCTGTGTTGTGTTCATTCTGATATGCTAGCCTGTGTGCTCTTGTGTTGTGGCTGGTTTTGTTTTGAGTTGTTGTTACTACTGAATGATGGTTGCTGGATTCTGAGGTGTTATATGACGTTCACTGCGGGTAGTTGGTTCCTTCATAAGTTGCTGCTGAATATTGTTTGGATATTGAGTTGTTGGATGATGAGCTACTGGTCTTTGGCTACCGCTTCCCTTGAGAGGAGGTGGTGGGTGCTGCAAATCTGGTATGGTGGTGTTGATTGGTGTTGGCGTTGCTGGTTGCTGAGGTGGAAGTGGGATGCTGGCTGTCAGAATCGGATGGGTTGGACGTTGGCTGCTTCTTGGCTGAGATGTGATGTTGTTGATGCTTTGGAGGTGACAACGTTGCATAGTATGGTGATGGTGCTACTGCTGCTGGATGTTGATTGCTGGTTGGTTGGGACTACTGCTGGATTTTTCATGCTTGGCTTTCTATGTTTTTTCTTTTTTGATATTTATTTTTTGGGGTCTTTTGCGTTTTTTGGATTGTAAAGGGTTTTTGGGTGTGGGTCGTTTGACCCCTCCCCTCCCTTGTCTACTGCTTCTTTTTTCGTAATAAAATTGGGGGGGGGGGTCAGGAATAGCCTGATCCTCACATATTCCTTGCCCTAAAACCCCTAAAAACACAAAAAAATGAAAAAACCCAAAAACAAATCTAAAAACACTAAAAAACCTCAAAAAACATCAAAAACGCTAAAACCCCTAAAAACGTTAAAAACACTAAAAAGACTAAAAATTCCTAACAAAACCATAACCAACCCTATAAAACCCTTAAAACCCAAAAAACCCATAGAAAACCCTAAAAACCACAAAAGAAACCCTAATACACCATAAAGAACCCTAAAACCTTAAAGAACCACTAAAGGCACTAAAAACACTACAAAACCCTAAGAATTGCTAAAACCCAAAAAAAATGTTTCAAAACCGAAAAAAAGTAACAAAACCCCAAAAACCGCTAAAATAACCCTAATAAAGCATAAAAAATCCAAACACACCCATAAAACGAAAAAAATGCATAAAACCCCAAACAACTCAAACAAACAGTAATAAACCCTAAAAACCCTAACAACCACTAACAACCCATAAGAACCACTAATAAACCCTAATAACCCCTAAACCCACTATTAAACCCTAAAAACCCAAATAAACACTAATAATTTGTAATTACCATTAATAAACCCTAAAATATTCTATTAGACCCTAATAAACTCTACAAAATCCCTAAAACTGCTACTATACAATAAAAAACACTATTAAACCATAATAAACACTAATAATCACTAAAACCCCTAAAAACCCGAAAAAATGCTACAAAAACCTCCAAATAATAGCCTACAAAACCTATAACCAACTAATAAACTCGAACAAACCCTAATGACCCCAAAATAAATCGTAACAAACTCTAACAACCCCAAATAAATCGTAAAAAATCCTAACAACACCAAAAAAAATCATAACAAACTGAAAAAACCATAACAAACACCTAATAAACTGCAATAAATCCTAAAAAATCATAATAAACCCTAATAAATTGTAATAAAACCAAATACACGTTACTGAAACCAAATAAATAAAATAAACCCTAATAAACCCTAATAAATTTAAAATAACCCTAATAAGGTTGATAAATCCTTCAAAAATCTATTAATTACTACAAAAGCCCAATAAAACCCTAATATATAATAAAAATTCTTATAAACTGTAACAAATCCTAAAGAACACTAATAAACCCTAATGAACCATAATAAACCTTAAAAATCCATATAAAACTCTAAAGAACACTAAAAAACAATAAAAAATGCTAAAAATGCTAAAACACATTATATAAACCCTAAAAACTACTACAATAACCAAACAAACCCTAAAACACACTAAAAACCCAAACAACCCCTATCAATCCCAAAAAAAACAAATAAACCCATAAACCCCCCCCCCCAAAAAAACCATTAAAAAACCATCAGATACTATAAAAGACCATAAACACCTATTAACAACCCTTAAAACCCCTAAAAAACTAAAAACCCTAAAAAACCATTAAAACCCTAAAAAAGGCTTCAAATAGATACATAAACCTTAAAAACATTACATAAACTCTTAAAAATGTAACAAAAACCCTAAAAACGCAACATAAACCAAAAAATGAAACATAAACCCAAGAATGCTAAATAAACCCTAAAACCACTACATAAACCCTAGAACTCTAACAAAAACCCAAAAAAACACAACATAAACCCTAAAAAATGCAACATAAACATTAAAAATGCTACATAAAACCAAAAAACACAATATAAACCATAAAAACACTACATGAACCCTAAAAACGTTACATAAACCCTAAAAAATGCAACATAAAATCTACATCACCCCTAAAAACGCTACATAAACACAGAAAATGCAACATAAACCCTAAAAATTCTACGTAAAACCTAAACCCTAAAAATGCAATATAAACCCTAGAAACATTACATAAACCCTAAAAATGATATATAAAATCTAAAAATGCTAACTAAACCCTAATAACACAACATAAACACTAAAAATGCTACATAAACACTAACAATGCTACAAAAACCCTAAAAAATGCTATAAAACACTAAAGACGCTTTAAAACCCTCAAAAATATTAAACCATAATATACCATAAAATAAAAAAATTAAACCCTAATAAACCACTAATAAACTCTAATAATCCCTAAAACCCCTAAGAAACACTACTCAATCCAAATAAAAGCCCAAAATTCCTAATAAACACTAAGAAATTATAATAAAACCTAATAAACCCTAAAAACATGTTAAGAGAAAATAAACAACCCTAACCAACCCTAATAGAGACTAATAAACACTAATAAACCTTAATAAACCCGAAACAAACCATAAAAATACCAAATAAACCATAAATAAATCCAAATAAACCCGACTCAACCCTAACAAACCTTAACACGCCATAATAACCCCCTAATAAAACCCTACAAAACCCTAATAAAGAAAAAAAATGCTAGTATACATTAAAATATCCCTAGAAACCCTGATAAACTCTAATATAACCTAATAAACCCTAAAAATTCTCAAAAACAATAAAAAAACAATCACAAACAATAAAAATGTGCTATATTACGTAAAAGGACCTAAAAACACTAATATAACCTAATATAGACAAAAAATCCTAATATACCATTAAAATCCCTAGAAACCCTAATAAACAATAATAAACTCTAATATAACCTATGAAACCCTAAAAATGATCACAAACAAAAACTAAACTTTCACAAACAATAAAAACACACTATATTATATAAAATTTCTAACAAACACTAATATAACCAAAAAAACAAAAAAAACTAATAGTCCCCTAACAAACCCTAATAAACCAAAAAAATATCAAATAAACCCTAATAAAAACTAATAAAACCTAATAAAACCATAATAAAACTCTAAAAATACCTTCTCAACCCTAATAAATCTTGACACACCATAACAAAACCTAATAAAAACCAACTAAACCCCAATAAACAAAAAAACTCAAACAAACAATTAAAAATCCCTAGCAACCCTATCAAACCATAATAAATTCAAATAAAAGCCAATAAACTGTTAAAAATTCTCACAAGCACTAAAAACGCTTTAATAAAACCTAAAAAGTCATAACAACCCCTCATATATATTAACAAAAACTAAAACAAACTCTAATACTGTAATAAAAACACTAACAAAACCTAGTAAACCCTAAAAATCCCTAACAAACCCTAATAAACCGTACTCAACCCAAATAAACCATAATAAAACCTTAAAGATACCGAATCAACCCTAATAAAACCTTTAATATACCTAGTCAACCCTAATAAACCTTAACACACCATAAGAAACCATTATAAACCCCACTAAACCCTAAAAAATGAAAATATACAATAAAAAAGCACTAGAACCCCAAATAAATGCTAATAAAACCAAACATATCTTAAAAGTGCTAATAAACCTAAATAAACACTACTAGACACTAAAACCCCTAATATACCCTCTTAAAAATTAATAAACCTTGACACACCATAATAAACCCTAATAAAATCTTAATAACCCCTACCAAACCCTAAAAATGCTAATATACCATTAAAACCCTAAAACCCTAACAAACCATAATAAATGTTAATAACACCTAAAATCCTAAAAATGATAGTAAACCCTAAAAACACCTCTAATAATAGTTGTGGTAATAACGAACGTCCATGTGCATATGCATGTGCATGGTTTAAATAATAAATCATAACACACGTGCATGTGCATATGCCTGCGCATTTATATGTGAATGATAATAAATAATAAATTATAAATAATAACGTCTATGAATTGCATGTGTATGTGAATGTGCATGTGAATGATAATAAATAATAAATAGTTACGCACATACAAGTGCATATGCATGTGCATGTGCATGGTAATAAAAAATAAATAATAACCAAGTCCACATGAATGTGCATTTGCATGTGAATGATAATAAATAATAAATAATGAAACATGTGATAATAGAATAACACACGTGCATTGCATGTGCAGGTGCATTAGAATAAATAATAATAACACATGTGATAATAGAATAATGCAAGTGCATTTCATTTTCATGTGCATGATAATAAAAAATATATAATAACGCACGTGCATGTGCATTTACATGTAATGATAATTATAATGACGCATGCACGTACAAGATAATAAATAATAAATAACAACACACGTGCATGCACATTTGTATTTGATGATACGAACAAAAACAACTACAACAACAGAATAATAATAATAATAATAATAATAATAATAATAACGCAAGTGCATTTCATGTGCACCTTCATAGTAGTAAATAATAAATAAATAATAGTAAATGAAAACACACATGCATGCGCATGTGAATTTAAATTTGAGGATAATATTAAAAATACTAATTATAATAATAATAATTTTAATTATAATAATAACACATGCACGTTCTTGGTAATAAATAATAAATAACAATGCACATGCATGTGAATTTTCATGTGATAATAATAATGATAATGATAATAATAACAATAATAATAACTATGATAATAATAACAATAATAATAATAATAAAATAATAATACAAGTGCATTGAATATGCACATACATGGAAATAAATAATAAATAATAACGCACGTTCATCTACATTTGCATGTGAAGATAGTAATAATAATAGTAGTAGTAATAATAGTAGTAGTGGTGGTGATAATAGTAGTAGTACTAAGGCATATGATAATAGAATACTGCATGTGCATTACATGTGCATGTGTATGGTAATAAATAATAACTCCCATGCATTTCATTTGCATGTGATAATGATGATGATGATAATAATAATAATAATAATATTATTATTATTAATAACAATGCGTGTGATAATAAAATAACGTGTGTGCACTGCATGTGCACATGCATGGTAATAAAAATATAATAATAATGCACGTGCATGTGCATGTGCATTTTCATGAGATGATAATGATAATAATAATAATAAAAATAATAATAATTTATAGTTGTTTGAAAAAACAGCAGACGAGACAAAAGTGCTAGAAATGGTGTCTCGAAAAACATAAAAAGTCACAAAGTCATCCAAAAAGGCATAAATACTTTTTTAGGTATCCATTTCCGCTCCATGAATAGTCCAACATAATCTCATGGAATAAAATGTGTGTAAATTTTGGCTCAACCACCTATCAAATCAAGGATTGTGAAAAGATACACACTCTGGTAACCACTAGAACCCTTTCTGGCATTCTTCAACCCCCAAAAGACCCAAAATCACTTTGGGTGGTCAAAAGATAGGCCTCTGGTGTCCGTTTTGCAATAAATTATTCTAGGGGTGTCCGTTTTGCCTCCACCACATATCAAATCGAAGCTTGAGACAATACCTACACTCTTATAAATACTGAAGCTCCTTCTCACATCCTTGAATGCCCAAAAAGGTACTTAAACCTTAAAAAAGACCATAACTTCTACTTCGGGAGTCCGTTTTTCCTCTACCATATATCAAATCTAAGTTTTCGACAAGATCTACACATCTGGGACCAATAGGAACACCATATCACGTTCTTGAAGAACCAAAGGGCCCTTAATTCCTCCATATGACCATAACTTCTCCTCTGGGTGTCTGTTTCACCTCTACCACATATCAAATTGAAGCTTGCAACTAGCTCTACTCATTTGTGATAACCCTGAACTACTAAATAACCCTAACAAACCATGAATAACCCCATAAACACTAAAACCCATTAAAAACTACTCAAAAACCCTAACAAACCCTAACAAACCCTAACAAACCCTATCAAACCCTAACAATCCCTAACAAACCCCAAAAAAACCCTAAATAACATAACAAAACCTAAAAAACCCTAAAAACCCCTAACAATCCCAAACAAACCCCAAGAATCACTAAGAAACCCCAATAAACACAAAAACCCAAAATAAACCCTAAAAACCCCCTAAGAAACCATCTGAAACCCTAACATAACCCAAAAAAACCCTAAAAACCATAACAAAACCCTATGAAAACCTAAGATACACTAACACACACTTAGAAACCCTAACACACCCTTAAAAAGCCTAACACACCCTTAGAAACCCCAACACACTAATAGAAACCCTAACACAACCTTAAAAACCCTTAAAACCCTAGCACACCCTTAGAAACCCTAACCCGTCCATAAAAACCCTAACCCACCCTTAGAAACCCTAACACACCCTTAGAAACCCTAACAAACCCTTAGACACCCTAAATTACTCTAATAAGAACTAATAAATCCTACCAAACCCTACCAACCAATAATAAACCATAATAAACCCTAAAGCCCACTACTAAACCCTAATAAACACAAATAAATCGTAATAAAACCTAAAAACCCTATTAGACCCCAATAAAAGCTACAAAATACCTAAAAACCCAAATATACAACAAAAATGCTATTAAACCATTCAAAATGATAATATTCACAAAAAACCTAACAAACCTGGAAAAATCTGACAAAACCCTAAAAACCCTAAAAACCCAAAAAAACTGAAAAAACCATAAAAAACCCTAAAAACCCTAAAATATCCTAAAAACCCTAAAAACCCTAAAACCCCTAAAAACCCAATAAACCGTAAAAACCAAAAAACAAACCTAAAAACCATAAAAACCCTAAAAAAACCTCAAAACACCCTGAAAACATAAAAACAACCAAAAATGCTAAAAAACCTTTAAAGCCCAAAAAGCCTAATAAAACCCCTACCAACCCTATGAAACCCTTTATCCCTTAAAACACCCCTATCAAACCCTAAAACCCTCAAAAGAAACCCTAAAGAACCCTAAAGAACACTAAAAACCCTAAAAACCCTAAAGAACACTAAAGAACCACTAATGCCACTAACAATGCTACATAAACCCTATTAATTTCTACAAAACCCAAAAATGCTTCAAAACTCACAAAACGCAACAAAACCCCAAAAAATGCTAAAATAACCCTAACAAAGCATGAAAAATCCAAACACACCCATAAAACCCTAAAAACACATAAAACCCCAAAAAACTCAAACAAAACGTTAGAAACCCGAAAAACCCTAACAAAACCTAAAAACCCTAACAACCACTAATAACCCCTAAGAACCACTAATAAACCCTAATAACCCATAAAACCCACTATTAAAACCTAAAACCCCTAATAAATACTAATAAATCGTAATAACCTCTATTAAACCCCAACAAACTCTATTAGACCATAATAAACACTAAAAAATTCCTAAAACCCCTAATATACAATAAAAAACACTATCAAACCATAATAAACCCTAATAATCACAAAAAACCCTAACAAACCGGATAAAACGATACAAAAAATCACCAAATAATAGCCTACAAAACCCTACAACCCACTAATAAACCCTAAAAAATACTAATAACCCCCAAAGAAATCGTAACAAACCCTAACAACACTAAATAAATCGTAACAAATCCTAACAACGCCAAATAAAACGTAATAAACCGAAACAAACCATAACAAACCCCAAATAAACCCCAATAAACCCTAAAATAATAATAAACCCTAATAAATCATAATAAAACCAAATACATGTTACTAAACCCTAATAAACTCTAATAAATCCTAAATAACCCTAATAAATGTTGATAAATCCTAGAAAAAGCTATTAATGCCTACAAAAGCCCCATAAAACCCTAATATACAATAAAAAATACTAATAAACTGTAACAAATCCTAAAGAACACTAATAAACCATAAAGAACCCTAATAAACCCTAAAGAACCATATTAAACTCTAAAGAACACTAAAGAACACTAAAGAACCCAAAAAATGCTAAAACACATTATATAAACCCTAATATACAATAAAATCACTAATAAACTGTAAAAAATCCTAAAAAATACTAATAAACCCTAAAGAACCCTAATAAACCCTAAATCACCATATTAAACTCTAAAGAACACAAAAAATCCCTAAAGAACCCAAAAAACGCTAAAACACATTATATAAATGTCACGACCCGCCCTCGGGGCCCGTGTCGTGACTAACCCATGCCCGCCTTCCATAGGCCAGGGGCTGGCGACTAGCACCAAGGCGTAGATCTCGGTAAAAAGGGAAGGCATTGCCTTTGAGAAGTAAACAAGCACCATAGAGTAAGCAAGCGGAAAAGTAAACACTAAGTAAAAACAGAGTACAACTGAAAGTGCGGAAAAGTAAATGGGCCAGTATACAAACCCAAACTGAAAGTAAAGTACAACTCGAAATGGAAAACAACAACTGTAAAGTAAAAGCCGCTACACCGAGCTGTCCACTGGAAATCCCACCTGAAGGGTGGGTACAGATAGCTCCACTGCTCCTCGGGTCCCGTCGTCCGCTCCGAGCACGTCTCGCCCAGTGGTCCACCTCCTGGTACCGTCCTGCTCAGCAAGCCTCAACTACGATCAACGCTGTCCGTCGTCTGAAACCAACACAACGTAGTGAGAGCATAACCCATGCAGGGGTGAGTATAAGCTACTCAGTAGGGACCCCGAGACCCCTGAAGGTCTTCAAAAATCCACAAAGGATAAACCACAAAGGTAAGGTACAATCACTAAGTAACAACTGACTCTGCTTAGGTATACGCCCATACATATACCTAAGTCATCAATTCCAATACGCTCCAACCTCCGAGCCCAAATACAACTCAGTCCACATAGGAAAGTATACGTATTCCACACAGGAAAGCAATACGAAATCCACACAGGATAGCACAACACAATCCACACAGGAAAGCAACAGGATTCAACTCACACAGGTATACTTCATCGGATGGAGATAAAGATGATCACTGATCCATCTAATTTGTCAGACCCACGAAGGATCGATAGGTAACTAACCCCCGCAATGACTCACACAGGATCGGGCCCACACATGACCTGTAGGCGCTGGTTCACAGAGGACCGCTGAGCGCAGACCCACACAGGATCGGACCCACACAGGATCGGGCCCACACAGGACCTGTTGCACTGATCCACGTAGGATCGCTGAGTGTTGTAGTCTTCGTCGTCAAATCCACCAAGGATCTCTGTACTGTCGTCGTCGCAGTCACAGTAGCAGTAGCAGTAGCAGTCGCAGCCAGCTCTAGGGTTCCCGCACACAGAAAGCTCGTTCGGGAGGGTCCGCTCCACGAGCCGAGAGGCTGATACATCAACTATCACAAAGTCCAGAGTTGATGTATCCAAAAGTTCCGTATCGTCAACAGGAACTCAACGCAACAGACGGCGCGTTAATCGGACGCCCGGTCTGAGAGTTATTAGCTTTTTCGTCCCAGGGGCCCGGTTGGTTTTTAAGGCAAAACCAACCCGACCGTACTCCACCTGCGTCCAAACCTCGGGTGGAGTATGCCAAAAGATCCGTCTCACTAAGAGGAACTCAACAAAGCTGACGGCACGTCAATCGGACGTCCGTAGCTCAAGATATGAGCGTTTCCGCTCCGAGGGCCCGGTTGGTTTCGTGCACGAACCAACCCGGTAGAACTCAAAGTATTCTGAAACCTTGAATGCGATATACCAAAACAACATTCTCGATCCAAGGATCGCATTGCCGCTAACGGCACGTCATTTGGAAGTCCGTAGCCCAAGTTATGGGCATTTGAATCAAAACCGCTCGGTAATGGGGGTTTCGAGCCCGGGTCGTCCCGGCCCGAGACCCCCCCGGATGGCCCAAACCGGGTCGACCCAACTCGGACAGGGTCGACCCGGCCCGGCATGGCCCGACCCGGCCTGGCCTGGCGAACCGGCCAGGTGCGCCGGTTCGGCGCAAGGCAGCGCGCTGGGCGCGCTGCCAGCTCGGCTGAAGGCCGATCTTGCTGGAAAAAGGGGGCGCCGCCTGCCCCCCTTTGTGAAACCGGACCCCCTCATTATGGGGGGCCAATTAAGCAGCCCGGGGGAATTTAATTCCCCCTGTTTCCACCAATCCGGCCGGCCCGACCTGGCCGGCCGGCTTCTTCTCAACAGGATCGGCAAGGGCCGGTCCTCTTCCGTCATCCGAAACCGGCGGCCTGGCTGGCCGCCGGTCATCACGTCCCGCCGCGGCCCGGAACCGGCCACGACCTTCGTCTTCCGGTGCGGTGTGACGGCACCTCACCCCTCCGCCGCGGCCCCACTCCGGCCGCGGCGCCTTCGGTTTCCTTCGACGCGGCGCGACGGCGTCGCGTTCATGATAATCTTTCCACGGCGCGGTGCGACGGCGCCGCGCAATAATTTCCGTGTGATTCCCGCGTGGTGCGACAGCACCACGCCATCTCGTTCCATCCGCAAGAAATATTCAAGAACAAAGGAGGGGGGGTTCGGCCGTGTTTGTGCGGTCTGGCCCCCCTCTCGTTAAATGATAACACATAATCGTTCTTCCTCAAGTTTGTCATGCTAGAACCAAGAACGGAAAATAATTAAATAAAGCAACAACAAACCCGTACCTCGGTTTCAAGAACGATGTTCGTCAACGACCCGCGGAAGACGAGTGTCGCGGTGGTCGGCGTCGTGGGAAAATGACGTCGACGTTGGAAAGCGAGGATTCTAAGTTCTTTGACGGCGATTTCGTTGCAGGAAACCGTCGCGGAAGAGATGACGCGGAAGAAGTACGTCGCGTCGCGGATACGGCATCGCGTAAGGACCGTGTTCTTCGACGGAGAGATTCTTCGTTGAAGAACGGCGTTCTTCGTGTTCTTCGTTGAGTTTGAAGAAGAAGAAGAAAGCTCCAAATTCTCTCAAGGTGGTAAGAGAATTCTAACCAAAATAAAATAAGCTTAAGCCTTATTTTATTTACACAACTAGACCACTTTGAATTTCAAAGGTTTGAAATTCAAAAATAACTCAATTAATTAACCAAGTTGTCAAGTTAATTAAAGAGGGGTTATAGGGAGTTTTAAAAGAGAAGATGAAGTGTTAGGGTTCGTGTGGGCCCCACCACACGTAATCCTCTAAAGGGAGGTTAAGTGGATGTGGGTGCCACCCCTAACTCCCTTTGGGAGGAGTTAACCAACAAGTTAAAAATAAAATGTGTTTCCACATTTTATTTAACTTCTTTTAATTTTTCCCAAAACTAACTTTCATTCCGCATAAAACGCAACCTCAGAAAATCTCTCCTTAAGACAAAATTGGCGTTGTGAGTTCATCGGAGCCCTCGGAAATCGATTCCGGGCACCGGTTCAAATGTTAGAAATTCCCGCTCGTTCGTTCACTGAACGTACCCGAGCCAAACTTCGGAAATTGATTCCAGGCACTCCGGGCCTCGGAATCAGGTGCCTTCAGAAACCGCGCTCTTGTAAAATTTAAAGAAAATTAAGAAAAAATTTCCATTGAATTTTACGGGTCTTTACATTACTCCCACCTCAGGGCTTTACGTCCCCGTAAAGATACATCAAAAACTAGGGAAACAAATGAGGGTACTGAGCACGCATCTGAGCCTCCCGCTGCCAAGTGCTCTCCTGGAGATTCTCGTGCTTCCATCTGATGCGCACTAGTGGAATCGACCGTCCGCGTAGGACCCGCTCCTGTCGATCCTCTATCTCCACCGGGACCTCCGTAAAAGTCGCCCCATCGTCAACATCAAGCTCCCCATGGTCAATGATGTGCGTCGGGTCGTGCACGTATCTCCTCAGCTGAGATACATGGAAGACGTCGTGAACCCGGTGCAACTGAGGTGGTAAAGCCAGGCGATAAGCCACCTCGCCAATCCTACTGAGGACCTAGAAGGGTCTGATGAAGCATGGAGATAACTTGCCTCCTCGGCCAAATCTCTGTATACCACATCGAGGTGAGACCCTCAAGAAGACATGGTCGCCATCCTCGGACTCTAGTGGCCTCTTCCTCCTGTCAGCGTATGACTTCTGCCGGCTCTGAGCTGTCCTCATCCGCTCCTGGATGACCTGGACCTTCTCTGTCGTGGCCTGGACCATCTCTGGTCCCACAAGTGCTGACTCCCCAGGGTCTGTCCAGCACAAAGGAGATCTAAAAGGTCGGCCGTACAATGCCTCGTACGGTGCCATCTCGATGGTGGAGTGGTAGCTGTTGTTGTACGCAAACTCCACCAAGGGTAGGTGGTCCTCCCAGCTGCGACCAAAGTCGAGGACACATGCGCGGAGCATGTCCTCGAGAGTCTGAATGGTCCTCTCCGTCTGACCATCCGTCTGAGGGTGAAAGGCTGTGCTCAAATGTAGCTGCGTCCCGAACGCCTCCTGCAACCCCTTCCAAAGCTGGGAAGTAAAGCGAGCATCTCGATCGGAGACGATAGATGATGGAACACCGTGGAGCCGCACAATCTCCAGAACGTAGAGACATCCCAAGCTCTCCACTGATCCCTGCTCTCTGATGGGTAAGAAGTGTGCCGACTTGGTGAGTCGGTCAAAAATCACCCAAATGGAGTCGTGACCTCTGGAAGTGCGTGGAAGTACTGTCACTAAGTCCTTATATATGCCGTCCCACTTCCACTCCGGAACCTCCAAGGGCTGCACCAAGCCTGCGGTACCTGATACTCTACCTTCACCTGCTGGCAGGTGAGACATCGAGAAACGAACTCTGCAACAGCCTTCTTCATGCCTGGCCACCAGTGCTGTTGTCTGAGATCCTGGTACATCTTTGCCACTCCAGGATGTACCGCCAAAGGAGAAGTGTGAAACTCTCTCAGCACCTCCTCTCACAATGCGACTGGTACCATGGTACGTCCTCTGAAAAGGATGTCGTGCTCTGCTCCAAGGGAGAAACCATCAGGTGCCTGTCCCGAGGATTTCTGTGCACGTCGTGTCTCACAGTCAGCGTCCTCACGTTGTGCCTCTCTGACCCACTGCAGTAGTGGAGGGGTGACTGTGAGAGACTGGAGGAAGGCTGCTCCATCTCTATCCACGAAGGATATCTGCAAAGAGGCTAGCTGCTCTGTCGCCTCCTCAAGTAGCTGAATGCCCTTCCTCCTGCTGAGGGCATCAGATACCATGTTCCCCTTCCCAGGAGTATAGACTATCTCAAATTCATAGTCCTGGAGGAACTCAATCCATCGCCGCTATCTCAGGTTCAGGTCCTTCTGTGAGAAGATATACTTGAGACTCTGATGATCAGAAAAGATTGTAAAGCGCTCGCCCATCAGGTAGTGTCACCATGTCTTCAGAGCGAAGACCACTGCTGCTAACTCCAGGTCATGGGTAGCGTAGTTCTGCTCATGCGGCCTCAACTGACGTGATCCATAGGTGATCACTGCCCGCTCCTGCATCAGAACACATCCGAGTCTGGTCCCTGATACATCGCAGTAGACTACGTACCCTACTCCCTCCTCAGGCAACCTCAAGATAGGTGCGCTGGTCAATCTCTGTCTCAGCTCCTGGAAGCTCTGCGGACATCTGTCTGTCCACACGAGGGGTTTCACCTTCTTCGTCAAATATGTGAGTGGTGCCACAACTCTAGAGAAGTCTGGCAAAAATCTCCTGTAGTATCCAGCTAGTCCCATGAAACTCCGCACCTCCGTCATGCTCCTGGGAGGATCCCAAGCTAACACAGCCTCGATCTTCGCAGGATCCACTGCAACTCCAGCCTCAGAGATAACGTGTCCCAAGAAGTGGACCTCACGTATCCAGAACTGGCACTTCGAGAGCTTACCATAAAGCTGGTGCTCTCGGAGTGTGTCTAGTACAACTCGCAAGTGGTAGGCGTGCTCCTCCTCAGTCGTCGAGTAAATCAAAATGTCGTCGATGAAGACCATGACAAATCGATCGAGGTATGGCTGAAAGATCCTGTTCATGAGGGCCATGAACACTGATGGAGCATTGGTTACGCCGAAAGGCATAACCAAGAACTCATAATGGCCATACCGACATCTGAAGGCCGTCTTCTGCACGTCCTCGTCTCTGACTCTGAGCTGATGATAGCCTGACCTGAGGTCTATCTTCGAGAACCACCGTGCTCCCTTGATCTGATCAAAGAGGTCATCAATCCTCGGTAGCGGATACTTGTTCCTCACCGTCACCTGGTTCAGGCGACGATAGTCAACACAAAGTCGCAAGCTCTCGTCCGCCTTCTTGGCGAACAATATCGGGGAAGCCCAGGGTGAAACACTGGGTCGGATGAACCCCTTGCCCTGCAAGTCCTCCAACTGTACCCGTAGCTCTCGAAGCTCGGTGGGGGCAATCCGATATGCTGGAGTGGATATCGGGGCTGTCCCGGGGTATAGGTCAATATAAAATTCTACCTCTCTGTGAGGAGGTAGCCCTGGAACGTCATCGGGAAAAACGTCCGCAAACTGATCCACCACTGCAGGAAAACCAGGACTTCGCACGTCAACTGCTCCTAGGATGAGGCTAGCCAACTGATGAGTGATGGGCTGTCCTCTCCTCTTCGGAAGTCCATCCTGTGCTGCGAAGGCTCCATTCTCGCCGGTGAAGGTGAACCTGCTCCCGTCGGTGCGTACACATCGCACCTTGTGCCTAAAACAGTCAATATGTGCATGGAACATAGATAACCAATCCATGCCCAAGATGACGTCATAAGGCCTCGATGCTGCTACAAGAAGATCCCAGCCGAAGATCTCGCCTCCTAGAGTAAGCTCACACTGCCGGAACCAGTGCGTAATTGTCGAATCTGCTCCCGTAGGAGTCTCTAGCCATAAGGATCGAGCCAACGGCTCTGTCGGAATCTCCGAGCTCCAGACAAGGGCAGCGGCTATGATAGAGTGACTCACTCCTGTGTCTATAAGTCCTGAAGCAAAGGTGGAATAGACATAGATAGTACCTCGAATCATCTCAGGTGCGCCGTGGTCGTAGGCCTCTATTACCTGGAGCTGTGCCTGTCTCTGCCCACCAGCTCCCTGTGGTCGGGGTGGACCTCCTGGTGGTGGTGGTAGAGCCTCAAAGCGTCGCCGACCACCTGCTGCTCAGCCAGCTACTCTGCCTCGTCCGCCTCCTCCCTGCGGACCACCACAGTCGACCCTCTGCCTATGCCTCGGTGGTCCCTCAACCGTCTGTTGCTCCTCGGCACGACGGGTCGGGTAGTCACGAGCCATGTGGCCCTGCCCGCCACACGAGTAACACTGTCTGCCTCTCAGAAGACTGGCTCCGCGCTGTGTGCCCCGCACTGTTGAGGCAGTTTCCTCAGGTCGTCTGCCTGAAGGTCTGGTCTTCCTGGACCCCTGAGTCATCCGTCGACTGCCAGCTGCAGAAGACTCTTCCACGTGCCGCCCTGCCGTGGGTCTCGGCGCTGGTGTAGTCTCAGCAAGGAAGCTCTCGATCAAAAGGGCCCGCTCCGGTACTCCTTTCTGAGTCGGTATGCTGAGGGAGATCAGCGATGCCCTGATCTCGTGTCTCAATCCCTGCTCGAAGGTCCGGACCCGGAAGAATGGGTCCCGTACCATGTCTGTCGAGTAGCGCGAGAGATCAGTAAATATCACCGAGTACTGAGTGACTATCATGCTGCCCTGCTGCAGCTGAAGAAGCTCCTGGATACGCACCGCACGAAGGGTGGCTGGGACGAACTCCGAGAGGAAGAGGCTCTCAAAGTCCGCCCATAGAAGAGATGTCTCATCGTGCACCTGGAGCATCAAGATCCACCATCGTCCTGCTACTGCGTGTAGTAGGCTCGCAGCGAGGATCACCATGAGGTCTGTTGGTGTCCTCACTAGCCTGAAAACTCGTACCACTGCCTCCAACCAGTCCTCGGCTACCTGGGGGTCCGTCTCCCCATGAAACCTGGGAGGTCGCTGGCGCTGAAACTTATGCAGTGCACTGAGGCGACGTGCATCTTCAGCGGCTAGTACTGGAAGTATCGGTGGCTCGGTGGGTAGTGCTACCACTGGTGCCACTACTGACAAAGGGCCCTGCACCGAGGCCTCGTCGCTCAGTGGGTTGTCGTCACGCTCGACTCTCGGAACCCTAGCTGGCTGCCGTCGTGGGGCCATCCTGAAAAGGAAACAGGTGTGCCACGGTCAGAACAGTATACCTGGTGAGCTGATACAAATTGATCACAAAGAAAACTTGAAACACACACGCAATCAATGTTTTCGTGCATTAAGTCGGAAATCAGAAGTCAGGGTCCTGGTGTACGGATACGTCGGCCTCCGCACCAACACTGGACTCCCTGGACTGATAACCACACTCAATACGCTAAACATTATTGCTTCACATAGAAAAGTTCAGAGTTCGCGGTAGAACCGAACTCCTCTGATACCAATTTGTCACGACCCGCCCTCGGGGCCCGTGCCGTGACTACCCCAAGCCCGCCTTCCATAGGCCAGGGCCTGGAGACTAGAACCAAGGCGTAGATCCCGGTAAAAAGGGAAGGCATTTCCTTTGAAAAGTAAACAAGCACCACAAAGTAAGCAAGTGGAAAAGTAAATAATAAGTAAAAACAGAGTACAAATGAATGTGCGGAAAAGTAAATGGGCCAGTATACAAACCCAAACTGAAAGTAAAGTACAACTCGAAAGGGAAAGCAGAAACTGTAAAGTAAAAGCCACTACACCGAGCTGTCCACTGGAAATCCCACCTGAAGAGTGGGTACAAATAGCTCCACTGCTCCTCGGGTCCCGCCGTCCGCTCCGAGCACGTCTCGCCCAGTGGTCCACCTCCTGGTACCGTCCTGCTCAGCAAGCCTCAACTACGATCAACGTTGTCCGTCGTCTGCAACCAACACAACGTAGTGCGGGCATAGCCCATGCAGGGGTGAGTATAAGCTACTCAGTAGGGACCCCAAGACCCCTGAAGGTCTCCCAAAATCCACAAAGGATAAACCACAAAGGTAAGGTACAATCACTAAGTAACAACTGACTCTGCTTAGGTATATGCCCATACATATACCTAAGTCATCAATTCCAATACGCTCCAACCTCCGAGACCAAATACAACTCAGTCCACACAGGAAAGTATACGTATTCCACACAGGAAAGCAATACGAAATCCACACAGGATAGCACAACACAATCCACACAGGAAAGAAACAGGATTCAGCTCACACAGGTATACTTTTTCGGATGACGATAAAGATGATCACTGATCCATCTAAGTCGTCGGACCCACGAAGGATCGATAGGTAACTAACCCACGCAATGACCCACACAGGATCGGGACCACACAGGACCTAAAGGCGCTGGTTCACACAGGACCGCTGAGCGCAGACCCACACAGGATCAGACCCACATAGGATCGGGCCCACACAGGACCTGTAGAACTGATCCACGTAGGATCGCTGAGTGCTTTAGTCGTCGTTGTCGAATCCACCAAGGATCTCTGTACTGTCGTCGTCGCAGTCATAGTAGCAGTAGCAGTAGCAGTCGCAGCCAGCTCTAGGGTTCCCGCACACAGCAAGCTCGTTCGGGAGGGTCCGCTCCACGAGCCGAGAGGCTGATACATCAACTGTCACAAAGTCCAGAGTTGATGTATCCAGAAGTTCCGTATCGTCAACAGGAACTCAACGCAACAGACGGCGCGTCAATCGGACGCCCGGTCTGAGAGTTATTAGTGTTTTCGTCCCAGGGGCCCAGTTGGTTTTTAAGGCAAAACCAACCCGACCATACTCCACCTGCGTCCAAACCTTGGGCAGAGTATGCCAAAAGATCTGTCTCACTAAGAGGAACTCAACAAAGCTGATGGCACGTCAATCGGACGTCCGTAGCTCAAGATATGAGTGTTTCCGCTCTGAGGGCCCGGTTGGTTTCGTGCACGAACCAACCCGGCCGAAATAAAAGTATTCCGAAACCTTGATTTCGATATGCCAAGATGAACATCTCGATCCAAGGATCACATCGCCACTGACGGCGCGTCGTTTGGAATTCAGTAGCCCGAGTTATGGGCATTTGAATCCAAACCGCTCGGTAACGGGGGTTTCGGGCTCGGGTCGTCCCGGCCCGAGACCCCCCCGGATGGCCCAAACCGGGTCGACCCACCTCGGACAGATTTGACCCGGCCCGGCCCGGCCCGGCCCGGCCCGGCCCGGCCTTGCCTGGTGAACCAGCCAGGCGCGCCGGTTCGGCGCAAGGCAGCGCGCTGGGTGCGCTGCCAGCTCGGCCAAAGGCCGAGCTCGCTAGAAAAACGGGGGGCCACCTGCCCCCCATTATGAAACTGGCCCCCCTCATTATGGGGGGCCAATTAAGCAACCCGGGGGAATTTAATTCCCCCGGTTTCCACCAATCTGGACGGCCCGACCTGGCCGGCCGGCTTCTTCTCAACAGGACCGGAAAGGGCTGGTCCTCTTCCGTCATCCGACACCGGCGGCCCGGCTGGCCGCCGGTCATCACGTCCCGCCGCGGCCCGGAACCGGCCGCGGCCTTCGTCGTCCGGCGCGGTGCGACGGCACCGCGCCCCTCCGCCGCGGCCCCGCTCTGGCCGCGGTGCCTTCGGTTTCTTTCGACGCGGCGCGACAGCATCGCGTTCATGATAATCTTTCCACGGCGCGGCGCGACGGCGCCGTGAAATAATTGTCGTGTGATTCCCGCGTGGTGCGACGACACCACGCCATCTCGTTCCATCCGCAAGAAATATTCAAGAACAAAGGAGGGGGGGTTCGGCCGTGTTTGTGTGTTCCGGCCCCCCTCTCGTTAAACGATAACACATAATCGTTCTTCCTCAAGTTTGTCATGCTAGAACCAAGAACGGAAAATAATTAAATAAAGCAACAACAAACCCCTACCTCGGTTTCAAGAACGATGTTCGTCAACGACCCCCAGATGACGAGTCTCACGGTGGTCGGCGTCACGGGAAAAGGACGTCGATGTCGGGAAGCGAGGATTCAAAGTTATTTGACGGCGATTTCATCGCGGGAAACCGTCGCGGAAGAGATGATGCGGAAGAAGTACGTCACGTCGTGGATACGGCGTTACGGAAGGACCGTGTTCTTCGATGGAGAGATTCTTCGTTGAAGAACGGCGTTCTTCGCGTTCTTCGTTGAGTTTGAAGAAGAAGAAGAAAGCTCCAAATTCTCTCAAGGTGGTAAGAGAATTCTAACCAAAATAAAATAAGCTTAAGCCTTATTTTATTTACACAACTAGACAACTTTGAATTTCAAAGGTTTGAAATTCAAAAATAACTCAATTAATTAACCAAGTTGTCAAGTTAATTAAAGAGGAGTTATAGGGTGTTTTAAAAGAGAAGATGAAGTGGTAGGGTTCTTGTGGGCCCCACCACACTTAATCCTCTCAAGGGAGGTTAAGTGGATGTGGGTCCCACCCCTAAATCCCTTTGGGAGGAGTTAACCAACAAGTTAAAAATAAAATGTGTTTCCACATTTTATTTAACTTCTTTTAATTTTTCCCAAAACTAAATTTCATTCCGCATAAAACACAACCTCTGAAAAGGTCTCCTTAAGCGAAAATCGGCACTGCGAGTTCATTGGTGCCCTCGAAATTCGTTTCCGGGCACCGGTTCAAAAGTTAGAAATTCCCGCTCGTTCGTTCACTGAACGTGCCCGATCCAAACTTCGGAAATTGATTCCGGGCACTCCGGGCTTCGGAATCAGGTGCCGTCAGAAACAACGCTTTTGTAAAATTCCAAAGAAAATTAAGAAAAAATTTCCCTTGAATTTTACGGGTCTTTACAATAAACCCTAAAAACCACTAAAATACCCAAAAAACCCTAAAACACACTAAAAATCCTTACAAGCCCTATCAATCCCAAAATAAACAAATAAACCCGTAAAACCCCTAAAAAACATTAAAAAGCCATTAGATGCCATAAAAAACCATAAACACCTGTTAACAACCCTTAAAAACCCTAAAAACACTACAAACCATAAACAACCATTAAAACCCAAAAAAGGCTTCAAATAGACACATAAACCCAAAAACATTACATTAACCCTAAAAAATACAGCAGAAACCCTAAAAACGCAACATATACCAAAAAATGCAACATAAACCCAAAAAACGCTACAAAAACCCGAAAAGCAATAAATAAACCCTAGAACTGTAAAATAAACCCAAAAAAACACAACATAAACCCAAAAAAATGCAACATAAACATTAAAAAATGCTACAAAAAACCTAAAAACACTATATAAACCCTAAAAACACTAAATGAACCCTATAAACGTTACATAAAACCTACAAAATGCAATATAAATGCTACATCACCCATAAAAACGAAACATAAACCCAGAAAACTCAACATAAACCCTAAAAAATACTACATAAAACCGAAACCCTAAACACACTACCTAAACCCAATAAACGTTACATAAATCCAAAAAATGATACATAAAACCTAAAACGGTTAACTAAACCCTAAAAAGGAAACATAAACACTAAAAATGCTACATAATCTTTAATAACGCTACACAAACCCTAAAAAATGCTACAAAATTTTCAAAGACTCTTCAAAACCCTCAAAAATATTAAACACTAATATACCATAATATAAAAAATTAAACCCTAATAAACCCCTAATAAACACCTAAAACCACTAAAGCCACAAACAATGCTACATAAACCCTAACAGTTTCTAAAAAACCTAAAAATGTTTCAAAACCCACAAAAAAAACAAAACACCAAAAAAATGCTAAAATAACCCTAACAAAGCATAAAAAAATCCAAACACATCCATAAAACCCAAAAAAACACATTAAACCCCAAACAACTCAAACAAACAGTAACAAAACCAAAATACCATAACAAAACCTAAAAAACCCTAACAACCTCTAATAAACCCTAATAACCACTAATAAACCCTAATAACCCATAAAACCCACCATTAAACCCTAAAACCCCGAATAAACACTAATATATTGTAATAACCTGTAATAAACCCTAAAAAACTCTATTAGACTATAATAAACACACAAAAATACCTAAAACCCCTAATATACAATTAAAAACACTATTAAACCATAATAAACACTATTAATCACTAAAAACCCTAACAAACCCGACAAAACGCTACAAAAACCTCCAAATAATAGCCTACAAAACCCTACAACCCACTAATAAACCCTAACAAACCCTAATAACCCCAAAATAAATCATAACAAACCCTAACAACCCCAAATAAATTGTAACAAATCCTAACAACGCCAAATAAATCGTAACAAACTAAAACAAACCATAAAAAACCCCTAATAAACCGCAATAAACCCTAAAAATCATAATGAACTCTAATTAATCGTAATAAACCCATATACATGTTACTAAACCCTAATAAATAAAATAAAACCTAATAAACCATAATAAATCATAAATAACCCTAAAAAGGGTTGATCAAACCTAGAGAAATCTATTAATGCCTACAAAATCCCAATAAAACCCTAATTTACAATAAAAAATGATAATAAACTGTAACAAATCCTAACAAAAACTAATAAACCCTAAATAACCCAAATAAACCCTAAAAACCATATTAAACACTAATGAACACTAAAAACCCCAAAGAACCCAAAAAATGCTAAAACACATTATTTAAACACTAAAAACCGTTACAATACCCAAACAAACCATAAAACACACTAAAAACCCTAATAACCCCTATCAATCCAAAAAAAAACAAATAAACCCATAGAAACCCCCAAAAACCATTACAAAGCCATCAGATACCATAAAAAACCATAAAACTCTGTTAACAACCCTTAAACACCCTAAAATAACTAAAAACCATAAACAACCATTAAAACTCTAAAAAGGCATCAAATAGATACATAAACCCTAAAAACATTACATAAACCCTAAAAAATGTAACAAAACCCCTAAAATGCAACATAAACCAAAAAACGCAACATAAACCCAAATAATGCTACATAAAACCTAAAAGCACTACATACACCCTAGAACTGTAACATAAAACCTAAAAACACAACATAAACGCTAAAAAATGCAACATTAACATTAAAAAAACTACATAAAACCAAAAAACACAATATAAACCCTAAAATAGTCCACAAACCCTAAAAACGTTACATAAACCCTAAAAAATTCAACATAAACACTAAATCGCCTCTAAAAATGCTACATAAACCCTAAAAATGAAACATAATACAAAAAAAATGCTACATAAATCCTAAAAACTAAAAATGATACCTAAACCCTAAAAACATTACAGAAACCCTACAAATGATACATAAAATCTAAAACTACCAACTAAACCCTAAAAACGCTACATAAACACTAAAAATGCTACATAAACTCTAACAACTCTACACAAACCCTAAAAAATGGTACAAAAACCCTAACGACGCTTTAAAACCCTGAAAAATATTAAACCCAAATAAACCATAATATAAAAATTTAATAAACCCCTAATAAACTCTAATAATCCTTAAAAACACATTATAATCCCTAAAATCCTAAGAAACTCTACTCGGCCCTAATAAGACCCCAAAAATACTTAATAAACACTAATAAATGATAATAAAACCTAATAAACCCTAAAAACACGTTACGAAAACCTAAAAAACCCTAACCAACCCTAATAGACACTAATAAACACTAACAAACCCCATTAAACCCCAAAACCCTAAAAGGCCCTAATAAACCATATATAACACCAAATAAACCCTTCTCAGCCCTAAAAAAACCTTAACACACAATAATAACCCCTAATAAAACCCTACAAAACCCTAAAAAAGAAAAAATGAAAGTATACTTTAAAAATACTAGACACCATGATAAACTCTAATATAACCTAATAAACCCAAAAAGCGCTCACAAATAATAAAAAACGATCACAAACAATAAAAACGTGCTATATTACCTAAACAACCTAAAAACACTACTATAACCTAATAAATACAAAAAACGCTAATATTCCATAAAAATCCCTAGAACCCCTAATAAACCATTATAAACTCCAATATAACCAATGAAACCCTAAAAAGCTCAAAAAAAAAACAAAATGCTCACAGACAATAAAAACACGCTATTTTATCTAAAAAGACCTAACAAACACTAATATAACCTAATAAAACAAAAAAACTAATAAACCCCTAACAAACCCTAATAAACACTAAAAATCCCTAATAAAACCTAATAAAAACGAATGAACCCTAATAAAACCCTAAAAATACCTTCTCAGCCCTAATAAACCTAGAAACACCATAACAAAACCTAATAAAATCCATCTAAACCCCAATAAACAAAAAAAATGCAAACAAACAATGAAAAAACCCTAGAAACCCTAATAAACCATAATAAATTCAAATAAAATCTAATAAACCATTAAAAAAACTCACAAACACTAAAAACAAGCTAATAAATCCTAAAAATCATAACAAACCCTTATATATGTTAACAAAAATCAAAAAACACTAATATACCCTAATAAAAACACTAACAAACCCTAGTTAACCCAAAAAATCCCTAACAAACCCTAATAAATCGTATTCAACCCTAATAAACCCTAATAAAACCTTAAAGTTACCGACTCAACCCAAATAAAACCCTAAAAATATATACTCAAACCTAATAATACTTAACACGCCATAATAAACCATAATAAACCCCACTAAAACCTAAAAAATGAAAATATACCATTAAAAAGCCCTAAAACCCCTAATAAATGCTAATAAAACCTAACAAAGCTTAAAAAAACTAATAACCCTGAATAAATACTACTAAACACTAAAAAACCATAATAAACTATAATAAACCCTAATAAATCCTAAACATACCCAAATATACTGTAATATACCATAATATACCATAATAAATCCAAATCAATCCTAATAAAACCCTAAAAATACCTAATAAACCCTAATAAACCTTGACACACCATAATAAACCCTAATAAAATCCTAATAACCCTCACCAAACCCTGAAAAATGCTAATTTACCTTTAAAAAACCCTAAAACCATAACAAACCATAATAAATGTTAATAACACCTAAAAATCCTAAAAATGATAGTAAACCCTAAAAATACCTCTAATAATGATAGTAGTAATAATTCATATGCATTTTCATGATTTAAATAATACATCATAATGCATGTACATGAGCAGATGCAAGCGCATTTGCATGTGAATGATAATAAATAATAAATAATAAATAATAACGCGTGTGAATTGCATGTGTATGTGCATGTGCATGTGAATGATAACAAATAACAACGCACAACCAAGTGCATGTGCATGTGAATGTGCATGTGCATGGTAATAAACAATAAATAATAACAAAGTCCACATGAATGTGCATTTTCATGTGAATGATAACAAATAATAAATAATAACACATGTGATAATAGAATAACGCAAGTGCATTGCGTGTGCACGTTCATGAGAATAAAAAATAATAACACATGTGATAATAGAATAACGCAAGTGCATTGCATTTTCACGTGCATGGTAATAAATAATATATAATATCACACGTGTATGTGTATTTACATGTAATGATAATAATAATGACGCATGCACATGCATGTTAATAAATAATAAATAACAACGCATGTGCATGTTCATTTGTATTTGACGATACAAACAACAACAACAACAACAATAATTATAATATAATAACGAAAATGCATTGCATGTTCACGTGGATAGTAGTAAATAAAAAATAAATAACAATAAATAAGAATGCACATGCATGTGCATGTGCATTTACATTTGATAAAAATATTAATAATACTAATTGTAATAATAATAATAATAATAACACATGCACGTGCCTGAAAATAAATAATAAATAACAACACATAGGAATGTGGATTTTCATGTGATAATGATAATAATATTGATAATGGAAATAATAATATTAATAATAATAATTTTGATAATAATAAGAATAATAAAAATAAAATAATAATAGAAGTGCATTGCATATGTAGTAGTAGTGATAATAGTAGTAGTAACGATGCATCTGATAATAGAATTTTTCATGTGCATTACGAGTGCACGTGCATGGTAATAAATAATAACGTGCGTGTATTTCATTTGCATGTGATGATGATGACGATGATAATAATAATAATAATAATAATAATAATAATAATAATAATAATAACACATGTGATAATTGAATAACGCACGTGCATTAAATGTTTGTGTTTATTTATTTGCATGAGCATTTTCCCGTGCATTTTCTTGTGATGATAACAACAACAACAACCACAATAATAATAACAACAATAAGAATAACAATGTATGTGATAATAAAATAACGTGTGTGCATTGCATGTGCACGTGAATGGTAATAAAAAATAAATAATAATACACGTGCATGTGCAGGTGCATGTGCATGAGATGATAATAATAATAACAATAATAATAACAACAATGCATGTGATAATAGAATAATGTATGTGCATTGCATGTGCAGTGCATGATAATAAATAATAACTCATAGCGCACATGGTGATAATAATAACAATAATAGTAATATTAATAATAATAGTTCATGTGATAATATAATAACACACATGTATTGAATATGCGCGTGTATGGTAATAAATAATAATGCACGTGAATTTGCATTTGCATTTGCATTTTATGATGATAACAATAATAACAATAATAGTAATAATAACTATAAGAATACAAATGCATGTGATAATAGAATAATGTAGGTGCATTGTGTGTGCACGTGCTTGGTATTAAATAATAACGGACGTACATGTGCATTTGCATGTGATGATAAATATAATAATAATAATAATAGTAACACTAATAATAATATCCACAACAACAATAACTTATGCACGTGCATGGAAAAAAATAATAAATAATAAATAATAACGCATGTGCATCTGCATTTTCATGTGACAATAATAATAATAATAATAATAATAACCACAATAATGATAGTTATAATAATGATAATGAGAAAAATGATAATTATAATTATGATAATAATAACGTGTGTGATAATCGAATAACACACGTCCTAACAAACCCTAAAAAACTAACAAACCCTAACAACCACTAATAACCCCTAAGAACCACTAATAAACCCCAATAAGACCTGAAACCCACTATTAAACCCTAAAACCCAAATAAACACTAATAAATCAAAATAACCTTTTATAAACCCTAAAAACCCCTATTAGATATTAATAAAAGCTACAAATGTCCGAAAACCCCCAATATACAATAAAAAACACTATTGAACCATAATAAATCCTAATAATCACTAAAAACCCTAACAAACCCGATAAAACACTACAAAACCCACCAAATAGTAGCCTACAAAACCCTACAACCCGCTAATAAACACTAACAAACCCTAATAACCCCATAAAAAATCGTAACAAACCCTAACAACCCCAAATAAATCATAACAAATCCTAACAACGCCAAATAAATCATAACAAACTGAAACAAACCATAACAAACCCCTAATAAACCGGAATAAACCCTAACAAATCATAATAAACCCTAATAAATCGTAATAAACCCAAATACACATTAATAAACCCAAATAAATAAAATAAACACTAAGAAACCCCAATAAATCCAAAATAACACTAAAAAAGTTTGATAAACCCTAGAAAAATCTATTAATGCCTACAAAATCCCACTAAGACCCTAATATACAATAAAAATTCTAATAAACCATAAAAAATCCCAAAGAACACTAATAAACCCTAAAGGACCCGAATAAACCCTAAAGAACCATATTAAAATCAAAGCCTAAAGAACCCAAAAAACGCTAAAACACATTACATAAACCCTAAAAACTACTACAATACCCAAACCCTAAAACACACTAAAAAACACTAACAACCCCTATCAATCCCGAAAAAAATAAACCCTTAAAACCCCCCCAAAACCCATTGAAAGCCCATCAAATACCATAAAAACCACAAACACCTGTTAACAACCCAAAAACCCACTACAAACCATAAACAACCATTAAACCCTAAAAAGGCAAAAAATAGATACATAAACCCAAAAAACGTTACATAAACCCTATAAATGCAACATAAACCCTAAAAACACAACATAAACCCAAAAAATGAAACATAAACCCAAAAAATGCTACATAAACCCAAAAAGCACTACATAAATTCTAGAACTGTAACATAAACCCTAAACAACACAACATAAACATTAAAAAATGCTACATAAAACCTAAAAACACAACATTAACCCCAGAAACACAACATGAACCCTAAAAACGTTACATAAACCATAAAAAATGCAACATAAACACTACATCACCCCTAAAAAGCGCTACATAAAACCAGAAAACCTAACTTAAATCCTAAAAAATGCAACATAAAACCTAAACCCTAAACACGCTACATAAACCCTAAAATTGTTACATAAACCCAAAACAATTCTACATAAAACCTAAAACTGCTAACTAAACCCTAAAAGCACTACATAAACACTAAAAATGCTACATAAACTCAAACAATGCTACACAAACACTAAAACATTCTACAAAACCCCTAATTATGCTTCAAAACCCTCAAAATATTAAACCTAATATACCATAATATAAAAAATTAAACCCTATTAATCCCCTAATAAACTCTAATAATCCCTAAAAACATCATATAATCCCTAAAAACCCTAAGAGACTCTACTCAGCCCTTTTTAAAACACAAAAAAACTCCTAATAAACCCTAATAAATGATAATAAAACCTAATTAATCCTAAAAACACGTTATGAAATCTTAAACAACCCTAACCAACCCTAATAGACACCAATAAACACTAATAACCCATAATAAACCCCAAAAAACCCTAAAAATCCTTAATAAACCATAAATAAATCCAAATAAACCCTACTCAACCCTAACAAACCTTAACACACCAAAATCACCCCTAATAAAACCCTACAAAACCCTAATAACGAAAAAAATTCTAGTATACCTTAAAAATCTCTAGAAACCCTGATAAACTCTAATAAAACCTAATAAACCCTAAAAACGCACACAAACAATAAAACAATTGGTCACAAACAATAAAAACATGCTATATTACCTAAAAAGTCCTAAAAACACTAATATAACCTAAAAAAGACAAAAATGCTAATATACCTAAAAAAATCCCTAGAAACCATAATAAACCATAATACACTCAAATATAACCTAAGAAACCCTAAAAACACTCACAAACAAAAACAAAATGCTCAAAAACAATAAAAACTCTATATTATCTAAAAAGACTTAACAAACACTAATATAACCCAAAAACAAAAAAAAAACTAATGAACCCCTAACAAACCCTAATAGACTCTTAAAATCCATAATAAACACTAATAAAAACTAATAATCCCTAATAAAACCATAATAAAACCCAAAAAATACCTTATTAACCTTAATAAACCTTGACACACCATAATAAAACCTAATAAAACCCAACTAAACCCCAATAAACAAAAAAACGCTAACAAACCATTAAAAAGCCCTAGAAACCCTAATAAACTATAATAAATTCTAATAAAACCTAATAAAACATAAAAAATGCTCACAAACACAAAAAACAGGCTAATAAAACCTAAAAAGTCATAAAAACCCCTCATATATATTAACAAAAAATAAAAAAACACTCATATACCCTAACAAAAACAATAACAATCCTATGTAAACCCTAAAAATCCCTAAAAACCCTAATAAACACTACTCAACTCTAATAAACCCTAATAAAACCCTAAGGATACCTACTCAACCGTAATAAAACCCTAAAAATACCTACTCAACCCTAATAAACCTTAATACACTATAATAAACCCTAATAAACCCCACTAAACCCTAAAAAATGAAGATATACCATTTAAAAGCGCTAAAACCCCTAATAAATTCTAATAAAACCTAATAAAGCTTAAAAGCACTAATAAACCCTAATAAACACTACTAAACCCTAAAAACGCAAATATACCCTCTTAAAAACTAATAAAACATAATGAATGATAATAAACCCTAATAAATCCTAAACATACACAAATATACCATAATATACAATAATATACCCTAATAAACCCACCTAAATCCTAATAAAACCCTAAAAATACTTAATAAACCCTAATAAAACTTAACACTCCATAATAAACCCTAATAAAATCCTAATAACCCCCACCAAACCCTAAAAAACACTAATATTCCATTAAAAAAATCATAAAACCCTCACAAACCATAATAAATGTTAATAGTACCTAAAAATTCTAAAAAAAATTCTAAACCCTAAAAATACCACTAATAATAATAGTAGTAGTAATAACGCACATGCAATTGTATATGCATGTGCATGGTTTAAATAATAAATCATAATGCATGTGCATGTGCATATGCCTGCGCATTTTCATGTGAATGATAATAAATAATAAATTATAAATAATAATGCATGTGAATTACATGTGTATGTGCATGTGCATGTGAATGATAATAAAAAATAAATAATAATGCACATCTAAGTGCATGTGCATGTGCATGTGCATGGTAATAAACAATAAATAATAACTAAGTCCACATGAATGTGCATTTTCTAGTGAATGATAATAAATAATAAATAATAACACATGTGATAATAGAATAATGCAAGTGATTTTTCATTTACATGTAATGATAATGATAATGACGCATGCACGTGAATGGTAATAAATAATAAATAACAACGCACATGCATGTGCATTTGTATTTGATGATATAAACAAAAATAATAATTATTATTATTATAATTATAATAATAAGAATTATTATTATTATTATATAATAACGCAAGTGCATTTCATGTGCACGTGCATAGTAGTAAATAATAAATAAATTATAATAATTAAGAATGCACATGCATGTGCATGTGCATTTACATTTTATGATAATAATGATAATACTAAATGTAATAATAATAATAAAGCGTGCACGTGCATGGTAATAAATAATAATCAATAATTCACATGCATGGGCATTTTCATGGGATAATGATAATAATAATAATAATAATAATTGTGATAATAATAATGATAATAATAAAAGAATACTACAAGTGAATTGCATATGCACATGCATGGTAATAAATAATAATTAATAATGCACGTGCATCTACATTTTATTGCGATGATAGTAATAATAACAGAAGTAGTAATAATAGTAGTAGTAGTGGTGATAATAGTAGTAGTACCAATGCATGTGATGATAGAATATTTCATGTGCATTACGTGTACACGTGCATGGTAATAAATAAAAACACTCGTGCATTACATTTGCATGTTGTGATGATGATGATGATAATAATAATAATAATAATAATAACGCATGTGATAATAGAATAATGCACGTTCACTGAATGTGCGTGTATGTGCATTCTCATGTGCATTTTCAAGTGATGATAATAACAACAACAAAAACAACAACAACAACAACCACAACAACCACAGTAATAATAATAACAATAATAATAACAACGCATGTGATAATAATATAACGTGTGTGCATTGCATGTGCACATGAAAGGTAATAAAAATATAATAATAATGCACGTGCATGTGCATGTGCATGTGGATGAGATGATAATAATAATAACAACAACAACAAATTTAATAAGTTATAGTTGTTTGAAAAAATAGCAGATAGGACAAAAATGTTAGAAATGCAGACTCGAAAATCCCAACAAATCATAGAGTCATCGAAAAAGTCATAACTTCTTCTTTGGGTGTCCATTTCTGCTCCGTGAATAGTCAAATTGAATCTCATGGAATTAAATATGTTAAAAATACGTGTCGGAGGCTATACAGACATATAGATCATAAATTATGACCATTTTAAGAAACAATTTACATGGATCCGTACACGGAAATGGTGTTTTGGAGGACATCTGATTGGTTTATGGGATTTTAGGGTCTCAAACATGACTTTAACTCTGTCTAAGTCATCCTTCTTTGTATATCTCTTCGCTACTTTCGATTTGATATGTGGTAGAGATCAAACGGACAACCGGAGCGAAAATTATGGGCGTTTGATGTTGGATTTTTTAGATCGGAATAACTAATATATATTATATTTCTTTGATCTTCCCATAGTTTCTACAAAACTTGGTTTTCACTCATCTCAGAATCTTCGATTTGACTGGTCACTATGCTCAAACAGACACCCAAAGGAGAAGTTATTCCTATTTAAGTGAGTGGCGGGTTTCTTAGGTTTTTAGGCGCTAGGAGAGTAACACAATTTTAAACGACAATAACTTTGTCTATGTGAGTTTATTTTGGCTCTACCACATATCTAATCGAATATTGTGAAAAGATACACACTATGGTAACCACTGGAACCCTTTCTGACATTCCTCAACCACCAAAAAGACACAAAATCCCATTGGATGGTCAAAAGAATGGCTTCTACTCTCCGTTTTGCAATAACTTCTTCTATGGGTGTTCGTTTTGCATCTACCACATATCAAATCGAAGATTGCAACTAGACCTACACTCTTATAACCACTGAATCACCTTCTCACATCCTTTAAGGCCCAAAAAGGTAATTAAACCCTCTAAAAGACCATAAATTCTTCTCCTCGAGTTCGTTTTTCCTCTACCATGTATCAAATCAAAGCTTTTGACAAGATGTACACATCTGTGACCCATAGAAACACCTTATCAAGTTCTTAAAGTCTAAAAAGGTCCTTATGTCCTCCAAATGACCATAACTTATGCTCTACACTACTGGAAAATGACCCTATACCCACGGTTTGGAAGAAAACCGTGGGTATAGGGTAGCCCTATACCCACGGTTTTGGAAAACCGTGGGTATAGGGTAGCCCTATACCCACGGTTTTGGAAGACCGTGGGTATAGGTGTGGTATGTGAACCTATACCCACGGTTTTGAAAAACCGTGGGTATAGGTCACTTATACCCACGGTTTTTCATAAAACCGTGGGCATAGTTTTTCATTGAAGACCTATACCCACGGTTTTCTAAAACCGTGGGTATAAGTAATTTTTTTTTCATGTTCTATACCCACGGTTCTTGTCAAACCGTGGGTATAGAGTTTTTCCGATGACCTATACCTAAGGTTTGTGAAAACCGTGGGTATTGTGTTTTTTTTAAAGAGCTATACCCACGGTTTTAGAGAACCATGGGTATAGGTTTCCCGTATTATGGCGGGAAAAGAAAAATTACGCGGGACCTAAAAAATTATTTAGCGGGAACACAATAATCATTTAAATAATTACAAATATAAAAAAACTTACACATATAATATGTCTGGTACAGTTGGATAATCTTCTGATTAATATAGCGCGGGTCTGCTGTTCGATTCCCGGTGGTATCTTTTTCTAATAAATATGATTTATTAATATAAATAGATAAATTTATAGCTTTATAAATAAAACTTAGCTAGGTCAGTCGGTTAGGCTGTTCGGTCGGGCAGTACAGGTCGGCGGTTCGATTCCCTTACACCGAATGTTTTATATACGCGACTGACATTAATATATTTAGATAGATATATTATATATATACAAAAAGCGGTGTTGCGTCGGTTGGTTTGAGCGCATATTCTCAGTACGCGGGATGCGAGATCAAATCCCCCCGGGGTTCGAATTTCTCCGCACAAGTTTTTTAATCGTGGTGAGTCTATATTAATATATATAATATAATGTTAGTATATATAAACAAACTCAATGTAGTTGAGTTGGGCAGCGCGCTGGTTACCTCGAAGCAGATCCCTGGTCGAAACCCTCCACAGACGAGATTTTTGAATTTAATTCGAGATTTTGGAATTTAATTGATTATCCCACGGTTCTCAAATCGTGGGCTAATGTGTGCCACGCTGTACCGCTCCATGACATGGTGTAACCAAACCTATACCCACGGTTCAACCAAACCGTGGGTATAGGTCAAGACCCCTATCCCGACGCCGTTCAGCCGCACGGTTCTCAGAACCGTGGGTATAGCCTATACCCACGGTTTTGGGGGCTATACCCACGGTTTTGAACCGTGGGTATAGCCCGTTTTTCCAGTAGTTCTAGGTGTACGTTTCACCTCTACCACATATCAAATTGAAGCTTTGGACTAGCTCTACACATCTGTGACAACCATGAACAACTAAATAACCATAACAAACCATGAATAACCCCATAAACACTAAAAACCATTAAAAACCATTAAAAACCCTAACAAACCCTAACAAACCCTTACAAACCCAAAAAACCCCAACAAACCCTATCAAACACCAAAAAACCCTAAAAACATAACAAACCCTAAAAAACCCTAAAAACCCTAACAAACACTTACAAGCCCTAACAAACCCCAAGAATCACTAAGAAACCCCAATAAACCCAAAAAAAACTCTAAGAACCCCAAATAACCCCTAAGAGACTATAAGAAACCCTAACAAAACCATAAATACCCTAACAAAACCCTAAGCAAACCTAAGAAACACTAACACACCCTTAGAAACCCTAACACACCCTTAGAAACCCGAACAGACCCTTAGAAACCGTAGCACACCGTTATAAACCCCAACACACCCATAGAAACCCTAACACAACCTTAGAAACCCTTAGAAACCATAGCACACCCATAGATTCCCTAACCTGCCCATAAAAACCCTAACCCACCCTTAGAAACCCTAACCCACCCTTAGAAATCCTAACGAAACCTTAGAAACCCTAAATCACTCTAGTAAGCACTAATAAATCCCAAAAAAACCCTACCAACCAATAATAAACCACAATAAATCCTAAAAAACCCTAAATCCCACTACTAAACCCTAATAAACACTAATAAACCGTAATAAACCCTAAAAACCCTATTAGACCCCAATAAAAGCTACAAAATTCCAAAAAAACCAAATACACAACAAAAATTCTATTAGACCATTCAAAACACTAATATTCACAAAAAAACCCTAACAGAACCGGAAAAACCTGACAGAACCCTAAAGAAAACCTAAAACCCCTAAAATCCCAAAAAACCCTAAAAAACCCAAAAAAACCCTAAAAACCCTAAAAAATCAAGAAAAACCTAAAAAAACCTAAAACCCATAAAACATGAATAAACCAAAAAACCCCGAAAAAAAACCTAAAACCCCTCAAAAAAACAACAAAAAAAACCTCAAAAAATGCTAAAAACTCAAAAAACCCATAAAAATGCTAAAAAAACCTAAAAGACTAAAAATACTAACAAACACCTAAAAACCCTACGAAACCCTTAAAACCCCTAAAACCCCCTAGAAAACCCTACAACCCTCAAAATAAACTCTAATACACCATAAAGAACCCTAAAGAACCCTAAATACCCTAAAGAACCACTAAAGACACTAACAATGCTACATAAACCCTAAAAATTGCTACAAAAAACAAAAAAATGCTTAAAAACCCACAAAACACAACAAAACACCCAAAAATGCTAAAATAACCCCATCAAAGCATAAAAAATCCAAACACACCCATAAAACTTGAAAAAACGCATAAAACACCAAACAACTCAAACAAACCTTAAAAACCATAAAAACCCTAACAAAACCTAAAAACCCTAACAACCACTAATAACACCTAAGAACCACTAATAAACCCCAATAACCCCTAAAACCCACTATTAAACCCTAAAAACTCTAATAAACACTAATAAATCATAATAACCTGTAAAAAACCCAAACAAACTCTATTAGACCCTAATAAACGCTACCAAAGCTCTAAAACCACTAATATACAATAAAAACACTATTAAACCATAATAAACCCAAGTAATCACTAAAAACCATAACAAAATTGACAAAACGCTACAAAAACCTCCAAATAATATCCCACAAAAACCTACAACCCACTAATAAACCCTAACAAACCCTAATAACCCCAAAATAAATTGTAACAAACCCAAAAAAACACAAATAAATCGTAACTAATCCAAACAGCGCCAAATAAATCGCCGCAAACTGAATCAAACCCTAACAAACCTCTAATAAACCCCAATAAACCCTAACAAATCATAATAAACCCTAATAAATCGTAATAAATGAAAATAAATGTTACTAAACCCTAATAAATAACATAAACCCTAATAAACCCTAATAAATCCTAAATAGCCCTACAAATGGTTGATAAACCCAAGAAAAAGCTATTAATGCCTATAAAATCCCAATAAAACCCTAATATACAATAAAAACACTAATAAACTGTAACAAATTCGAAATAACACTAAAAAACCCTAAATAACCCTAATAAACACTAAATGACCTATTAAGCTCTAAATAACACTAAAAAACCCTAAAGAACCCAAAAAATGCTAAAACACATTATTTAAACCCTAAAAACTGCTACAATACCCAAACAAACCCTAAAACACACTAGAAACCCTAACAACACCTAAAAATTCCAAAAATACAAATAAACCCATAACCCCCCCCCCAAAAGCCATCATATATCATAAAAAACCATAAACACCCATTAACAACCCTTAAAAACCTAAAAAAACTACAAACCTTAAACAACAATTAAAACCCTGAAAAAGGATTCTAATAGATACATAAAGACTAAAAACGTTACATAAACCCTTAAAAATGCAACAAAAACACTAATAACGCAACATAAACCAAAAAAGCCAACATAAGCCAAAAAACGCTACATAAAACCAAAAAGCACAACATAAACCCTAGTACTGTAACATAAACACTAAAAACACAACATAAACCCTAAAAAATGGAACATAAACATTAAAAAATGCTACATAAAACCTAAAAACACAATATAAATGCTAAAAACACTACATGAACCCTAAAAACATTACATAAACCCTAAAAAATGCAACATAAACGCTACATCACACCTAAAAACGCTACATAAACCTTGAAAACGCATCATAAATCCAAAAAAATGCTACATAAAACCTAAACTCTTAACACGATACATAAACCCTAAAACAGTACATAAATCCTAAAAATGATACATAAAATCTAAAACTACTAACTAAACCACAAAAACGCTACATAAACACTAAAAATGCTACATAAAATCTAACAACGCTACACAAACCCTAAAAAATGCAACAAAAACCCTAAATTCCTTTTTAAACCTTCCAAAATATTAAACACTGATATGCCATAATATAAAAAATTAAACCCTAATAAACCCCTAATAAACTCAAATAATCCCTTAAAACACCTTATAATCTTTAAAAACCCCATGAAACTCTACTCAACCCTAATAAAACCCCAAAAATACCTAATAAATACTAATAAATGATTATAAAACATAATAAACCCAAAAAACACATTAAGAAAACATAAACAGCCCTAACAAACCCTAATAGACACTAATAAACACTAATAAACACTAATAAACCCCAAACAAACCCTAAAAAATCCCTAATAAACCATAAATAAAGCCAAATAAACCCTACTCATCCCTAAAAAACCTTAACACACCATAATAACCCCTAATAAAACAATACGAAACCCTAATAAAGAAAAAAATCTAGTATACCTTAAAAAATCCCTAAAAACCTTGATAAACACTAATATAACCTAATAATCCCTAAAAACACTCACAAACAATAAAAATGCGTTATATTACTTAAAAAGTCCTTAAAACACTAATATAACCTAATAAAGAAAAAAAATGCTAATATACCATAAAAATCCATAGAAACCCTAATAAACCATAATAAACTCAAATATAACGTAATAAACCCTAAAAACGCTCACAATCAAAAACAAAACACTCACAAACAATAAAAACATGCTATATTATTTAAAAAGACCTATCAAACACTAATATATCCTAATAAAACAAAAAAACTAATAAACAACTAACAAACCTCAATAAACTGTAAAAATCCCAAATAAACCCTAATAAAAAATAATAAACCCTAATAACACCATAATAAAACCCTAAAAATACATTCTTAACCCTAATAAACCTTGACACACCATAATAAAACCTAATAAAACCCAACTAAACCCCAATAAACAAAAAACCCAAAAAACCCATTAAAAAGCCCTAGAAACCCAAATAAACCATAATAAATTCAAATAAAAGATAATAAACTATTAGAAATGCTCACAAACACTAAAAACATGCTAATAAAACCTAATTAGTCATAACAACCCCTCATATATATTAATAAAAATTAAAAAACACTAATATACCCTAATAAAAACACTATTAAAACCGAGTAAACCATAAAAATCTCTAAAAAACCCTAATATACCGTACTCAACCCTAATAAACCCTAATAAAACCTTAAAGATACCGAATAAACCCTAATAAAACTCTAAAAATACCTACTCAACCCTAATAAACCTTAACACACCATAATAAACCATAATAAACCTCACTAAACCCTAAAAAACGCAAATATACCGTTAAAAAGCCCTAAAATCCCTAATAAATGCTAATAAAACCCAACAAAGCTTAAAAGCGCTAATAAACCCGAATAAACATTACTACACACTAAAAAACCCTAATATACCCTCTTAAAAATTAATAAACCATAATTAACCATAATAAACCCTAATAAATCATAAACATACCTAAATATAATATAATATAACATAATATACCATCATATACCCTAATAAACCCATATTTATCTTAATAAAACCCTAAAAATACCTAATAAACCCAAATAAACCTTGGCACACCACAATAAACCCTAATAAAATCCTAATAACCCCCACCAAACCTTTAAAAACACTAATATACTATTAAAAAACCTTAAAATCCTAACAAACGATAATAATTGTTAATAACACCTAAAAATCTGAAAAAATGATAGTAAACCATTAAAATACCTCTAATAATAATAGTAGTAATACTGCACGTGCATGCGCATATGTATGTGCATGGTTTAAATAATAAATCATAATGCACGTTCTTGTGCATATGCATGCGCATTTGCATGTGAATGATAATAAATTATAAATTATAAATAATAACGCATGTGAATTGCATGTGTATGTGCATGTGCATGTGAATGATAATAAATAATAAATAATTACACAAATACAAGTGCATGTGCATGTGCATGTGCATGTGCATGCTAATTAACAATAAATAATAACCAAGTCCACATGAATGTGCATTTGCATGTGAATGATAATAAATAATAAATAATAACACATGTTATAACAGAATAACGCACAGGCATTGCATGTGCACGTGCATAAAAATAAATAATAATAATAAAACATGTGATAATAGAATAACGCAAGTGAATTACATTTTCATGTGCATGATAATAAATAATATATAATAATGCAAGTGAATGTTCATTTACATGTAATGATAATGATAATGACACATGCACGTACATGGTAATAAATAATAAATAACAACGCACGTCCATGTGCATTTGTATTTGATGATACAAACAACAACACCAGCAAGAATAATAATAATAATAATAATAACAGAAAAATTCAAGTTCATTTCATGTGGACGTGCATAGTAGTAAATAATAAAAAAAATTAATAATAATGCACATGTATGTGCATGTGCGTGTACATTTGATGACATTATTAATAAAACTAATTGTAATAATAATAATAATGCATGCACGTGCATTGTAATAAATATTAAATAACAATGCACATGCTTGTGCATTTTCATGTGATAATGATAATAATAATAATAATAATGATGATAATAATAATAATAATACAAACTATGATAATAATAATAATAATAATAATAATAAAATAATAATAATAAAAGTGCATTGCATATGCACGTACATGGTAATAAATAATAAAAAATAACGCACGTGCATCTACATATGCATGTGATGATAGTAATTATAACAGCAGTAGTAATAATAGAATATTGCATGTGCATTACGTGTGCATGTGTGTGGTAATAAATAATAACTCCCATGCATTGCATTTGCATGTGATGACGATGATAATAATAATAATAATATTGTTGTTATTATTATTATTATTATTAACAACACATTTGATTATAGAATAATGCATGTTCATTGAATGTGCGTGTATGTGCATTCGCATGTGCATTCGCATGTGATGATAACAACAAAAACAACAACAACAAAAACCACAATAATAATAATAATAATAATAATAACAATGCATGTGATAATAAAATAACATGTGTGCATTTCTTGTGCAGGAGCATGGTAATAAAAATATAATAATAACACACGTGCATGTGCATGTGAATTTGCATGAGATGATGATAATAATAATAATAACAACAGTAATAATAAGTTATAGTGGTATGAAAAAATAGCAAAGACAAAAGTGCTAGAAATGGTGTCTTGAAAAACCTAACAAATCCCAAATCCATTAAAAAAGGCATAACTTCTTCTTCAGGTGTCCATTTCCGCTCTGTGAATAGTCAAACTAAATCTCATGGAACGAACTAAAATAAAAACAAGTTCCAGAGGACGAACAAACACACATATCAAATGTTATTACCATTTAAAGAAAAAATTGATAGGGATCCGGACATGGAAATGAAGTTTTGGAGGCCTTCTGTTGGTTTTTGTGATTTTAGGGTCTGAAACATGAGTTTAACTCTATTCAAGTTATCCTTCTGTGTTGATCTCTTCGCTGCCTTCGATTTTATATGTGGTAGATCTCAAACAGACAACCGGAGTGAAATTTATGGCCATTTGAAGTTGGAATTTTCTTTGGAGTGGTATAACTAACATATCTTCTATTTCTTTGATCTTCCCACAGTTCCGATTAGACTTGGTCCTCACTCATCTCACGAACATTGATTTTACTAGTCACAACACTCAAATGGACACCCGAAGGAGATAACAATGCCAATTTTAGTGATTTGCGCGTTTCATAGGTTTTTAGGCGCTAGGAGGGTTGCTCAATTTAAAAGGACAATAACGTCTGCTACGGGTGTTCATTTTGGCTCTACCACATATCAAATCAAATACTGTGAAAAGATACACACTCTCGTAACCAATGGAACCCTTTCTAACATTCATCTACCCCCAAAAAGACCCAAAATCCCTTTGGATGGTCAAAAGATTGGCTTCCTGTGTCTGTTTTGCAATAACTTCTTCTATGGGTGTCTGTTTTTCCTCTACCACATATCAAATCGAAGCATGAGACTAGACATACACTCATATAACCACTGAATCACCTTCTCACATCCTTGATGGCCCAAAAAGGTGCTTAAATGCTCCAAAATACCATAACTTCTACTCCGGGAGTCCGTTTTGCCTCGACCATATATCAAATCGAAGCTTTCGACTAGATATACACATATGTGACCAATAATAACACCGTATCACCTTTTTAAAGACCCAAATGGTCATTAAGTCATCCAAGTGACCATAACATCTTCTCTAGGTGTCCGTTTCACCTCTATCACATATCAAATTGAACCTTGTGACTATCTCTACACATCTGTGACAACCATGAACAACTAAATAACCCTAAAAAACCATGAATATCCCCATAAGAACTAAAAACCATTAAAAACATGCAAAAACCTAAAAAACCCTAACAAACCCTATCAACCCTAAAAACACCAAACCCCTAAAAAACATAAAAAACCTTAAAAACCCTAGAAAACCCTAAAAAGCCCGAACAAACCCCAAGAAGCACTAACAAAACCCCAATAAACACAAAAAACCCAAAGAAACACTAAAAACCACTAAGAAACCATAAGAAACCCTAACATGACCCTAAAAACCCTAAAAACCCCAAAAAACCTAATTAAACCTAAGAAACACTAACACGCCCTTAGAAACCCTAACACACCCTTAGATTCCCGACATACCCTTAGAAACCCTAGCACACCCTTAAAAACCCCAACACACACATTGAAACCCTAAAACAAACTTAGAAACCCTCAGAAACCATATCACAAACATAGAAACCTTAACCGACCCATAAAAACCCTAACCGAGCCTTAGAAACCCTAACACACAATTAGAAACCCTAACAAACCCTTAGACACAGTAAATCACTCTATTAAGAACTATTAAATCCTGACAAACCCTACCAACTAATAATAAACCATAATAAACACTAATAAACACTAATAAATCGTAATAAACCCTAAAAATCCAATAGACAACAATAAAATCTAAAAAATACCTAAAAACCCAAATATACAACAAAAACACTATTAAACCATTCAAAATGAAAATACTCACAAAAAACCCTATCAAACCTTGTAAAACCTGAAAAAACCCAAAAAAACCAAAAAAAACCCTAAGAACCCTAAAACCCTAAAAAATCCTAAAACCCCTAAAAAATCCTAAAAAACCCTAAAATCCCTAAAACAAAAAAACTGAAACAAACTAAAAACAAACCCAAAAAACCCTAAAAAACCTATAAAACGCTCAAAAATCCAAAAAACCTAAAAACCACTAAAAATTATAATAAACACTAAAAAGCCTAAAAATTCCTAACAAAAACCTAACCAACCCTATAAAACCATTAAAAACCCTAAAATCCCCTAGAAAACCCTAAAACCACAAAAGAAACACTAATACACCCTAAAAACCCTAAAAAACCTAAAACCCATAAAGAACACTAAAGAAACACTAAATCCACTAACAACACTACATAAACCCTATCAATTGCTACAAAAAACACGAAAAATGCTTCAAAACACAAAAAAAACCCCAAAAAGATAAAATAACCCTAACAAAGCATAAATATCCAAACACACCCATAAAACCCAAAAAACACATGAAAACCCAAACAACTCAATCAAACCATAACAAACCCTAAAAACCTAAAAAAACATAACAAACCCTAAAAACCACTAATAAACCCTAAGAACCACTAATAAACCCTAATAACCCATAAAACCCACTATTAAACAGGCAGGATATGTCTTATCAATTCTGTTGTCACCTCAATGTTTGCTCATACCTTCTCTATCTATAAGTGGCCAGTCAGCTTAATTAAATCCCTTCAAGCCAAGATCCGGAACTTTTCATGGACAGGCTGTATTAATGAAAGGAAATTGATCATTGTTTCCTAGAATGAATGCATCAAACCACTTGAAATGGGGGGGCTAGGCATTAAGGATCTCAGGATCTTCAATGATGCCTTGTTGGACAAATTCACATGGAATCTTTTCACACACAGAGAGGGTGATTTGGACTTTCTCAAAGAATGCTTTACTGGGAAACTGTGTAATGGTTATACTGTGTACATGCTCTCCTCTGTCTGGACAACAGTTAAATACTCGTATAAGGACATTGTCTCTCAATCTACTTGGGCTGTCTCGAGGCAATCCAACTTGAATTGTTGGTTCACCCCTTGGCTCAAGAGTCCGCTGCATGAATCTATGCAGGTTCTGCATGGCTTGCAACACATGTCCATTAATGAACTCAACACCAGACTGCTAGAGCTGGCTAAGATCTTACCTTCCCATATCATTTCTGAGATTCAACTCTACAGTTACATGGATTATGACACAATTACCTGGAAACAGAACTTGATTGGCCTGCTTACTACAACAGACTTTTACAATCACAAATGCCGGCAAGGGATATATCCCCCATCATGGATCATGAGATACAAATTCCATTTTATTACTCCTAGACATTTTCTTCTCTTCTGGAGGATATGGAGGAATCGGATGCCCATGCATGGCCAACTTCAAAAAGTTGGTTTGCATCATGCTTCGGCCTGCTATATATGCATACAGGATGCTGAAAATGTGCAACATCTTTTTGTTGAATGCAAGCTTGCTTATGGTCTGTGGAAGTATCTGCAGGATGTATTTGGTCTTCAATTGCCCCTGGATAGAACCTTTGCTCAGATGATGTCTATCATCACTGAATCGAGGTATAGTGATCAAATCTACAATCTTCTCCTTGCTGCTTCGGCAGCCATTGTGGCTTTTCTATGGGATTCCAGAAACTCTGCTATGTTTCAGAATAAGTAAATCTCACTTCATGAGGGTATTCTTTCCATGCATTCTACTGTTCGGATGGCCGGGGGCATTCAAACAGGTGCGATGAACAATTGCTTTATTGACCTTATCACTCTCCACACTCTTGGTGTCTCTGGTAGGTGCAAAAAACCTTTGGTGGTGAAGTCAATCTGATGGATTCCACCTATCCCGTCTTGGATCAAAGTCAATGTTGATGGTGCGGCAGTAGGCTCTCTAGGGCCTTCTGGCTGTGGTGGCGTCTTCCGTACTTATAGAGGTTTTGTCAAGGGCACTTTTTATCACTTCATCGGAATTGGCTATTCTTATGAAGCAGAGATTTAGGCTATCATTAAGGCAGTGTGATTTGCAAACCAGTTTGGTTGGAAGCAACTCTGGATTGAGTCTGACTCCATGCTTGCGGTTGAGGCCTTTCAAAAAAATTCTAGGAAGGTTCCTTGGCGGCTTCTACCCCAATGGATTGATTGCATTAGTTTATCCAAAAATCTGGTTCTTAAGATCACCCATGCATACAGGGAAGTTAATATGGTAGCTGATGTGCTTTCCAAGAAGGCTATTGAAGAACGCTGCTCATGGTGGTCTTTTGTTGCTCCCTCTTTTTGTGCGTCAATTGTGGATTCGAACATGAAGGGTGATACCCGTACCCAGTTGCATAGGTCCCCCTTGTAATGCCTTACACTTTATTTTTCATTTATACACTTGAGGGACCAATCCTTCTACTTGGCCCCACAGCTTCTTTGCCCTAATATACAATAAAAAAACACTATTAAACCATAATAAACTCTAATAATCACTAAAAACCCAAAAAAACCTAACAAAACGCTACAAGAAATCTCCAAATAATAGCCTAAAAACCCTATAACCCACTAATAAACCCTAATAACCTCAAAAAATCGTAACAAACCCAAACAACCCCAAATAAATCGTAACATATCCTAACAACGCCAAATAAATCGTATTAAACTGAAACAAACCATAACAAACCCCTAATAAACACCAATAAGCCCTAACAAATCATAATAAACCCTAATAAATTGTAATAAACCCAAATACACGTTACTAAAACCTAATAAATAAAATAAACCCTAATAAACCATAATAAATCCTAAATAACCCAAAAAAAGTTTGGTAAACCCTAGAAAATGCTATTAATGCTTTCAAAATCCCAATAAAACCCTAATATACAATAAAAATGCTAATAAACTGTAACAAATCCTAAAGAACACTAATAAACCCTAAAGAACCCTAATAAATCCTAAAGAACCATATTAAACTCTAAAGAACACTAAAAACCCCTAAAGAACCCAAAAAATGCTAAAAACACATTATATAATCCCTAAAAATGGCTACAATACCCAAACAAATACAAAAACAAACTAGAAAACCCTAACAACCCATATCAATCCCAAAAAAACCCATATACCCCCAAAAAACCATTGAAAAGCCATCAGATACCATCAAAAACCATAAACACTCATTAACAACCCTTAAAAACCCTAAAAAAACTACAAACCATAAACAACCAATAAAACCCTAAAAAAGGCTTCAAATAGATACATAAACCCTAAAAAAATTACATAAACCCTAAAAAAGGCAACAAAAACACTAAAAACACAACATAGACCAAAAAACACAACATAAACCCAAAAATGCTACATAAACCCTAAAAGCACTACATAAACCCTAGAACTGTAACATAAACCCCAAAAAACACAACATAAACCCAAAAAACGCAACATAAACATTAAAAAACACTACATAAAACCCAAAAAACACAATATAAATCCTAAAAACACTACATGAACCCTAAAAGTGTTACATAAACCCTAAAAAATGCAGCATAAATGCTACATCACCCATAAAAACGCTAAATAAATCCAGAAAATGCAACATAAACCCTAAAACTTTTTACATAAATCCTAAACCCTAAACACACTACAGAAACCCTAAAAACATTACATAAACCCTAAAAATGATACATAAAACCTAAAACCTCTAACTAAACCCTAAAAATGATACATAAACCCTAAAAATGCTACATAAACTCTAACAGCACTACACAAACCCTATAAAATGCTACAAAAACCTAAAGACGCTTCAAATCCCTCAAAAATATAATTCCCTAATATACAATAATATATAAAATTAAATGCTAATAATCCCCTAATAAACTCTAATAATCCATAAAACAACTTATAATCTCTAAAAACACTAAGAGACTCTACTCAACCCTAATAAAACCCCGAAAATACCTAATAAACCCTAATAAATGATAATAAAACCTAATAAACCCTAAAAACACGTTAGGAAAACCTAAAAACCCTAACCAACCCCAATAGAAACTAATAAACACTAATAAACCCTAATAAACCCCAAAAAACCCTTACAAAGCCCCAATAAACCATAAATAAAGCCAAATAAACCCTACTCAACCATAACAAACCTTAACTCTCCATAATAACCCCTAATAGAACCCTACAAAACCCTAATAATGAAAATACACTAGTATACCTTAAACAATCCCTAGAAACCTTAATGAACTATAATATGACCTAATAAACTCTAAAACACTCACAAACAATAAAAAAACGACCAAAAACAATAAAAATCAACTATATTACCTAAAAAGAATTAAAAACACTAATATAACCTAATAAATACAAAAAACACTAATATATCTTAAAAATCCTTAAAAACCCTAAGCCTCCCACTGTCGCAGGTTTTCGATCCTGTTGTTATCTGGTCCATCTCACGGTCAACAGTTCCTTTGCTGGATTTTCTGGATTAATGCTTATCCTTTACATGTTTTTCTATTTTGTGGTTGTGGATGGATTGAATGAGAACCAATTCATGTGTTTTTTATTGAGATTGGGGAACTGGATGTTGGGGATTGGTTTGGGAACTGACTAGTTTTTGGTCATCGCTTGTTGGAATCTGATCTGCAGGGCGTTGGTTAATATTTGCTGGAGACATAGCTGTTGGGTAACGATTGATTATTGGATGAGAACGGTTGAAGGAGGAGATAACTTCTGGAAACTGAGGAATAGTATGGTAACTACGGCTTGGATGAGTGGAGTTAAAGTGGGCGAGGTGAAGGTGATGGATGATGGAAGATGTGTTGCGAGATGTTTGTTGTTGATTGGTTGGGAGGTGCTGATGAAGATGGTGGAGCTTCCGAATGCTGGAGTTGGATGAGAATGTGTTGAAGTTGATTTTGTGTTTGGTCTTTTGTGTCTTTTTCTTTCTTTGTTTTTCTATTGGGGACTACCTTTTGGGTTGGGGTCAATTGACCACGCCCCACCCCGGTTTGCAGTGTCTCTGTTGGTGTCTTTTTTCTAATAAATTTTTGGAGGACCAGGAATAGCCTGTTCCTATACCTCTTTTGCCCTAGAAACCCTAATAAACCATAATAAACTCTAATATAACCTAAGACCCCCTAAAAATGCTCAAAAACCCCTAATAAACCGCAATAAACCCTAACAAATCACAATGAACCCTAATAAATTGTAAAAAAACCCATATACACTTTACTATACCCTAAAAAATAAAACAAACCATAATATATCCCAAATAACCCTTAAAAAGTTTGATAAACCCTAGAAAAAGCTATTAATGCCTAAGAAATCCCAATAAAACCCTAATATACAATAAAAAATGCTAATAAACTGTAACAAATCCTAAACAACACTAATAAACCCTAGAGAACCCTAATAAACCTAAAAGAACCATATTAAACTCTAAAGAACACTAAAACCCCTAAAGAACCCCAAAAAAATGCTAAAACACATTATATAATCCCTAATAATGGATACAATACCCAAACAACCCCAAAAACACAAAACAAAACCCTAACAACCCCTATCAATCCCAAAAAAAATAAACCCATAAACCCCCCCAAAAACAATTAAAAAGCCATCAGATACCATCAAAAACCATAAACACTTGTTAACAACCCTTAAAAACCCTAAAAAACACTACAAACCATAAACAACCATTAAAACCCTAAAAGGGTTTCAAATAGATACATAAACCCTAAAAACATTACATAAACCCTAAAAAATGCAACAAAAACACTAAAAACTCAACATAAACCAAAAAAAGCAACATAAACCCAAAAATGGTACGTAAACCCTAAAAGCACAACATAAACCCTAGAACTGTAACATAAACCCAAAAAAACACAACATAAACCCAAAAAACGCAACATAAACATTAAAAAAAGCTACATAAAACCCAAAAACACAATATAAACCCTAAAAACACTACATGAACCCTAAAAGTGTTACATAAACCCTAAAAATGAAACATAAATGCAATATCACCCATAAAAACGCTAAATAAATCCAGAAAATGCAACATAACCCCTAATTTTTTTTACATAAATCCTAAACCCTAAACACCCTAGAGAAACCCTAAAAACATTACATAAACCCTAAAAATGATACATAAAACCTAAAACCTCTAACTAAACCCTAAAAATGTTACATAAACACTTAAAATGCTACATAAACTCTTACAGCGCTACACAAACCCTATAAAATGCTACAAAACCCTAAAGACACTTCAAATCCCTCAAAAATATAATTCCCTAATATACCATAATATATTAAATTGAACCCTAATAAACCCCTAATAAACTCTAATAATCCCTAAAACAACTCATTATCCCTAAAAACCCTAAGAAACTCTACTCAACCCTAATAAAACCCCAAAAATACCTAATAAGCCCTAATAAATGATAATAAAACCTAATAAACCCTAAAAACACATTAAGAAAACCTAAAAACCCTAACCAACCCTAATAGAAACTAATAAACACTAATAAACCATAATAAACCCCAAAAAACCCTACAAAGACCTAATAAACCATAAATAAAGCCAAATAAACCCTACTCAACCCTAACAAACCATAACTCTCCATAATAACCCCTAATAAAACCCTAAAAACGCTAATAATGAAAAAACACTAGTATACATTAAACAGTCCCTAGAAACCTTAATAAACTATAATATGACCTAATAAACCCTAAAATGCCCACAAATAATAAAAAAAAGATTAGAAACAATAAAAATCCGCTATATTACCTAAAAAGACCGAAAAACACTAATATAACCTAATAAATACAAAAAACACTAATATATCTTAAAAATCCTTAAAAACCCTAATCCTCCCGCTATCACAGGTTTTCGGTCCTATTGTGATCTGGTCCATCTCACGGTCAACCGTTCCTTTGCTGGATTTTCTGGATTAAATCTTATCCTTTACATGTTTTTCTATTTTGTGGTTGTGGATGGATTGAATGAGAACCAATTCTGGTGTTTGTTCTAGAGATTGGGGCACTGGATGTTGGGGTTTGGTTTGGGAACTGATTGGTTTTTGGTCATCGCTTGTTGGAATCTGATCTGTAGGGCGTTGGTTAATATTTGTTGGAGACATAGCTGTTGGGTGACAGTTGCTTATTGGCTGAGAACTGTTGAAGGAGGAGATAACTTCTGGAAGCTGAGGAATAGTATGGTAACTATGACTTGGATGAGTGGTGTTAAAGTGGGTGAGGTGAAGGTGATGGATGATGGAATATGTGCTTCAAGATGTTTGTTACTGATTGGTTGGGAGGTGCTAATGAAGATAGTGGATCTGCCGAATGCTGGAGTTGGATGAGAAGGTGTTGAAGCTAATTTTGTGTTTGGTCTTTTGTGTCTTTTTCTTTCTTTCTTTTTCTATTGGGGGATGCCTTTTGGGTTGGGGTCAATTGACCACGCCCCACCCTGGTTTGCAGTGTCTCTGTTGTGTCTTTTTTCTAATAAATTTTTGGAGGACCAGGAATAGCCTGTTCCTGCACCTCTTCTTCCCTAAAAACCCTAATAAACCATAATAAACTGTAATATAACCTAAGACCCACTAAAAATGCTCACAAACCCCTAATAAACCGCAATAAACCCTAACTAATCTCAATCAAACATAATAAATCGTAAAAAACCCATATACACGTTACTATACCCTAAAAAATAAAATAAACCATAATATATCCCAAATAACCCTAAAAAAGTTTGATAAACCCTAGAAAAATCTATTAATGCCTACAAAATCCCAATAAAACCCTAATACACAATAAAAAATGCTAATAAACTATAAAAAATCCTAAAGAACACTAATAAACCCTAGAGAACCCTAATAAACCCGAAAGAACCATATTAAACTCTAAAGAACACTAAAAACCCCTAAAGAACCCCCCAAAAAAATGTTAAAACACATTATATAATCTCTAATAATGGATACACTACCCAAACAAACCCAAAAACACACTAAAAACGCTTACAACCCCTATCAATACCAAAAAAAATAAACCCATAAACCCTCCAAAAAACCATTAAAAAGCCATCAGATACCATCAAAAACCATAAACACCCGTTAACAACCCTTAAAAATCCAAACAAACACTATGAACCATAAAAAACCATTAAAAAACTAAAAAAAGGTGTCAAATTGATACATAAACCCTAAAAACATTACATAAACCCAAAAAATGCAACAAAAACACTAAAACACAACATAAACCAAAAAACGCAACATAAACCCAAAAAACGCTACATAAACCCTAAAAGCACTACATAAACCCTAGAACTATTACATAAAACCTAAAAAACATAAAATTAACCCAAAAAACGCAACATAAACATTATAAGACGCAGCATAAAACACAAAAACACAATATAAACCCTAAAAACACTACATGAACACTAAAAGGGTTACATAAACCCTCAAAAATGCAACATAAATACTACATCACCCATAAAAATGCTACATATATCCAGAAAATAGAACATAAACCCTAAAATATTCTACATAAATCCTAAACCCTAAACACGCTACATAAACCCTAAGAACATTACATAAACCCTAAAAATGATACATAAAACCTAAAACCTCTAACTAAACCCTAAAAATGATACATAAACACTAAAAATGATACATAAACTCTAACAGCGCTACACAGACCCTATAAAATGCTACAAAACCCTAAAGACACTTCAAAACCCTCAAAAATATAATTCCCTATTATACAATAATATATAAAATTAAACCCTAATAAACCCCTAATAAACCCCTAATAAACTCTAATAATCCCTAAAACAATTTATAATCCCTAAAAACCCTATGAAATTCTACTCAACCCTAATAAAACCCAAAAATACCTAATAAACCCTAATAAATGATAATAAAACCTAATAAACCCTAAAAACATGTTAAGAAGACCTAAAAAACCCTAACCAACCCTAATAGAAACTAATAAACACTAATAAACCCTAATAAACCCCAAACAAACCCAAAAAAGCCCTAATAAACCATAAATAAAGCCAAATAAACCCTACTCAACCCTAACAAACCTTAACACACCATAATAACCCCTAATAAAACCCTACAAAACCCTAATAATGAAAAAAACACTATTATACCTTAAAAAATCCCTAGAAACCTTAATAAACTCTAATATGACCTAATAAACCCTAAAAACACTCACAAACAATAAAAAAATGATCAAAAAAAAATAAAAATGTGCTATATTACCTAAAAAGACCAAAAAACACTAGTATAACCTAATTAAGACAAAAAACACTAATATATCTTAAAAATCCTTAAAAACACTAAGCCTCCCGCTGTCGTAGGTTTTCGGTCCTGTTGTGATCTAGTCGATCTCACGGTCAACCATTTCTTTTCTGGATTTTCTAGAGTAAAGCTTATCCTTTATATGTTTTGCTGCTTTTTGGTTGTGGTTGGACTGGATGAGAACCACTTCTGGTGTTTGTTCTTGAGATTGGAGCGCTGGATGTTGTGGTTTGGTTTGGGAACTGATTGGTTTTTGGTCATCGCTTGTTGGAATCTGATCTGCAGAGCGTTGGTTAATATTTGTTGGAGACATAGCTGTTGGGTGATGGTTTCTTATTGGATGAGAACTGTTGAAGGAGGAGACAACTACTGGAAGCTGAGGAATAGGATGGTAACTACTGCTTGGATGAGTGGTATTAATGTGGGTGAGGTGAAGGTGATGGATGATGGAATATGTGCTGTGAGATGTTTGTTGCTGGTTGGTTGGGAGGTACTGATGAAGATGGTGGAGCTGCCGAATGTTGGGGTTGGATGAGAAGGTGTTGAAGCTGATTTTGTGTTTGTTCTTTTGTGTCTTTTTCTTTCTTTGTTTTTCTTTTGTGGACTGCCTTTTGGGTTCGGGTCGATTGACCATGCCCTACCCCGGTTTGCAGTGTCTCGGTTGGTGTCTTTTTTCTAATAAATTTTTGGAGGACTAGGAATAGCATGTTCATGGACCACTTCTGCCCTAGAAACCCTAATAAACCATAATAAACCCTAATATAATCTAAGACACCCTAAATATGCTCACAACCCCCTAATAAACCGAAATAAACCCTAACAAATCACAATGAACACTAATAAATTGTAATAAACCCATATACACGTTACTATACCCTAAAAAATAAAATAAACCATAATATATCCCAAATAACCCTAAAAAAGCTTGATAAACCCTAGAAAAAGATATTAATGCCTACAAAAGCCCAATAAAACCCTAATATACAATAAAAAATGCTACTAAACTGTAATAAATCCTAAAGAACACTAATAAACCCTAAAGAACCCTAATAAACCCTAAATAACCCTAAACAACCATAATAGACACTAATAAACACTAATAAACCCCAAATAAACCCTAAAAGGCCCTAATAAACCATAAATAAAGCCAAATAAACCCTACTCAACCCTAACAAACCTTAACACACCATAATAACCCCTAATAAAACAATACAAAACCCTAATAAAGAAAAGAATGCTAGTATACCTTAAAAAATCCCTAGAAACCCTGATAAACTCTAATATAACCTAATAATCCCTAATAACACTCACAAACAATAAAAAAACAATCACAAACAATAAAAACGTGTTATATTACTTAAAAAGACCTTAAAACACTAATATGACCTAATAAAGACAAAAAATGCTAATATACCTTAAAAATCCCTAGAAAGCCTAATAAACCACAATAGACTCTAATATAACCTAGGAAATTCTAAAAACGCTCACAATAAAAAACAAAACACTCACAAAAAATAAAAACATGCAATATTATCTAAAAAGACCTAACAAACACTAATATAACCTAATAAAACAAAAATACTTACAAACCCCTAACAAACCTTAATAAACAGTAAAAATCCCTAATAAACCCTAATAAAAACTAATATACCCTAATAAAACCATAATAAAACCCTAAAAATACATTCTTAACCTTAATAACCCTTGACACACCATAACAAAACCTAATAAAACCCAACTAAACCCCAATAAACAAAAAACGCAAACAAACCATTTAGAAGCCCTAGAAACCCTAATAAACCATAATAAATTCAAATAAAAGATAATAAACCATTAAAAATGCTCACAAAAACTAAAAACACGCAAATAAAACCTAAGAAGTCATAACAACCCCTCATATATATTAATAAAAACTAGAAAACACTCATATACCCTAATAAAAACACTAACAAACCCTAGTAAACCCTAAAAATCCCTAACAAACCCTAATAAACCATACTCAACCCTAACAAACCCTATTAAAACCCTATAAATGCCTACTCAACCCTAATAAAGCTTAACACCCCATAATAAATCATAATTAACCCCACTAAACCCTAAAAATGCAAATATACCATTAAAAAGCCCTAAAACCCCTAATAAATGCTAATAAAACCTATCAAAGACAAAAAGTGATAATAAACCCGAATCAACATTACTAAACACTAAAAAACCCTAATATACCCTCTTAAAAATTAATAAACCATAATGAACCATAATAAACCCTAATAAATCCTAAACATTCCCAAATATAACATAATATACCATCATATACCCTAATAAAACCAAATCAATCCTAATAAAACCCTAAAAATACCTAATAAACCTTAATAAACCTTTTCACACCACAATAAACCCTAATAAAATCCTAATAACCCCCACAAAACCATTAAAAACAGTAATATACGATTAAAAAACCCTTAAAACCTAACAATTCATAATAAATGTTAATAATACCTAAAAATCCTAAAAAATTATAGTAAACCCTAAAAATACCTTTAATAATAATAGTAGTAATAATGCACATGCATGCGCATATGCATGTGCATGGTTTAAATTATAAAACATAACGCATGTGCATGCGCATATGCATGCACATTTGCATGTGGATGATAATAAATAATAAATTATAAATAATAATGCATGTGAATTGCATGTGTATGTGCATGTGCATGTGAATGATAATAAATAATAAATAATTATGCACATACAAAAGCATGTCCATGTGCATGTGCATGTGCATGATAATAAACAATAAATAATAACCAAGTCCACATGAATGTGCATTTTCAGGTGAATGATAATAAATAATAAATAATAACACATGTGATAACAGAATAACGCACGTGCATTGCGTGTGCACGTGCATAAGATTAAATAATAATAACACATGTGATAATAGAATAACCCAAGTGCATTGCATTTTCATGTGCATGATAATAAATAATATATAATAATGCAAGTGCATGTGCATTTACATTTAATGATAATGATAATGACGCATGCACATGCATGGTAATAAATAATAAATAACAACACACGTGCATGTGCATTTTTATTTGAGGATACAAACAACCACTCCAACAAGAATAATAATAATAATATTTATTATTATAATTATAATTATAATAACTATAAAAACCCAAGTGCATTTCAGGTGCACGTGCAATGTATAAATAATAAATAAATAATAATAAATAAGAACGCACATGCATGTGCATGTGTGTTTACATTTGATGATAATATTAATAAAACTAATTGTAATAATATCAATAATAATGCATGCACGTGGATTGTAATAAAAATAAATAACAATGCACATGCTTGTGCATTTTCATGTGATAATGATAATAATAATAATAATAATGATACCAATAATAATAATAATGATAATAATAATACAAACTATGATGATGATAATAATAATAATAATAATAATAATAATAATAAAAGAATAATACAAGTGCATTGCATATGCATGTACATGGTAATAAATAATAAATAATAACACACGTGCATCTACATATGCATGTGATGATAGTAATAATAACAGCAGTAGTAATAATAGAATATTTCAAGTGCATTACGTGTGCAAGTGTGTGGTAATAAATAATAACTCCCGTGCATTGTATTTTCATGTGATGATGATGATGACAATAATAAAAAAAAATTTCAGAAATATTGGGGTACGAAGCCCTAGTTTATTGATAAAAAATGTTCATACAGGTAGGCAGAACATCAACAAAAAACCATATTTGTCAAAGCCCCCTTCCAGAGGGCTGAGTTTTTTTTTGAATCTTTTCACAAATTATCCACTCCTTTTCACGTAATTCATTCCAAAGTTGTAATTTGATGCGGCCATGACCTCGTCCCCTGCCATATTGAGCTTCAATCTCCCTGTCCTGTTGGAGTAATGTATCCACGTATTCATCAGAGTCTGCATTTACAACCTTCTCCTCTTCATTTTTCATTTTCTCTTCAACTTTTCTACTGCTTCTTCTTCTTGTTCTTGCTTGCTCCCAAGAGCCTTCATCCTCATCCACCACTTCCATATTTTCAGTCTGTAGTCCAGTAGTCTATTTTGTTTTTGACACCACCTGCACACTAGAAGGAGAAGTCTGATCAGGAGAAGGCTCCCCTAGAAGAATACTTACTTCTTTAGGGCCAGATGTAGCAGCAACTTCTTTTACATCAACATAATGGTCAACAGAAGCAGGAATCCCACACTTCACTTTCTCAGATTCACAAGAATGAAAAACAGAGGCAGGCTGGTTTTGTTGATTAACTAAATCTGCTTCCTTCACTTTGGATTGTCCATCTTCCTTCGGATTTATGTTTACCTGTGCACTAGAGGCATCACTAGAGACAGCAGAAATTAAATCTTGTGCCATGAGACTTTCATGGGCCACACTAGCCAAGGAGGAAACCTCCTTACTAGTGTCAATCTGAGCAGAAATAGATTGACACAGTGAAGGGGGCCTGGATTCCTTACTTTGAGAAACAACTTGAGCATAGGAATGGACAGTAGTAGTAACAGGGAGAGCAGGTGCAGGATCCTCAACTTCTTGCACAATGTCAGCCCATGAGTTATGGTTGGGCGTACAGAACATCTCATTATCATTCTTGGAGTCATAAAAAACTATCCCTTGATTAACAGGCTCAGCAAACTTCCTATTAACATGGTTGTCAGAACTAGAGGTGCAAGCATTCTTGCTTTGTATTGTTCTCCTCTCCAAATCATGGTTGGAACATGATTTATGATCATGTCCTCGTCGAGAACAAAGGGTGAAAATAACATATCCTCTGCAGTTTTTAACCTCATTCACAATGACCATACAATGCGGGAAAAATTTTGGTATGTTCTCGAATTCCACTCTATGTTCTAGCTCATCTTCATTAGTAGATAAATAAACTTTATCATCTAATGTGGAGAAAAGTTCAATTTCAATCAGACATCTAGCATAATGGCCAAATCGGGCTATTTCATTTTCTCGATCCATCTTAATTGGAACTCCAACAGCTAATGAAATGTCATATAGAATTCTAGGATTCCATAAAACCCAGTTTAAGCCATAGATTTTAACCCATACCTGAACTAAGGTCTTACCAATTTCATATGGGTTGAATTTCCGATCCCAGTCATGTATATGCACCGCACCTGGCTTGAGTGAGAGGGAGCCAAATCCCCAAGCTTTTAGCTTCTGCTCTTCAGAAGGGAAGAGTATGTGGAAATACCCTTTCCTGAGTGATACAATCTACCATGTATCAAAGCCCCATATGTTTGATAATCTGTTTGCGAGTTGTTCCATCCTCCATGGTTTGGAACCTTTGGGAAGTATAAGCCAAGCGACGATTGAATGAGCACAAAGCTTCAACCTTTCAACAGTCACCACCGGATCAGCTTTCACATGAGAGGTCAATCCTCTACTGCGAATACCCACATTCAAAACCTTAAAATATGAAAAAGACCTGGCAGAATCACCGACCTCAATAGGTTTAACGCCAAGGGTTAATCTTTTTTGTGGATCCCATCCTTCGAGAATATCTGCCGAGTGTATATGCAAGTTGAATCTTCTCGGAACCAGAAGGATTTCCATTAGCTAGGCTATTGCGAGAGAAATCCCTAATTGCCACGCATGCAAGCACAAGAGATCAGGAAACCCTAGTCGCCTTTGAGAATCTCCGGAGAGAAGGGATCAGGAAACCCTAGTCGCCTTTGAGAATCGCCGGAGAGAGCTCCCGAGTGCTCGACCCATCTCATGATAATAATAATAATAATAATAATAATATTATTATTATTATTATTAACAACACATGGGATTATATAATAATTCATGTTCATTGAATGTGCATGTATGTGCATTCGCATGTGCATTTTCATGTGATGATAAAAACAACAACAACAACAGCAACAACAACCACAATAAAAATAATAACAATAATAATAACAATGCATGTGATAATAAAATAACATGTGTGCATTGCTTGTGCATGTGCATGGTAATAAAAATATAATAATAACACACATGCATGTGCATGTTCATTTGAATGAGATGATGATGATAATAATAATAATAATAATAATAACAGTAATAATAAGTTATAGTTGTTTGAAAAAACAGCAAATAAGCCAAAAGTGCTAGAAATGGTGTCTCGAAAAACCTAACAAATCACAGAGACTTTAAAAAAGGCATAACTTCTTCTTCAGGTGTCCATTTCCTCTTTGTGAATAGTCAAACTAAATCTCATGGAACTAACTATGATAAAAACTAGTGCTGGAGGCTGAACAGACACACAGATCAGAAGTTATGACCGTTTAAAGAAAAAATTGACAGGGATCCAGACATGGAAATGTAGTTTTGGAGGCCTTCTGTTGGTTTTTGTCATTTTTGGGTCCCAAACATGACTTGAACTCTTTTCAAGTCATCCTTCTGCGTATATCTCTTCTCTATCTTTGATTTGATATGTGGTAGAGCTCAAACGGACAACCGGAGTGAAATTTATGGTCGTTTGAAGTTGAAATTTTCTTCAGAGTGGTATAACTAATATATCTTCTGTTTCTTTGATCTTCTCACAGTTTTGATTAGACTTGGTCCTCACTCATCTCATGAGATTCAATTTTTCTAGTCACAACACTCAAATGGACACTCGAAGGAGAAGTTATACCAATTTTAGTGAGTTGCGGGTTGCTTAGGATTTTAGATTCTAGGAGGGTTTCTCAATTTAAAACAACAATAACTTATGCTACGTGTTATCATTTTGGCTCTACCACATATCAAATCAAATACTGTGAAAAAATACACACTATGGTAACCATTGGAACCCTTTCTTACATTCTTTTACCACCAAAAATACCCAAAATCCCTTTGGATGGTCAAAAGATTGGCTTCTGTTGTCCGTTTTCCAATAACAACTTCTATGGGTGTTCGTTTTGCCTCTACCAAATATCAAATCGAAGCTTCAGACTAGACCTACACTCCTATAACCACTGATGCACCTTCTCACATTCTTGAAGTCCCAAAAGGTACTTAAACCCTCCAAAAAACCACAACTTCTACTCTGGGAGTCCGTTTTGCCTCTACTATATATCAAATCAAAGCTTTCAACAAGATCAACACATCTACGACCAATAGGAACACCTTATCACATTATTAAAGACCCAAATGGACCTTAAGTCCTCCAAATGACCATAACCTCTACTCTGTGTGTCTGTTTCACCTCTATCACATATCAAATTGAACCTTGTGACTAGCTCTATACATCTGTGACAACCATGAACAACTAAATAACCCTAACAAACCATGAATAACCCCCTAAACACTAAAAACCATTAAAAACATGCAAAATCCTAAAAAACATTAAAAAACACTAACAAACCTAACAAACCCCAAAAAAGCCTAAAAAATCATAACAAAACTTAAAAAACCCTAGAAAAGCCTAACAAGCCCTAAAAAACCCAAGAAGCACTAACAAAACCCCAATAAACACAAAAAACCCGAAGAAACCGTAAAAATCCCTAAGAAACCATAAGAAACCCTAACATTACCCTAAAAACCCTAAAAACCCTAACAAAACCCTATGTAAACCTAAAATACACTAACACACCCTTAAAAACCCTAACACACCCTTAGAAACCCAACACACCCTAAGAAACCCTAGCACACCCTTAGAAACCCCAACACACCCATAAAAACCCTAACACAAACTTAGAAACCCTCTAAATCCATAGCACACCCTTATAAACCCTAACCCACCCATAAAAACCCAAACCCACCCTTAGATACCATAACACACAATTAGAAACCCAAACAAACCCTTAGACACCCTAAATCACTCTAATAAGATCTAATAAATCCTAAAAAACCCTACCAACCAATAATAAACCAAAATAAACCCTAATACACCTAAATCCCACTACTAAACCCTAATAAACACTAATAAGTCATAATAAACCCTAAAAACCCCCTTAGACCCCAATAAAAGCTACAAAATACTTAAAACCAAAATATAAAACAAAAACACTATTGAACCATTCAAAATTCTAATATTCACAAAAGAACCCTATCAAACCCGGTAAAACCTGACAAAACCCAAAAAACCATAAAAAACCAAAAAACCTTAAAAAACCCTAAAAAACCCTAAAAACCTCCTATAAAACCCTAAAAACCTCAAAAGAAACCCTAATACACCCTAAAGAACCCTAAAAACCTAAAACCCCTAAAGAACACTACAGAAACACTAAAGCCACTAACAACACTACTTAAACACTCTAAATTGCTACAAAAAACCCAAAAAATGATTCAAAACCCACAAAACGCAACAAAATCCCAAAAAAGATAAAATAACCCTAACAAAGCATAAAAAATCCAAACACACCCATAAAACCCAAAAAACGCATAAAAACCCAAACAACTCAAACAAACCGTAACAAACCCTAAAAAACCTAACAAAACTTAACAAACCCTAACAACCACTAATAACCCCTAAGAACCACTAATAAACCCTAATAACCCATAAAACCCACTATTAAACCCTTAAAATCCAAATAAACACTAATAAATTGTAATAACCTGTAATAAACCCTAACAAACTCTATTAGACCCTAATAAACTCTACAAAATCCCTAAACCCCTAATATACAATAAAAAACACTATTAAACCATAATAAACTCTATTAATAATTGAAAACCCTAACAAACCTGACAAAACGCTACCAAAAATCTCCAAATTATAGCCTACAAAACCCTATAACCCACTTATAAACCAAAAAAACCCTAATAACCCCAAAAAAATTGTAACAAATCCTCACAAAGCCAAATAAATCGTATCAAACTGAAAAAAACCATAAAAAACCCCTAATAAAGCCCAATAAACACTAAAAAATCATAATCAAACCTAATAAATTATAATAAATCCAAATACACGTTAGAAGAAAAAATTGTAAGATAAGATGGCTCCCATATCTCCTAGCTCCTCTTGCGTTTGGGTCTACTGCCGGCGTCAATGCTTCTTCGGTGTAGCTGTGGATCCTCAGAAATCGGCTTGCTTTCCTCTCAAGGTGTGTTTTCATTGGATCGATGGTTCCCTCGCAGGTCTTCTCTGGAAGCAGCTTTGGATGAAGGCTTCATCCAATTTCGAGAAAGCCAGTTCTGGTCTTTTTGGATTTCGTCATTGTGGAGATTTTGTGGGGTGGACCGGTCTTTCCACTGGGCAATCCATAGAGGAGGTGGTTGGATTCGGACTTCCTGGTGTGTGACTGGTCTTTTGGGGAATCTCTGGACCCTCTGGCGTGTGAAGCTTCAGTTCTTTGGAGGATACGACGAGAGTTGGTCTCCCCTTCATTCGGTGTTGCAGATCCATGGGTGAATGGACAAGATCTGCTCTCCGTGCTTTGCTTGGCACTGGATCTGGTCGTGGTGTTTGCAGATCTATGGTGGAATCACTTAGATCTAGAGTCTTAGATTTTCACCACTACAGATCCAAGGATGAGCGGGTCAGATTTTTGTGTTCCGGTTCGTGGTTATGGGATTTAGTGGTGCTTCTCAAACTCATGGCAGCCGGTGCTCTTCAGCTTCTTCGGACAATCTGGTATGTCATCTTTGGAGCGGGTTTTTTCCTGAGTTTTTTCTCTTCTCCTGGTTTCCTAGTGGATCGTGGTTTCAGTGCACTACTACTTTGTGGGTGCATGATTGATCTGTTGTTATGGTTCTCTTGGCTGGTGGATTGGTTCTCTAGTGGGGAACTTTATCTGGTTGGAGATACTCTGTTTGAATTTATGGCTGAGGTGGTTCTGGTTTTTTCATTTTTGATTATGCTGTTGTGGCTTTTGGTGTGTACTGATGAGGGAAGTAGGCATTTTGCTGATACTTTCTCACAAAGCGTTGAAGGAAATCTTCGTTGCCTCAAACTCTGGTGCTGGATGATGTTTGTGGCTGTACTGGTGGTTGCTGGATGGTCTGAGTTAGTAAAGGCTGACTGGTTTGAAGATGATTGTTGCTGCTGTTGGTTGGAAAGGGGTGTTTCTTCGCCCCAAAGTGAAGAAGGGAGGTGATTGATACTGGTTTTTGTGAATAAGGAGGATGGTTTCTTGTCTGGATGAGAACTCTGGTTACTGGTGGTTGTGTGCTTTTGGTGCTGATGGTTATGTGCTGTTGGTGGTAGGTCGTTTTGGTGTGACGGTGATGGTTTCTGGTTTCTGTAAGATTGGATGTTGGTCACTATTTGGTGGTGAGCCGTTGAATGCTAGTGAAGATGAGGCTTGTGATTCTGATGATGATGGTTCTGTGGTGTTGGAAGCTATTGGTTCTGTGATGTTGGATGTTGGTGGTTCTGGATGCTCGATGCAGCTGGGATGGGAGATGTTGGAGGTGATGCACTTGTGTTACTACTGGTTGTTGATTGGCTGGGATCTGCTATCAGAGATGTTTTGGTCTTTCTTTTTCTTGTGTGTTTTTTATCTTTCTTTTTTTGTGGTTCTTGAGTGTGTGTCTGTAGAGGGTTTTTGGGTGTGGGTCGTTTGACCCCTCCCCTCCCTTGTCTGCAGCGTCTTCATGTCTTTTTTTTAATAAATTTTGGGGGAGTCAGGAATAGCCTGGCCCCGAACCTACCTTTCCAAATACACGTTACTAAAACCTAATAAATAAAATAAACCCTAATAAACCATAATAAATCCTAAATAACTCGAAAAAAGTTTGATAAACCCTAGAAAAATCTATTAATGCTTACAAAACCCCAATAAAACCCTAATATACAATAAAAAATTCTAATAAACTGTAAAAAATCCGAAAGAAAACTAATAAACCCTAAAGAACCCTAATGAACCATATTAAACTCTAAAGAACACTAAAAACACTAAAGAATCCAAAAAATGCTAAAACACATTATATAAACGCTAAAAACGGCTAGAATACCCAAAAAATCCCTAAAACAAACTAGAAAACCCTAACAGCCATTATCAACCCCAAAAAAACAAATAAACCCATAAAACCCTCCAAAACCATTAAAAATCTATCAGATACCATCAAAAACCATAAACACCCATTAACAACCCTTAAAAACCCTAAAGAACACTACAAACCATAAAGAACCATTAAAACCCTAAAAAGGATTCAAATAGATACATAAACACTAAAAACATTACATAAACCCTAAAAAATGCAACAAAAACACTAAAAACGCATCATAAACCCAAAAATGTAACATAAACCCAAAAACGCTACATAAACCCTAAAAGCACTAAATAAACCCTAGAACTGTAACAAAAACCTTAAAAACACAACATAAACCGTAAAAATGCAACATAAACATTAAATACGCTATATAAAACCGAGAAAAATAATATAAACCCCCAAAACACTACATGAACCCAAAAAGTGTTACATAAACCCTAAAAAATGCAACATAAACGCTACATCACCCCTAAAAACACTACATAAATCCAGAAAACACAACATAAACCCTAAAAAATGCTACATAAATCCTAAACCCTAAACTTGCTACATAAACCCTAAAAGCATTACATAAACCCTATAAACGATACATAAAACCTAAAACCACTAACTAAACCCTAAAAATGCTACATAAACACTAAATATGCTACATAAACTCTAAAAACACTACACAAACCCTATAAAATTCTACAAAACCCTAAAGACGCTTCAAAACCCTCAAAAATATAATTCCCTAATATACCATAATGTATAAAATTAAACCCTAATAAACCCCTAATAAACTCTAATAATCCCTAAAAACACCTTATAATCCCTAAAAACCCTAAGAAACTCTACTTGACCCTAATAAAACCCCATAAATACCTAGTAAAACCTAATAAATGATAATAAAACCTAATAAACTCTAAAAAACGTTAGGAAAACCTAAAAAACCCTAACCAACCCTAATAGAAACTAATAAACACTAATTAACCCTAATAAACCCCCAAAAACCCTAAAAATACATAATAAACCATAAATAAAGCCAAATAAACCCTACTCAACCCTAACAAACCTTAACACACCATAATAACCCCTAATAAAACCCTACAAAACCCTAATAAAGAAAAAATCACTACTATACCTTAAAAAATCCCTAGAAACCCTAATAAACTCTAATATAACCTAATAAACCCTAAAAACCCTTCACAAAAAATAAAAAAATGATCACAAACAATAAAAATTCGCTATATTACCTAAAAAGACCTAAAAAATCTAATATAAACTAATAAAAACAAAAAACACTAATATATCTTAAAAATACCTAGAAACCCTAAGCCTCCCACTGTCTTAGGTTTTCGGTCCTGTTGTGATATGGTCCATCTTGCGGTCAATCGTTCCTTTGCTAGATATTTTGGATTAAAGCTTATCCTTTAAATTTTTTTCTGCTTTGTGATTGTGGTTGGATTGGATGAGAACCAATTTTGGTGTTTGTTATTGAGATTGGGGCATTGGATGTTGTGGTTGGGTTTGGGAACTGAAAGGTTTTTGTTCATCGCTTGTTGGAATCTGATCTGTAGGGCGTTGGTTAATATTTGGTGGAGACTTAGCTATTGGGTGATGGTTGCTTATTGGCTGAGAACTGTTGAAGGAGGTGATAACTGCTGGATGTTGAGAAATAGGATGGTAACTACTGAGTGGATGAGTGGTGTTAAAGTGGGAGAGGTGAAGGTGATGGATGATGGAATATGTGTTGTGAGATGTTTGTTACTGATTGGTTGGGAGGTGCTGAGGAAGATGGTGGAGCTGCCGAATGCTGGAGTTGCATGAGAAGGTGTTGAAGCTGATTTTGTGTTTTTTCTTTTGTGTCTTTTCCTTTCTTCGTTTTTCTTTTGGGGTTGCCTTTTGGGTTGGGGTCGATTGACCCTGCCCCTCCCCAGTTTGCAGTGTCTCTGTTGGTGTCTTTTTTCTAATAAATTTTGGGAAGACCAGGAATAGACTGTTCCTACACCTCTTCTGCCCTAGAAACCCTAATAAACCATAATAAACTCTCATATAACCTAGGACACCCAAAAAACGCTCACAAACCCCTAATACACCGCAATAAACCCTAAAAAATCACAATAAACCCTTATAAATTGTAATAAACCCATATACACTTTACTAAACCTAATAAATAAAATAAACCCTAATAAACCATAATAAATCCTATATAACCCTAAAAAAAGTTTGATAAACCCTAGAAAAAGATTCTAATGCCTAAAAATCCCAATAAAACCCTAAAATACAATAAAAAATGATAATAAACTATAACAAATCCTAAAGAACACTAATAAACCCTAAACAACCCTAATAACCCCTAAAGAACCTTATTAAACTCTAAAAGACACTAAAAACATGAAAGAACCCAAAAAAATGCTAAAACACATTATATAAACCCTAAAAACTGCAAAAAATATCCAAACAAACCCAAAAAACACACTAAAAACCCTAACAACCCCTATCAATACAAAAAAACAAATAAACCCATAAAACCCCCAAAAACCGTTAAAAAGCCATTAGATACCATAAAAACCCATAAACACCTGTTAACAACCCATAAAACCCTATAAAGACTACAAACCATAAACAACCATTAAAACCCTAAAAAGGGCTTCAAATAGATACATAAACCCTAAAATTGTTACATAAACCCTAAAAATGCAACATAAACCAAAAAACACAACATAAACCCAAAAAACGCTACATAAACCCTAAAAGCACTACATAAACCGTACTACTGTAACATAAACCCTAAAAAACACAACCTAAACCCTAAAAACACAACTTAAACATTAAAAAATGCTATAAAAAACCTAAACACACAATATAAACCCTAAAAACACTACATTAACCCTAAAAGTGATGCAAAAAACTTAAAAAATGCAACATAAATGCTACATCACCCCTAAAAATGCTTCAAAAATCCAAAAAATGCAACATAAACGCAAAGAAAATTCTACATAAATCCTAAACACTAAAAACGCTACATAAACCCTAAAAATGTTACATAAACCATAAAAATGATAAATAAAACATAAAACCTCTAACTAAACCCTAAAAATGCTACATAAAAACTAAAAATGTTATATAAACTCTAACAACGCTACACAAACCCTAAAAAATGCTACAAAACCCTAAAGATGCTTCAAAACCCTCAAAAATATTATACCCTAATATAGAATAATATAAAATATCAAACCCTAATAAACCCATAATAAACCCCTAATAAACTCTAATAATCCCAAAAAACACCTTATACTCCCTAAAACCCTAAGAAACTCTACTCAACCCTAATAAAACCCAAAAAATACCTAATAAACCCTAATAAATGATAATAAAACCTAATAAACCCTAAAAAGACATTATGAAAACCTAAACAACCCTAACCAATCCTAATAGAAACTAATAAACACTAATAAACCCTAATAAACCCCAAACAATCCCTAAAAAGCCATAATAAACCATAAATAAAGGAAAATAAACCCTACTAAAACCTAAATACCCTAACACACCATAATAACCTCTAATAAAACCCTACAAAACCCTAATAAAGAAAAATACACTAGTATACCTTAAAAAATCCCTAGAAATCCTAATAAACTCTAATATAACCTAATAAACCCTAAAAACGCTCACAAACAATAAAAAAGGATCACAAACAATAAAAATGCGCTATATTACCAAAAAATACCTAAAAACACGAATATAACCTAATAAAGACAAAAGCAGTAATATATCTAAAAAATCTCTCAAAACCCTAAGCCTCCCGCTGTCGCAGGTTTTCGGTCCTGTTGTGATCTGGTCCATCTCGCGGTCAATGGTTCCATTGCTGGATTTCCTGGATTAAAGCTTATGCTTTACAAGTTTTTCTGCTTTTTGGTTGTGGTTGGATTGGATGAGAACCACTTCTGGTGTTTGTTCTTGATATTGGGGCGCTGGATATTGTGGTTTGGTTTGGGAATTGACTGGTTTGTGGTCATCGCTTGTTGGAATCAGATCTGTTGGGCGTTGGTTAATATTTGCTGGAGACTTAGCTGTTGGGTGATGGTTTCTTATTGGCTGAGAACTATTGAAGGAGGAGCTAACTGCTAGAAGCTGGGGAATAGGATGGTAACTACTGCTTGGATGAGTGCTGTTAAAGTGGGCGAGGTGAAGGTGATGGATAATGGAATATGTGATGCGAGATTTTTGTTGCTGATTGTTTGGGAGGTGCTGATGAAGATGGTGGAGTTGTCGAATGTTGGAGTTGGATGAGAAGGTGTTGAAGCTGATTTTGTGTTTGGTCTTTTGTTTCTTTTCCTTTGTTTTTCTTTGGGGGACTTCCTTTTGGGATAGGGTCGATTGACCCCTCCCCTCCCCGGTTTGCAGTTTCTCTGTTGGTGTCTTTTTTCTAATAAATTTTGGGAGGACCAGGAATAGCCTGGTCCTTCACCTCTTCTGCCCGAGAAACCCCATTAAACCATAATAAATTCTAATATAACCTAAGAAACCCTAAACCCCTTAAAAATCGAAAAAATTGAAAACACCCTATAACAAACCCCAAAAAACCCTAAAAAACCGCAAAAAAAACCTCTAAAACCCCTAAAAACTTAAAAACCACTAAAAACGCTAAAAAACCCTAAAAAATTCCAAGAAATCCTAAAATCCTAACAATCTGTTCTCATTTTCATGCGAATGATAATAAATAATAAATTATAAATAATAACGCATGTGAATTGCATGTATATGTGCATGTGCATGTGAATGCTAAAAAATAATAAACAATTACGCACATACAAGTGCATGTGCATGTGCATGTGCTTGTGCATGATAATAAACAATAAATAATAACCAAGTCCACATGAATGTGCATTTGCATGTGAATTACAATAAATAATAAATAATAAGACATGTGATAACAGAATAACGCACGTGCATTGTGTGTGCACGTGCATAAGAATAAATAATAATAACACATGTGATAATAGAATAATGCAAGTTAATTGCATTTTCATGTGAATGATAATAATAATATATAATAATGCAAGTACATGTTCATTTACATGTAATGATATTGACGCATGCATGTTCACGGAAATAAATAATAAATAACAACGCACGTGCATGTGCATTTGTTTTTGATGACACAAACAACAACAACAAGAATAATAATAATAATAATAATATTATTATTATTAATAGAATAACGCATGTTCATTTCTTGTGAACGTGCATATTAGTAAATAATAAATAAATAATAATAAATAAGAATGCACATTCATGTGCATGTGCGGATACATTTGATGGTAATACTAATAAAACTAATTGTAATAATAATAATAATAACGTATGCACATGCATTGTAATAAATAATAAATAACAATGCACAGGCTTGTGAATTTTCATGTGATAATGATAATAATAATAATAATGATAATAATAATAATAATAATAATAATACAAACTATGATAATAATTATAATAATAATAATAATAATAATAGAATAATACAAGTGCATTGCATATGCACGTACATGGTAATAAATAATAAATAATAATGCACGTGCATCTACATTTTCATGTGATGATAGTATTAATAACAGAAGTAGTAATAATAGAATATTGCATGTGTATTACGTATGCTAGTGTGTGGTAATAAATAATAACTTCCATGAATTTCCTTTTCATGTGATGATGATGATAATAATAATAATAATATTATTATTATTATTATTATTAATAACAATGCATGTGATTATAAAATAACGCACGTTCACTGAATGTGCGTGTATGTGCATTCGCATGTGAATTTTCATGTGATGATAACAACAAAAACAACAACAACAACAACAACAACAACAATAAAAACCACAATAATAATAATAATAACAATAATAATAATAACAATAATAATAACAATGCATGTGATAATAAAATAATGTGTGTGCTTGTGAATGGTAATAAAAATATAATAATAACACACATGCATGTGCATGTGAATTTTCATGAGATTATGATAATAATAATAATAATAACAGTAATAATATGTTATAGTTGTTTGAAAAAATAGCACACAAGACCAAAGTGCTAGAAATGGTGTCTCGAAAAACCTAACAAATAACAGAGTCATTAAAAAAGGCATAAATTCTTCTTCAGGTGTCCATTTCTTCTCCATGAATAGTCAAACTAAATCTCATGGAATGAACTACGATAAAAACAAGTTCTGGAGGCCGAACAGACACACAGATCAGAAGTTATGACCGTTTAAAGAAAAAAATTGACAGGGATCCGGACACAGAAATGGATTTTTGGAGGCCTTCTGCTGGATTTTTGTTATTTTAGGGACCCAAACATGACATGAAAACTATTTAAGTTATCCTTCGGCATAGATCAGTTCATTTCCTTTGATTTGATATGTGGTAGAGCTCAAACGGACAACCAGAGTAAAAGTTATGGGTGTTTGAAGTTGGACTTTTCTTTGGACTGGTATAATGAATATATCTTATGTTTCTTTGATCTTCTCACAGTTTCAATTCGAATTGGTACTCACTCATCTCACGAGATTCGATTTTACTAGTCACAACGCTCAAATGGACACCTGAAGGAGATGTTATGCAAATTTTAGTGAGTTGTAGGTTTGTTAGGTTTTTAGGTGCTTGGAGGGTTGCTCAATTTAAAACGACAATAACTTCTGCTACGTGTGTTCATTTTGTCTCTACCACATATCAAATTGATGATTGTGAAAATATACACACTCTGGTAACCACTAGAACCCTTTCTGACATTCTTCAACCCCCCAAAAGACCCAAAATCCCTTGGGATGGTCAAAAGATTGGCTTCTGGTGTCCGTTTTGCAATAACTTCTTCTATGGGTGTCTGTTTTACCTCTACCACATATCAAATTGAAGTCTGAGACTAGACCTACACTCCTATAACCACTGAAGCACCTTCTCACATCCTTGAAGGCCCAAAAAGTTGCATAAATCCTCCAAAATACCATAACTTCTACTCTGGGAGTCCGTTTTGCCTCTACCATATATCAAATCGAAGCTTTTGACTAGATCTACAGATCTGTGACCAATACGAACTCCTTATCACCTTATTAAGGACCCAAATGGTCCTTAATTCCTCCAAATGACTATAACTTCTACTTTGGGTGTCCGTTTAACCTCTGTCACATATCAAATTGAAGTTTGTGACTAGCTCTACACATCTGTGAGAACCATGAACAACTAAATAACCCTAACAAACCCTGAATAACTCCATAAACAATAAAAACCATTAAAAACATGCAAAAGACTAACAAACCCTAACAAACCCTAACAAACACTAACAAACCCTACCAAACCCTAACAAACCCCAAAAAACCCTAAAAAAAACAAACCTTAAAAAATCCTAGAATACCCTATCAAGCCCTAACAAACCCCAAGAAGCACTAACAAAACCCCAATAAACACAAAAAACTCGAATAAACCCTAAAAATCCCTATGAAACCATATGAAACAAAATCATAACCCTAAAAACCCTAAAAACAATAAAAAACCCATTAGTAAACCTAAGAAACACTAACACACCCTTAGAAACCCTAACACACCCTCAGAAACCCAACACACCCTTAGAAACCCTAGCACACCCTTATAAACCCCAACACATCCATAAAAACCCTAACATAACCTTATAAATCCTTCGAAACCACAACACACCCTTATAAACCCTAACTCGGCCATAAAAACCCTAACCCTCCCTTAGAAACCCTAACACACATTTAGAAACCCTAACAAACCCTTAGACACCCTAAATCACTCTAATATGAACTAATAAATACTATCAAAACCTACCAACCAATAATAAACCATTATAAACCCTAATAAACCCTAAAGCCCACTACTAAACCCTAATAAATACTAATAAATCGTAATAAACCCTAAAAACCTATTAGAACACAATAAAAGCTACAAATTACCGAAAAACCTAAATATACAACAAAAACACTGTTAAACCATTCCAAATTCTAATATTCACAAATAACCCCTATCAATCCCGGTAACACCTAACAAAACCCAAAAAAACCATAAAAACCCAAAAAACACCTAAAAACCCTAAAACCCCAAAACCCCAAAAACCCTAAAAAATCTTGAAAACCCTAAAAAATCTTTAAAACCATAAAAAATCCTAAAAAAACCCTAATACCCCTTAAAAACTAAAAAACCCAAAAAAAACCCGAAAACAAACCCAAAAAACGATAAAAAACTGCAAAAAAACCTCAAAAAACCCTAAAACCCTAAAAAACACTAAAAACGCTAAAAACCCTAAAAAGCATACAAATGCCTAACAAAACCCTAAACAACCCTATAAAACCCTTAGAACCCCTAAAACCCCCCCTAGAAAACCCTAAAAACCTCAAAAGAAACCCTAATACACACTAAAGAACCCTAAAAACCCTAAAAACCCTAAAGAACACTATAAAAACACTAAAGCCACTAACAACGCTACATAAACCCTATCAATTGCTAAAAAAACCCGAAAAATGCTTCAAAGCCCAAAAAACCCAAAAAAACCCCAAAAATGCTAAAATAACCCTAACAAAGCATAAAAAAATCCAAACACACCCATAAAACCCAAAAAAATGCATAAAACCCCAAACAACTCAAAAAAACCGTAACAACCCCTAAAAACTACCAAAACCTAACAAACCATAACATCCACTAACAACCCCTAAGAACCACTAATAAATCCTAATAACCCATAAAACCCACTATTAAACCCCAAAAACCCAAATAAACACTAATAAATTGTAATAACCTGTAATAAACCCTAACAAACTCTATTAGACACTAATAAATGCTAAAAAATCCCTAAAACCCCTAATATAAAATAAAAACACTATTAAACCATAATAAACACTAATAATCACTAAAAACCCTAACAAACCCGAGAAAACGCTACAAAAAATCTCCAAATAATAGCCTACAAAACCCTATAACCCAATGATAAACCCTAAAAAACCCTAATAACCCCAAAAAATTGTAACAAACCCTAACAACCCCAAAAAAATCATAACAAATCCTAAAAATGCCAAATAAATCATAACAAACTGAAACAAACCATAACAAAACCCTAATAAACTCCAATGAACCCAAACAAATCAGAATAAACCCTAATAAATTGAAATAAACCCAATACATGTTATTAAACCCTAATAAATAAAATAAAGCCTAATAAACCATAATAAATCCAAAATAACCCTAAAAAGGTAGATAAACACTCGAAAAAGCTATTAATGCCTACAAAATCCCAATAAAACCCTAATATACAAAAAAAGGCTAATAAACTGTAAAAATTCCTAAAGAACACTAATAAACCCTAAAGAACCCTAATAAACCCTAAAGAACCATATTAAACTCTAAAGAACACTAAAAAACCCAAAAGAACCCAAAAAAATGCTAAAACACACTATATACACCCTAAAACCGCTACAATGCCCAAAAAACTGAAATACACACTAAAAACCCTAACAACCCCTATCAATCCATAAAAACAAATAAACCCATAAAACCCTGCAAAACTAATAAAAATTCATCAGATACCGTTAAAAACCATAATCACCTATTAACAACCATTAAAAACCCTAATAAACACTACAAACCATAAACAACCATTAAAACCCAAAAAAAGGCTTCAAATGGATACATAAACCCTAAAAATGTTACATAAACCCTAAAAAACGCAACAAAAACCCTAAAAACGTAACATAAACCAAAAAACACAACATAAACCCAAAAAACACTACATTAACCCTAAAATCAGTACATAAACCCTAGAACTGTAACATAAACACTAAAAAACACAACATAAACCCTAAAAAACACAACATAAACATAAACAAATGCAACATAAAACCTAAAAACACAATATAAACCCTAAAAACACTACATGAACCCTAAAAGTGTTACATAAACCCTAAAAAATGCAACATAAACGCTAAATCACCCCTAAAAACACTACATAAATCTAGAAAATGCAACATAAACCCTAAAAAATGCTACATAAATCACAAACCCTAAACACGCTAAATAAACCCTAAAAACGTTACATAAACCCTAAAAATGATACATAAAACCTAAAACCGATAACTAAACCCTAAAAATGCTACATAAACTTAAAAAATGGTACATAAACTCTAACAATGCTACACAAACCCTAAAACAATCTACAGAACCCTAAAGATGCTTCAAAACCCTAAAAAACATTATACCCTAATATACCATAATATAAAAAATTAAAGCCTAATAAACCCCTAACAAACCCCTAATAAACTCTAATAATCCCTAAAAACACCTTATAATCCCTAAAACCCCAATGAAACTCTACTCAACCCTAATAAAACCCCAAAAATACCTAATAAACCCTAATAAATGTTAAAAAAACCTAATAAACACTAAAAATGCGTTAAGAAAAACTAAACAACACTAACCAACCCTAATAGAAACTAATAAACACTAATAAACCCAAACAAACCATAAAAATCCCTAATAAACCATAAATAAAGGCAAATAAACCCTACTCAACCTTAACACAGCATAATAACCCCTAATAAAACCCTACAAAACCCTAATAAAGAAAAAAATCACTAGTATACCTTAAAAACTCCATAGAAACCATAATATACTCTAATATAACCTAATAAACCCTAAAAATGCTCACAAATAATAAACAAAACGATCAAAAACAATAAAAAAGCGTTATATTACCTAAAAAGACCTAAAAACACTAATATAACCTAAAAAATACAAAAAACACTAATTTATCATAAAAATCCCTAGAAACCCTAAGCCTCTCGTGGTCGCAGGTTTTCAGTCATGTTGGGATCTGGTTAATCTCGCGGTCAATTGTTCTTGTGCTGGATTTTCTTGATTAAAGCATATCCTTTACATGTTTTGATGCTTTCTGGTTGTGGTTGGATTGGATGAGAACCACTTCTAGTGTTTGTTCTTGAGATTGGGGTGCTGGATGTTGTGGTTTGGTTTGGGAACTGACTGGTTTGTGGTCATTGCTTGTTGGAATCTGACCTACTGGGCGTTGGTTAATATTTGCTGGAGACTTAGCTATTGGGTCATGGTTTCTTATTGGATGAGAACTGTTGAAGGAGGGGATAACTGCTAAGAGCTGAGGAATAGGAAGGTAACTACTTCTTGGATGAGTGGTGTTAAAGTGGGCGAGGTGAAGGTGATGGATGATGGAATATGTGCTGTGAGATATTTGTTGCTGATTGGTTGGGAGGAGCTGATGAATATGGTGGAGTTGCCGAATGATAGAGTTGGATGAGAATGTGTTGAAGATGATGTTGTGTTTGGTCTTTTGTGTATTTTCATTTCTTTGTTTTTCTTTTGGGGACTACCTTTTGTGTTGGGGTCAATTGACCCCACCCCTCCCCAGTTTGTAGTTTCTCTAGTGGTGTCTTTCTTCAAATAATTTTTTGGAGGACTAGGAATAGCCTGGTCCTGCCCCTCTTCTACCCTATAAAACCTAATAAACCATAATAAACTCTAATATAACCTAAGAAACCCTAAAAACACTCACAAAAAAAAACAAAATTCTCACAAACAATAAAAAATGCTATATTATCTATAAAGACCCAACAAACACTAATATAACCTAATAAAACAAAAAAAAATAATAAACCCCTAAAAAACCCTAATAAACCCTAATAATCCTTAATAAACCCTAATAAAAACTAATAAACCCTAATAAAATCCTAATAAAACCCTAAAAATACCTTCTCAACCTTAATAAACCTTGACACACCATAATAAAATCTAATAAAACACAACTAAACCCCAATAAACAAAAAATGAAAACAAACCATTAAAATTCCCTAGAAAACCTAATATACAATAATAAATTCTAATAAAAACTAATAAACCATAAAAAAAATCTCACAAACATTAAAAACACACTAATAAAACATAAAAAGTCCTAAGAACCCCTCATATATATTAACAAAAACTAAAAAACACTCATATACCCTCATAAAATAGTAACAAACCCTAATAAACCCTAAGAATCTCTAACAAACCCTAATAAACCCTACTCAACCCTAATAAACCCTAATAAAACCCTAAATATACCTACTCAACCCTAATGAACCCCTAAAAATACCTAGTCAACCCAAATAATCCTTAACACACCATATTAAACCATAATAAACCCCACCAAACCCTAAAAAATGCAAATATACCATTAAAAAGCCCTAGAACACCTAATATATGCTAATAAAACCTAACAAAGCATAAAAGAGCTAATAAACCCTACTAAACACTACTAAACCCTAAAAACCCCTAATATACCCTCTTAAAAATTAACAAACCATAATGAACAATAATAAACCCTAATAAATCCTAAACATACCCAAATATACCATAATATACCAAAATATACCCTAATAAACCCAACTCAATCCTAATAAAACCCTAAAACACCTAATAAACCCTAATAAACCTTGACACACCATAATAAACCCTAATACAATCCTAATAACCCCCACCAAACCTTAAAAAATGTTAATATACCATTAAAAAACCCTACAACCCTAACAAACTATAATAAATGTTAATATTGCCTAAAAATCCTAAAAAATGCAAGTAAACCCTAAAAATACCTCTAATAATAATAATAGTAATAACACACGTGTTTGTTCATATTCATGTGCATGGCTTAAATAGTCAAAAATATAGCACATGCATGTGCATATGCCTGCGCATTTTCATGTGAATGATAATAAATAATAAATAATAAATAATAACACATGTGAATTGCATGTGTATGTGCATGTGCATTTGAATGATAATAAATAATAAATAATAATGCACATACAAGTGCATGTGCATGTGCATGGTAATAAACAATAAATAATTGCTAAGTCCACATGAATGTGCATTTGAATTTGAATGATAACAAATAATAAATAATAACACATGTGATAATAGAATAACACATGTACATTTCGTGTGCACACTACTACAAAAACGACCTTTATTAGTGCAAGAATAGTACATTAACTGAGCTAAAAAAGCGCTGTTAATCGAGGCGAGGATATAGGGGGGTCCCTTTTATCAGCGCTTAGAAAAGCGCTGATAATAGTAAAAATAAAATATAAAAATATAAAAAATATAAAAAATATTTATATAATGCAGGGGGGGATTTAACATCGTTTGACCCCCCTATCAGCGTTAGGCGGACCCCCTCATTCTCTCCCGCGCGCTGCCCTTCCGGCACATCCCCCACACGCGTGCACCTCCTTGCTTCCACCCGAACTTGAACCTGTGACCTCCCCCCTTGCGTGCTTGCACCTTTACCACTAAGCCATTTCGTTTTATTCTATATTTAATGATATATCAATTTATTTATATATATAGTTACATTTATACGTATATTAATATGGATTCATGTTAATATACATATATTTAGTTATATTAATACATATACATTTATTCATATATTAGTATATATATATTCATTCTTATTTTAATATTTATTTATATTAATATTTTTTTATCTGTATATTTATTTTTATATTAATTTATATTTATAAGATTAGTTTTAAATATACAACACACACACACAGACACAGACAGATAGACAGACAGACACACACACACACAAAAACATATATATTAATGAATAAATACGTATATATGTGTATTTGAAAATCCATAGAATGTTAAAACAACCATAACTTCTAATCTAGAAGCCCGTTTCAACTCTGCAACCAGTCCAATTGAAAAAAATGAAACAATCTTTGATATGATATGTGGTACAGGCCTAATGGACATCCGGATCAGAAGTTATACTTTTTTGAATGTCAACAAATCGGGGTATCCTGAATAATGCCACTAACAATGCTACATAAACCCTATCAATTGATACACAAAACCGAAAAATGCTTCAAAACCCACAAAATACAACAAAACCCCAAAAAATTCTAAAATAACCCTAACAAAGCATAAAAAATCCAAAAACACCGATAAAACAAAAAAAAACGCATAAAACTCGAAACAACTCAAACAAACCGTAACAAACCCGAAAAACCTTAACTAAACCTAAAAAACCCTAACAACCACTAATATCCCCTAAGAACCACTAATAAACCCTCATTACCCCTAAAACCCACTATTAAACCCTAAACACCATAATAAACGCTAATAAATCCTATCAAACTGTAATAAACCCTAACGAACTCTATTAGACCCTAATAAATGATACAAAAGCCCTAAAACCCCAAATATACAATAACAAACACTATTAAGCCATAATAAACCTTAATATTCACTAAAAACCCTAACAAACACGAAAAAATGCTATAAAAAATTCCAAATAAAAGACTATAAAACCCTACAAACCACTAATACACCCTAACAAACCCTCTTAACCCCAAAATAAATCGTAACAAACCCTAAAAACCCCAAATAAATCATAAAAAATCCTAACAACGCCAAATAAATCATAAAAAACTAAAACCAAACCCATAAAAAACCCCTAATAAACGACAATAAACCCTAACAAAGCATAATAAACCCTAATAAATTGTAATAAACCTAAATACACGTTACTAAACCCTAGTAAATAAAATAAACACTAATAAATCCTAAATAACCCTAAAAAGGTTGATAAACACTAGAAAAAGCTATTAATGCCTAAAAAATCCCAATAAAACTCTAATATACAATAAAAATGCTAATAAACTGTAACAAATCCTAAATAACCCTAATAAACCCTAATTAACCCTAATAAACCCTAAAGAACCATATTAAACGCTAAATAGAACCCAAAAAAATGCTAAAACACATTATATAAAGCCCTAAAAACCATTACAACACACAAACAAACCCAAAAAACACTAAAAACACGAACAACACCTATCAATACCAAAAAAACTAATAAACTGATAAAAACCCCCAAAAAACCATTAAAAATCCATCAGATACCATAAAAATCATAAACACCTGTTAACAACCTTTAAAACTCTAAAAAACACTACAAACCATAAACAACCATTAAAACCCTAAAAAAGGCTTCAAATAGATACATAAACCCTAAAAACGTTACATAAACCCTAAAAATGCAATAAAAACCCTAAAAACACAGCATAAACCAAAAAGCGCAACATAAACCCAAAAAACGCTACATAAACCCTAAATGCACTACATAAACCCTAGAACTGTAGCATAAACCCTAAAAAACACAACATAAACACACAAAAATGCAACATAAACATTAAAAAACACGACATATAACCTAAAAACACAATATAAACCCTAAAAACACTACATAAACCCAAAAAACGTTACATAAACCCTAAAAATGCTACATAAATCCTAAACCCTAAACACTCTAAAAAAACCCTAAAACTATTACATAAACACTAAAAATGATACATAAAATCTAAAACCGCTTACTAAACCATAAAAATGCTATATAAAAACTAAAAATGCAATATAAACTCTAACAACGCTACACAAACCCTAAAAAATGCTACAAAAACCCAAAAGACACTTTAAAACCCTCCAAAATATTAAACCCCAATATACCATAATATAAAAAATTAAACCCTAATAAACCCCTAATAAACTCTAATAATCCCTAAAAACACCTTATAATCCCTAAAATCCTATGAATATCTACTCAACACTAATAAAACCCCTAAAATACCCAATAAACCCTAATAAATGATAATAAAACCTAATAAACCCTAAAAACACATTAAGAAAACCTAAAAAACCCTAACCAACCCTAGTAGACACTAATCAAAACTAATAAACCCTAATAAGCCCCAAACAAACCCTACAAAGCCCTAATAAACAATATATAAAGCCAAATAATCCCTACTCAACCCTAACAAATCATAACACACCGTAATGACCCCTAATAAAACCCTACAAAACCCTAATAATGAAAAGAAACACCAGTATACCTTAAAAAATCCCTAGAAACCCCGATAAACTCTATTATAACCAAATAAACCCTAAAAACGCTCACAAACAATAAAAAAATGATCACAAACAATAAAAACACACTATATTACCTAAAAAGACCTAAAAACACTAATATAACCAATAAAGAAAAAAAACACTAATATATCGTAAAAATCCCTAGAAACCATAATAACCCGTAATAAACCATAATATAACCTATGAAACCCTAAAAATTCTCACAAAGAAAAAAAAATGCTCACAAATGATAAAAAATTCTATATTATCTAAAATGACTTACCAAACAGTAATACAAACACATAAAAATTAAAAAATAATAAACACCTAACATACTCTAATAAACACAAAAAATCCCTAATAAACCCTAATAAAAACTAATAAACCCAAATAAAACCATAATAAAACCCTAAAAATACCTTATCAACGTTAATAAACCTTGACACACCATAATAAAACCTATTAAAACCCAACTAAACCCCAATAAACAAAAAAACACAAACAAACCATTAAAAAGTCATAGAAACCATAATATACCACAATAAATTCTAATAAAACCTAATAAACCATACAAATTTTTCACAAACACAAAAACACACTAATAAAACCTAAAAAGTCCTAACAACCCCTCATATATATTAACTAAAACTTAAAAACACTCATATATCCTAATAAAAACACTAACAAACACTAGTAAACCCTAAAAAACTCTAACAAACCCTAACAAACACTACTCAACACTGATAAACCCTAAAAAATCCTAAAGATACCTACTCAACCCTAATAAAACCCTAAAAATACCTACTCAAAACCTAGTAAACCTAAACACACTATAATGAACCATAATAAACCCCACTAAACCCTAAAAAATGTAAATATACCATTAAAAAGCCCTAAAACCCCTTATAAATGATTATAAACCTAACAAAGCTTAAAAAGCAATAATAAACCCTAATAAACACTACTAAACCCTAAAAACCCCTAATATACCCTCTTGAAAATTAAATAAACCATAATGAATGATAATAAACGCTAATAAATCCTAAACATACCCAAATATACCATAACATACCCTAATATGCCCTAATAAACCCAATTCAATCCTAATAAAACCCCAAAAATACATAATAAACCCTATTAAACTTTAACACACCATAATAAACCCTAATAAAATCCTAATGAACCCCACCAAACCCTAAAAAATGCTAATATACCATAAAAAACCCTAAAACGCTAACAAACCATAATAAATGTTAATAACACCTAAAAATTCTAAAAAAATGTTAGTAAACCCTAAAAATTCCTCTGATAATAATAATAGTAATAAATCATGTGCATGTGCATATTCATGTTCACGGTTTAAATAATAAATCATAACGCACGTGCATGTGAATATGACTGCGCATTTGCATGTGAATGACAATAAATAATAAATTATAAATAATAACGCATGTGAATTACCTGTGTATGTGCATGTTCATGTGAATGATAATAAATAATAAATAATAATGCACATCCAAGTGAATGTGTAAGTGCATGTGTGTGGTAATAAACACTAAATAATAACCAAGTCCACATGAATGTGCTTTTTCATGTGAATGATAATAAATAATAAAAAATAACACATGTGATAATAGAATAAAGCACATGCATTGTGTGTGCACGTGCATGAGAATAAATAATAATAACACACGTGATAATAGATTAATGCAGGTTCATTGCATTTTCAAGTGCATGATAATAAATAATATATACTAACATACGTGCATGTGCATTTACATGTAATGATAATGATAATGACACATGCACGTGTGTGGTAATAAATAATAAATAACAATGCACGTGCATGGGCATGGGCATTTGTATTTGATGATACAAAAAAAATAATATAATAATAATAATAATAATAATATAATAACACAAGTGCATTTCATGTGCACATACATAGTAGGAAATAATAAATAATAATAATAAATAAGAATGCACATGCATGTGCATGTGCTTTTACATTTGATGATAATATTAATAATACTATTTGTAAAAATGATAATAATAATGCATGCATGTGCATGGTAATAAATAATAAATAACAACACACATGCATGTGCATTTTCATGTGATGATGATAATAATAATGATAATGATAATAATAATAAAAAATTGTGATAATAATAATAATAATAAAATAATAATATAAGTGCCTTGCATATGCATGTGCAAGGTAATAAATAATAAATAATAACACACATGCATCAACATTTTCATGTGATGATAGTAATAATAACAGCAGTAGTAATAATAGTAGTTGTAGTAGTGATAATAGTAGTAGTGCCAATGCATGTGATAATAGAATATTGAATGTGCATTACGTGTGCACGTGCATGATAATAAATAATAACTCCCGTGCATTGAATTTTCATGTGGTGATGATGATGATAATAATAATAATATTAATAATATTAATAATAACAACGCATGTGATAATAGAATAACACATGTTCATTTAATGTGCATGTATGTGCATTTGGATGTGAATTTTCAGGTGATGACAATAACAACAACAACAACATCAACAACCACAAAAATACTAATAACAATAATAATAACAACGCATGTGATAATAAAATAACGTGTGTTCATTGCATGTGCATGTGAATGGTAATAAAAATATAATAATAATGCACGTGCATGTGCATGCACATGTGGATGAGATTATGACAATAATAATAATATTAATAACAGTAATAATAAATTATAGTTGTTTGAAAAAATAACAGACAGGACAAAAATGCTAGAAATGAGGTCGCAAAAAACATAACAAATAATAGAGTCATTGAAAAAGGCATAAATTCTTCTTCGGGTGTCCATTTCTGCTCCGTGAATAGTCAAAATGAATCTCATGGAACAAACTATGACAAAAATAGGTTCCGGAGGCCTTACAGGCACAGATCAGAAGTTATGACAATTTTAAGAAAAATTTGACAGGGATCCATACAGGGAAATGGAGTTTTGGAGTCCTTATGATGGTTTTCTATGATTTTATGGCCTCAAACATGACTTGAACTGTATTAAATTCATCCTTCTACGTAGATATCTTCGCTACTTTCTATTTGATATGTGGTAGAGCTCAAACGGACAACCGGATCGAAAGTTATGATCGTTTGAAGTTGGACTTTTTTTGTAGTGTTATAACTAATATATATTACATTTCTTTGATCTTCTCAGAGTTTCTACTAAACATGGTCCTCACTCATCTCACAAGCTTTGATTTGACTTGTCACAACGCTGAAACAGACACCCTAAGGAGAACTTATGCATGTTTTAGTGAGTTGCAGGTTTCTTAGGTTTTTAGGCGCTAGGAGAGTTGGTCAATTTAAAATGAAAATATAACATCTGATACGTGTGTTAATTTTGTCTCTACCACATATAAAATAAAAAATTGTGAAAGTGTACACACTCTGATAACCACTGGAACCCTTTCAGACATTCATTAACCCCTAAAAAGTCACAAAATCCCTTTGGATGGTTAAAAAGATTGGCTTCTGGTGTCCGTTTTGCAATAACTTCTTCTATGGGTGTCTGTTTTGCCTTTACCACATATCAAATAGAATCTTGCAACTAGAAATACACTTCTATAACCACTGAAGCACCTTCTCACATCCTTTAAGGCCCAAAAAGCTACTTAAATCCTCCAAAAGACCATAACTTCTACTCTGGGAGTCCGTTTTGCCTCTACCATATATCAAATCGAAGCTTTCGACTAGATCTACACATCTGTGACCAATATTAACACCGTATCACGTTATTAAAGTCCCAAAAGGTCCTTAATTACAACAAATGACCATAACTTCTGCTCCGGGTGTCAGTTTCCCCTCTACCACATATCAAATTGAATCTTGCGACTAGCTCTACACATCTGTTGCAACCATGAACAAATAAATAACCCTAAAAAACCATGAATAACCCCATAAACACTAAAAATCATTAAAAACCATGAAAAACCCTAACAAACCCTAACAAAAAACTAACAAACCCTAACAAACCCTAACAAACCCCAATAAACCATTAAAAATATAAAAAACCCTAACAAACACTAAGAAACCCTAACAAGACATAACAAACCCAAAGAAGCACTAAGAAACCCCAATAAACCCAAAAAAACCCTAAGAAACCCTAAATCCCATAAGAAACCCTAACAAAACCCTAAAATCCCTAACAAACCCCTAAGCAAACATAAGAAACACTAACACACCCTTTGAAACCCTAACACACCCTTAGAAACCCTAACACACCCTTATAAACCCCAGCACACCCTTAGAAACCCCAAAACACCCATAGAAACCCAAATCCAAGCATAGATCCCTTAGAAAACATAGCACACCCTTAGAAACCCTAACCCGCCCATAAAAACCCTAACCCACCCTTATAAACCCTAACACATCCTTAGAAACCCAAACAAAACCTTAGACACCCTAAATCACTCTATTAAGCACTAATAAATCCTAACAAACCCTACCAACCAATAATAAACCATAATAAACCCTAAATCCCCCTACTAAACCCTAAAAAACACTAATAAATCCTCATAAACCCGGAAAAACCTAATAGACCACAATAAAAGCTACAAAATACCTAAAAACACAAATATAAAAAAAAATCTATTAAACCATTCAAAATGCTAATATTCACGAAAAAATCCTATCAAACTCGGAAAAACCTCACAAAACCCTAAAAAACCCTAAAAACCCCAAAACCCCAAAAACCCAAAAAACCATAAAAACCCTAAAAAAACCCTAAACCCCTAAAAACATGAAAAAAATCAAAAAACCCGAAAACAAACCTAAAAACCCTAAAAATACCTCAAAAAACGCTAAAATAATAAAAACCCCTAAAACGATAAAAAACCATAACAAGCCTAAAAATTTCAAACAAAACCCTAACCAACCCTATAAAACCCTTTAAAACCCTAAAACCCCCTAGAAAACCCTAAAATTCTCAAAAGAAACCCAAATACACTATAAAGAACCTGGAAGAACCCTAACAACCCTACAGAACCACTAAAGCCACTAACAACGCTACATAAACCCTAACAATTGATTCAAAAAATCGAAAAGTGCTTCAAAAACCACAAAACTCAACAAAACCCCCAAAAATGCTAAAACAACCCTAGCAAAGCATAAAAATTCCAAACACACACATAAAACCTAAAAAAAACGCATAAAATACCAAACAACTCAAACATACCATAATAAACCCTAAAAACTCTAAAAAAACATAACAAATCGTAACAACCACTAATAACCCCTAAGAACCACTAATAAACCCTAATAACCCCTAAACCCACTATTAAACCCTAAAACCCCTAATAAACACTAATAAATCTTAATAACCTATAATAAACCCTAGAAAACTCTATTAGACACTAATAAAATCTAAAAAATCCCTAAAACCCTTGATATACAATAAAAACACTATTAAACCATAATAAACTCTAATAATCACTAAAAACCCCAACAAACCCGACAGAACGCTATAAAAACTCCAAATAAAAGACTACAAAACCCTACAAACCACTAATAAACCCTAACAAACCCTATTAACCCCCAAATAAATCGTAACAAACCCTAACAACCCCAAATAAATCATAAAAAATCCTAACAACGCCAAATAAATCATAACAAACAAAAAAACCACAACAAACCCCTAATAAACCACAATAAACCCGAACAAAGCATAATAAACCCTAATAAATTGTAATAAACCCAAATACACGTTAATAAACCCTAATAAATAAAATAAACCCTAATAAATCCTAAATAACCCTTAAAAGGTTGATAAACCCTAGAAAAAGACATTAATGCCTACAAAAGCCCAATAAAACCCTAATATACAATAAAAAACACTAATAAACTGTAACAAATCCTAAAGAACACTAATAAACCCTAAAGAACCTTAATAAACCCTAAAGAACCATACTAAACTCTAAATAGAACCCAAAAAACGCCAAAACACATTATATAAAACCCTAAAAACCATTACAACACACAAAAAAACCCTAAAACACACTAAAAAACGAACAACCCCTATCAATACCAAAAAAACTAATAAACCGATAAAACCCCCCAAAACCATTAAAGATCTATCAGATACTATAAAACCCATAAACACCTGTTAATAACCCTTAAAACTCTAAAAAACACTACAAACCATAAACAACCATTAAAACCCTAAAAGGCTTCAAATAGATACATAAACCCTAGAAACATTACATAAACCCTAAAAATGCAATAAAAACCCCAAAAATGCAACATAAACCAAAAAGCGCAACATAAACCCAAAAAACGCTACATAAACCCTAAATGCACTACATAAACCCTATAATTGTACCATAAACCCTAAAAACACAACATAAACACACAAAAACGCATCATAAACATTAAAACCGCGACATATAACCTAAAAACACAATATAAACCCAAAAAACACTCCATAAACCCAAAAAAAGTTACATAACCCCTAAAAAATGCAACATAAATGCAACATCACCCACCCCCAATGCTACATAAACCCATAAAACGCATCATAAACCCTAAAAATGCTAAATAAATCCTAAACCCTAAACACGCTACATAAACCCTAAAACTATTACATAAACCCTAAAAATGATACATAAAATCTAAAATTGCTTACTAAACCCTAAAAATTCTACATAAACACTAAAAATGCTATATAAACTCTAACAATGCTACAAAAACCCTAAAAAATTCTACAAAAACCCTAAAGACGCTTTAAAACCCTCCAAAATATTAAACCCTAATATACCATAATATAAAAAATTAAACCATAATAAACCCCTAATAAACTCTAATAATCCCTAGAAACACCATATAATCCCTAAAATCCTATGAAGTTCTACTCAACCCTAATAAAACCCCCAAAATACCCAATAAACCCTAATAAATGATAATAAAACCTAATAAACCCTAAAAACACATTAAGAAAACCTAACCCACCCTAACCAACCCTAGTAGACACTAATAAACACTAATAAACCCTAATAAACCCCAAAAAACCCTAAAAGCCCTAATAAACAATAAATAAAGCCAAATAATCCCTACTCAACCCTAACAAACCTTAACACACCATAATGACCCCTAATAAAACCCTAAAAAACCCTAATAATGAAACAAAACGCTAGTATACCTTAAAAAATCCCTAGAAACCCTGATAAACTCTATTATAACCAAATAAACCATAAAAATGCTCACAAACAATAAAAAAATGATCACAAAAAATACTATATTACCTAAAAAGACATAAAAACACTAATATAACCAATAAATAAAAAACACTAATATACCATAAAAATCCCTAGAAACCATAATAAACCATAAAAAACCCTAATATAACCTATGAAACCCTAAAAATTATCACAAACCGAAACAAAACACTCACAAACAATAAAAAATGCTATATTATCTAAAATCACTTACCAAACAGTAATATAACCTAATAAAATTAAAAAACTAATAAACCCCTAACAAACTCTAATAAACCCTAAAGATCCCTAATAAACCCTAATAAAAACTAATAAACCCAAATAAAACCATAATAAAACCCTAAAAATACCTTCTCAACGCTAATAAACCTTGACACACTATAATAAAACCTATTAAAACCCAACTAAACCCCAATAAACAAAAAAACACAAACAACCCATTAAAAATCCCTAGAAACCCTAATAAACCATAATAAATTCTAATAAAACCTAATAAACTATAAAAAATTCTCACAAACACTAAAACACACTAATAAAACCTAAAAATTCATAACAACCCTTCATATATATGAACTAAAACATAAAAACACTCATATACCCAAATAAAAACACTAACAAACACTAGTAAACCCTAAAAATCTCTAACAAACCCTAACAAACACTACTCAACCCTAATAAACCCAAAAAATCCTAATGATACCTACTCAACCCTAATAAAAACCCTAAAAATACCTACTCAAACCCTAGTAAACCTAAACACACTATAATGAACCATAATAAACCCCACTAAACCCTAAAAAATGCAAATGTACCATTAAAAAGCCCTAAAACCCCTAATAAATGCTTATAAAACCTAATAAAGCTTAAAAAGCACTAATAAACCCTAATAAACACTACTAAACCCTAAAAACCCTAATATACCCTCTTAAAAATTAATAAACCATAATGAATGATAATAAACGCTAATAAATCCTAAACATACCCAAATATACCATAACATACCCTATTATGCCCTAATAAACCCAGCTCAATCCTAATAAAACCCAAAAAATACATAATAAACCCTAATAAAATTTAACACGCCATAATAAACCCTAATAAAATCCTAATAAACCCCACCAAACCCTAAAAACGCTAATATACCATAAAACCCTCTAAAACATTAACAAACCATAATAAATGTTAATAACACCTAAAAAATCTAAAAAATGCTAGTAAACCCTAAAAATATCTCTGATAATTATAATTGTAATAATTCACGTGCATCTGTATATGCATGTGCTTGGTTTAAATAATAAATCATAACGCACTTGCATGTGCATATGCCTGCGCATTTGCGTGTTGATGACAATAAATAATAAATTATAAATAATAACGCATGTGAATTACCTGTGTATGTGCATGTGCATCTGAATGATAATAAATAATAAATAATAATGCACACCCAAGTGAATGTGCAAGTGCATGTGTGTGGTAATAAACACTAAATAATAACCAAGTCCAGATGAATGTGCTGTTGCGTGTGAATGATAATAAATAATAAAAAATAACACATGTGATAATAAAATAAAGCACGTGCATTGTGTGTGCACGTGCATGAGAATAAATAATAATAACACATGTGATATTAGAATAATGCAAGTGCATTTCCTTTGCAAGTGCATGATAATAAATAATATATACTAACATACGTGTATGTGCATTTACATGTAACAATAATGATAATGACGCGTGCACGTGCGTGGTAATAAAAAATAAATAACAACGCACATTCATGGGCATTTTTTTGATGATAAATAATAATAATAATAATAATAATAATAATAATAATAATAGAATAACGCAAGTGCATTTCATGTGCACATACATCGTAGTAAATAATAAATAAATAAGAATAAATAAGAATGCACATACATGTGCATGTGATTTTACATTTGATGATAATATTAATAATACTATTTGTAAAAATAATAATAATAACGCATGCACATGCACGGTAATAAATAATAAATAACAACGCACATGCATGTGCATTTTCTTGTGATAATGATAATAATAATGATAATGATAATAATAATAAAAAATTGTGATAATAATAATAATAAAAGAATAATATAAGTGCATTGCATATGCATGTTCCAGGTAATAAATAATAAATAATAACGCAATGCATCAACATTTTCATGTGATGATAGAAATAATAACAACAGTAGTGATAGTAGTAGTAGTAGTAGTGATAATAGTAGTAGTACCAATGCATTTGATAATAGAATATTGAATGTTCATTACATGTGAACGTGCATGATAATAAATAATAACTCCCGTGCATTGCATTTGCAGGTGGTGATGATGATGATAATAATAATATTATTAATAATATTAATAATAACAACGCATGTGATAATATAATAACACATGTTAATTTAATGTGCGTGTATGTGCATTTGGATGTGCATTTTCATGTGATGACAATAACAACAACAACAACATCAACAACCACAATAATACTAATAACAATAATAATAACAACACATGTGATAATAAAATAACGTGTGTGCATTGCATGTGCATGTGCATGGTAATAAAAATATAATAATAATGCACGTGCATGTGCATGTGCATGTGGATGAGATTATGACAATAATAATAATAATAATAGTAATAATAAGTTATAGTTTTTTGAAAAAACAATAGACATGACAAAAATGCTAGAAATGAGGTCTCAAAAAACCTGACAAATAATAGAGTCATTGAAAAAGGCATAAATTCTTCTTCGGGTGTCCATTTCTGCTCCGTGAATAGTAAAACTGAATCTCATGGAACAAACTACGATAAAAATAGGTTCTGGAGGCCCTACAGGCACAGATCAGAAGTTATAACAATTTTAAGAAAAATTTGACAGGGATCCGTACAGGGAAATGGAGTTTTGGAGTCTTTATGATGGTTTTCTATGATTTCAGGGCCTTAAACATGACTTGAACAGTATTCAATTCATCCTTATGCGTAGATATCTTCACTACTTTCGATTTGATATGTGGTAGAGCTCAAACGGACAACCAGAGCGAAAGTTATGATCGCTTGAAGTTGGACTTTTTTTGTAGTGTTATAACTAATATATCTTACATTTCTTTGATCTTCTCATAGTTTCTACTAAACATGGTCCTCACTCATCTCACGATCTTTGATTTGACTAGTCACAGCACTGAAACGGACACCCTAAGGAGAGGTTATGCATGTTTGAGTGAGTTGGAGGTTTCTTAGGTTTTTAGGCGCTAGGAGAGTAGGTCAATTTAAAATGAAAATATAACATCTACTACATGTGTTCATTTTGTCTCTACCACATATTAAATCGAAAATTGTGAAAGGACACATGCTCTGGTAACCACTGGAACCCTTTCTGACATTCATCAACCCCTAAAAAGTCACAAAATCCCTTTGGATGGTTAAAAAGATTGGCTTCTGGTGTCCGTTTTGCAATAACATTTTATATGGGTGTCTTTTTTGCCTCTACCACATATCAAATAGAATCTTGCGACTAGAACTACACTCCTATAACCACTGAAGCACCTTCTCACATCCATTAAGGCCCAAAAAGCTACTTAAACCCTCCAAAAGACCATAACTTCTACTCTGGGATTCCGTTTTTCCTCTACCATATATCAAATCGAAGATTTCGACTAGATCTACACATATGTGGCCAATATGAACACCGTATAATGTTATTAAAGTCCCAAAAGGTCTTTAATTCCTCCAAATGACCATAAATTCTACTCTGGGTGTCTGTTTCCCCTCTACCACATATGAAATTGAATCTTTTGACTAGCTCTTCACATCTGTTGCAACCATGAACAACTAAATAACCTTAAAAACCATGAATATCCTCATAAATACTAAAAACCATCAAAAACCATGAAAAACCCTAACAAACCCTAACAAAAAACTGACAAACCCTAATAAACCCTAACAAACCCTATCAAACCCCAAAAAACCATAAAAAACATAACAAAACCTAAGAAACACTAAGAATCCCTAACAAGACATAGAAAACCCCAAGAAGCACTATGAAACCCCAATAAACCCAAAAAACCCCTAAGAAACCCTAAATCCCCTAAAAACCCCTAACAAAACCCTAAAAGCCCTAACAAAACCCTAAGCAAACATAAGAGACACTAACACACCCTTTGAAACCCTAACACACCCTTAGAAACCCAAACACACCCTTATAAACCCCAGAACACCCTTAGAAACCCCAACACACCCATAGAAAGCCAAACCCAAGCTTAGATCCCTTAGAAAACATAGCACACCCTTAAAAACCCTAACCCGCCCATAAAAACCCTAACCCACCCTTAGAAACCATAACACACCCTTAGAAACCCAAACAAACCCTTAGTCACCCTAAATCACTCTATTAAGCACTAATAAATCCTAACAAACCCTACCAACCAATAATAAACAATAATAAACCCTAAAGCTCACTACTAAACCCTAAAAAACACTAATAAATCGTAATAAACACTGAAAACCCTAATAGAACCCAATAAAAGCTACAAAATACATAAAAACAAAAATATACAAAAAAATTCTATTAAACCCTTCAAAATGCTAATATTCACGAAAAAATCCTATCAAACTCGGCAAAACCTCACAAAACCCTAAAAAAACCCAAAAAACCCAAAAAATCCAAAAAACCCTAAAAAACCCTAAACCCCTAAAAACCTGAAAAAATCGAAAAACCTGAAAACAAACCTAAAAACCCTAAAAATACCTCAAAAAACCCCAAAAACTTCAAAATATGCTAAAACACTAAAAACCCCTAAAAATGCTAAAAAAACCCTAACAAGCCTAAAAATTTCTTACAAAAGCATAACCAACCCTATAAAACCCTTTAAAACCATAAAACCCCCTAGGAAACCCTAAAATTCTCAAAAGAAACCCTAATACTCTATAAAGAACCCATAAGAAACCTAAAAACCCTAAAGAACCACTAAATCCACTAACAACGCTACATAAACCCTAACAATTTATTCAAAAAATAGAGAAATGCTTCAAAACCCACAAAACGCAACAAAACCACCAAAAACGATAAAATAACCCTAACAAGGCATAAAAAATCAAAACACACACATAAAACCCAAAAAAACGCATAAAACCCCAAATAACTCAAACATACCGTAACAAACCCTAAAATCCCTAACAAAACATAACAAATCGTAAAAACCACTAATAACCCCTAAGAACCGCTTATAAACCCTAATAACCCCTAAAACCCACTACTAAACCCTAAAACCCCTAATAAACACTAATAAATCATAATAACCTATAATAAACCCTAGAAAACTCTATTAGACTCTAATAAAAGCTACAAAAGCCCTAAAACCCCTAATATACAATAAAAACACTATTAAACCATAATAAACCTGAATAATCACTAAAAACCCTAACAAACCCGACAAAACACTAAAAAGTATCCAAATAAAAGCCTACAAAACCATTAAAACCACTAATAACCCCTAACAAACCCTAAAAACCCCAAAATAAATCCTAACATACCCTAATAACCCCAAATAAATCATAACAAATCCTAACAATGCCAAATAAATTGTAACAAACTGAAAAAACCATAACAAACCCCTAAAAAGCGCAATAAACCCTAAAAATCATAATAAACCCTAATAAATCATATTAAACCCAAATACATGTTACTAAACCCTAATAAATAAAATAAGCACTAATAAATCCTAAATAACCCTAAAAAAGGTTGATAAACCCTAGAAAAAGATATTAATGCCAACAAAAGCCCAATAAAACCATAATATACAATAAAAATTCTAATAAACTGTAACAAATCCTAATGAACACTAATAAACCCTAATGAACCCTAATGAACCCTAAATAACCATATTAAACTTTAAAGAACACTAACAAACGCCAAAGAACCCAAAAAATGATAAAACACATTATATAAACACTAAAACCGCTATAATACCCAAACTAACCCTAAATCACACTAAAAAACCCTAACAGCCCCTATCAATCCCAAAAAAACATATAAACCCACAACCCTTCCCCAAAAAAAACCATTAAAAATCCATCAAATACCATAAAAACATAAAAAACAGTTAGCAACCGTTAAAAAACCAAAAAAAACTACAAACCATAAACAAATATTAAAACCCTAAAAAAGGCATCAAATAGATATGTAAACCCTTAAAAATGAAACAAAAATTCTAAAAACGAATCATAAACCAAAAAACGCCACATAAACCCAAAAAATGCAATATAAACCCTAAATGCACTACATAAACCCTAGAACTGTAACATACACACTAAAAAACACAACATAAACCCCAAGAAACGCAACATAAACATTAAAAAATGCTACATAAAACCTAAAAACACAACATAAACCCTAAAAACACTACATGTACCCTAAAAACGTTGCACAAACCCTAAAAAATGCAACCTAAATGCTACATCACCCCTAAAAATGCTACATAAACCCAGAAAACGCAACATAAATCCTAAAAACTGCTACAAAAAACCTAAACCCTAAGCACGCTGTATAAACCCTAAAAACATTACATAAACCCTAAAAATGATACATAAAATCGAAAAATGCTAACTAAACCCTAAAAATGCTACATAAACAATAAAAATGCAACATAACTCTAACAATGCTATATAAACCCTAAAAAATGATACAAAACCCTAAAGATGCTATAAAACCCTCAAAAATATTAAACCCAAATATACCATAAAATAAAAATTTAATCCCCAATAAACCCCTAATAAACTCTAATAATCCCTAAAAACACTTTATAATCCCAACAAACCCAATGAAACTCTACTCAACTCTAATAAAAACCCCAAAATACTTAATAAATCCTAATAATTGATAATAAAACCTAATAAACCCTAAAAACACGTTATGAAAACCTAAACAACCCTAACCAACCCTAATTGACACTAATAAACACTAATAAACTGTCATAAACCCCAAAGAAACCCTAAAAATCCCTAATAAACCATAAATAAAGCCAAATAAACCCTACTCAACACTAACAAACCTTAACACACCATAATAACCCCTAATAAAACCCTAAAAATCCCTAAAAACCCTAACAAACTCTAATAAACACTACTCAACCCTAATAAACCCTAATAAAACCCTAAAGATAACTACTCAACCCTAATAAAACCCTACAAATACCTAACAAACCCTAATAAACACTACTCTACCCTAATAAACACTAATAATACCCTAAAGATAACTACTCAACCCAAATAAAACCCTAAAAATACCTAGTCAACCCTAATAAACCTTAACACACTATAATAAACGATAATAAACCCCATAAAACCCTAAAAAACACAAATATACCACTAAAAGACATAAAACCCCTAATAAATTCTAATAAAACCTAACAAAGCTTAAAAGAACTAATAAACCATAGTAAACACTACTAAACCCTAAAAAACCCAAATATACCATCTTAAAATTTAATAAACCCTAATGAACGATAATAAACACTAATAAATCCTAAACATACCCAAATATACCATAATATACCGTAATATACCCTAATAAACCCTACTCAATCCTAATAAAACCCTTAAAATACCTAATAAATCTTAATTAAACTTAACACACCATAATGAACCCTAATAAAATCCTAATAACCCCCACCAAACCCTAAAAACCTAACAAATCATAATAAATGTTAATAATTCCTAAAAATTCTAAAAAATGCTAGTAAACCCTAAAATACCTCCATTAATAATAACAGTAATAACGCACGTGCATGTGCATATGCATGTGCATGGTTTAAATAATAAATCATCATGCACGTGCATGTGCATATGCCTACGCATTTGCATGTGAATGATAATTAATAATAAATTATAAATAATAACGCAAGTGAATTGCATGTGTATGTGCATGTGCATGTGAATGATAATAAATAATAAATAATAACGCACATCCAAGTGCATGTGCATGTGCATGTGCATGTTCATGTGCATGGTAATAAATAATAAATAATAACCAAGTCCACATGAATGTGCATTTACATGTGAATGATAATAAATAATAAATAATAACACATGTGATAATAGATTAAAGAACTTGCATTGCATGTGCACGTGCATGATAATAAATAATAATAACACATGTGATAATAGAATAACGCAAGTGCATTGCATTTGCCTGTGCAAGATAATAAATAATATATAATAACACATGTGCATGTGCATTTACATGTAATGATAATGATAATGTTGAATGCACGTGCATGGTATTAAATAATAAATAACAACGCACAGGCATGTGTATTTGTATTTGATGATACAAAAAAAATAATAATAGAATAACCCAAGAACATTTCATGTGCACGTGCATAGTAGTAAATAACAAATAAATAATAATAAATAAGAATGCACAAGCATGTGTGAACTAGCTGGAGGTCGTCACGACCCTCAAAATTACATTTATTACTCTTACACTAGTACAATAGTGCAGGGTCGATCCACAAAGAAGACAAATGAGTGATTTCTATGGTTTTTGAATTTTAAACCCCCACTGTTGTCAGCAGTGGGGAAATCATCTTCTTACTTTTTATATTTTTTTATTTTATTGATGAAATGGAAACAAGATGATGAATCATTAATTTTTTAACAAAGAAACTAAAGTTTATACTAAGTACTGCAAATAACTAGAGAAAATACAATATACTAATACAAAACAATAAGAAAAGGAACATCGATCAACAAAGTACTCAGAAATTATAAACAACTGGTATGAATAGATGTTCTCTCCATAGATTACAATCGAATCACACCTCAAGAAAGACTGATGAGTTTCCCTTTCTAGGAAAATCAACATGCAGAGGATTAAGTCTTGGAGTTCACCACACAAAAACTTAATCGAACTGCAACAATGTTTTAAAAGATAACATTTTGAAAAGAAATCACCATAAATTTCCAACGTTAAGTTGTTAAAGATTTGAAAATTTCATTCAAGATTGACCTTGCCAGTCGATATTGATGTATGAAATTGAAAACATTGAAGTGTGAGCGATGAAAATATTAGAAACAGAGTCAGTCTCGCCAACTGATTCTAATTTATTAAAAATATTAGCTAATGAAAGTTAATATATCATAACCAGAAGGTTTCAAAAATCCCGAGTTAAGAAAATTCAACCTATGATCACATTGATTAAGGAAGTGAAAACAACTGTAAACTGAGAACAAAGAATTATGGATAGAGGAAAGAAGAACTCCCCTAGCACAACTCTGCTTCTAGGCTCCTTCATCTCCTGCTCTGCTATCTCTCAGGAGTCTCTGCTCTCCAAAAATGGTGTTGCGTGGAATCCAAACGAGCATCTCGATTCGCTCTATCCGATGTGATCGTGGAATGAATGGGAGTCCCCCGAATGAGAGTCCCCCCCAAAAATTCTGCTGCTAGTCTGCATAAATATCCACCGTAATCTACTTCATGTCACCACACATCTTCCACCGACTTTTAAAGCTCTTCAAAAATTCACGACACAACGTGCATTTTTTCGTAGCTGGCACGTCGTGTGAGTTTTCCTCATGTAACTAACTCTGGATGAGTTAGTTGGAAGCACTTGGAAATGTTTTTGACATTGGTATGAACCTGCACATATCAAATAGAATAGAAAAATAAATAAATGCGAATGCAAAGAAAGAAAAATAGTTATTTTTTTAAGTTAAGTGTTATATTACTCGTTACAAGTTAACTAAAGTTAATTAATAAATATATTAATTGATAATTATTATTTACTTTGATATTAATAAAGTTATTCACATAATATCACTATAGTAAAACATAATTTTATTAAAAAGTTGTTAATTTAATTAAGTTAACAAAAATAAAAACTATTTTTTTAGTTTAACATTTTTCACTAATTTATTAAAATTTGACAATGTGAATAAGTAATTAAAAATTTTATATTTTAGATTGTATTAATAATTTTATTATTACTATTTAAGAAATTAAATTTCTAGATTAATTCAAGTGTATATAAATTTATCTATTAGTTTATTTTAATTTAATAAAATTAATACTTTTGTTTTAAATATATTTAAATTAATAAGTATATTTTATAGTTTATTTATAATTATTATTAATTATATATTTATACTAATAACAATATATTAATTAATTATTAATGATTATTGTTAATTTGGTTTTATATTTTAATTTATAATTTTTCTATTTATTAAAATAAAAATTGTTTAAATTTATAACTTTTATAAATTTTATTATATTCATTTTATTTAATTAAAGTTTACTTTTAATTTTAATTTCTTATATTTTTTTATGTTACTTTTATTATTTTATTTATTTATTTATTTATCCCCCCCGCACCAATTTCGGCGCACAACAAGGAGTGAGGGCTGCTGCTTATCTTCCCCAAACAAAGGCTGTAGCAGAGGATGCCTTGGAAGTAGCAGCGACACAACCTCCTTCAGCGGCGGACAACGGCGACTTTTTCAGGCTCCGATTCGAGCTCCTTCAAATCTTGCTTCCTCACAAACTCATAACCGGTCATATCTACTTTGAAAACCAGATCTCAGTTCTCCTCCGATGATCTCAGGTCTTCGGCCTGCTCGGTTGGAATCCGGCTGGCGGCTGGTCAGATCCTGAGCTCCCTCGACCTCAGCGCGATGCGGCAGACTCCATCAGCACCCACCAGCTTCTCCTTCGGGAAGACCAAACCAGCAGCACTCCTCGGAAAAAAAAATCCACGGAGGTGACTCATCCAATACGGAAAATCGCGTCCCAGCTTCTCACGCAGCATCTATCTAGTCCCATCAACAGGTCGAAGTACCTCAGCCTTTTTAGTGGCATCTCTTGCGTCACAACCCTCTCCTTTAGATTAGCAGTGAAAAGTGACACGGATGGTGAAGAACTAGTTTTATGAAATTATAATTTGGAATTTTCATGTTCGATTAATTGTTTGGGTTCAGACTGTTGGAGGATTTGCTGGAACGGATGAGTGTAGGGATTGTGTTTGAAAAAGGAGAATGCAGGGGAGAGATCGGCGGAGTGTCTGGTGAGGAGGAAGCAGGTACGTCAGTATATCAGTGAGGTGGGGAAATACAACAGTGAGGTGATACAAGGATGTCTATCGGTGGCAGGGAGAATAACAGTGAGGTTGAAAGGGAGAAAGGGATAACTGTGAGGTGGAAAAGGGGTGCGCGCAGGGTCACTGATAGAAATAAATAAGGCTAATAGATAGAAATAAATAAGGCTAACAGTGGGTTGGGAGTCACCGTTAGAGTAAAATAAATAATATCTTACCATTACTCTAAAAGAAAAGGGTCACCATTAAGACTAAAATAAATAAATAATGGTGATCTTTTAAAAACACATAAATTCGACATAAAATTAAAACTTAAGTAAACTAAATAAAAAGACATAAAATAATTAATTAAAATAATGCTAAACTATAATAATTAAGACAGAATTTTTATAACCCTTTAAAACATTAAAATTATTAATCATCAATACTATAATTATAAACTGAATAATTGTTACAAAAAGATTATGAACGACTTAAATTAGAATTACTAAATAAATAATTACAAGGTAGTAGTGAGTAAAAATGAAGAGCATCAGTGACCCAATAAGTCACCGCTATTAATAGTCTACCTCACCGGTAGACTACAACCAACAGAAAACAAATAAATAATTAAAATGCATAAATAAAATAATATAATTAATGTTTAAAAGCTCTTAATTAATTAATTAATTAACTAATTGAATACATAAAATTAAAAAGTGAACTACTTAATTTAATTAAAAACACATATTATTTACTTAAATGATTAGCAGGATGATTAGACACATTAATTAACATTGCTTATGTATTCTAATGTAACTAAATTAAAAGATAAAATATTAAAATAAAGACCAAGTTAATTAAATAGAATTACGTTGATTAAATAATTTTTTTATAAAATTGTCAGTTTATTAAAAAGTCAGGCATACATAAATTAACCAAACTAAATATAACATAATTAAATTATAAAAGTTTAAAAAGATTAAAATTATTATTTTGAGGACTAAAAATACATAATTAATTATAAAAATTGATTAATTAACAAAATTAATTAAAAAAATACAAAAGTACATTTCTTTGGTATAAAGTGATTAAATAATTAATTAAATCATTAAAAATTGTGTAAAAAGATGTGGAAAAACTATGTAAAAATAGAGCCACATCAAATTCCCCCACACTTAAGCATTGTTTGTCCTCAAATAATCTATTGTTTTATTATCTTTGAAAAACAAATGTATGGTATTAATGAATTTGCTCAGAATGTAACATGTCCAGCACTCAAAACATAGGACAATACATAACAGTAGGCTTTAAGAAAATGAATCACTCATATGAGTCTTACCTATAACAAATACTCAAGGGTAATTATAAAAGCAAAGACCATCCATCAAAGAAGATGCCATGCCTCATATGTGATACAACTTAATGACTCACTTCAATCCAATCTCAAGTTCTAAGTCCAAGAATGACAGGAGATAAAATGTCAATGGAATTAAGATCTTAACCAATGAACTTTGTACTTTGACTCAATCTTAAGGCCCAGAAATAAATATATATTTTTTAAATCTCCTCAATGATACAACCTAAATGGTTCACATATAAACCAATTGACCCCTACTTAATCTAGAGTTCATCATTCCCCTCACCTTAATGAGCTCAATTTTTGACCCTAGTCACTTTATTTTATTTTTCCCAAGCCATGTATCATTGTGCTAAGCACTATGCAATGCACTTATTCAAAGTGAACAGAGGGCTTGAAGTTAACAGAAATTCACCCAGCATCTAGGGTCTCAGAGACTCACCGTGGGATCCCAGATGCCCAAATTACTCCAGTTTCAAAAGAATTATATAAAACCCATTTGCATTGGCTCATTAAAGAAGTCAATTTTAATAATTAAAAGATGAATGAGGCCCCTATAATCAGAATAAAACTTCTAGTTACAAGGGTTATGATCATAGTTCCACTAAAAGTTTACCTAAATCACTTTCAGAAATAGTTACTAAACCCGATTTCAATGAAACCACTAATTAAGATCACTCATTAATCATCCATTATTATCAATTCAGACTTTAAAGTAGTTCTTAACTACCAGCAAAGAACTTTTCCTAAGGCAAGACCCAATTGAGTACAGTGTAAAGCCTAAAAATTGTGCAAGAATTTTGAAAAATTTTAACCATTTTTTACAAAATGTTTGAAATTTTATTGAAGTGGGAATTGATGAGCTTACATTAAAACACAGTTTAGCATAGTCAATAATTGACCCCCTCCCCCACACTTATAACCCAACTTTTCCCCAAAGTTGACTTCTAAATATGAAGAAGAACAATTTAGCAATTAAGGTTCAAAACAAATTTTTGATTAAGTAGATATATGACATGTATAAAGGGTCTCTTTGAAATTAAAAAATATTTTTTTCCACAATGAATAAATAATATGAAGGTTCATAAGAAAGTATATGCATTGACATATATGTCTAGTGACAATGATTTCCCATTAATGATGAAGATTTATCATGTAATTTGTGGGTGCACAATTAATTGGGTGTAAGAAAGTTTAGAAAAATTTATTCAGTTAGATATTCAATAATGAAGACAATGTTCATGGTAAACACCCAAACATTAATCATATTTTAATGACCAACATCATGTACCCCTCCCCAACACATAGTTTCAAGCAGTGAATGATTATTTCAATATTTATCAATGAATTAGAATTCCTAGAAAGAGGCACATTCATAATTTTAAAGCACAACATAGAGACAACCATCAAAAGTTTTTTATTCCAATATATACAGAAGCTTTTCAGCAAATATGTTACATAATTTTCAATAGTCATGCAAAATTTCTTAGACAAGTTGAATTTTTTAGTAAGCAGAATATTATTAACAAAAACAGGAGCAGAAATAAATGAAAAAAAGGTAAAGTACTTCCCTGGTTATGTTCTTGTCCAGATATGATCATGGGAATTCAAATCCATTATTACATAGCAGTATCATCCTAAAAAAACAAAACATGAAAACCAGGAACAAAAATCCAGCAGAGACATAACATACAGTTGGTAGCAAAGCTTTACATTATTCTGCACAAAACAGTACAAAAAAGTAAACCAAGGAGCATGGGTTGACTCCCATGAAGCACTGATTTTAAATTCTTCAGTTAGACATTATTTAATTACACATTTTTATTTATTTATTAACACAACAAAAACTATGGGTTTCCACCCATGCAGCGCTAGATTTATAGTCCCCAGCCAGACTCACCTAACAACTAACCGTAATCACTAGGTGGATGTGAGTTCCTTTACATGAACCACCACATGTGTTTGGCCCAATTTTTTTAACAGAAAGATGAGATTTGTGGGAAAAAAGACTCAACAAATTAATAAATGAATTCTCATAGCCTAAAATAACCCCTAAGTAGCACCCTTTAATAGTAATGGGTAAAGTGCTGTCCACTTCCAGAATAATTTCAAACATTTCAAGACTTGAATACACATGAAGGGACAACATAGAACTAGGTGTTTCAAAGGGTGTGTCATTGACCTCAGATCTATCTCACTTAACCTCAACAATAATAGGTTCAAATTAAAGGGTGAAAATGGGTGAATATTGAATAGTAGGTTCAAGAAGAGATTCAATAGAGTTATGAACAGAATCAAGTACAATGTAAATCAATTATAATTCTCCCTCTAGACTACTATCAGTATCATAAGAATGATTAGAACCCTTCACAGGTGAGGATGGAAGTGATTGGTAGGGAAGATAATTTATTTTACCACCAATAGATTCAGGTCTAACAATGTTATAAATATATTCCAACTGATCCTAATCTGTTAAGTCACACTGAACATCTACTACTTCTAATAAATTAGTTCTGCAACCATCATCTAATGTGTGTTCAACCACTACTTCATGTTCAAGTTCAAAAGGATCTATTTCTAAAAAAAGTCTATAGTGTGATCCAATAAGATCAAATCAGGGGGAGTAATGTTTAATTCAACTTCAATAGATTCAATTTCTAGATTTTTCAAGGTTAAACATTTAACCCCATGTAAAACTTCACTATTTTCAATTTTAGTACACTCAGTTTCTATTAAACAATCAATCTGAGAGAAGGAAGATGAAAGCTCATCATTTAATCTTTCTTCAAACATCATTCCCTCAACCTCTAAATCATTCAACATCATTTCAGAAATAGATGGGTTTGGAGTTTCAAAGCATGGCAGAGTAGTTTTCATTTCAAGTTCAATGTTTTGAGATTCTATATTATCCAGTTTAATGTTCTCATCCAGATTATACCCAATATCAAGTTCAGGCCCAATGTTCAAAATTTCATAAATTTTTGGCGAAGAGTTTTTAACATTCAAATTTTCAGTTTTAAGAATCTATTCTACCCGAATGACTTCATTCTCAAAGCTTCTAAAACAGTGATTTTTCTCCAATGTAGGAATGATGAAGAGAACTGGACATTCATTTTCAATCTGTTTCAATTCCTTTTTAAAATTGTCCAACTCAACAACATTAAATTTCTCTATTGTATTTTCAATGTTGTGTTCTTGACTTAGAGAGTTGGTTTTTTCCAGATTTAGTTCAACAGTTTTTGATTTTTCAAAGAGAATGGTTTCTTGTCCAGTTTCACTATCACTTTCCTCTTCCACATGATTTTCAAATCTTTTAAAAAAAATCTTTTTCTTTATTTTCAAATTATTCATGTTCCTTAACCCTTCATTGTAATTCAAAAAGCATGTTTTCTAATTTTATCATTATTTGATCTTTCTATTGAGAATATCTAATTTGAATTTCATGGGTTTGAGTTAACCAATTGTTAATTAGTTCCACCTTAGCATCCAGTTTAGAATAAATTAATTCAACTTTATCTAGGGTGTCAGGACTAGACTCATGTTTTTCATTTTCTTCAATGTAAAAAACCTGTTGTGGCTAGTTATAGACACACTACCAAGCAGTATGTCCATAATCACCACAAAAAACACAGTAAGGTCCAGTGCAGTAGTTTGAGCCTTCAAAACATTCCCTTTTTTTATAAAATTTTCAGATTAAATGAACACAAAAAATTTCCAATAGATCTTAAACAGGAAACAAAAGCAGCAAATGTTAACAGTTTTTGAAAAAAAAATTGTCGATTTTTTAAAATGAGTTTTTATGTGATTTTATGTTTTTTTATTAAAACCATTTCTTCTTAGTGTGTGTTTTCCCCAGCAATGGTTCCAAATTTTGATGAGGCTGGAGGTTTTCATGGCCCTCAAAATTACTTTTATTACTCCTACACTAGTAAAACAGTGCAGGGTCGATCCACAGAGAAGGCATATGAGTGATTTCTATGGTTTTTGAATTTTAAACCCCCACTATTGTCAGCAGTGGGGAAAACATCTTCTTACTTTTTATATTTTTTTATTTTATTGATGAAATGGAAAAAGGATGGGGAAAAATTAATTTTTTAACAAATAAACTAAAGTTTATACTAAGTACTGCAAAGAAACTAGAGAAAATACAGTATACTAATACTAAGAAGCAAGACAATGAACATCGATCAACAAAGTACTCAGAAATTATAAACTACTGGTATGAATGGATGTTCTCCCCACAGCTTAAAATCAAATCACACCTCAAGAAAGACTGAAGAGTTTCCCTCTCCATGTAACTCAACATGTAGAGGATTAAGTATTGGAGTTCGGCACACTAAAACATAATCGAACTTCAACAAATATTTAAAAGATAACATTTGGAAAAGAACTCGCCATAAATTTCCAACATTAAGTAGTTAATGATTTGAAAATTTTATTCAAGATTGACCTTTCCAGTCGATATTGATGTTTAAAATTGAAAACATTGATGTGTGAATGATCAAAATATTAGAAACAGATTCAGTCTTGCCAACTGATTCTAATTTCTTAAAAAGATAAGATAATGAAGGTTAATAGATCATAACTAGAAGGTTTCAAAAATCACGAGCTATGAAAATTCAACCTATGATCACATTGATCAAGGCAGTGAAAACAACCGAAAACTGAGTACAAAGAATTATGGACAGAGGAAAAAAGAAATCCCCTAGCACAACTCTACTTCCAAGCTCCTTCATCTCCTGCTCCGCTATCTCCTAGGAGTCTCTGCTCTCCAAAAATAGTGTGGCATGGAATACAAACAAGAATCTCGATTAGCTATCTAATGTGATTGTGAAATGAATGAGAGTCCCCCGAATGAGAGTCCCCCCAAAAATTGTGCTGCTAGTCTGCATAAATATCCACCATCATCTACTGCATGTCATCACACATCTTCCACCGACATTTAAAGCTCTTCACAAATGCAGGATACAACATGCATTTTTTCGTAACTGGCACGTCGCGCTAGTTTTCCACACGTAACTGACTCCGGATGAGATAGTTGGAAGCACATGGACATGTTTTTGACTTTGGTATGAACCTGCACATATAAAATAGAATAGAAAAATAAATAAATGAGAATGAAAAGAAAGAAAAATAGTTATTTTTTAAGTTATGTTTTATATTACTCGTTACAAGTTAACTAAAGTTAATTAATAAATATATTAATTGATAATTATTATTTACTTTGATATTAATAATGTTATTCTCTTAATATTACTATAGTAAAACATAAGTTTATTAAAAAGTTGTTAATTTAATTAAGTTAATAAGAATAAAAACTAATTTTTTTAGTTTAACATTATTCACTAATTTATTAAAATTTGACAATGTGAATAAGTAATTAAAAATTTAATATTTTAGATTGTATTAATAATTTTATTGTTACTATTTAAGAAATTTAATTTCTAGATTAATTCAAGTATTTATAAATTTATCTATTAGTTTATTTTAATTTAATAATTAGAATTAATACTTTAGTTTTAAATATTTTTAAATTAAAAAGTATATTTTATAGTTTATTTATAATTATTATTAATTATATCTTTATACTATTAACAGTATATTAATTAATTATTAACGATTATTGTTAATTTAGTTTTATATTTTAATTTATAATTTATCTATTTATTAAAATTATAATTGTTTAAATTTATAACTTTTAGAAATTTTATTATATTCATTTGATTTAATTAATGTTTACTTTTACTTTAGCTTTTTATTTTTGTTTTATGTTAATTTTTTATTATTTTATTTTATTTTTTTATTTCCCTCCACCAATTTAAGCACACAGAAGGAGTGGGGGATACTACTCATCTTCCCTAAACCAAGGTTGTAGTGGAGGACTCCTTGGAAGCAGCAGTGACACAACCTCCTTCAGCGGTGGACAGGGGCAACTTCTTTAGGCTCCAATTCGAGCTCCTTCAAATTCGTCTTCCTCATAGACTCATAACCAGTCATATCTACTTTGAAAACCAGATCTCGGTTCTCCTCCGATGATCTCAGGTCTTCTTCGGCATTGCTCTGTTGGAATCCGGCTGACGACGGGTCAGATACCGAGCTCCCTCGAACTCAGTGTGATGCAGCCGACTCCATCAGCACCCACCGACATCCCCTCTGGGAAGACCACAGCAGTGGCGCTCCTTAGAAAAAAATCCATGGCAGCGACTCATCCAATCCGGAAACTCGTGGCTCGACTTGTCATGCAGATTCTCTCCAGCCCCAACAACAGGTTGAAGTACCTCAACCATTTCAGTGGCATCTATTACATCACAACCCTCTCCTTCAGAATAGCAGTGAACAATGACTCAGATGGGGAACAACTGGTTTTCTAAAATTAGACTTTGGAATTTTCAAGTTCGATTAATTGTTTGGGTTCGGACTGTTGGTGGATTTTCTGGAACAGATGAGTGTTAGGATAGTGTGAGAAGAAGGAGAATGCATGGGAGAGACTGGCGTGGTGTGTGGTGAGGAGGAAGCAGGTACGGTGGTATATCGGTGAGGTGGGGAAATGCAACGGTGAGGTGACAACAGGATGTCTATCGGTGGTAGGGAGATTAACAGTGAGGTTGAAAGGGAGAAAGGGATAACAGTGAGGTGCCAAAGGGGTTCACGCAGGGTCACTAATAGAAATAAATAAGGCTAATAGTGAGGAGGTAAAGTAAATACAGTCTAATAGTGAGGTAATGGGGAATTGGGTAACGGTGAGAAGGAAAAGAAACGCAAAGGCCACCGATAGAATTAACAAAAGCTACTGTTAATTAAAAAATAAAAGGTCACTAGTACACAAAAAAAATGAAATCTCACTGTTAGAACAAAAGTTCACCCATAAGAATAAAAATAAAAGAATCACCATTAGCGGTAAAAAAAATAAAGAATAAGGTTACCGAAAGAATTGGTAACAGTGGGTCGGGAGTCACCGTTAGAGTAAAATAAATAATAGCTTACCATTACTCCAAAAGAATAGGGTCACCGTTAAGAATAAAATAAATAACTAACGGTGACCTTTTAAAAACACATAAATTAAAAAAAAATTAAAACTTAATTAATCTAAATAAAAAGACTTAAAATAATTAATTAAAATAATTCTAAACACCATTAATTAAGACATAATTTTTATTAACCTTTAAAACATTAAAATTTTTAATTGACAATACTAGAATTATAAACTGAATAATTGTTACACTAAGATTATGAATGATTTAAATTAGAATTACTAAATAAATAATTACAAGGTAGCAGTGAGTAGAAATGAAATGCATCGGTGACCCAATAGGTCACCGCTATTAATAGTATAACTCAACGGTAGACTAAAAACATTAGAAAAAAAATCAAACATCATAGATAAAATAATATAATTAATGTTTAAAAACACTTAATTAATTAATTAATTAACAAATTGAATACATAAAATTAAAAAGTGAACTACTTAATTTAATTAAAACACATATTATTTACCTAAATTATTAGCAGGATGACTAGACAAATTAATTAAAATTGCTAACCTATTCAAATGTAACTAAATTAAAAGATAAAATATTAAAATACAGACTAAGTTAATTAAATAGAATTACGTTGATTAAATAATTGTTTTATAAAAATTTCAGTTTATTAAAAAGTAAGGTAGACTTAAATTAACCAAACTAAATAAGACACAATTAAATTAGAAAAGTTTAATGAGATTAAAATTATTATTTTGATGACTAAAAATACATAATTAATTATTAAAATTGATTAATTAAAAAAAATTAATTATAAAAAATACATAAGTACATTAATTTAGTATAAAGTGATTAAATAAATAATTAAATCATTAATAATTAAGTAAAAATATTTGGCAAAACTATGTAAAAATAGATCCACATCAATGTTCATGTGACTTTACATTTGATGATAATGTTAATAATACTACTAATAATAATAATAACACATGCACGTGCATGGTAATAAATAATAAATAACAATGCACATTCATGTGCATTTACATGTGATAATGATAATAATAATGATAATGATAATAATAACAACATCAACAACAATAATAATAATAATTGTGATAATAATAAAAATAAAAGAATAATACAAGTGCATTTCTTATGCACGTGCTTGGTAATAAATAATAAATAATTGTGCACGTGCATCTACATTTTCATGTGATGATAGTAATAATAATAGCAGTGGTAATAATAGTTGTAGTAGTGGTGATAATAGTAGTAGTACCAATGCATGTGATAATAGAATATTCCATGTGCATTACGTTTGCACGTGCATGGTAATAAATAATAACACATGTGCATTGCATTTTCATGTGATGATGATAATAATAATAAGAATAATAAGAATAATAATATTAATAATAACAATGCAAGTGATAATAGAATAACGCACGTGCATTGAATGTGCGTGTATGTGCATTTGAAAGTGCATTTTCATGTGATGATAATAAAAACAACAACAACAACAACAAAAAAACCACAATAATAATAATAACAATAAAAATAACAATGCATGTGATAATAAAATAACGTGTGTGCATTGCATGTGCACGTGCATGGTAATAGAAATATAATAATAACACATGTGCACGTGCATGTTCATGTGGATGAGATGATGATAATAATAAAAATAAGGACAGTAATAATAATTTATAGTTGTTTGAAAAAACATCAGATAGGACAAAAATGCTAGAAATGGGGTCTTGGGAAACCAAACAAATCACAGAGTCATTGAAAAAGTCACAACTTCTTCTTCAGGTGTCTATTTCCACTCTATGAATATTCAAATTGAATTTCATGGAATGAAATACGATAAAAATAGGTTCCAGAGGCTGAACAGACACACAGATCAGAAGTTATGACCATTTTAAGAAAAATTTGACAGGGATCCATACACAGAAATAGTGTTTTGGAGGCCTTCTGATGGGTTTCCGGGATTTTAGGCTATAAAACATTACTTTAACTATGTTTAAGTCATCCTTATTCATAGATCTCTTGGCTACTTTCAATTTGATATGTGGTAGAGCTCTAAAGAACAACCGAAGAAAAAGTTATTGTTGTTTGAAGTTGGACTTTTTTTGGGAGTGGTATAACTAATATATATTATATTTATTTTATCTTCTCATAGTTTCTACTAAACATGGTCCCCACTCATCTCACAATCTTAGATTTGACTGGTCATAGTTCTCAAATGGACACCTGAAGGAGAAGTTATGCATATTTTAGTGACTTGCGAGTTTCTTTGGGTTTTAGGCACTAGGAAAGTTGCTCAATTTAAAACCACAATAACTTCTGCTACGTGTGTTCATTTTGGTTCTACCACATATCAAATCAAATATTGTGAAATTATGCACACTTTGGTAACCACTGGAACCCTTTCTAGCATTTTTTAACCCACAAAAAACCCCAAAATCCATTTGGATGGTCAAAATATTGGCTTCTCGTGTCCGTTTTGCAATAAATTCTTCTATGGGTGTCCATTTTGCCTCTACCACATGTCAAATTGAAGCTTGTGACTAGACCTACACTCCTATAACCGCTGAAGAACCATCTCACATCCTTGAGGGCTCAAAAAATGTACTTAAACACTCTAAAAGACCATAACTTCTATTATGGTAGTCCGTTTTGCCTCTACCATATATCAAATTTAAACTTTAGACTAGATCTACTTATATATGACCAATAGGAACACCTTATCACGTTCATAAAATCCCAAAAGGTCCTTATGTTTTCCAAATGACCATTACTTCTGCTCTGGGTGTCCGTTTCACCTCTACCACATATCAAATTGAATCTTGCGACTAGCTCTACCCATCTATGACAACCATGAACAAATAAATAACCCTAAAAAACCATGAATAACCCCATAAACACTGAAAACCATGAAAAACCCAAAAAAACACTAAAAACACTAACAAACACTATCAAACCCTAAAAACCCTAACAAACCCTAACAAACCCCAAAACCCTAAAAAATATAACAGTTCCTAAAAAACCCTAACAAACCCTAACAAAACCTAAAAAGCCCTATCAAACCCGAAGAAGCACTAAGAAACCCCAATAATCCCAAAAAAACACGATGAATCCCTAAAAAACCCTATAAGAAACCATAAGAAACCTAAAAAACCCATAACAAAACCCTAATCAAACTTAAGAAACACTAACACACCCTTAGAAACCCTAAAACACCCTTAAAAATCCAAAACACCCTTAGAAACCCTATCACACATGATGAAAGGCCAACACACCCATAAAAACCCTAACACAACCATAGAAACCCTTAGAAACTATAACACACCCTTAGAAACCCTAATCCACCCATAAAAACTCTAACCCACCCATAGAAACCCTAACACACCCTTAGAAACCCTAACAAACCCTTAGACACCCTAAATCACTCTAATAAGCACTCATAAATCCTAACAAACACTACCAACAAATAATAAACCACAGTAAACCCTAATAAACCCTAAATCCTACTAATAAACCCTAATAAACACTAATAAATCTTAATAAACCCTAAAAACCCAATTTGTCCCCAATAAAACCTACAAAATATCTAAAAACCCAAATTATGACAACCCTGCTTTTATTACAAACTTAAACATGATTTATTACATAAAACTTCACTTGATAAAACAAGAATATTGAGAGGTTTAGTGTCTTTGGGGCTTAGAATCATTACATAAAAACTTGAAACATGAAATACAACATCTTTATTGAAAACTTCCTTTACATGACCACTACATTCCCTCATACTTAGCATTGCATGGGATAACCTGAGGACATGCATAAGAAAAGGGTGACCTATGAAGCCAAGTAAGGGAGTACACATGGAATAACATGAGGAGTAAAATACATGTTAGACAATAGGCATATCAATATATCATAAGAAAAACATGAACATAAAGGCATGATAAAGCATGATAATCATAACACGGAAATGTGGCAACAACACTTAACATGGAATTAGCATGAGCCAAGGCTCATTGCACATAGAGCATGAGTAAATCCTCATTGCACATGAAGCACGAGTAAACCCTAATTTCACTTGAATTATCATGAGTCAACACTCATAGCACATGACGTATCATGATACTATACTTTACCCAATGCATTGGAGCGCTATAAGGGTGCACCCTTCTTAATCATTTCATTTCATGCATAAGTGTACCACATGGATCATAAAACATGGATTCATAAAACATAAACATTTATTCCACGATAAATGAATGTGGAATTCATACTTGAAACATTATAATAAATAAGTAAATGTGCATAAAGTTGAATACCCTAGATGGAGAAATGGGCATGGTATTCACTACACAATGGCATGGGCTTAGAAAATCGGTGCGATTTCGGCAGCGTAACGGCGTGACATAAGAATTCATAAAAATGGTTGATGAGAGAGAAAGTGGTTCATCATCATATTTACATGTAATGGATAGTAATGAGGTCATATAGATAGATGTCCTAGCAATTTTAATAGAAATTAGATTAATGATACAAAAGTATTGCTTGAATGTCAATGAGGAGAGAGAAGTTCCTTTCAGAATTTCAGCATAGTAACGGGTGTACATGGGAGGAATTTAATGAGAGAGAAAGGGGTCTCGCATCATTCAAACATAAAGAGGGAAGTATGAGGGAGATGAGAAACAATACACAAACATTCATAATTGATATTAAAAGGGCAAAACAACTTAATGAAAACTGGACAAAAAGGAGAAAGGAAGAAAAACCCGTACTTGGAAGTGTGCTTCCAAAGGCTAGAGAGAGGCTTGTGAGAGGCTTCTTGGGATCTTGGGGAACCTTGGAAGGATTATAGAGAGATTAGGGCAGAGTTTGGATGATCTCCAAGGGCTTTGAGTGATAAGGAAGTGGGAGCTTGGGTGGGTTTATATAGGAAAGGTGAGGGAATTCTTTATTATTTAGGTTTGGGTCCCCTTACATTAAATTAATCCAAACCACAAACCATCCCATGGTTTTTGCAAATGGTTTTTGGAAAATGGAATAATAAAACAATATTTTATAAGTCCAAAGTCCGAACTTCTTAAAATATTAGGGTTGCTTATGTGGAGGTGAGTCACACTCCCATGGAAATTAATTTAAAAAGGCAAGGTGTTGAATATGTCTTGAGGGATCCATTAATGCTTTGAAAAGTAAGTCAAACAAACCCAAAATCACATTATTTTAATTTTAAAACATATGTTGGCCGAACATAAGGATTATATTATTTTATTACATCACTATTGGGTCATTATGATGTCATAACACACATTATATATTTAAACGGTATTTAATTTTTACCCAAAAATTTGACAATCTCAGAAAATTATGAAAAATTCACCGTTGGATAATTTCGACATCCTGATTCCAGAAATATAATTTATATTATCTAAATAATTTTCTTAATATTCTAATTTTCTCTTTTAAAATAAAAACCGGCATTTATAAAAAATTCACGGGTTTTGACAGAAATGGATTTCAAACCATAATAAAAATTTTAATTGCATTCATAAAATTATAAGATCATTTATATTTAATAGTAATAATATTATTTTATTAAAATATTATTTAATCCAAAAATACCTTAATTTAATAAAATAGATTTCTTAATTAAATAATAACTAAAAACACCATTTGTACTTTAAAAACTATTTACAATGTATCAAAAATGACTAGAAATTATATTCATTATTATATACAAAAAAATAATGTACATGAACATAGTACTACTTATTTGCTACATAAACCCTTAACATAGCCACATAAGACCTAAGGGTAAGGTGTGCGATGGTGACCGACTCTTGGGGTGGCTCGGATAACATCGCTCGAGTGGTAATTTCTATCAACTTCCACTTCTCCTGTAGACGGTCTCGTTCGAGCTTGACATGATGAAGCTCAGCTTGGGCTTTGTCAAGAGAAAATCCTAAGGATGCTACCTCTTTTCCGAGCTCTGATAAATGGGCTTCGTATGGGGAAATTCTACTAGATGAGGCCATTGCTTCCTTTTTCTAAGTAAAATTGGATGTGTTAAAGCCCTATATTTATATTAATCATGTGATCACTGTTTAATGGCTATAAAAGTAACAGTCACCATTCTTATCATAAAACCAATGGAGTTGACATTTTATAAAAACATTTTATATAAAGATACATTTAATAATATCAAGAGGGATTTTCCATTAATGAAACTTTGGGTCGTTACAATATTCCCCCCTTACAAAATTTCGCCCTCGAAATTTTCCTTTTCCCACACTAAAACAGATGTGGGTAACTCAACTTCATCATTTCCTCCAATTCCCAAGTCGCTTCTTCAAACTTGTGGTTTCTCCACAACACCTTGATGAGGGGCATTGTCTTATTTCGTAGAAATTTTTCTCTACGATCTAAGATCTTTACTGGTTGCTCCTCATAAGAAATATTGTATTCCAATTGTACCACCTCAGAAGAGAGTACATGTGAAGGGTCCAGTATGTACTTCCTTAAGAGAGATACATGAAAGACCTCATGTACTTTGGCCATAGTAGGCGAAAGTGCTAGTCGATAGGCCATAGACCCGATACGATCAAGAATCTCTAAGGGGCCGATGTACCTTGGACTTAACTTCCCTTTCTTTCCAAACCTCATGACCTTCTTCCATGGAGATATGCGTAGAAAAACCATGTCTCCATCTTTAAACTCAAGGTCTCGTCGACGATTATCTGCATAACTCTTCTGTTGACTCTGAGCTTCCTTGATATACTGTTGAATGGTTTTCACCTTCTCCTCCATTTATTCGACCATTTCTGGTCCAAGTAGCTTATGTTCACCGACCTCATCCCAACATACTGGTGTTCTACACCTTTTCCCATACATTGCTTCATATGGTGCCATTTGGATGCTCGAGTGGAAACTGTTATTATAAGAGAACTCAACCAGAGGAAGATTTTGATCTCATACTACTTTAAAGTCCATTGAGCATGCTCTCATCATATCCTCAAGTGTTTGGTTAGTCGGCTTGGATTGGCCATCAGTTTGAGGATGATAGGCCGTACTAATTTTCAGTTCTGTATTCAGATCATGTTGAAGACTCTTCCAAAACATAGAGGTGAATCTTGGATCTCGTTCAGACACAATAGATAGTGGTACTCCATGCAACCTTACCACTTCCCTAATATATATCCATGCCAGTTGATCCAAAGATAAATCCTCCCGAATAGCAATGAAGTGTGAAGTCTTTTTTAGACGATCCACAACAACCGAGATTGCGATGTTGCCTTTGGATGTCCTTGGAAGTCTGGTGACAAGGTCCATGGTGATGTTCTCCCATTTCCATTCTGGTATGGGAAATGGTTGCATCATCCCCTTAGACTTCTGCCTCTCTGCCTTCACTTGCTGACACACCAGGCACTTTGATGTATATTTAGCGATCTCCTTCTTCATATTATCCCACCAAAAGTTTTCTCGAAGATCTCAATACATCTTTGTGCTCCCTGGATGAATAGAGAAATTTGAACTATGTGTATCATCCAAAAGTTCCTTCTTCTGCTTCGGACTTGATGGAACACATAGTCTTTTCACAAACCGCACAATTCCTTCTTCATTAACATAAAACTCCAAGGATTTCCCCTTTTTTATAGCTTCCACTTTTTCTTGAATTCCCACATCATCCTTTTGAGCATCCGTTAACCTTTACAAAAGAGATGGTTGAGAAATCATTTCTGAAAGGATTGATGATGTCCCCATCCTTATGATTCCCACATCCATATTCATCAAGTCTAAGAAGATTCGATCCTTCTCAATTCTCATCATTGATAGAATTGCTGGGTCCTTTCTACTTAGGGCATCTGACACCTTGTTCGCTTTCCCAGGGTGGTAATGTATTGAACATTCATAATCCTTGATTAGCTCTATCCATCTTCTCTGGCGCATATTAAGTTCCTTCTGTGTGAATATATATTTAAGACTCTTTTGGTCAGTATATATCTCACATTTCTCTCCATAAAGGTAATGCCACCATATTTTCAAGGCAAAGATCACTGCCTCCAACTCTAGATCATGCATTGGATAGTTTCTCTCATGGATTTTCAACTGCCTTGAGGCATAGGATATAACTTTATCATTCTGAATCAGCACACAACCTAAGCCCTTCTTTGAAGCATCACTGAATACCAAAAAAAGTTCCCCACATGTGGGTAAAGTGAGCACGAGCGCAGTGATAAGACTCCTTTTCAACTCATTTTCAACTTTTTTTGCATTCATCACTCCAAGAAAACATTACTCCCTTTCGAGTTATCTTGGTAAGAGGGTTGGACAATCGTGAGAAATTTCTCACAAACCGTCTATAATATTCAGCTAACCCCAAGAAGCTACGGATATATGTTACCGATGTTGGCCTCGTCCATCCCTCAATTGCATCTATTTTGGAGGGGTCCACAGGTATCACATTTCTTGTGATGATATTGCCCAATAATGAAACCTCCTTCAACCAGAACTCACACTTTTTGTACTTTTCATAGAGATTCTCCTTGCAAAAAGTCTGTAGTACAGTTTTTAAATGATCCTCATGATCCTCCTTGGTTTTGGAGTATATTAGAATATCATCTATAAAGACTAACACAAATTTTTCAAGGTAATCTCTAAAGACTCTATTCATCAAGTCCATGAATATTTCTGGAGTATTGGTGAGTCTGAAAGGCATTACTATGAATTCATAGTGCCCTTACTTTGTACGAAAAGCAGTCTTGGGGGCATCTTCCTTCTTTACCCTTACTTGATAATATCTTGACCGCAAATCCACCTTGGAGAAGTATTGTGCTCCATATAGCTGATAAAAAAATTCATCGATTCTTGGGATAAGATAATTGTTCTTTATCGTCATTATTTTAAGTTCACGATAATTGATGCAAATCTGCATTGACCCATCCTTCTTCTTGACGAAGAGGACTGGTGCACCACAGGGTGAAGCACTTGGGCATATAAACCCTTTATCCAGATTCTCCTGTAGTGGTTTCTTTAGCTCTTCAATCTCAACAACAACCATTCTATATGGAGTCTTGGATATTGGTAATGCCCTGGGTATAAGTTCAATTGAGAACTCAGCATCTCTTCTAGGAGGAAGACCAGGCAGTTCCTCGAGAAACACTTCCGCAAATTCCCTCATAATAGGCATTTCTTCAAGGATGGTTTCTTCCTTGGACTAAATCATCTGAGCCAGATACATGTTCTCATAGGGCAGTAATATCCATGCTTGAGATGATGGAGCTAAAAGAGATTCATCTTCCTCCTGACACTTGTAAAGAATCGGGGGTCGATTCTCCATATGGAGTGTGATTTCCCTCTCCCAACAATTTATGTTGGCTCTATATAAAGAAAGACAATCCATGAAAAGAATTGCATCAAATTCCACCAGAGGGAGTATGATGAGGTTCACCGAGAAATTAAATCCACATATTATAATAGGGAAGGACGTATACTCATGGGATGCAATGATTTCCCCATTTTCCGTACTCACTGACATCTTTACTTCCATGATTTGTGGTGGTGCTAGAATTGTTCTACTAAAATTTCGAGATATAAAAGAATGCGTAGAACCTGAATCAAAAAGTACGTTCTCTATTCTTGAATGAATAACTAGCGTACCTGTTACCAATTTGTTGTCGGGGTTCACTTCGACAGAAGTGATGGAAAAAGCTCTTCCTTGCTGCCTTGGAGGTTGTTGGTTGTCTCTGAAAACCCTTGGATTATGGCACTGATTTAAAAAATGACCCGGTTCTTTGCATTTGTAGAATTGAACAACGCGTTGAGGTTCGAACGGAGCGTTCCTCTCCTCTGTCGTAGCCGTGCGTCTTTCTTACCGACAGTTAATATCTAGGTGCCCTTCTCTTCAACACCTGAAGCATTTTCTCATCCCCTTAAAGCAATTTCCATGGTGCTTCTTTTTGCACTTTTGGAAAGTGGGGTGATAGATGTTCTTAGAACCGTTGGATTTATCCATCAGACCACTAGCATTGAAGTCCACCTTATGCTTCTTGTCCCCATGATACCCTTGTGATTCCCCAATCTCCATTTAGACCTTGAGGGCACATCGGACAATTTCCTCATAGCTGTCGAAGTCACGGATCGCTAATTCTTTCCGCAAGCTAGGCTTCAACCCACCAAAGAAGCAGTCAACCTTGCATTCAGGGGTAACGACAAAGCCGAAAGCATATCGTGAAAGCCTTGTGAAGTTTTCCTCGTATGCTCCAACAGATTCTTCATCTTTTTTCTTGAGGGAAAGGAAGTCCCTTTCCATCTTAAGCCGGAGGGTGCGCGGAAAATATTTATCAAAAAACATCTTCTGGAAATCCTTCCATTCCAACACCTCAATATCCGCCTCAGGCTTCGTATTTTTCCTCAACGTCCACCATAGATCAGCAGCACCCTCCATATGATAAGCCTCCAAGGGAACCTTCTCTTGTTCAGAACATTGAAGGATGGAGAATATCTTTTCAATGGAGTTGATCCATTGTTTAGCGATTATGGGATCGGATGATCCACTAAAAGTAGGAGGCCTTTGTCTTATGAAGCTCTCGATAGAGAATTGTTATTTATTAGGGGGGGGGGGGTGAACGTTCCTCTTGACCCGTGTTTCTATTTAAAACTCGAGTTAGATGAGAGAGAAACATGAAAAAGTTGGCGATTCACGCTCCCATTGGATTGGTCATCTCATTAGTACAGTCATCACACAGATCTTCACATCGGTTGTTATCACAAGTCCTCCTATTACCGGCCATTGGCTGGAATAAAAGGAATGTTTGGGGTAACACATAAAGGGTAATCCAAATACAAAAGTTGATGACTTATAAATAAACATTTATTTCCTTACTCAAGAGTCTATAGGCTTCAATCTAGGATTTTCATGATCTACTTTCTAACATATATTCGTAGGGGAATTTTTTTAATTCCCTTCATAAGGGTTCATACTATGCTTTTGAATTTATCAAAACATATCCCCCGGAAGTGTCATAACCAAGAGTGCAACAAGGCTCGTTGTTGTGCACCAGTTCCCATTCGAGTCTAGCTCAAAGCGGTGTTTTCGGGTTTTACCCCTCGGATACATCTGTACCAGAGCCGCCTCTACCTGCTCGTATCTAGACATGGATGTATTTTTTTGATAAACCAATTACTTAGTACTTACCAAAACATAGGGATGTTTTTATTATACTTAGTATTGTATCTAAGGATTTACTAGGGTTTCCTAATCCCAAAAATAACTAAACCTATCCTCTGATACCAACTATGACAACCCTGATTTTATTACAAACTTAAACATGATTTATAACATAAAACTTCACTTGATACAATAAGAAGATCGAGAGGTTTAGTGTCTTTGGGGCTTGGGATAATTACATAAAAACTTGAAACATGAAATACAACATCTTTATTGGAAAATTCCGTTACATGACCACTACATTCCCTCGTACTTAGCATTGCATGGGATAACCTGAGGACATGCATAAGAAAAAGATGAGCTATAAATCCCAGTAAGGGAGTACACATGGAATAACATGAGGAGTAAAATACATGTTAGACAATAGGAATATCAGTAGAGCATAAGAAAAACATGAACATAAAAGCATGATAAATCTTGATAATCATAACATGGAAATGTGGCAACAACACTTAACATGGAATTAGCATGATCCAAGGCTCATTGCACATAGAGCATGAGTAAATCCTCATTGCACATGAATCACGAGTAAACCCTTGTTGCACTTGAATTATAATGAGTCAAAACTCATTGAACATTACGTATCGTGATACTATACCTTACCCAATGCATTGGAGCGCTATAAGGGTGCACCCTTCTTAAACATTTCATTTCTTGCATAAGTGTGCCACATGGATCATAAAACATGGATTCATAAAACATAAACATTTATTCCACGATAAAGGAATGTGGAATTCATACATGAAACATTATAATCAATAAGTAAATGTGCATAAAGGTGAATACCCATGATGGAGAAATGGGCATGGTATTCACTACACAATGGCATGGGCTTAGAAAATCGGTGCAATTTTGGCAGCGTAACGGCGTGACATAAGAATTCATAAAAACGGTTGATGAGAGAGAAAGGGGTTCCTCATCATATTTAAATGTAATGGAAAGTAATGAAGTAATATAGATACATGTACCAACAATTTTAATGGAAATTAGATTCATGATACAAAAGTATTTCTTGAATGTAAATGAGGAGAGAGAAGTTCCTTTCAGAATTTCTGCATAGTAATGGGTGTACAGGGGAGGCATTTAATGAGATAGAAAGGGGTCTCCCATCATTCAAAAATAAAGAGGGAAGTATGAGAGAGGTTTGAAACCATACCCCAACATTCATAATTTAAATTAAAAGGGAAAAACAACTTAAAGAAAATTTGACAAAAAGGAGAAAGGAAGAAAAACCCTTACGTGGAAGTGTTTTTCCAAAGGCTAAAGAGAGGCTTGTGAGAGGCTTCATGGGAGCTTGGGGCACCTTGTAAGGATTATAGCGAGAGTAGGAAATAGTTTGAACGAACTCCAAGGGCTTTGAGTGAGGAGTAAGTGGGAGCTTGGGTGGGTTTATATAGGAAAGGTGAGGGAATTCTTCATTATTTAGGTTTGGGTCCCCTTACATTAAATTAATCCAAACCACAAACCATCCCATGGTTTTTGCCCATGGTTTTTGGAAAAAAGAAGAGGAAAAAAATATTTTATAAGTCCAAAGTCCGAACTTCTTAAAATATTAGGGTTTCTTATGTGGAGGTGAGTCACACTCCCAAGGAAATTAATTTAAAAAGGCAAGGTGTTGAATATGTCTTGAGGGGTCCATTAATGCTTTGAAAAGTAAGTAAAACAAACCCAAAATCACATTATTTTAATGATAAACATATATTGGCCGAACATAAAGATTATAGTATTTTATTACATCACTATTGGGTCATTATGATGTCATAACACACATTATATATTTAAACGGTATTTAATTTTTACCCAAAAATTTGACTGTCTCAGAAAATTATGAAAAATTCACCGTTGGATAATTTCGACGTCCTGATTCGAGAAATAACATTTATTTTATCTAAATAATTTTCTAAATATGCTAATTTTCACTTTTAAAATAAAAACCGACATTTATCGAAAATTCACGGGTTTTGACAGAAATGTCTTTCAAACCTTAATAAAAAAAAATAATTGCATTCATAAAATTATAAGATCATTTATATTTAATAAAAATTAATTTAATAATAATATTATTATTTTATTAAAATATTATTTAATTCAAAAATCCCTTAATTTAATAAAATAGATTTCTTAATTAAATAATAACTAAAAACACCATTTGTACTTTAAAAACTATTTACAGTGTATCAAAAATGACTAGAAATTATATTCATTATTATATACAAAAAAATATTGTACATGAACATAGTACTAATTTTTTGTTACATAACCCCTTAACACAGCCACAAAAGACCTAAGGGTAAGGTTTGCGATGGTGACAGACTCTTGGGGTGGCTCGGATAACATCGCTCGAGTGGTAATTTCTATCAACTTCCACTTCTCCCGTAGACAGTCCCGTTCGAGCTTGACATGGTGAAGCTCAGCTTGGGCTTGGTCAAGACCAAAACCCAAGGACGCCGCCTCTTTTCTGAGCTCTGATAAATGGGCTTCGTATGGGGAAATTATACTAGATGAGGTCGTCGCTTCCTTTGTCTACGTAAAATTGGATGTGTTAAAGCCCTATATTTATACTAATCATGTGATCACTATTCAATGGCTATAAAAGTAACAGTCACAATTCTTATCATAAAAACAATAGAGTTGACATTTTATAAAAACATTTTATATAAAGAGACATTTAATAAGATCAAGAGGGATTTTCCATTAATGAAACATTGGGTCGTTACACAAATATACAACAAAAATGATATTAAACCATTTAAAACTCTGATATTCACAAATGAACCCTAACAAACCCGACAAAACCTGACAAAACCCTAAAAAACCCTAAAACCCCAAAAAAACCCAAAAAACCCTAAAAAACCCAAAAAAACCTAAAACCCCTAAATATCCTAAAATCCCTAAAAACCCTAAAACCCCAAAAAACACGAAAAAAACAAAAAAACCCAAAAACAAGCCTAAGAAACCCAAAAAAACTTAAAAAACCTAAAAAATCCTAAAAACCCTAAAACCCCCTAAAAATGCTAAAAAAATCCTAAAATGCCTATAAATGCCTAACAAAACCCTAACAAAACCCTATGAACCCCTTATTAACCCAAAGAACCCCTATAAAACCCTAAAAACCCCAAAAGAAACCCTAATACAGCATAAAGAACTGTAAAGAACCCAAAAAACCCTAAAGAACCACTAAAGCCACTCACAACACTACATAAACCCTAACAATTGATACAAAAAACCAATAAATGCTTCAAACCCCACAAAATGCAACAAAACCCCAAATAACGCTAAAATAACCCTAACAAAGCATTAAAAATACAAACACACCCATAAAACCTAAAACAAAAATGCATAAAAAACCCAAACAACTCAAACAAACTGTAACAAACCCTAAAAAACCTAACAAAACCTAACAATCCCTTACAATAACTAATAACCCCTAAGAACCGCTAATTAACCCTAATAACCCCTAAAACCCACTATTAATCCCTAAAAACCATAATAAACACTAATAAATCATAATAACCTGTATTAAACCCTAAAAAACACTATTAAACCCTAATAAATGCTAAAAAAGCCCTAAAACCCCAAATATACAATAAAAACACTATTAAACCATAATAAACCCTAATAATCACTAAAAACTCTTGCAAACCCAACAAAATGCTACAAAAACCTCCAAATAATAGCCTACAAAACCCTATAACCCACTAATAAACCCTAACAAACCCTAATAACCCCAAAATAAATCGTAAAAAACTCTAAAAATCCCAAATAAATTGTAACAAATCCTAACAATGCCAAATAATTTGTAAGAAACTGAAAAAAACCATAACAAACCCCTAATAAACCGCAATAAACCCTAACAAATCATAATAAACACTAATAAATCGTAATAAACCCAAAAAAACGTTACTAAACCCTAATAAATGAAATAAACTCTAATAAACACAAGAAAATCCTAAATAACCCTAAAAATGGTTGATAAACCCTAGAAAAATCTATTAATGCCTACAAAAGCACAATAAAACCCTAATATACAATAAAAAATACTAATAAACTGTAACAAATCCTAATAAACACTAAAGAACCATAATAAACCCTAAAGAACCATATTAAACTCCAAAGCACACTAAAACCCCTATAGAACCCAAAAAAACGTTAAAACACATTATATAAACCCTAAAAACAGCTACAATACCCAAACAAACCCTAAAAAAACTAAAAATCCCTAGCAACCCCTATCAATCCCAAAAAAAACCCATTAACCCCCCCCCCCAAATGCATTGAAAGGCCATAAGATACCATAAAAAACCATAAACACCCATTAACAACCTTTAAAACACGTAAAAAAACTACACACCATAAACAAACATTAAAATCTAAACAATGATTCAAATGTATACATAAAACCTAAAAACATAACATAAACCCTTATAAATTCAACAAAACCCTAAAAACACAACATAAACCAAAAAATTCAACATAAACCCAAAAAAATGCTACATGAACCCAAAAAGCACTACATAAACCCAAGAACTGTAACATAGACCCTAAAAAACCCAACATAATCCCTAAAAACTGCATCATAAACATTAAAAACGCTACATAAAACCTAAAAACACAATATAAACCCGAAGAACACTACATGAACCCTAAAAACGATACATAAAACCTAAAAAATGCATCATAAATGCTACATCACCCCTAAAAATGCTACATAAACCCAAAAAACGCAACATAAACCCAAAAAAATGCTATATAAAACCTAAACCCTAAACACGCTGCATAAACCCGAAAAACGTTACATAAACCCTAAAAATGATACATAAAATCGAAAATGGCTAACTAAACCCTAAAAACTCTACATAAACACTAAAAATTCTACATAAACTCTAACAATGCCACACAAACCCTAAAAAATTCTACAAAAACTTTAAAAATTCTTTAAAACCCTCAAAAATATTAAACCCTAATATACCATAATATTAAAAAAAATTTACCCTAATAAGCCTTTAATAAACTCTAATAATCCCTAAAAACACCATATAAACCCTAAAAACCTTAAGAAACTCTATTCAACTCTAATAAAACAGCCCAAATACCTAATAAACCCTATTAAATGATAATAAAACCTATTGAACCCTAAAAATAGGTTATGAAAACCCTAAACAACCCTGACCAACCCTAATAGACACTAATAAACACTAAAAACCCTAATAAACCCCAAAAAACCCTAAAAAGACCAAATAAAACATAAATAAATCCAACTAAACCCTACTCAACCCTAACAAACCTTAACACACCACAATAACCTCTAATAAAACCATACAAAACCCTAATAAACAAAAAAATTCGAATATACCTTAAAAATCCCAAGAAACCCTGATAAACTCTAACATTACCTAATAAACCCTAAAAATGCTCAAAAACAATAAAAAATGATCACAAAAAATAAAAAAACACTATATTACCTAAAAAGACCTTTTTTTGAAAGACCTTTAAACAATTATATAACCTAATAAAGAGAAAAAAATGCTAATATACCTTAAAAATCCCTAGAAACCCTAATAAACCATAATAAACTCTAATATAACCTAAGAAACCCAAAAATTACTTACAAAAGAAATTCTCACAAACAATAAAAACATGCTATATTATCTAAAAAGACATAAGAAACACTAACATAACCTAATAAAACAAAAAAAAACTATTAAACCCCTAAAAATCCCTAAAAATCCCTAAAAATCCTTAATAAACCGTAATAAAAACTTATAAACCATAATAAAACCCTAATAAAACACTAAAAATACCTTCTCAACCCAAATAAACCTTGAAACACAATCACAAAACCTAATAAAACTCAACTAAACCACAATAAACAAAAAAAAGCGCAAACAAACAATTAAAAAGCCCTAAAAACCCTAATAAACCATAATAAATTCAAATAAAAGCTAATAAACCATTAGAAATGATTACAAACACTAAATACATGGTAATAAAACCTAAAAATTCATAACAACCCCTCATATATATTAAAAAAAACTAAAAAACACTCATATACCCTAATAAAAACACTAACAAACCCTAGTAAACCCTAAAAATTCCTAACAAACCCTAATAAATCGTACTCAACCCTAATAAACCCTAATAAAACCTTAAAGATACCGACTCAGCCCTAATAAAACCCTAAAAATACCTACTCAACCCTAATAAACCTTATCACACCATAATAAACCATAATAAACCCCATTAAACCCTAAAACCAAAAAAGTACCATTAAAAGCCCTAAAACCCCTAACAAATGCTAATAAAACCTAACAAAGCTTAAAAGTGCTAATAAACCCAAATAAACACTAATAAACACTAAAACCCCTAATATTCCCTCTTAAAAATTAATAAACCATAATTAACCATAATAAACCCAAATAAATCCTAAACATACCCAAATATATCATAATATACCATAATATACACTCACAGTCTATGGCTTGAGTTTTACTAAGACTCAAATTTTGTGTGATAACACGAGTGCCATTGCCATCAGTAAAAACCCTACACATCACTCTCGTGCAAAGCACACAAACATTAGGCATCACTTTCTTAGGGATCACACACTAAAAAGAGATATCATTCTTCAATTTATCGGAATGCAAGATCAACTTGCTGATATTTTTACAAAATCATTACCCACCGATAGATTTGAATACATTAAATAGAATTTAGGAATGATAACCGTGAGGTAATCTTCCTCCATTAACTCTCTGTTGAACCAATCATCTTACAGTAATAAACTCCTTTTCATAGGGGGAGTACATCTGTTATTTTTGTAATGAAAATTTATGTAGTTGGTTTTTCGAATTTTCATAATGAAAATTTTCGTAGATGGTTTTTCAAATTTTTCTTAATGAAATTTTCGTAGTTATTTTTTCTAATTTTCGAAATGAAAATTTTTGTAGTTCGTTTTTGAATCTATCGTAATGAAAATTTTCATACTGGAAACTTTCATAAAGGAAATTTTCGTTCTGAAAATTTTCGTAATGGAAATTTTTGTAATTAGAATTTTCATAATGTGAATTCTCGTACACATAATTTTTGTAATCGTTTTTTTGGTACTAAATGTTTTTTGCAATGAAACTTTTAGATTTTAAGATTTTTGTAGTGAGTTTTTCGTAGTGTGTTTTTCATAGTGAGTTTTTCATAGTCAAATTTTCTTCAAGAAGAATATCACCTATTACGAATAATCTTTCTAGCCAATCCGAAAGGTATGATTTCTTTACTTAAGTTTTCATAATCATTTTTTTGCTGGTATTTTCTTTTGTATTTTAATTTTTTTTCCGGATTTGTTTCTTCTTAAATCTGAATTTTTTTTCTTAAAACCTAAAAAGATCGGATTCAAGATTTCCTTACAGGTATGTTTTCAAAAGTCAGATCATATTAGAGAGTCTTTCAACCGTTATATTGGAATTGGAAGTTGAAAGGTCACTTACATCGCCTATATAAAGGGGACCCCCGATAGTTTTCCCACATCAGTTTTCAAAGCATACGCGTGCTAAAGATCTGTCACCCTTCTTAAGCCTATTCTGAATCTCTCAGAGTTCCTCTAGTATGAATGTATGTAGATGCCTTTTCCCAAGAAATGTCTACCACAAATCCAATCTCAAAATGGCTAGTATACATGGAATGGTTGGTGCATCCGAACTTTTTCAAGTACAATTCTATCATTTATATGAATATCAAGTTAAATAGATGGGAAGATGTCTGCATATCTAAGCGAGGTGATCAAGACATGGTGTATCCGGATTTACTCATAGAGTTTTATGTGTCCGTGTGTTTCTTTAAGGAAGATGATAGAGAAATATTTTCATTCAAGTCTTATGAAAAAACCTACAAACTTTCTTATACCAAGGCAGCCAGCTTGGTCGGATTATCATATGAAGGGTAGGTTGAATTCTTCTCCCAAAATCACTCGGATGTTCAAGGTAGTTTTGTTAAGTTCAAGGCCTTACAATGTCTTGGACTTTTTGATGTCAAGAGAGCAAAAATTTCCCATCTATCTTCTAACAACCGGATCCTTCAGCTATGGGTACAAGGTTTTTTAGTACCGAGAAAAAGTGACAAAGATACCCTCAAGAAGAGTGACATAAATTTATTTGATTTCTTGGTAAATCTATGGAGAACCAATTTGACGAATCATATTATTGTTATAATTAAGAACATCAAGAATGGAAATATAAGAGCCCAAATTATCATGTATCCTGCCTTACTTTCAAAGATGTTAGTTTGGTGTCTTGAATTATTCAAGATTGCATGCAAATCCAAGTCTCAGAATTGTAAAGCGATGCTTGTTAGTGATGAAACTCTGAAAATAATGAATATGGACTATTATAAGGATACAGAAGAGTTTTATGATCTTACAGAGGAAAAGGAAGAAGACAATCCAGAAAATATTGAAAAATCTGAGCCAACAAAGAAGGTTGGAAAGAAAAGAAAGTTGAAAGAAGTGGAAGTTGAAGATAAAACACCTAAGTCTAAGGAGTCCCAATCTGCACCTCCCAAACTGAAAAACCAGAAAGCGTATCTGGATGAGGTGGTTGAAAAATGGAGGGAAGATAAGGAAAAGAGGAAAGAAGGGGACCCACAGTTCAGCTTGGACCCTGTTGAAGCTAATTCATTAAGGGAGAAGACTGTAGAATACTTTGAAAAGAAAGAAAAAGTGAAGAAGATAGAGAAGAAAATGTCTGAAGATGAAGTTGTGCAATCTCTTTTGAAATCCACAGAAGTAGCTTCCGAGAATATTCTAGTGCGGGAAACATTCCTAGTCGAGCCATTACCTGAGACTCCGGGGAAGAATTTCTTCACTCCGAAAAAATATAAAGAGAAAGATATTGTTGAAGAAGTGGAAGAGGAGGAAGTAGAATAAGTAGAAGAATTAGAAGAAGAAGAAGAAGAAGAAGAAGAAAGTGGTGATTTAGATGATCTAATTAAAAAAGTTGAAGAATATCAAGATAAGGCAAAGCCATCCGAGAAATTACCACGGAGAACATTTGAGGCCTAGTCCTCGAATCTTGTCACTCCTGGAAAGGAAGAAGAGAAAGATGGAAAGAAATATGAAGACAAGGAAGAAGAGGATGTAAATGAATTATCTGAGGAAGAAAGCTATGAAAACCACTTTATTGAGGAAGGAGCAGAAAAAGAGAAATTTGACGATGACATAGTTCTTCAATTATCTGATAGCAAGCATAAATATCCTAATGAAGAAGTCATACTGAAGATTGATAAGGGTAATCAAGTGGTTATTGATTCTCAATGAAAATATACAGTGAAGAAAAAGGAAGTTGTAGGAACTTCAAAAAGGAAGCTTGTTGAGCTTGAAAACCCACTCTCACCAAGTAATATCTCAGATTCGGAGTCATCTTCACTTGGTCATGATTTTGTGGAGCAGTATTTAAAGAAGCTAGTCGGTTCCATTTCGACTTTTACAAACATAGATTATAGATGCCAGATGCCCCAACACACTCTTAATCAAAAGTCGGATTCAGTGTCCATGGTGATGGACAAGTGTGTAAAGATAGAATCAGATTTCAAAACTTTTATTATAGGATACGAAGCTCACAAGAAGTCATGCAAGAAAATGACCACATGGTCAAATAAGATCGTCCAAAATATGGCAGAGCTTGATGAATTTCTAGAGGATGTAAAAGAGGATTTTGATACTGAAGATTCCAAGATCAGGGATCTTACAAACAGTTTTCAGGAAAAGATGACCCTAGAGAAAAATACTCAGAATCAACAGATGAAGGATCTAAATGGGAAGCTTAACTCTGTTGCTCAATGCTGGAAATGGGAAAGAGATCTCCAGATTGATATCGAAGAGAAGCTTGTAAAGCATGATGAAGTTCTTAAAGCTCAGTCTGAGGTTCTGAAGGCTTAAGATGACAGGATTAAAGCCTTAGAAAAGCAATCTAAGGAGGACCTCATAGAGTTAAAGAAGCCAAAAACCCTTCTGAAGAAGCTAATCCCCAAATAAAGAGAAGACAAATAGACCTAATCCGATATTTTGTTGTATTTTTTTCCTTGTAATAATACATTCAATCTTAATGAAAACTCTAGTTTCTTGTATTTTGTGGTATTTTTTATAATATTTCAGGTACCATATTGTTTTCCATTCCCTAAAACTCTTTTCAGAAATAACAAAGGGGGAGAAAGAAAAATAATTATAAACAAGAGAAGGAAAAAAGATTTATAAGTATCGAAGAAGTATCCCTATGCATGGGGGTGTTTATCTAAGGGGGAGTTCTTGTTACGAAGAAATCCATATTCATAATGAAAATCCCATTCCGGAAACCTATAATACAATCCTTAGTGTTCCAAAACCTATGTGGGAGTTAGTCATATTCACCATTGTTCATGAAAAAATGGAGATAATCTTTATTTAAAAGTCTAAAAAATATTTTTCTAAGTTATTATATTCTTTTTAGAAGGATGTTTGTGCTTTCCAAAAAGGGGGATATTGTTGAGTCAGAAAGGTTTTCCTTATTACATTTCCATTCCTTCTTGTTTTGAAAATCACAAACACCTTATCCTTAATCAAATTTGTTTTTACCCTATATTTTACTTCTATAAGGAAAATTTCTTTACCCAAGGAAATCTACCCTTACCTATACTTCATTGTTCATATCAATATTTTTCTTAAGTATAAAAATCGGATTCATATCTAAAAACCTCGTAATTGAATAATACTTAGATATGAAGCATTCTGTTTTAGGATCTGAATTCATGTTACAAACTTTAATTAATTTATACTCAGAATTCATATTTATGAACTTTTATTAAGTTCAACTCTGAATTCTGATTATGAACTTATATAAAGTTCTAACTATGAATTCTGATGACGAGTTTTGATTAAGAACTCTCATTACGAGTTCTAATGATGAATTCTGATTACGAATTATTATGACGAATTCTGATTATGAATTGTCATTACGAATTCTGATGATGAATTCGGATTACAAATTCTCATTACAAATTCTGACGAAAAATTCTGATTACGAATTCTCATTACAAATTCTGATGACGAATTCTGATTATGAATTCTCATTATGAATTCTGATGACAAATTCTTATTACAAATTCTCATTACGAATTCTGATTGTGAATTCTGATTACGAATTATTGATACGAACTTGTATGAAGTTTGACTCTGAATTTTTTGATAAACAGAATCCGAATATCTTTGTATTATAGACTCATAAATTATTCTTAGTTAGACTCCAAACTTTTAATTTCTTACATTCTGAACTTTCATTTTTTTCTCTATTCCAAATATCAGTTTTAGTTATGCTTTCACTTGTTCTTTTATAAAATGGTGTCGTTCCCTCAGTTGTCAAATAACCATTGTTTGAGTGACACGTGTACAAGTCCCACCAAAATTCAAGGAAGAATATGACAGTTGGAGGAGGGGAGATGACCGTTGGAGCTATGCCTATAAATAGGAGCTCATTTGAAAAGATCTAAATACTTGACAACATATTTGACAACCATGATTACATGCTGTTGAAGTGATTTCTAGAGAGAGAGTCTCCTAAAACTCTCACGCTTTGTGCAAAAAGTTTTAATATCTTGTTCAAACTGTGCTTCATGTAGACTTGCTTTGTGCGACTCCGGTTGTTTCTGTGTACAATCGACGACTTTCGGGGATAGGAAGAATGAGGTTCCAACTACCTGATAGTTGAGGGCTTGCGGGGATAGCACGAAAGACTCTAATATTTGTATCGAGGGCTTACCCTGGTGTGGGTAAGACAGACTTTCTTGAAAGTATAAATCAAGGGACCTCTTATCCAGGGTTGTTGGATACCCTTCTCTTTGGGTTATAAGAGTTATTGTATGTTACTTCTAGTGCTACTACATTGTTTTCCGCTGTGCATTTTTTATTGTTAAGGAAATTGTAACTTTCTTATACTTCCTTACATGTACTCTGATTTAGTTATATTCTATAAGCTTTAAGGTAGAATCTTAGTTGGTGTAAACTTTTGTGATTTTTCATTTCCGGAATCACTTTTCTAGAATCAAGAATGTTATTAGAACTTAGAGGTGTTGTAAATTTTGTATATGAAAAATTTCCTTAAGTTTTTTTATGTATAAAATTGACCCCCCCTATTTTATTTGAGAATCTTATACTTATATATTTGATCCTACATTGGCTATTATAGAGTATATCATACTCACATACCATCTAACAAATAAACCCTAATAAAATCCTAATAACCCCCAGCAAACCCCAAAAACTCTAATATACCATTAAAAACCCCAAAACCCCAACAAACCATAATAAATGTTAATAACACCTAAAAATCCTAAAAATTGATAGTAAACCTTAAAAATACCTCTAATAATAATAGTAGTAATAACGCACGTGCATGTTCATATGCATGTGCATGTGCATGTGCCTTCGCATTTGCATGTGAATGATAATAAATATTAAATTATAAATAATAATGCATGTGAATTGCATGTGTATGTGCATGTGCATGTGAATGATAATAAATAATAAATAATTACGCACATACAAGTGCATGTGCATGTGCATGGTAATAAACAATAAATAATAACCAAGTCCACATGAATGTGCATTTGCATGGGAATGATAATAAATAATAAATAATAATACATGTGATAATATAATAACGCACGTGCATTGTGTGTGCACGTGCATTAGAATAAATAATAATAACACATGTGATAATAGAATAACGCAAGTGCATTGAATTTTCATGTGCATGAAAATAAATAATATATAACAACGAACTTGCATGTGCATTTACATGTAATGATAATGATAATGACGCATGCACGTTCATGGTAATAAATAATAAGTAACAACGCACGTGCATGTGCATTTGTATTGGATGATACAAACAACAACAACAACATGAATAATAATTATAATAATAATATTAATAATTATAGAACAACACAAGTGCATTTCATGTGCACGTTCATAGTAGTAAATAATAAATAAATAATAATAAATAAGAACACACATGCATGTGCATGTACATTTACATTTGAAGATAAAATTAATAATACTAATTGTAATAATAAAAATAATAATAACACAAGCATCTGCATGGTAATAAATAATAAATAATAACTCACATGCATGTGCATTTTCATGTGATAATGATAATAATAATTATAATGATAATAATAATAATAATAATAACTACAATAATAATAATAATAATAATACTAATAATAATAATACAAGTGCTTTGCATATGCACATACATGGTAATAAATAATAAATAATAACGCATGTGCATATAAATTTGCATGTGATGATAGTAATAATAATATCAGTAGTAATAATAGTAGTAGTAGTGGTGATAATAGTAGTAGTACTAATACTTATGACAATAGAATATTGCATGTGCATTACATGTGCATGTCTATGGTAATAAATAATAACTCTCGTGTGTTGCATTTTCATGTGATGATGATGATGATAATAATGATAATATTATTAATAATATTAATAATAACAACGCATGTGATAATAGAGTGTCGCACGTTCGTTGAATGGGCGTTTATGTGCATTTGGAAGTGCATTTGCATGTGATGATAACAACAACAACAACAACAACAACAATGACCACAATAATAATAATAAAAATAATAATAACAACTCCTAAGATAATAAAATAACATGTGTGCATTGCATGTGCACGTGCATGGTAATAAAAATATAATAATAACACACATGCATGTGCATGTGCATTTTCATGAGATGATGATAATAATAATAATAATAATAACTATAATAAAAAGTTATAGTTGTTGGAAAAAACAACTGACATAACAAAAGTGCTAGAAATGGTGTCTCAAAAAACCTTACAAATCACATAGTCATTAAAAGGGAATAAATTCTTCTTCAGGTGTCTATTTTTTTCTTCGTGAATCGTGAAACTAAATCTCATGGAATGAAATATGATTAACATAGGTGACAGAAGCTGAACAGACACACAGATCTGAAGTTATGACCATTTTAAGAAATATTTGATAGGGATCCGGACAAGGAAATGGTGTTTTGGAGGCCTTCTGATGGGTTTTTGGATTTTAGAGTCCCAAATATGACTTGAACTTTTTTCAAGTTATTCTTATATGTAGATCTCTTTTCTGCCTTCGATTTGATATGTGGTAGAGCTCAAACGGACAACCGGAGTGAAAGTTATGTCCGTTTGAAGTTGGACATATTTTTGGAGTTGTATAACAATATATGTTCAGTTTCTTTGATCTTATCATCGTTTTTATTAGACTTGGTCCTCACTCATCTCACGATCTTCAATTTTACTAGTCACAATGCTCAAACAGACACCCGAAGGAGAAGGTTTGCCTATTTTAGTGAGTTGCGGGTTTCTTAGGTTTTTAGGCGCGAGGAGGTTTATCAATTTAAAACAGAAATAACTTCTGCTACATGTGTTCATTTTGGATCTACCACCTATAAAATCGAATATTGTGAAACGATACACACTCTGTTAACCACTGGAACCCTTTATGACATTCTTCAACCCCCCAATATACCCAAAATCCTTTTGGATGGTCAAAAGATTGGTGTCTTGTGTCCGTTTTGCAATAACTTCTTCTATGGGTGTCCATTTTGTCTATACCACATATCAAATTGAAGTTTGAGACTAGACATACATTCCTATAATCGCTGAAGCACCTTCTCACATCCTTGAATGCCCAAAAAGTTACATAAACCCTCCAAAAGACCATAACTACTACTCCGGGAGTCCGTTTTACCTATATCATATATCAAATCGAAGCTTTCAACTAGATCTACACATCTATGACCAATAGGAACACATTATCAAGTTATTAAAGACCCAAAAGGTCCTTAATTCATCAAAATGACCATAACTTCGGCTTTGGGTATCCATTTCACCTCTACCACTTATCAAATTGAAGCTTGTGACTAACTCTATACATCTATGACAACTATGACCAACTAAATAACCCTAAAAAACCTTGAATAACCCCATAAACACTAAAAACCATTAAAAACCATGAAAAAACCTAACAAAACCTAACATACCCTAACAAACCCTAACAAACCCCCCAAAACACTAACAAACAAAAAAACCCCTAAAAATGCTAACAAACCCTAACAAGCACTAACAAACCCAAGGAAGCACTAAGAAACCCCAATAAACACAAAAAACCTGAAGACACCCTAAAACCCCCCTACGAAACCATAAGAAACCCTAACATAACCCTAAAAACCCTAAAAACCCAAACAGAACCCTAAGCAAACATAAGAAACACTAACATACCCTTAGAAACCCTAACACACCCTTAGAAACCCTAACACACCCTTAGAAACCCTAGAACACCCTTAAAAACCCCAATGCACCCATAGAAACCCTTATTCAGCCTACGAAACCCTTAGAAACCATAACACACCCTTAAAAACCCTTACCCATCCGTAAAAACACTATCCCAGCCTTAGAAACCCTAACACACCCTTAGAAACCCTAGAAACCCTTAGACACCCTAAATCACTCTAATAAGAACTAATAAATCCTAACAAACCCTACCAACCAATAATAATCCATAACAAACCCTAATAAAAACTCAATCCCACTACTAAACCCTAATAAAAACTAATAAATCATAATAAACCCTAAATACCCAATTAGACCCGAATAAAAGCTACAAAAAACCTAAAAACCCAAATATACAACAAAATGCTATTAAACCATTCAAAATGCTAATATTAAAAAAAACCTAACAAACCTGGCAAAACATGACAAAACCTTAAAAAACTATAAATTCCCAAAAAACCCAAAAAACCCTAAAAAACCCCAAAAACCCTAAAAATCCTAAAAACTCATAAAACACCCTAAAACCCCTAAAAACCGAAAAAACTGAAGAAACCCAAAAACAAACACAAAAAACTCTAAAAACCTTCAAAAAAACTAAAAAAACCTAAGAAAACCTAAAAACCACTAAAAATGCTAAAAACCCTAAAAATGGCCATCAAAACCCTAACAAAACCTATGAATCCCTTAAAAACCCTAAAACCCCCTAGAAGACCCTAAAAACCTCAAAAGAAACCCTAATACACCATAAAAACCCTAAAGACCCCTAAAACCCCTAAAGAACCCTAAAGAACCACTAAAGCCACTAACAATGCTACATAAACCCTATCAATTGCTACAAAAACCTGAACAATGCTTCAAAACCCAAAGAACACAACAAAACCCCAAAAATGCTAAAATAACCCTAACAAAGCATAAAAAATCCAAACACACCCATAAAACCCAAAAAAAATGAATGAAACCCTAAACAACCCAAACAAACCGTAACAAACCCTAAAAACCTTAAAAAACCTAACAAACCCAAACAACCACAAATAACCCCTATGAACCACAACTTAACCCTAATAACCCATAAATCCCACTATTAAACCATAAAACCCTAATAAACACTAATAAATCGTTATAACATGTAATAAACCCAAACAAACTCTATTAGACCCTAATAAACGCTACAAAAGACCTAAAACCCCTAATATACAATAAAAAAACTATTAAACCATAATAAACCCTTATAATCACTAAAGACCCTAACAAACCTGACAAAACGCTACAAAAACCTCCAAATAATAGCCTACAAAACCGTACCACCCACTAATAAAACCAAACAAACCCTAATAACCCAAAAATAAATCGTAACAAACCCTAAAAACCCCAAATAAATCGTAACAAATCCTAACAATGCCAAATAAATTGTAACAAACTAAAACAGACCATAAAAACCACTAATAAACCCCAATAAAGCCTAAAAAATCCTAATAAACCCTAATAAATCGTAATAAACCCAAATACACGTTACAAAATCCTAATAAATAAAATAAACCCTAATAAACCCCAAAACCCTACAACCCACCAATAAACCCTAAAAAACCCTAATAACCCCAAAATAAACCATAACAAACCCTAACAACCCCAAATAAATCGTAACAAATCCTAACAATGCCAAATAAATCGTAACAAACTGAAACAAACCATAAAAACCCCTAATAAACCCCCATCAAACCCTAAAAAATCATAATAAACCCTAATAAATCGTAATAAACCCAAATACACGTTACTAAACCCTAATAAATAAAATAAAACCTAATAAACCCTAAAAATCCTATATAACCCTAAAAATTGTTGATAAACCCTAGAAAAAGCTATTAATGCATACAAAAGCCCAATAAAACACTAATATAAAATCAAAATGCTAATAAACTGTAAAAAATTATAAAAGAACACTAATAAACCCTAAATAACACTAATAATCCTTAAAGAACCATATTAAACTCTAAAGAACACTAAAAAACCATAAATAACCCAAAAAAACACTAAAACACGTCATATAGACCCTAAAAACCGCTACAATACCCAAACAAACCCTAAAACACACTAAAAAACCCTAACATCCCATATCAATCCCAAAAAAAACAAATAAACCCATTAAACCCCCCAAAAACCCATTAAAAGCAATTAGATACCATAAAAACCCGTAAACACCGGTTAACAACCCTTAAAAACTCTAAAAAACACTACACACCATAAAAACCATAAAAATCCTAAAAATTCCATGAAATGGATACATAAACCCTAAAAATGTTACATAAACCCTAAAAAATGTAACAAAACCCTAAAAACGCAACATAAACTAAAAAACTCTACATAAACCCAAAAAACACTACATAAACCCTAAAAGCACTACATAAACCCTAAAACTATAACATAAACCCTAAAAACACAACATAAAGCCTAAAAACCACATCATAAACATCAAAAAAGGTTACATAAAACCTAAAAACATAATATAAACTCTAAAAACACTCCATGAGCCCTAAAAACATAACATAAACCCAAAAAAATGCAACATAAACACTACATCACCCTTAAAAACGCTACATAAACCCAGAAAATGAAACATACACGCTAAAAAATGAAACATTAAACCTAAGCTCTGAACACGCTAAAAAACCTTAAAAACATTACATTAACCCTAAAAACGCTACATAAACACTAAAAATGCTACATAAACTCTAACAACTCTACACAAACCCTAACAAATGCTACAAAAACCCTAAATAAGCTTTAAAACCCTCAATAAAATTAAACTCAAATATACCATAATATAAAAAATTAAACCCTAATAAACCCATAATAAACACTAATAATCCATATAAACACCTTATAATCCCTAAAATCCTATGAAACTCTACTCAACCCTAATAAAACCCCAAAAATACCTAATAAACCCTAATAAATGATAATAAAACCTAATAAACCATAAAAACATGTTAAGAAAACCAAAACGACACTAACCAACCCTAATAGACACCAATAAACACTAATAAACCCCAAAAAAACCCTAAAAATCCCTAATAAAACATAAATAAAGCCAAATAAACCCTACTCAACCCTAACAAACCTTCACACACCATAATAATCCCAAATAAAACCCTCCAAAACCCTAATAAAAAAAATTCTAGTATACCTCAAAAAATCCATATAAACCCTGATAAACTCTGATATAACCTAATAAACCCTAAAAACATTCACAAACAATAAAAGAACGATCACAAACAATAAAAACATGCTATATTACCTAAAATGACCTAAAAACACTAATATAACCTAATAAAGATAAAAAACGCTAATATACCTTTAAAATCCCTTGAAACTCTAATAAACTGCAATAAACACTAATATAACCAAAGAAATGCTAAAACGATCACAAACAAAAAAATGCTCCCAAACAATAAAAACGCGCTATATTATCTAAAAAGACGTAACAAACACAAATATAACCTAATAAAACAAAAAAAACTAATAAACCCCTAAAAACCCTAACAAATCCTAACAATCCTTAATAAACCCTAATAAAAATGAATAAACCCTAATAAAACCCTAATAAAACACTAAAAATACCTTCTCAACCCTAATAAACCTTGACACGCCATGACAAAACCTAATAAAACCCAAATAAACCTCAATAAACAAAAAAACTCAACCAAACCATTAAAAATCCCTAGAAACACTAATAAAACATAATAAATTCAAATAAAAGTTAATAAACCATTAAAAATGCTTACAAACACTAAAAACATGCTAATAAAACCTAAAAAGTCATAACAACCCCTCATATATATTAACAAAAATTAAAAAACACTCATATACCATAATAAAAACACTAACAAACCCTAGTAAACCCTAAAAATTCCTAACAAACCCTAATAAATAGTACTCAACCCTAATAAACCCTAATAACACCTTAAAGATACCGACTCAACCCTAATAAAACCCTAAAAATACCTACTCAACCCTAAAAAACCTTAACACACCATAATAAACCATAATAAACCCTACTAAACCCTAAAACCAAAAATATACAATTAAAAGACCTACAACATTAATAAATGCTAATAAAACCTGACAAAGCATAAACGCGCTAATAAACCCGAATGAACACTACTAAACACTAAAAAACCATAATATACCCTCTTAAAAATTAATAAACCATAATGAACAGTAATAAAACAAAATAAATCCTAAACATACCCAAATATACCATAATATACACTAATATACCCAAATAAACCCAACTCAATCCTAATAAAACGCTAAAAATACCTAATAAACCCTAATAAACATTGACACACCATAATAAACCCTAATAAAATCCTAACAACCCCCACCAAACCCTAAAAACACTAATATACGATTAAAAAACTTAAAACCCTAACAAACCATAATAAATGTTAATAACACCTAAAAATCCTAAAAAATGATAGTAAACCACAAAAATACCTCTAATAATAATAGTAGTAATAATTCATGTGCATGTGCAGATGCATGTGCATGGTTTATATAATAAATCATAACACACATGCATGTGCATTTTCCTACGCATTTTCATGTGAATGATAATAAATAATAAATTATAAATAATAACACATGTGAATTGCATGTGTATGTGCGTGTGCATGTGAATGATAATAAATAATAAATAATTACACACATAAAAGTCCATGTGCATGTCCATGTGCATGTGAATGGTAATAAACAATAAATAATAACCAAGTCCACTTGAATGTGCATTTGGATGTGAATGATAATAAGTAATAAATAATAAGACATGTGATAATAGAATAACGCACGTGCATTTCATGTGCATGTGCATTAGAATAAATAATAATAACACCTGTGATAAATGAATAACGCAAGTGCATTGCATTTGCATGTACATGATAATAAATAATATATAACAATGAATGTTCATGTGCATTTACATGTAATGATAATGACAATGACAAATGCACGTGCATGGAAAAAAATTAATAAATAACAACGCACGTGCATGTGCATTTGTATTTGATGATACAAACAACAACAACATGAATAATAATAATAATAATAGAACAATGCAAGTGCATTTCATGTGCACGTGCATAGTAGTAAATAATAAATAAATAATAATAAATAAGAACGCACATGCATGTTCATTTTCATGTGATAATGATAATAATAATGACAATGATAATAAAAAAAACAGTGACAATAATAATAATAATAATAATAAAAGAATAATACATGTGCATTTCATATGCACATACATGGTAATAAATAATAAATAATAACGCACGTGCATCTACATTTGCATGTGATGATAGTAATAATAACAGCAGTAGAAAAAATAGTAGTTGTAGTGGTGATAATAGTAGTATTACTAATACATATGATAATAGAATATTGCATGTGCATTATATGTGCATGTGTATGGTAATAAATAATAACTCTTGTGTGTTACATTTGCATGTGATGCTGACGATGATAATAATAATAATATTATTATTATTATTATTATTATTAATAATAACAATGCACGTGATAATAGAATGTCACTTTTTCATTGAATGGGTGTGTATGTGCATTTGGATAGGCATTTTCATGTGATAACAATAACAACAACAACAACAACAACAACAACAACCACAATAATAATAATAACAATAATAATAACAACCCCTTCGATAATAAAATAACGTGTGTGCATTTCATGTGCATGTGCATGGTAATAATAATATAATAATAACACAAGTTCACGTTCATGTGCATTTTCATGAGTTTATGATAATAATAATAATAATAATAACAGTAATAATAAGTTTTAGTTGTTTGAGAAAACAACAGACATGACAGAAGTGCTAGAAATGGTGTCTCGAAAAACTAACAAATCACAGAGTCATTAAAAAAGGAATAAATTCTTCTTCAGGTGTCTATTTCTACTCTGTGAATAGTCAAACTATATCTCATGGAACAAACTACGAAAAAAACAGGTGTCAGAGGCTGAACAGACTCACAGATCAGAAGTTATGACCATTTTAAGAAAAATTTGACTGGGATCCGGACTAGTAAATGGAGTTTTGGAGGCCTTTTGATGGTTTTTTGGTATTTTAGGGTCCCAAACATGATTTAAACTTTTTTAAAGTTATCCTTCTATGTAGATCACTTTTCTACCTTCGATTTTATATGTGGTAGAGCTCAAACGGAAAACCGGAGTGAAAGTAATGGTTCTTTGAAGTTGGAAATATTTTTGGAGTTGTATAACTAATATATCTTCTATTTCATTGATCTTTTCATAGTTTAAATTAGACTTGGTCCTCACTCAACTCACAATCTTTGATTTTACTAGTCACATCACTCAAACGGACACTCAAAGTGAAGTTATCCCTATTTTAGTGAGTTGCCTGTTTCCTAGATTTTTAGGTGCTAGGAGGGTTACTCAATTTAAAACAACAATAACTTCTGCTACGTGTGTTCATTTTGTATATACCACATATCAAATCAAATATTGTTAAATGATACAAACTCTGGTAACTACTGGAACACTTTCTGACATTCTTCAACCCCCCAAAAGACCCAAAATCCCTTTGGACGGTCAAAAGATTGGCTTCTTGTGTCCGTTTTGCAATAACTTCTTCTATGGGTGTCCGTTTTTCCTATACCACATATCCAATCGAAAATTGATACTAGACATACACTCCTATAATCACTGAAGCACCTTCTCATATCCTTGAAGGCCCAAAAAGGCACATACACCCTCCAAAAGACCATAACTTCTACTCCGGGAGTCCGTTTTGCCTCTATCATATATCAAATCGAAGCTTTCAGCTATATCTACACATCTATGACCAATAAAAACACCTTATCAAGTTCTTAAAGACCCAAAATATCCTTAATTCCTCCAAATGACCAAAACATCTGCTCTTGGTGTTCGTTTCACCTCTACCTCTTATCAAATTGAAGCTTGTGACTAGCTCTACACGTTTGTGACAACCATGAACAACTAAATAACCCTAACAAACCATGAATAACCCCATAAACACTAAAAACCATTAAAAACCACACAAAACCCAAACAAACCCTAACAAACACTAACAAAGCCTAAAAAACCCTAACATACCCTAACAAACCCTATCAAACCCCAAAAAACCCTAAAAAACATAACAAACCCAAAAAACCCTAACAAACCCTAAAAAGACCTAAACAACCCCAAGAATAACTAAGAAACCCCAAGAAATACAAAAAATCCTAAGAAACCCTAAAAAACCATAAGAAACAATAAGAAACCCTAAAATAACACTAAAAACCCTAAAAACCATAACAAAACCCTATGAAAACCAAAGAAACACTAACAACCCCTTAGAAACCCTAACATACCCTTAGAAACCCTTACACACCCTTAGAAACTCTAGTATACCCTTAGAAACCCCAATGCACCCATAGAAACCCTAACACAACCTTAGAAACACTTAGAAACCATAACACACCCTTAGAAACCCTAACCCTCCCATAAAAACCCTAACCCACCCTTAGAAACCCTTACATACCCTTAGAAACCCTAACAAACCCTTAGACACCCTAAATCACTCTAATAAGAACTAATAAATCCTAAAAAACCCTACCAACCAATAGTCAACCATAATAAACCGTAAAGCCCACTATTAAACACTGATAAACACTAATAAATCCTAATAAACCCTAAAAACCCTATTACACCTCAATAAAAGCTACAAAATACCTAAAAACCCAAATATGCAACAAAAACGCTATAAAACCATTCAAAATTATAATATTAAAAAAAACCCTAACAAACTCGTCAACACCTGACGAAACCCTAAAAAACCATAAAAACCCAAAAACGCCAAAAAAATCCAAAAAAACCTAAATCCCTTAAAATCCTAAAAAAACCTAAAACACCCTGAAAACCCCTAAAACCCCTAAAACTGAAAAAAAAACCTGAAGAAACCCAAATTTTTTTTTAAAAAACCCTAAAAAACCTCAAAACCCCTTAAAAACGTAAAAACCACTAAAAATACTAAAAACCCCAAAACACAAAAAATGTCCAACAAAACCCTAACCAACCATATGAAACCCTTAAAAACCCTAAAACCCCTTAGAAATCCCTAAAAACCTCAAAAGAAACACTAATACACCCTAGAGAACCCTAAAAAAACAAAAAACCCTAAAGAAACCTAAAGAACCCTAAAGAATCACTAAAGTCACTATCAATGCTACAAAAACCCTATAAATTGCTACAAAAACCCAAAAAATGCATCAAAACCCACAAAACGCAACAAAACCCCAAAAAACGCTAAAATAGCCCTAACAAGGCATAAAAAATTGAAACACACCCATAAATCCCAAAACAAATGCATAAAACCCCAAACAACTCAAACAAACCGTAACAAACCCAAAAAACCCTAAGAAAACCTAACAAACACTAACAACCACTAATAACTCCTAAGAACCACTAATAAACCCTAATAACCCATAAATCCCACTATTAAACCCTAAAACCCCTAATAAACACTAATAAATCGTTATAACCTGTAATAAACCCTAATAAACTCTCTTAGACCCTAATAAATGTTAAAAATACCTAAAACCCCTAATATATAATAAAAAACACTATTAAACCTTAATAAACCCTTATAATCACTAAAAACCCTAACAAACCCAACAAAATGCTACAAAATCTCGAAATAATAGCCTAAATAACCCTACAACCCACTAATAAACCCTAAAAACCCTAATAACCCCAAAATAAATCATAACAAACCCTAAAAACCCCAAATAAATCGTAACAAATCCTAAAAATGCCAAATAAATCGTAACAAACTGAAACTAACCATAAAAACCATTAATAAACCCCAATAGACCCTAACAAATCATAATAAACCCTAATAAATCATAATAAACCCAAATACACATTACTAAACCCTAATAAATAAAATAAACCCTAATAAACCCTAATAAATCCTAAATAACCCTAAAAAAGGTTGATAAACCCTAGAAAAAGCTATTAATGCCTACAAAAGACCAATAAAACTCTAATATACAATAAAAATGCTAATAAACTATAACAAATTATAAAAGAACACTACTAAACCCTAAAGAACACTAATAAACCCTAAAGAACCATATTAAACTCTAAGCAACACTAAAAAACCCTAAAGAACCCAAAACAAATGATAAAACGTGTTATATAAACCCTAAAAACCGCTACAATACCCAAACAAACCCTAAAACACACTAAAAACCCTAACAACCCTATCAATCCTAAAAAAAACAAATAAACCCTTAAAACCCCAAAAAAACCATTAAAAATCCATCTGATACCATAAAACCCCATAAACACCCGTTAACAACCCTTAAAACCCCTAAAACCACTAAAAACCATAAAAACCATTACAACCCTAAAAAGGCTTCAAATAGATACATACACCCAAAAAATGTTACATAAACCCTAAAAAATGTAACAAAACCCTAAAAATGCATTATAAACCAAAAAACAGTACATAAACCCCAAAAATGCTACATAAACCCTAAAACTCATACATAAACCCTAAAAAACACAACATAAACTCTAAAAATGCTACATAAAACCTAAAAACACAATATAAACCCTAAAAACACTCCTAGACCCTAAAAACGTTACATAAACCCTAAAAAATGCAATATAAACACTACATCACCCCTAACAACGGTACATAAACCCAGAAAACAGAACATAAACCCTAAAAAATTCTACATAAAACCTAAACCCTAAACACGCTACATAAACCCTAAAAACATTACATAATCCCTAAAAATGATACATAAAATCTAAAACCGCTTACTAATGCCTAAAAATGATACATAAAGACTAAAAATGCTACATAAACTCTAACAACACTACACAAACAATAAAATATTCTATGAAAACCCTAAAGATGCTTTAAAACCCCCAAAAATATTAAACTCTAATATACCATAATATAAAAAATTAAACCCTAATAAACCCCTAATAAACTCTAATAATCACAAAAAAATCCTTATAATCCCTAAAATCCTATGAAACTCTACTAAACCCTAAAAAAACCCCAAAATACCTAATAAACCCTAATAAATGATTATAAAACCTAATAAACACTAAAAACACGTTCAGAAAACCTAAACAACACTAACCAACCCTAATAGACACTAATAAACACTAATAAACCCTATTGATCCCCAAAAAAACCCCTAAAAGCCCTAATAAAACATAAATAAAGCCAAATAAACCCTACTCAATCCTAAAAAACCACAACACACCATAATAACCCCTAATAAAACCATACAAAACCCTAATAAAGAAAAAAAAAATGCTATTATACCTTAAAAAATCTATAGAAACCCTGATAAACTCTAATATAACCTAATAAACCCTAAAAACAAACACAAACAATAAAAAACAATCACAAACAATAAAAACATGCTATATTACCTAAAAAGACCTAAAAACACTAATATAACCTAAAAAGACAAAAAACGCTAATATTCCTTAAAAATCCCTAGAAACCCTAATAAACCATAATAAACTCTAATATATCCAAAGAAACCCTAAAATGCTCACAAAAAAAACAAAATGCTCACAAACAATAAAAACACTCTATATTATCTAAAAAGACGTAATAAATACTAATATAACCTAATAAAACAAAAAAAACTAATAAACCCCTATCAAACCCTAATAAACCCTAAAAATCCCTAATAAACCCTAATAAAAACGAATAAACCCTAATAAAACCCAAAAAATACCTTCTCAACCCTACTAAACCTTGACACACCATAAAGAACCTAATAAAACCCAACTAAACCCCAATAAACAAAAAAAATGCAAACAAACCATTAAAAAGCCCAAGAAACCCTAAAAAACCATAATAGATTCAAATAAAATCTAATAAATCCTTAAAATTCTCACAAACACTAAAAAACTCCAATAAAACCTAAGAAGACATAACAACCCCTTATATATATTAACAAAAACTAAAAAACACTCATATACCCTAATAAAAACACCAACAAACCCTAGTACACCCTAAAATTCCCTAACAAACCCTAATAAACCGTACTCAACCCTAATAAACCCTAATAAAACCTTAAAGATACTGACTCAACCCTAATAAAACACTAAAAAAACCTACTCAACTCAAATAAACCTTGACACACCATAATAAACCCCCATAAACCCCACTAAACCCTAAAAAACATAAATATACGACTACAAATCCCTAAAACACCTAATAAATGCTAATAAAACCTAACGAAGCTTAAAAGTGCTAATAAACCCAAATAAACACTACTAAACACTAAAAACCCTAATATACCCACTTAGAAATTAATGAACCATAATTAACCATAATAAACCCTAATAAATACTAAACATACCCAAATATACCAAAATATACCCTAATAAACTCAACTCAATCCTAATAAAACTCCTAAAATACTTAATAAACCCTAATAAACCTTGAAACTCCATAATAAATCCTAATAAAATCCTAATAAACCCCCACCAAACCCAAAAAAACACTAATATACCATTAAAATCCCTAAAACCCTAACAAACCATAATAAATGTTAATAACACCTAAAAATCCTAAAAAATGATAGTAAACCCTAAAAATACCTCTAATACTAGTAGTAGTAATAACGCACGTGCATGTGCATGGTTTAAATAATAAATCATAACGCACCTGCTTGTGCATATGCATGCGCGTTTTCATGTGAATGATAATAAATTATAAATAATAAATAATAACGCATGTGAATTGCATGTGTATGTTCATGTGCATGTGAATGAAAATAAATAATAAATAATAATGGACATCCAAGTGCATGTTCATGGGCATGTGCTTGTGCATGTGTATGATAATAAACAATAAATAATAACAAAGACCACATGAATGTGCATTTTCATGTGAATGATAACAAATAATAAATAATAACACATGTGATAATAGAATTACACAAGTGCATTGCATGTGCACGTGCATGAGAATAAATAATAATAAAACATTTGATAATAGTATAACACAAGTGCATTTCATTTTCATGTTCATGGTAATAAATAATATATAATGACACACGTGTATGTACATTTACATGTAATGATAACGATAATGACGCATGCACGTGCATGGTAATAAATAATAAATAACAACTCACATGCATGTGCATTTGTATTTGATGATACAAACTAAAATAATAATAATAATAACAGAATAACACAAGTGCATTTCATGTGAATGTGCATAGTAGTAAATAATAAATAAATAATAGTAAATAAGAACACACATGCATGTGAATGTGCATTTACATTTGATAATAATATTAATAATAATAATTGTAATAATAATAATAATAATAATAACTCATGCACATGCATGGTAATAAATAATAAATTACAACGCACTTGCATGTGGATTTACATTTGATAATGATAATAATAACAATAATGATGATGATAATAATAATAATAATAATAATAAAATAATTATACAAGTGCATTGGATATGCACATGCATGGTAATAAATAATAAATAATAACGCACGTGCATCTTTATTTGCATGTGGGGATTATAATAACAACAGTAGTAGTAGTAGTAGTGATAACAGTAGTAGTACCAATGCATGTGATAATAGAATGTTGCATGTGCATTACGTGTGCACGTGCATGGTAATAAATAATAACGCGCGTGCATTGCATTTTCATGTGATGATAATGACGATGATAACAATAATAATAATATTAATATTAATATTAATATTAATATTAATATTAATAACAACAATGCATGTGATAATAGAATAACGCACGTGCATTGAATGTGTGTGTTTATGTATTTTCATGTGCATTTGAATGTGATGAGAATACCAATAACAACAACAACAAAAACCACAATAATAATAATAACAATAAGAATAACAATGTATGTGATAATAAAATAACATGTGTGCATTGCATGTGCACTTTCACGGTAATAAAAAATAATAATAATGAACGTGCACGTGCATGTGCATGTGCATGAGATGATAATAATAATAATAATAATAATAATAATAACAGTAATAATAATAATAATAATAACAACAACGCATGTGATAATAGAATAACACACATGTATTGAATGTTCATGTGTATGGTAATAAATAATAACCCACATGCATTTACCTTTGCATTTGATGATAATAACAATAATAACAATAATAGTAATAATAACAATAACAATAAAAATGCATGTGATAATAGAATAATGTAGGTGCATTGTGTGTGCGCGTGCATGGTAATAAATAATAACGGACGTGCATGTGCATTTTCATGTGATGATGATAATATTAATAATAATAGTACTAATAATAATAACAATAATAACAACAACAACAACATATGCACGAGCATGGAAATAAATAATATATAATAAATAATAAATAATAATGCATCTGCATCTGCATTTGCATGTGATGATAATAATAATAACAATAATAATAGTAATAACAATAATGATAATTATAATAATGATAACGATAATAATGATAATAATAACGTTTGTGATAATAGAATAAAACATGTCCTAACAAACCCTAACAAAACCTAACAAACCCTAACTACCACTAATAACCCCTAAGAACCACTAATAATCCCAAATAACACCTAAAACCCACTATTAAACCCTAAAACCCTAATAAACAGTAATAAATCATAATAAACTATAACAAACCCCAAAAACCCTATTAGACTGTAATAAACACAACAAAATCCCTAAAACCCATAATATACAATAAAAAACACTATTGAACTATAACAAATCCAAATAATCACTAAAAATGCTAACAAACCCGACAAAACACTATAAAACCTGCCAAGAAATAGCCTACAAAACCCTAAAAACCCGAAAAAACCCTAATAACCCCATAATAAATCGTAACATACCCTAACAACCCCAAATAAATCTTAACAAATCCTAACAATGCAAAATAAATCGTAACAAACTGAAACAAACCATAACAACCCCCTTATAAACCGCAATAAACACTAACAAATCATAATAAACCCTAATAAATCGTAATAAACCCAAATACACATTAGTAAACCTAATAAATAAATTAAACCCTAAGAAACCCTAATAAAACCTACAGAACCCAAAAAGTTTGATAAACCCTAGAAAAAGCTATTAATGCCAACAAAATCCCAATAAAACCCTAATATATAATAAAAACACTAATAAACCATAATATATCCTAAATAACACTAATAAACCCTACAAAACTCTAATAAACCCTAAAGAACCCTAATAAACTCTAAAGAACAATAAAAACCCCAAAAGAACCCAAAAAACACTAAAACACATTACATAAACCCAACAAACCGCTACAATATGCAAACAAACCCTAAAACACTCAAAAAACCCTAACAACCCCTATCAATCCCAAAAAAAACAAATATACTCTTAAAACCCACAAAAAAAGCATTGAAACCCCATCAAATCCCATAAAAACCATAATCCCCCATTAACAACCCTTAAAAACCCTAAAAACCACTACAAACCATAAAAAACAATTAAAAACCTAAAAAGACAACAAATAGAAACATAAACCCAAAAAACATACATAAACCCTAAAAATGAAACATAAACTATAAAAACATAACATAAACCCAAAAAACGCTACAAAAACCCCAGAAACGCTACATAAACCCAAAAAACACTACATAATCCCTAGAACTGTAACATAAAGCCTAAACAACACAACATAAACATAAAAAATGATACATAAAACCTAAAAACACAACATAAACCCCAAAAAACACTACATAAACCCTAAAAAATGCAACATAAAACCTAAACCCAAAACACGCTACATAAACCCTAAAAACATTACATAAACCCTAAAAAATGCTATATAAAACCTAGAACTGCCAACTAAACCCTAAAAGCACTACATAAACACTAAAAATTATATATAAACTCAAACAACGATACACAAACACTAAAAAATTGTACAAAAACCCTAAAGACGCTTCAAAACCATAAAAAATATTAAACCCTAATATACCATAATATAAAAAATTAAACCCTAATAAACCCCAAATAAACTCTAATAATCCCTAAAAACGCCTTATAATCCCTAAAATCCCTAAGAGACTCTACTCAACATTAAAAAACCCCCAAAAAAATATAATAAACCCTAATAAATTTTAATAAAAACTAATAAACCCTAAAAACATGTTAATAAAACCTAAACAACCCTAACCAACCCTAATAAACACTAATAAACCGTAATAAACCCCAAACCAACTCTAAAAATTCCTAATAAACCATAAATAAATCCAAATAAACCCCACTCAACCCTAACAAACCTTAACACACCATAATGACACCTAATAAAACCCCTCAAAACCCAAATAATGAAAACAAATGCTAGTATACCTTAAAAAATCCAAAGAAGCCCTGATAAACTCTAATATAACCTAATAAACCCTAAAACCACTCACAAACAATAAAAAAATGATCACAAACAATAAAAACATGTTATATTACCTAAAAATACCTAAAAACACTAATATAACCTAATAAAGACAAAAATTGCTAATATACCTTAAAAATCCCTAAAAAACATAATATATCATAATAAACTCTAATACAACCTATGAAACCCTAAAAATGCTCACAAAAAAAAACAAAATTCTCACAAACAATAAAAAATGGTATATTATCTAAAAAGTCATAACAAACACTAATATAACCTAACAAAACAAAAAAAACTAATAAACCTCTAACAAACCCTAACAAACACTAAAAATCCCTAATAAACCCTAATAAAAAATAATAAACCCTAATAAAACCATAATAAAACCCTAAAAATACCTTCTCAACCCTAATAAACCATGACACACCATAATAAAACCTAATAAAACCAAACTATACACGAACAAAGAAAAAAACATATGCAAATAATTAAAGATCCCTAGAAACACTAATAAACCATAATAAATTCTAATAAAAACTAATACACCATAAAAAATGCTCAAAAACACTAAAAAAGTGATGATAAAACCTAAAAAGACCTAACAACCCCTCATATATATTATCAAAAACTAAAAAACACTCATATACCCTAATGAAAACACTAACAAACCCTTGTAAACCCTAAAAACCCTAATAAACACTAGTCAACCCCTAATAAACCCTAATAATATCCTAAAGATACCTACTCATCCCTAATAAAACCCTAAAAATACCTACTCAACCCTATGAAACCATAACACACTATAATAAACCATAATAAACGCCACTAAACCCTAAAAAACACAAATATACCATTAAAAAGCCTCAAAACCCCTAATAAATGCTAATAAATCCAAACAAAGATTAAATGCACTAATAAACCCTAATAAAAAATACTAAACCCTAAAAAACCCTAATATACCCTCTTAAAAATTAATAAACCATAATGAATTATAATAAACCCTAATAAATCCTAAACATACCCAAATATACCATAATATACCATCATATACCCTAATAAACCCAACTCAATCCTAATAAAACTCTAAAAATACCTAATAAACCCTAATAAACCTTAACATGCCATAATAAACCCTAACAAAATCCTAAAAACCCCCCACCAAACCCTAAAAATGCTAATATACCATTAAAACCCCTAAAGCCATAACAAAACATAATAAATGTTAATAACACCGTAAAATTCTAAAAAATGCTATAAACCCTAAAAATACATCTAATAATAATAGTAGTAATAATGCACGTGCATGTGCATATGCATGTGCATGGTTTAAATAATAAATCATAATGCACGTGCATGTGCATATGAATGCGCATTTGCTTGTGAATGATAATAAAAAATAAATTATAAATAATAACACATGGGAATTACATGTTTATGTGCAAGTGCATGTGAATGATAATAAATAATAAATAATAACACACATCCAAGTGCATGTGCATGTGCATGGTAATAAACAATAAATAATATCCAAGTCCACATGAATGTGCATTTTCATGTGAATTATAATAAATAATAAATAACAACTCATGTGTTAATAGAATAATGCACGAGCATTGCGTGTGCACGTGAATGAGAATAAATAATAATAACACATGTGATAATAGAATAACGCAAGTGCATTGAATTTGCATGTGCATGATAATGAATAATATATAATAACACATGTGCATGTGCATTTACATGTAATGATTATGATAATGACGCATGCATGTGCATGGTAATAAATAATAAATAACAATGCATGTGAATGTGAATTTTTATTTGATGATATGAACAAAAATAATAATAATAATAACAATAATAATAATAATAATAGAATAATGCAAGTGCATTTCATGTGCACGTGCATAGTAGTAAATAATAAATAAATGATCATAAATAAGGATGAACATGCATGTGCATGTGCATTTACATTTGATGATAATGTTAATAATATTAATTGTAATAATAATAATAACGCATGCATGTGCATGGTAATAAATAATAAATACCAATGCACATGCTTGTGCATTTGAATGTGATAATGATAATAACAATGATAATGATAATATTAATAATAATAATTTTAATAATTGTGATAATAATAATAATAATAAAAGAATAATACAAGTGCATTGCATATGCACGTGCATAGTAATAAATAATAAATAATAAAGCACGTGCATCTACATTTTCCTGTGATGATGGTAATAATAACAACAGTAGTAATAATAGTAGTAGTACTGGTGATAATAGTAGTAGTACCAATGCATGTAATAATAGAATATTGCACGTGCATTACGTGTGCACGTGTGTGGTAATAAATAATAACACACGTGCATTGCATTTTAATGTGTTGTTGAGGATGATGGTGATAATAATAATAATAATATTATTATTAATATTATTAATAACAGTGCATGTAATAATAGAATAACGCACGTGCATTGAATGTGCATGTCTGTGCATTCGCATGTTCATTTGCATGTGATGATAATAACAATAACAACCACAACAACAAGAACAACAACAAAAACAACAACCACAATAATAATAATAACAATAATAAGAACAACACATGTGGTAATAAAATAACGTGTGTGCATTGCATGTGCACATGAATGGTAATAAAAATATAACAATAACGCACGTGCATGTGCATCTGCATGTGGATGAGATGATGATAATAATAAAAACAATAACAGTAATAAAAAATTATAGTTGTTTTAAAAAATAGCTGACATGAAAAAATGCTAGAAACGGGGTCTCGAAAAACCTAACAAATCACACAGTCATTGAAAAAGGCATAAATTCTTCTTCGGGTGTCCATTTTTACTTCGTGAATAGACAAACTGAATATCATGGAATGAACTATAATAAAAATATGTGACAGAGGCCGAACAGACATACATATGCGAAGTTATCACCATTTTAAGAAAACATTGGCAGGGATCCGTACACGGAAATGGAGTTTTGGAGGCCTTCTGTTGGATTTCTACGATTTTAGGGTCACAAAGATGTATTTAACTACTTTAAAGTCATCCTTATGTGTATATCTCTTCGCTAATTTTGATTTGATATGTGGTAGATCTCAAACAGAGAATCGGAACGAAAGTTATGGTTGTTTGATGTTGGACATTTTTTTGTGTGGTATAACTATTATATCTTATATTTCTTTGACCTTCTCGTAGTTTCTACTAAACTTGGTCTGCACTCATCTCACGATCTTTGATTTTACTGGTCACAACGCTCAAATGGACACTCGAAGGAGAAGTTATACCTATTTTAGTGAGTTGTGGGTTTCATAGGTTTTTAGGCGCGAGGAGGGTTGCTCAATTTAAAATGACAATAACTTCTGCTACGTGTGTTCATTTTGGATCTACCACATATCAAATCGAAGATTTTGAAATGATACACACTTCGGTAACCACTAGAACCCTTTCTGACATTCTTCAACTCCTAAAAGGACCCAAAATCCCTTTGGATGGTCAAAAGATATGCTTTTGGCGTCCATTTTTCAATAACTTCTTCTCTGGGTGTCCATTTAGCCTCTACCACTTATCAAATCGAAACTTGCGACTAGACCTACACTCCTATAACCACTAAAGCACATTCTCACATCCTTGAAGGCCCAAAAGGTACTTAAACCCTCTAAAAGACCATAACTTCTACTCCGTGAGTCCGTTTCACCTCTATCACATATTAAATTGAAGCTTGCGACTAGCTCTACCCATATTTGACAACCATGAGCAACTAAATAACCCTAAAAATCATGATTAACCCCATAAACACTAAGAACCATTAAAAACCATTCAAAACAATAAAAACCCCTAACAAACCCTAACAAACACTAACAAACCGTAACAAACCCTAACAACCCCTAACAAACCCTAACAAAACCTAACAAACCCCAAAAAACCCTACAAAATATAACAAACACTAAGAAACCCTATCAAACCCTAACAAGACCTAACAAACCCCAATAAGCACTAATAAACCCTAATAAACCCAAAAAAACCCAATGAAACCATAAAATCCCCCTAAAAACCATAATAAACCCTAACAAAACCCTAAACAAACCTAAGAAACACTAACACACCCTTAGAAACCCTAATAGACACTTAAAAACCCTAACACACCCTTTGATCGCCTAGCACACCCTTAGAAACCCCAACACACCCATAGAAACCCTAACACAACCTTAGAAACCCTTAGAAACCATAGCACACCCATAGAAACCCTAACCCACCCATAAAAACCCTAACCCACCCTAGAAACCATAACACACCCTTAGAAACCCTAACAAACCCTTAGACACCCTAAATCACTCTTATAAGCACTAATAAATCTTAACAAACCCTACCAACCTATAATAAATCAAAATAAACCCTAAATCCCACTACTAAACCCAAATAAACACTAATAAATCGTAATAAACCCTAGAAACCCTATTAGACCCCAATAAAAGTTACAAAATACCTAAAAACCCAAATATACAAAAACAATTCTATTAAATAATTCAAAATGCTAATGTTACCAAAAAAACCCTAACAAACCTGAAAAAACCTGATAAAAGCCTAAAAACCCTAAAAACCAAAAAGGGCCCAAAAACCCTAAAACCCTTAAAAGACTCTAAAAACTCTAAAAAATCATAAAAACCCTAAAAAACCATGAAACCCCTAAAAACATGAAAAAACTCGAAAACAAACCTAAAAACACTAAAAAACCTCAAAAAACCTCAAAAAGCACTAAAAAAACTCTAAAAACCCAAAACCCCCTAAAAATGCTAAAAAACCCCTAAAAAACCTAAAACTGCCTAACAAAACACTAACCAACCCTATGAAACCCTTAAAACCCTAAAAAACCCTTATCAAACCCTAAAAACCTCAAAAGAAACCCTAATACACCATAAAGAACCCTAAAGAACCACTAAAGTCACTAACAACGCTACAAAAACCATAACAATTGCTAAATAAACCAAAAAATGCTCGAAAACCCACAAAACGTAAAGAACCCCCATAAAACACTAAAATAACCCTAACAAAGCATAAAAAACCCAAACACACCCATAAAACCCCAAAAATGCATAAAACACCAAACAACACAAACAAATCGTAACAAACCCTAAAAACCCTAACAAAACCTAACAAACCCTAACAACCACTTATAACCCTTAAGAACCACTAATAAACCCTAATAACCCCTAAAACCCACTATTAAACCCCAAAAATCCTAATAAACACTAATAAATCATAATAACCTGTAACAAACCCTAACAAATGCTATTAGACCCTAATAAATGCAACAAAAGCCCTAAAACCCCTAATATACAATAAAAACACTATTAAACCTTAATAAACCATTTTAATCACTAAAACCCCTAACAAGCCCGATAAAACGTAACAAAACCCTCCAAATAATAGCCTACAAACCCCTACAACCTAATAATAAACCCTAATAAACCCTAATAACCCCAAAATAAATCGTAACAAACCCTAATAACCCAAAAAAAATCGTAAAAAATCCTAAAAACTCCAAATAATTCGTAACAAATAGAAATAAACCATAACAAACCCCTAATAAACCGCAATAAACCCTAACAAATCATAATAAACCCTAATAAATCATAATAAACCCAAATACATGTTACTAAACCCTAATAAACAAAATAAACCCTAATAAACCCTAAAAATCCTAAATAACCCTAAAAAGGTTGATAAACCCTAGAAAAGGCTATTAATGCCTACAAAGCCCAATAAAAACCTAATATACAATAAAAAATCTAATAAACTGTAAAAAAATCCTTAAGAACACTAATAAACCCTAAAGAACCACAATAAACCCTAAAGAACCATATTAAACTCTAAAGAACATTAAAAAACCCTAAAGAACCCAAAACAACACTAAAGCACATTATATGAACCCTAAAAACTGCTAAAATACCCAAACAGACCCCAAAATAAACAAAAAAACCCTAACAACCCCTATCAATCCCAAAAAAACAAATAAACCTATAAAACCCCCCCAAAAACAATTAAAAAGCAATCAGATACCATAAAAACCATAAACACCTGTTAATAACCCTTAAAAACACTAAAAACACTACAAACCATAAATAACCATTGAAACCCTAAAAAGGCTTCAAATAGATACAAAAACCCTAAAAACGTTACAAAAACCATAAAAAATGCAACAAAAACCCTAAAAACAGAACATAAACTAAAAAACACAACATAAACCCCATGAACGCAACATAAACCCTAAAAGAACTACATAAACCCTAGAACTATAATATGAAGCCTAAAAAACTCAAGACAAACTCTGACATTGTTACACAAACCCTAAAAATGCTACACAAACCCTAAAAAATGCTACAAAAACCCTAAAGACGCTTTAAAACCCTCAAAAATATTAAACCCTAATATACCATAATATAAAAAATTAAACCCTAATAAACCCCTAATAAACTCTAATAATCCCTAAAAACACCTTATAATCCCTAAAATCCTAAGAAACTCTACTCAACCCTAATAAAACCCCAAAAATACCTAATAAACCCTAATAAATGATAATAAAACATAAAAAACCCAAAAAACACGTTAAGAAAACCTAAACAACCCTAACCAACCCTAATAGACACTAATAAATAATAATAAACCCTAATAAACCCCAAAGAAACCCTAAAAATCCCTAAAAACCATAAATATAGCCAAATAAATGATACTCTACCCTAACAAAACCTTAACACACCATAATAACCCTCAAATAAAATCCTACAAAACCCTAATAAAGAAAAAAATGCTAGTATAACCTTAAAAAATCCCTAGAAACCCTGATAAACTCTTATAGAACCTAATAAACCCTAAAAATGATCACAAACTACAAAAAATGATCACAAACAATAAAAACGTTCTATATAACCTAAAAAGTCCCAGAAACACTAATATAACCTAATAAAGACAAAAAATGCTTATATACCTTAAAAATCCCTAGAAACCCTAACACACCATAATAAAATCTAATATAACCTATGAAACCCTAAAAATGCTCACAAACAAAAAAAACACTCACAAACAATAAAAACATGCTATATTATCTAAATAGACCTAACAAACATTAATATAATGTAATAAAACAAAAAAAACTATTAAACCCCTAACAAACCCAAACAAAGCTGAAAAACCCCTAATAAACCCTAATAAAAACTAATAAACCCTAATAAAACCATAATAAAACCCTAAAATACCTTCTCAACCATAATAAACCTTTACACAACATAACAAAACTGAATAAAACCCAACTAAACCCAAATAAACAAAAAAATGCAAACAAACCACTAAAAATCCCTTGAAACCCTAATAAACCCTAATAAATTCAAATAAAAGCTATTAAACCATTATAAATGCTCAAAAACACTAAAAAACGCTATTAAAACCTAAAAAGTCATAACAACCCCTCATATATATTATCAAAAACTAAAAAACACTCATATGCCCTAATAAAAACACTAACAAACCCTAGTAAACCCTAAAAATTCCAAACAAACCCTAATAAACTGTACTCAACCTTAATAAACCCCAATAAAACCATAAAGATACCGACTCAACTCTAATAAAACCCTAAAAATACCAACTCAACCATAATAAACTATAATACATCATAATAAACCATAATAAACCCCACTAAACCCTAAAAAACGGAAATATACCATTAAAAAGCCCTAAAACCCCTAATAAATGCTAATAAAACATAACAAAGCTTAAAAACACTAATAAACCTGAATAAACACTATTAAACACTAATAAACCCTATTATACCCTCTTAAAATTTAATAAAGCATAATGAACCATAATAAACCCTAATAAATCCTAAACATTACCAAATATACCATAATATACCCGAATAAACCCAACTCCATTCTAATAAACCCCTACAAATACCTATTAAACCCTAATAAACTTTGACACACCATAATAATCCCTAATAAAATCCTAATAACCCCCACCAAACCCTAAAAACGCTAATATACCATTAAAAAACCCAAAAAACCCAAAAAACCATAATAAATGTTAATAACACCTAAAAATCCTATGAAATGATAATAAACCCTAAAAATACCTCTAATCATAATAGTAGTAATAACGCACGTGCATGTGCATGGTATAAATAAAAAATCATAATGCCCGTGCATGTGCATATGCCTGCGCATTTTCATGTGAATGGTAATAAATAATAAATTATAAATAATAACGCATGTGAATTGCATGTGTATGTGCATGTGCATGTGAATGATAACAAATAATAAATAATTAAGCACAAACAAGTGCATCTGCATGTGCGTGTGCATGAGCATGGTAATAAAAAATAAATAATAACCAAGTCCACATGAATGTGCATTTTCATCTGAATGATAATAAAAAATAAAAAATAACACATGTGATAATAGAATAATGCGTGTGCATTGTGTGTGCATGTGTATTAGAATAAATAATTATAACTCATGTTATAATAGAATAATGTAAGTGCATTGCATTTGCATGTGCATAATAATAAATAATATATAATAACGCACGTTCATGTGCATTTACATGTAATGAGAGTGATAATGATGCATGCACATGCATGGTAATAAATAATAAATAACAACACACATGCATGTGCATTTGTATTTGGTGATACAAAGAACAACAACAACAACAACAACAACAACAACAACAATAATAATAATAGAATAACGCAAGTTAATTTCATGTGCACGTGCATAGTAGTAAATAATAAATAAATAATAATAAATAAGAACGCACATGAATGTGCATGTGCCTTTACATTTTATAATAATATTAATAATACTAGTTGTAATAATAATAATAATAACGCATGCATGTGCATGATAATAAATAATAAATAACAACGCACATGTATGTGAATTTCCATTTGATAATGATAACGATAATAATAATAATAATAATAATAATAATAATAACTATGATGATGATAATAATAATAATAATAATAATAAAAGAATAATACAAGTGCATTGCATATGTACATACGTGGTAATAAATAATAAATAATAACGCACATGCATCAACATTTGCATGTGATGATTGTAATAATAACAGTAGTAGTAATAATAGTAGTAGTGGGGGAGAAAATAGTAGTAGTACTAATGCATATGATAATAGAATATTGCATGTGCATTACGTGTGCATGTGTATGGTAATAAATAATAACTCTTGGGCATTTCATTTGCATGTGATGATGATGATGATGATGATGATGATGATGATAATAACAATATTAATAATAATAATAACAACAATGAATGTGATAATAAAATAAATCACGTTTATTGAATGTGTGTGTATGTGCATTTGGATGTGCATTTTCAAGTGATGATAATAACAATAACAATAACAAAAACAATAACAACAACAATAACAACAACCACAATAATAAAAATAAAAATAATAATAACAATGCATGTGATAATAAAATAACCTGTGTGCATTGCATGCGCACGTGCATGGTAATAAAAATATAATAATAATGAACATGAATTTTCATCAGATGATGATAATAATAATAATAATAACAGTAATAATAAGTTATAGTTGTTTGAAAAAATAGCAGACAGGACAAAAGTGCAAGAAATGGTGTCTCGAAAAACCTAAAAAATCACAGATTCATTAAAAAAGGCATAAATTCTTCTTCAAGTGTCCATTTCCGCTCCGTGAATAGTCATGAAAAATCTCATGGAATGAACTATTATAAAAACAGGTGTCAGAGGCTGAACAGACACACATATCAGAAGTTATAACCATTTTAAGAAATTTTTGACAGGGATTCGGACACAACAATGGAGTTTTGGAGGCTCTATGATGGGTTTTTGAGATTTTTAGGGTGTCAAATATGACTTTAACTTTTATTACGTTATCCTTCTGCGTAGATCTCTTCACTGCCTTCGATTTGACATGTGGTAGAGCTCAAATGGACAATAGGAGTGAAAGTTATGGCCGTAGGAAGATAGAATTTTTTTGAGTGGTATAACTAATATATCTTCTATTTCTTTGATCTTGTCACAGTTTCTACTAGACATGGTCCTCACTCATCTCACAAGCTTCGATTTTACTAGTCACAATGCTCAAACGGACCCCCGAAGGAGAAGTTATGCCTATTTTAGTCAGTTGCGGGTTTCATAGGTTTTTAGGCGCTAGGAGGATTTCTCAATTTAAAACGACAATAAATTCTTCTACGTGAGTTCATTTTGGATCTAAAACATATCAAATGGAATATTGTTAGAATATACACACCCTGTTAACCACTAGAACCCTTTCTGACATTCTTCAACCCCCCAAAAGACCCAAAAATCCCTTCAGATGGTCAAAAGATTGGCTTCTCGTGTCTGTTTTGCAATAACTTCTTCTATGGGTGCCCGTTTTGCCTCTACCACATATCAAATCGAAGCGTGAGACTATAACTACACTCATGAAGCCTCTGAAGCACCTTCTCACATCCTTGAAGTCCTAAAAAGTTACCTAAACCCTCCAAAAGACCATAACTTTTACTCCGGGAGTCCGTTTTGCCTCTACCATATATCAAATCAAATCTTTTCACTAGATCTTCACATATGTGACCAATAGGAACACCTTATCAAGTTCTTAAAGACTGAAATGCTCCTTAAGTCCTCCAAATGACTATAACTTCTGCTCCGGGTGTCCGTTTTACCTCTACCACATATCAAATTGAAGCTTGTGACTATCTCTACACATTTGTGACAACCATGAGCAACTAAATTACCCTTAAAAACCATGAATAGCCCCATAATCTCTAAAAACCATTAAAAACCATTCACAACCCTAAAAATCCCTAACAATCCCTAATAAACACTAACATACCCTAACAAACCCTAACATACCCTAACAAACCCTAACAAACCCAAAAAAAACCCTAAAAAACATAACAAACCCTAATAAACCCAAACAAGCCCTAACAAAACCCAAGAAGCACTAAGAAACCCCAATAAACACAAAGAACCTGAAGAAACCCTAACAAAACCCTAAGAAACCATAAGAAGCTCTAAAATAACCATAAAAACCTTAAAAACCCTAACAAAACCCTAAGAAACCTTTGAAACACTAACACACCCTTAAAATCCCAAACATACAATTATAAACCCTAAAACACCCTTAAAAACACTAGAACACCCTTAGAAACCCCAACACACCCATAGAAACCCTAACACAACCTTAGAACCCCTTAGAAACCATAACACACCCTTAGAAACCCTAACGCACCCATAAAAACCCTAACTCACCCTTAAGAAACCCTAACACACCCTTATAAACTCTAAAAAACCCTGAGACACCCTAAATCACTCTAATAAGAACTAATAAATCCTAAAAAACCCTACCAACCAATAATAAACCGTAATAAACCTTAATTAACACTAACTCCCACTACTAAACCCTAATAAAAACTAAAAAATCGCAATAAACCTTAAAAACCCTATTAGACCCCAATAAAAGCTACAAAATACCTAAAAACGCAAATATACAACAAAAACGCTTTTAAACCATTCAAAATTCTAATATTCACATAAAAACCCTAACAAACCCGGAAAAACATGACAAAACCCTGAAAATACATTAAAAACCCAAAGAAACCCTAAAAAACCTAAAAACCCTAAAAACCCTAAAAACACTAAAACCCATAAAAATCTTAAAAAACCAAAAAAAATGTAAAACAAACCTAAAAACCCATAAAAACCCCAAAAAACCAAAAAAACCACAAAAAACCTACAAACAACTAAAAACGCTAAAAACCCCTAAAAATTCCTAAAAATGCCAAACGAAAACCTAACCAACCCTATAAAACCCTTAAAACCATAAAAACCCCCTAGTAAACCCAAAAAAAAACTCAAAATAAACCCTAATACACCCTAAAGAACCATAAAAATACTAAAAACACCTATAGAACCCTAAAGAACCACTAAAGCCACTAACAACGCTACAAAAACCCTATCAGTTGCTACAAAACCAGAAAAATGCTTTAAAACCCACAAAATGCAGAAAAACCACAAAAATGATAAAATAACCCAAACAGAGCATAAAAAAATCAAAACACACCCATAAAACCCAAAAAAACGCAAAAAACTCCAAAAAACTCGTAACAAACCCTAAAAACCCTAACAAAACCTAACAAACCCTAACAACCACTAATAAACCCTATGAACCACTAATAAACCCTAATAACCCATAAATCCCACTATTAAACCCTAAAAACCTTAATAAACACTAATAAATCATAATATCCTATAATAAACACTAACCAACTCTATTAGCCCCTAATAAACGCTACAAAATCCCTAAAACCGCTAATATACAATAAAAAACACATTTAAACCATAATAAACCCTAATATTCACTAAAACCCTATCAAACCTGGAAAAATGGTAAAAACCACCTAATAAAAGCCTACAAAAGCCTACAACCCAATAATAAACACTAACAAACCCTAATAACCCCAAAATAAATTGTAACAAACCCTAACAAGCCCAAATAAATCATAACAAACCCTAAAAACGCCAAATAAATCGGAACAAACTGAAAAAAACCATAGCCAACCCCAAATAACCCGTAATAAACCCTAACAAAGCATAATAAACCCTAATAAATCATCATAAACCCAAATACACATTACTAAACCCTAATAAATAAAACCTAACACTAATAAACCCTAATAATCCTAAATAACCCTAAAAAGGTTGATAAACCCTATAAAAAGATATTAATGCCTACAAAAGCCAAATAAAACCCTAATATACAATGAAAAATGCTAATAAACTATAATAAATTATAAAGAAAACTAATAAACCCTAAAGAACCCTAATAAACCCTAAATATCCATATTAAACTCTAAAGAACACTAAAAAATCCTAATGAACCCAAAAAATGATAAAACACATTATATAAACCCTAAAAACCGCTACAATACCCAAACAAACCCTAAAACACAATAAAAAACCATAACAACCCCTATCAACCCCAAAAAAACAAACAAACCCATAAAACCCCCAATAAACCATTAAAAATCTATCAGATACCATAAAAACCCATAAACACCCGTTAACAAACCTTAAAACCCCTAAAGACACTACAAACCATAAACAACCATTAAAACCCTAAAAAGGCTTCAAATAGATACATAAACCCAAAAAATGGTACATAAACCCTAAAAAATGCAACGAAAACCCTAAAAACGTAACACAAACCAAAAAATGCAACATAAACCCAAAAAATGATACATATACCCTAAAAGCAGTACATAACCCCTCGAACTGTAACATGAACCCTAAAAACACAAAATAGACCCTTAAAATGCAACATAAACAATAAAAAATGCTACATAAAACCTAAAAACACAATACAAACCCTAAAAACACTCCATGAACCCTAAAAACGTTACATAAACCCTAAAAAATGCAACATAAATGCTACATCACCCCTTAAAACACTACATAAACCCATAAAATGCAACATAAACCCTAAAAAGACGCTACATAAAACCTATTCCCTAAACACGCTACATAAACCATAAAAACGTTACATAAAACCTAAAAATGATACATAAAATCTAAAATAGATAACTAAACCCTAAAAATGCTACATAAACGTTAAAAATGCTACATAAACTCTAACAACGCTTCACACACCCTAAAAATTACTACAAAAACCCTAAAGATGCTTTAAAACCCTCAAAAATATTAATCCCTAATATACCATAATATTAAAAATTGAACCATAATAAACCCCTAATAAACTCTAATAATCACTAAAAATACCATATAATCCATAAAATCCAATGAAGCTATACTCAACCCTAATAAAACCACAAAAATACCTAATAAACCCTAATAAATGATAATAAAACCTAATAAACCCTAAAAACAAGTTATGAAAACCTAAAAAACACTAACCAATCCTAATAGACACTAATAAACACTAATAAACCCTAAAAAACCACAAAAAACCCCTAACAAGCCCTAATAAACCATAAATAAATCCAAATAAACCCTAATCAACCCTAATTAACCTTAACACACCATAATACCCCCTAATCAAACCATTCAAATCCCTAATAAAGAAAAAATTATAGTATACCTTAAAAAATCCATAAAAACCCTGATAAAATCTATTATAACCTAATAAACCCTAAAAACACTAAAAAAAATAAAAAAACGATCACAAATAATAAAAACACACTATATTACCTAAAAAGACCTAAAAACACTAATATAACCTAATAAAGATAAAAAACTCTAATATACCTTAAAAATCCCAAGAAACCATAATAAACTCTAATATAACCAAAGAAACCCTAAAACACTCATAAACAAAAACAAAACACTCACAAACAATAAAAATACACTATATTTTTTAAAAAGACTTAACAAACACTAATATAACCTAATAAAAAAACTAATAAACCCCTAACAAACCCTAATAAACCCTAAAAATTCCTAATAAACCTGAATAAATACGAATAAAACCTAATAAAACCCTAATAAAACCCTAAAAATACATTCTCAACCCTAATAAACCTTGACACACCATAACAAAACCTAAAAAACCCCAACTAAACCCCAATAGACAAAAAAACGCAAACAAACCATTAAAAAGATCTAGAAATGCTAATAATCCATATTAAATTCAAATAAAAGCTAATAAACCCTTAAAAATTCTCACAAACACTAAAAACACTCTAATAAAGCCTAAAAAGTCATAACAACCCCTTATATATATATTAAGAAAAAATAAAAAACACTCATATACCCTAATAAAAACACTAACAAACCCTAGTAAACCCTAAAAATCCCTAACAAAACCTAATAAACCGTACTCAACCATAATGAACCCTAATAAAACATTAAAGATACCAACTCAACCCTAATAAAACCCTAAAAATTCCTACTCAACCCTAATAAACCTTAACACGCCATAGTAAACCATAATAAACACCACTAAACCCTAAAAAACACAAATATACCATTAAAAAGCCCTAAAACCCCTAATAAATGCTAATATAACCTAACAAAGCTTAAAAGAGCTAATAAACCCAAATAAACACTACTAAACACTAAAAACCTAAAATACCCTCTTAAAAATTAATAAACCATAATGAACCATAATAAACCCTAATAAATCCTAAACATACCCAAATATACCATAACATACCATAATACAGACTAATAAACCCAACTCAATCCTAATAAAACCCTAAAAATACCTAATAAACCCTAACAAACCTTAACACACCATAAAAAACCCTAATAAAATCTTAATAACCCCAACCAAACCCTAAAAATGCTAATATACCATTAAAAACCCTAGAACCCTGACAAACCATAATAAATGTTAATAACACCTAAAAATACTAAAAAATGATAATAAACCCTTAAAATACCTCTAATAATAGTAGTAGTAATAACACACGTGCATGTGCATATGCATGTGCGTGGTTTTAATAATAAATCATAACTCACGTGCATGTGCATATGCCTATGCATTTGCATGTGAATGATAATAAATAAAAAATAATAAATAATAATGCATGTGAATTGAATGTGTATGTGCATGTACAGGAGAATGATAATAAATAATAAATAATAGCGCACATCCAAGTTAATGTGCATGTGCATATGCATGGTATTAACAATAAATAATAAAAAAGTCCACATGAATGTGCATTTACATGTGAATGATAATAAATAATAAATAATAACACATGTGATAATAGAATAATGCAAGTGCATTGCGTGTGCATGTGCATGAGAATAAATAATAATAACACATGTGATAATAGAATGACGCAAGTGTATTTCATTTTCATCTGCATGGTAATAAATAATATATAATAACGCACGTGTATGTGCATTTACATGTAATGATAATGATAATGACGCATGCACGTGCATGGTAATAAATAATAAATAACAATGCATGTGCATGTGCATTTGTATTTGATGATACATACAATAATAACAATAATAATAATAATAATAATAATAGAATAATGCAAGTGCATAGAATGTGCACGTGGATAGTAGTAAATAATAATTAAATAATTGTAAATAATAACGCACATGCATTTACATTTAATAAAAATATTAATAATACTAATTGTAATAATAATAATAATAACACATGCACGTGCATGGTAATAAATAATAAATAACAACGCACATGCATGTGTATTTTCATGTGATAATGATTATAATAATGAAAACGATAATAATAATTATAATAATTGTGATAATAATAATAATAAAATAATAATACAAGTGCATTGCATATGCATGTTTATGGTAATAAATAATAAATAATAACGCACATGCATCAACATTTTCATGTGATGTTAATAATAATAATGGTAGTAGTAGTAGTTCTTATAATAGTAGTATTACCAATGTATGTGATTACAGAATATTGCATGTGCATTAGGTGTGCATGTGCATGGTAATAAATAATAACGCGTGTGCATTGCATATGCATGTGATGATGATGATGATGATGATGATGATAATAATAATAATATTATTATTATTAGTAATAACAACACATGTGATAATAGAATAACACACGTGCCTTGAATATGTGTGTTTATGTATTTGCATGTGCATTTTCATGTGATGATAACAACAACAATAACAACAACCACAATAATAATAATAACAATAAGAATAACAATGTATGGGATAATAAAATAATGTGTGTGCATTGCATGTGCACATGCATGGTAATAAAAAATAAATAATAATGCATGTGCATGTGCATGTACATGTGCATGAGATGATGATGATAATAATAATAATAATAACAGTAATATAAATAATAATAATAACAACAACAACAACGCATGTGATAATAGAATAACGCACGTGCATTGCATGTGCAGTGCATGATAATAAATAATTACTCATAGCGCGTATGATAATAATAATAATAACAATAATAGTAATATTACTAATAATAGCGCATGTGATAATAGAATAACACACATGTATTTAATGTGCGCGTGTATTGTAATAAATAATAATGCACATGAATTTGCATTTTCATTTGATGATACTAACAATAATAACAATATTAGTAATAATAACAATAACAATAAAATTGCATGTGATAATAGAATAATGCAGGTGCATTACGTGTGCGCGTGCATGGTAATAAATAATAATAGATGGGCATGTGCATTTTCATGTGATGAAGATAATAACAATAATAGTATTAGTAATAATAATAAAAACAACAACAACAACATATGCACGAGCATGGAAATAAATAATATACAATAAATAGTAAATAATAACACATGTGCATCTGCATTTTCATGTGACGATAATAATAATAATAATAATAGTAATGACAATAATGATAATTATAATAATGATAATGATAATAATGATAATGATAAAAATGATAATAATAACGTGTGTGAAAATAGAATAACACACATCCTAACAAATCCTAACAAACCCTAACAACCACTAATAACCCCTAAGAACCAGTAATAAACACAAATAGCACCTGAAACCCACTATTAAACCCTAAAACCCTAACAAACACCAATAAATCATAATGACCTGTAATAAACCCTAAAAACCCCAATTAGACTCTAATAAACGCTAAGAAATCCCTAAAACCCCTTATAAACAATAAAAAACACTATTGAACCATAACAGATCCTAATAATCACTAAAAACCCTAACAAACCCGACAAAACACTACAAAACCCACCAAATAATAGCCTACAAATCCCTAAAACCCGCTAATAAATCCTAAAAAATCTTAATAACCCCATAATATATCGCAACAAACCCTAACAACCCCAAATAAATCATAACAAGTCCTAACAGCGCCAAATAAATCGTAACAAACTGAAATATACCATAACAAACCCCTAATAAACCGCAATAAACCCTAACAAATCATAATAAACCCTAATAAATCTTAATAAACCCAAATACATGTTAATAAACCCTAGTAAATAATATAAACCCTAAGAATCCCTAATAAATCCTAAATAACACTAAAAAAGGATGATAAACCCCAGAAAAAGCTGTTAATGCCTAACAAAAGCCCAATAAAAGCCTAATATACAATAAAAAATGCTAATAAACCATAACAAATCCAAAATAACACTAATAAACCCTAAAGATCCCTAATAAATCCTAAAGAGCCATAATAAACTCTAAAGAACAATAAATACCTTAAAGAACTCAAAAAACGCTAAAACAAATTACATAAACCCTAAAAACCGCTACAATACAAAAACAAACCCTAAAACACACTAAAAACCCTAAAAACTGCTACAATAAAAAAACAAACCCTAAAACACACTAAAAACCCTAACAACCCCTATCTATCCCGAAAAAACAAATAAACCCTTAAAACCCCCAAAAAACCATTGAAAACCCATCAAATACCATTAAAACCATAAACATCAGTTAACAACCCTTAAAAACCCTAAAAACCACTACAAACCAAAAACAACCATTAAAACCCTAAAAAAGAATCAAATAGATACATATACCCAAAAAAACGTTAGATAAACCCTAAAGATCCAACATAAACTTAAAAAACGCAACATAAACCTAAAAAAATGCAACATAAACCCAAAAAATGCTACATAAACCCAAAAACACTATATAAACCCTAGAACCGTAACATAAACCCTAAATAAGGCAACATAAACATAAAAAAATGCAACATAAAACCTAAAAACACAACATAAACCCTAAAAACACTACATGAACCCTAAAAATGTTACATAAACCCTAAAAAATGCAGCATAAACTCTACATCACCCCTAAAAATGCTACATAAACCTAGAGAACAAAACATAAACCCAAAAAAATTCTACATAAAACCTAAACCCTAAAAACACTACATAAACCCTAAACATGTTACATAAACCCAAAAAAAATGCTACATAAAACTAAACCCTAAAATCTCTACATAAACTCTAAAAATGGTACATAAACTCAAACAACGCAACACAAACACTAAAAAATGCTACAAAACCCCCAAAGACACTTCAAAACCCTAAAAAATATTAAACACTAATATACCATAATATAAAAAATTAAACCATGATAAACCCCTAATAAACTCTAATAATCCCTAAAAATGCCTTATAATCCCTAAAAAACCCTAAGAGACTCTACTCAACCCTAATAAAACCCCAAAAATACCTAATAAACCCTAATAAATGATAATAAAACCTATTAAACCATAAAAACACGTTAAGAAAACCTAAACAACCCTAACCAACACTAATAGACAGTAATAAACATTAATAAACTGTAATAAACCCCAAACAAACCCTATAAATTCCTAATAAACCATAAATAAATCCAAATAAACCCTACTCAACCCTAACAAACCTTAACACACCATAATGTCCCCTAACAAAGCCCTACAATACCCTAATAACTAAAATGTCACGACCCGTCCTCGGGACCCGTGTCGTGACTACGCCAAACCCGCCTTCCACAGGTCAGGGGCTGGTGACTAGCACCAAAGGTGTAAATCCATAAGCTGGGAAGGCATTGCCTTTATGAAAGTAAACAAAGACAACAGAGTACGCAACAGGAAGTAAACACTAAGTAAAATTGAATACAAAGAGTGTGTTGGAAACTAAATGGGCTAGTATACAAACCCAATTGAACAACATGTACAAGTAAAGGGACAAACAACTGAAATTAAAGAGCAGCTCCTGGATCATCGTCCAGGGATTCCTACCTGAAGCGTAGGTACAGATGGCCACATCAGCACCTGCGTCCATCAGTTTCCACCGTGTGCCGACTCGTCGCAAGGTCCACCTCTTGGTACCGTCCAGTCGTGAAGCTCTCGGCCTCCGTCAGCGTTGTCCGTCATCTGCATCCCACACAATGAGATGTGGGCATAGCCCGTGGAGGGGTGAGTATAACGATACTCGGTAGGGACCCCGCGAGACTCATGGTCTCACCAAAATCCACAAAGGATAAACCACAGTTGAAATATACAAACACAAAGTATCAACCAACCCAACTTAGGTATATGGCCATACATACACCTAAGTTATCAATCACAGTCTGGCTCCAACTCTAGAGCCCAAGAAAAAACCATTCCACAAAGGATGTAATTCAATCACCACATTGATAATGGTTGAAAGACATGAATCAACACACATAGGTATTCAACTCACGAAGAGGGGTAGAGATGATTACATGTAGCCTCTGATTCATCTCCTCTGTCGAACCCATATAGGATCCTAGAAAAATATTAGCATTGCAGAACCCACGTAGAATCCTGGAACAGTAGTTATCACTGTCGAACCCACATAGGATCCTGGTACAGAAGTTTCTACTATTAAACCCATAGAGTATTCCAGTATAGAATTTGTCACTGTCGAACCCACATAGGATCTTGGTATAGAAGTCGCTGCTGTCGAACCCACGGAGGATCCCGGTATAGAAGTCGTCACTGTCTAACCAAAATAGGATCCTAGTAAAAAAGACGCTACTGTCGAACCCACACAGGATCCCAGTGCAGAAGTCATCAGTGTCGAACCCACGTAGGATCCTGGTACAGAAGTCGCTGCTGTCAAGCCCACGGAAGATTCCTGGAACAGTAGTAGGTCCACGTAGTATCTTATCATCTCGGTCGCAGCTAGTCACAGGGTTCCGCATACAGCACGCTCGAATCCTGGAGGGTCCGCTCATCAAGTCAAGTGTCGATACATCAACTATCACGAAGTCCTGAGTTGATGTATCCAGTAGTTCCATCTCATCATAAGGAACCCAACGTGACATACGATGCGTCCGTCAAATGCTCGGTCTGAGAGTTATTAGCATTTCCGTTCCAAGGGGCCGGTTGGATTTTGGGTAAAATCCAACCCACCCATATTCCAACCTCATCCGAATCCTATGTGGAATATTCCAAAAGTTCTGTCTCATCAAAAGGAATCCAACAAAGTTAACAACACGTCAATCAGTCATCTGGTCCTTAAGTTATATGCGTTTCCACTCCGAGGGCCTGATTGGTTTCGGAATTGAACCAACCCGGTCATAATAAAACTTCTCCAAAACCATGAATGTGATATACCAAATTGACCGCCTCGATCCAAGTAATCCAAAGCAACTGACGGTGCATCGATATGAGATCCGTAGCTCATGTTATGGTTGAAAAACCGAATGTAGTATGAAGCGGGGGGTCTGGGTCCAGTCCGACTCAGTCCATCCCGCCCTGGGTCGGCCTAGCCCGGAGGATGTGGCATGGCCCGTGTGAGGGCGGCCTAGCCCGCGCGACTGGCGGATCGGCCCGCGCGGCTGGCTGCCTGGCCCGCACATAGGCGGCCCGACCCATGCGGCTGGCAGTCTGGCCCGTGCGCGGCAGCATCCCTGCTTGGTGGCCGGTCGCGGCTCGGCCAGCTGGCTGAGCAGAGCGGGGGGGGGGGGGGGGGGGGGGGGTTCACAAAATGGTGACGCCAACTGGCATCGACATTCCACCCCAGAACCCACAGAAGTGGGTTCCGCTCAGTCGGCGCCGCGACGGTCTTCCGCCGGCGCCACGCGAGGGTCGTCGCTGCCCCAAGTGGCCTGCCGCTGCCTCCAGTTGTCGGCACTGCCGCACCGGTGACCCGCGATGCCATGATCTTCCGCGGACCACCGGAGTCCTTCCGGTGGTCCGTTTTAGCTCCCGTCTGCGCCAACGGCCTCCTCGGGTCCCTCTCTTTACTAAGATGTCCTCAAATCAACATTTACCTTATGTTAATCTGTCATCCAACAAACCTCACATCAAGAATGATAAGGCGGAGGGTCCGGACTTGTTTGTTAGCACGTTCCCTCCGCGTTAGAGGCTCAAACAATTATCCAAAAAATAATCACCAAAGAACGAGGGTATAAATTACATGTATAAGATGAATAATCCAAAATCCTCCATACCTTGATTCAAGGTTCATTCATCGTAGACAGTGTCACGGGGAGGCGGTGTCAATTCGTTGACGTCGGGAGGAAGGAGCCGAGGATGGCGCGTTGTCGACGTACCTTGTGGGCGGCTCCTTCTCTTTTGTCTTGGTCGAAGATCGAAGGAGAATTTCGTCATTCTTCGGTGTTTCATCATTGGAAGGATGAAGCTCTCCACCCTCCAGCCATTCCAAGGATTATGCCAACCATAAAAGAAATAGTGGTGATCTCTATTAATCCATTCTCACAAAAACACATGTTTGTGTTTAATTAAATGAGGCGACTCATTTAATTAATTCTTAGTAATGGTTCAAAATTTAAATCTAAGAGGAGGTGGAGTGTCCCATTTATTTAGAGGAGGTGTATAATTAATTAAGAGGTGTTAATGGGGTGTTTCAGGGAGTTGAAGAGGTTTGTGTTCGTGTGGGCCCCACCACACAATATCCTATCATGGGTGGTTATGTGGGGTGTGGGCCCCACCTCCAACTCCTCTTTGGAGAAAATAACTACCCCTTAACAAAAATAATGTAACACATTATTTTTATTAAAATTATAAAAAATCCCCAAAATTAACTTTCAACCAGTACAAAACGCAACTATGGTAAAGCTCCCCTTATGTGAATATCGGCGTTGCAAGTTCATCGGTGTCCTCAGATTTCAATTCTGAGCACCGGTTCAAAAGATAGAAAAACATGCACGTACATTTACAGAACGTACCTGAAGAAAACATCAGAAAATGATTTTGGGTACACTGGGCCTCAGAATCAGGCACCGTCAGAAATTATAGACTCATAAAATTCTATAAAATTTAAGAAAAAATTTTCCTTGAAATTCCCAGGTCTTTACATTACCCCCACCTCCAAGATTTACGTCCCCGTAAAGCTACAACACACACTAGGGAAACAGAAAGGGGGTACTGAACACGCATCTGAGCCTCCCGCTCCCATGTTCTCTCCTAGAGGATCTCGTACTACCAGCGAACATGCACCAGAGGAATCGACCGTCCATGCAGGACCCGCTCCTTTTGATCCTCAATCTCTACTAGAACCTCTGTGAAAGTCTCCATGTCATCAACGTCCTGCTCCCCATGGTCGATGATGTGGGATGGTTCATGCACGTATCTCATCAGCTGAGATACTTGGAAGACGTCGTGCACCCGATGCAACTGAGTTGGAAGGGCCAGACAGTAAGCCACCTCACCTAATCTGATGAGGACCCTGAACGACCTGATAAAATACGGAGATAACTTTCTGCCTCGGCCAAATATCTATAGAACTCGTCGAGGTGAGACCCGTAAAGAGACGTTGTCTCCATCCTCGAATTATAGCGGTCTCTGTCTCCTAAATGACCTACACCTCTCTCATGGTAGCTCATACCATCTCTAGTCAGTAGGAAGATGGCCGACATGGTAAGTTGGTCGACGATAACCCTAACCGAGATATGTCCCCTAGACGTACATGGAAGACCCGTCACGAAGTCCATGGATATCTCATCTCTCCTCAACAAAGGATATCTGCAAACACGGATAGCTGCTCCGTCCCCTCTCCTAGCAGTTGAATTCCAGATCTCCTACTGAGTGCATTTTCTTCAACGTTCCCCTTCCCAGGATTATAGACTATATCGAAGTCATAGTCCTGGAGGAACTCGATCCATCGTCATTTTCAAAGGTTCAAGTCCTTCTACGAGAAGATATACCTGAGACTCTAGTGATCAGAGTAGACTGAAAAGAATTCGCCCAACAAACTATGGGTGAGACTAGGCAATTTAACGGAACTCGTCTACACCCCTCTTCACCTACGTCTTACAATAGTTTCTAAGATTTGTCCTTTGCTGAAAAAGATAAATCTGTTCTCATCCCCTGGATGAACCACACCCATTGCCTAATACAGTATATCCTGACATGAATGGTACTAATTCATGCCATGGATGACAACGTAAGGACTCTACGCTACTACCAAGAGATTCAACTATTACTCTCGCCTTCAAGGGTTGAGTCACATTGTCAAAATCAGTGTGTGGTCACTGGGTCTCTTCCAGTAGGAATCTCGAAAGTGAGGTTCAATCAACGGTTTTATCCGGATTCTCTTAGTAAAATCCACACAAAAAGGATGGAAATAAAAGGTCACAAGGATAAGTTTCTTTTATTACTACAGATCAAAGTACAAAGACATAATGAAACCACAAAAAATAAAATCAATGAAGCTAGAAGCTTCATGAATAAAGGAATCTATGCCTGGAACTAGTCCCACTCATCTCCACATGCTCCTAGAGCACTATGGTTGTAGGCCTCAACTGCCTAAAGCTGAGCTCTCCTATGTCCACCCATTCCCTGCGGTCGGGGTGGGCCTCCTGGTGGTGGTGGTGGTAGGGCCTCGAAATGTCCTCCACCACCTACTACTCAGCCAGCTTCTCTGCCACCTCCGCCTGCTACTGAAGGACCACCACTGTCAAACCTCTGCCTCTGCCTAGGAGGTCCCTCTACTGGTTTCTGCTCATTTGCTGGATGGGTCGGGACATCTTGAGCCAAGTGACCCTAATCGCCACATCCATAGCACTTCCTTCTCCTCGTGTGGCTAGCTTTGTTTCATGTTCCCCACACAACAAAAACCGAGTCATGCAGTCGACCACCTATGGGTCTGGTCCTCTTGTACCCCTGCGTCATCTGTCTATAGCCGGCTGCAAAATACTCCGCTACGTGTCGCCTTGTGGTGGGTCTTTCTACTGGTGACTTCTCAGCGAGAAATCTCTCCACTAGAAGGGATCGCTCCAGTACCCCCGCCTATATCGGAATGTTGATGGAGATCATCAAATCCCTGATCTCATTCCTGAGTCCCTGCTCAAAGGTATGGGCCCTGAAGAATGGGTCTTGTACCATATTTGTAGAGTAGCGCAAGAGGTCAGTGAACCTCACTGAGCACTGAGCTACTGTCATGCTTCCCTGCTGTAGATGAAGTAACTCCTGAATCTGCACCACACGAAGGGTGGCTGGTACAAACTCTGCCCGGAACTGGCTCTCAAAGTCTGTCCAGAGTAGTGATGCCTCATCATGCTCCTGGTGCATCAATCTCCACCATCTTCCTGCCACTGCCTGCAGGAGACTTGCTTTAAGGATCCCCATGAGGTCGGCTGGTGACCCTACCAATATAAAAACTCTCACAATAGCCTCCAACCAATCCTCAGCTGCCTGTGGGTCCGTATCTCCCCAGAATCTGGGTGGTCTCTAGCGCTGGAACTCGTGCAATGCACTCAAATGGTGTGCACTCTCTACTGCTGGAGCTAGTGGTATCAGTGGCCCAACGGGTAGTGGTACCACTGGTGCCTCTTCTGTGATGGGGCCCTGTACCGAGGCCTTGTCTCTCGGTGGGCTACCATCTCGTATGTAACTTGGAACCCTATATGGATGCCTTTGTGGGGCCATCCTGAAAAGAACAGGTGTTCCACGGTTAAACAGAATACCTGGTGAGCTGACACAAAGTATTCAGAAAGTAATCTTTTCCAAATTAAACACACACGCAATCAGTGTTTTTGTGCACTGAGTCGGAAATCAAGGGTTAATGTCCTGGTGTATGGATACGTCAGCCGCCACACCAACACTGGACTCCCTAGACTAAAAACCACACTCAATACTCTTAACACTATTGCTTCACAGAAAAGAATGATCAGAGTCTTGAGTTTTGCGGTAGAAATGACTCTTTGATACCAATTTGTCACGACCCATCCTCGAGACCCAGGTCGTGACTACCCCAAGCCAGCCTTCCATAGGCCAGGGGTTGTAGACTAGCACCAAAGGCATAAATCCCTAAGCTAGAAAGGCAATGCCTTTATGAAAGTAAAAAAACACAATAGAGTACGCAACATGAAGTAAACAATAAGTAAAAATGAATAAAAAGAGTGTGATGGAAAGTAAATGGGCCAGTTTACAAACCCAACTAAACAACATGCACAAGTAAAGGGAAAAACAACTGAAAGTAAATAGAAACTCCTAGATCATCCTCTAGGGAATCCTACCTGAAGGGTAGGTATAGATAGCCACCTCAGTACCCAAGTCTGTCAGTCTCCACCGTGTTCCGACTCGTCGCAAGGTCCACCTCCAGGTACCATCCAGTCGTGGCGCCCTTGACCTCTGTCAGCGCTATCCATCGTCTGCATCCAACATAACGAGGTGTGGGCATAGCCCGTGCAGGGGATGAGTATAAAGATACTCATTAGGGACCCCGAGATCCTCAAGGTCTCACCAATATCCACAAAGGATAAACCACAGTAAAAATATAAAAACACAAAGTATCAACCAACCCAACTTAGGTATATGCCCATACATATACCTAAGTTATCAATCACAGTCTGGCTCCAACTCTTGAGTCCAAGCACAAACCATTCCACAAAGGAAGTAAGTCAATCACCACATTGATAATGGTTGAAAGACATGACTCAGCTCACACAGGTATACAAATCATGAAGAGAGGTAGTTATGATTAGATGTAGCCTCTGATTGATCTCCTCTGTCCAACCCATGTAGGATCCTGTAATAATATTAGCACCGTCGAACCCACGTTGGATCCTGGCACAATAGTCGTCACTGTCGAACCCACGTAGGATCCTGGTACCGATGTCACTACTGTTGAACCCACAGAGGATCCCAGTACAGAAGTTGTCACTCTAGAACCCATGTGGGATCCTAGTACAGAAGTCGCTGTTGTCGAACCCAAGGAGTATCCCAGTATAGAAGTCGTCACTATCAAACCCACGTAGGATCCTGGTACAGAAGCTGTGGCTATTGAAACCATGGAGGATCCCGGTACAGAAGTCGTCACTGTCGAACCCACATAGGATCCTGGTACAGAATTTGCTACTGTCGAACCCACAGAGGATTCCTAGAATAGTAGTAGGTCCACGTAGGATCTTATCATCTCGATCACAGCCAACCGTATGGTTCCCGCACACAGCACACTCGAATCCGAGAGGGTCCGCTCCTCAAGTCATGTGTTGATACATCAAATATCACTAAGTCCTAAGTTGATGTATCCAGTTGTTTCGTCTCATCATAAGGAACCCAACACGATAGACAGTGCGTCAATCAGATGCTCGGTCTGAGAGTTATTGGCATTTCCATTCCAAGGGGTCGGTTGGATTTAGGTTACAATACAACCTGGCCATATTCCAACCTCATCTGAATCCTATGTATAATATTCCAAAAGGACCGTCTCATCAAAAAGAATCCAACAAAGTTAGAGGCACATCATTCAGAAGTTCGGTCCTTAAGTTATAAGTGTTTCTGCTCCGAGGGCCTGATAGGTTTCAGAATCGAACTAACCCGGCCATACCAAAACTTCTACAAAACCTTGAGTATGATATACCTAATCAGCCGTCTCAATCCAAGGAATATAACACAATAGAAAGTGCCTCAATATGAGTTCCATAGCTCAATTTATGGGTGAAAAATCGAATGTAGTCCGAAGAGGGGGGTATGGGTCCGATCCGACCCTGCCCAACCCGCCCTGGGTCGGCCCGAACCGGGTCGACCTGACCCGGGTCCGGGTCCTGCCCAGCGGCTGTGGCCCAGCCCACGCTTCTGGTGGCCCGGCCCATGCGGCTGGCGGCCCGGCCTGCGCGACCCGTAGCCTGGCCCGTGCACAGGCAGTTCAGCTTGGTTGCCAGCCGCGGCTCAACTAGCTGGCCGAGCGAAGCCGGGGGGGGGTGATTTCATGAAACGACAGCGCCAGCTGGTGCCACCTATCCACCCCGGAACCCACAGATGCGGGTTCCACTCTGCCGCTGCCGCCGATTCCATGGAGGACTTTCGCTGGCGGAGTGTGAGGGGCGCCGCTACCCCCCTGATGGCTGGCCGGTGCCGGCCACCGCCCCGCCGGCGACCCGTGCCACCACAATCTTTCGCAGACCACTGAATTCATTCCGGTGGTCGATTTTAGATGTCGTCTGCGCCAACGGCATCCTCGGGTCCCGATATTTTCTATGACGACCTCAAATCAACATTTCCCTTCCGTTCATCTGTCGTCCATCAAACTGCGCATCAAGAAAAATAAGGCATTGGGTCTAAACTTGTTTGTTAGTCCATTCCCTCCGTGTTAGAGGCTCAAACAATTATCCAAAAAATAATCACCAAAGTATGAGGGTATAAATTACATGTATAAAATGAATAATCCAAATTCCTCCCTACCTCGATTCAAGGTTCGTTAGTCGTAAACGAAGTCGTGGGGAGGTGGCATCAATTCGCTGATGTCGGGAAGAAGGAGATGAGGATGGAACATCATCGACGTTCCTTACAGGCAGATCCTTCTCTTTTGGCTTGGCCGAAGATCGAAGTAGAAGTTCGTCATTCATCAGCGGTTCTTCGTTGGAAGGATAAATCCATCCTCCCTCCATCCTTTCCAAGGATTATGCCAACCATAAAATAAATAGAGGTGATCTCTATTAATACTTATTCACAACAACACATGGTTTTGTTTAATTAAATGTGGCGACGCATTTAATTAATTCTTAGGAATGGTTCAAAATTTAAATCTAAGAGGAGGTGGAGTGTCCCATTTAATGAGTGGAGGTGTCAAATTAATTAAAATGAGTTAATGGGGAGTTTCAAGGGAGTTGAAGAGGTTTGTTTTTGTGTGGACACCACCACAAAATATCCTCTCATGGGTGGTTATGTGGGGTGTGGGCCCCACCTCCAACTCCTCTTTGGAGAAAATAACTACCCCTTAAAAAATTATGTGACAAATAATTTTTATTAAAATTATAAAGAATCCCCAAAATTAACTTTCAACCTGTAAAAAGCGCAACTGCGGTAAAGGTCCCCTTGAGAAAATATCGGCGCTGTGAGTTCATCGATGTCCTCAGATTTCAATTGCAAGCCTCGGTTCAAAAGATAGAAAAAAACCGCACATACGTTTACTAAACGTACCAGATAAATACTTCAGAAAATGATTCCGGGCACACCGGGCCTCGGAATCAGGCGTCATCAGAAACCGCAGAGTCGTAAAATTCTAAAAAATTTAAGAACAAAATTTCCTTAAATTTCCAGATCATTACATAAAACAAATGCTAGTATACCATAAAAATCCCTAGAAACCCGGATAAACACTAATATAACCTAATAAACCATAAAAATGCTCAAAAACAATAAAAAATTGATCACAAACAATAAAAACAAGCTATATTATCTTAAAAGACCTAAAAACACTAATATAACCAAAAAAGGACAAAAAACACTAATATACCTGAAAAAACCTTAGAAACCATAATAAACACTAATATAACCTACGAAACCCTAAAAACACTCACAAACAAAAAAAAAATCTCACAAACAATAAAAAATTCTATATTATCTAAAAAGACTTAACAAACACTAATATAACCTAATAAAACAAAAAAAACTAATAAACCCCTAAAAAACCCTAATAAACCATAAAAATCCCTAATAAACCCTAATAAAAACTAATAAACCCTAATAAAACCATAATAAAACCCTAAAAATACATTCACTACCCTAATAATCCTTAACACACCATAATAAAACCTAATAAAATCCAACTAAACCCCAATAAACAAAAAGATGAAGACAAACCTTTAAAAAGCCCTAGAAACCCTAATAAACCCTAATCAATTGTAATAACACCTAATAAACCCTAAAAATGATCAAAAACACAAAACACACACTAATAAAACCTAAAAAGTCCTAACAAACACTCATATATATTAACAAAAACAAATAAACACACATATACCCTAATAAAAACACAAACAAACCCTAGCAAACCCTAAAAATCCCTAACAAACCCTAATAAACACTAGTCAACCCTAATAAACCCTAATAAAACCCTATAGATACCTACTCAACCTTAATAAAACCCTTAAAATACCTACTCGTCCCTAATAAACCTTAACACACTATAATAAACCATAATAAACCCCACTAAACCCTAAAAACGCAAATATACAATTAAAAACCCATAATACACGCTAATAAAACCTGACAAAGCTTAAAAGCACTAATAAACCCTAATAAACACGACTAAACCCTAAAAACTCTTATATACCCTCTTAAAAATTAATAAACCATAATGAACAATAATAAACCCTAATAAATCCAAAACATACCCAAATATATCATAATATACCCTAATAAACCCAACTAAATCCTAATAAACCCCTAAAAAAACCTAATAAAGCCTAATAAACCTTAACACACCATAATAAACCCTAATAAAATCCTAATAACCCCCACCAAACCCTAAAAACACTAATATACAATTAAAAAACCCTAAAACCCTAACAAACCATAATAAATGTTAATAACACCTAATAATTCTAAAAAATGCAAGTAAACCCTAAAAATACGACTAATAATAATAGTAGTAATAACACACGTGCATGTGCATATGCATGTGCCTGGTTTAAATAACAAATCATAATGCACGTGCATGTGCAAATGCATGTGCATTTGCATGTGAATGATAATAAATAATAAATTATAAATAATAACGCATGTGAATTTCATGCTTATGTGCTTGTTCATGTGAATGATAATAAATAAAAAATAATAACGCACATCCAAGTGCATGTGCATGTGCATGTGCATGTGCATGGGCATGGGCATGGGCATGGTAAAAATAATAATTACCAAGTCTACATGAATGTGCATTTGTATGTGAATGATAATAAATAATAAACAATAACACATGTGATAATTGAATTACGAACGTTCATTGCATTTGCATGTGCATGAGAATAAATAATAATAACTCATGTGATAGTAGAATAACGCAAGTGCATTGTATTTGCATGTGAATGATAATAAATAATATATAATAACGCACATGCATGTGCATTTACATATAATGATAATGATAATGGCGCATGCACGTCCATGGTAATAAATAATAAATAAAAACACACGTGCATGTGCATTTGTATTTGATGATACAAACCAAAATAATAATAATAATAATAATAATAATAATAAAAATAATAATAGAATAACGCAAGTGCATTTCATGTGCATGTTCATATTAGTAAATAATAAATAAATAATAATAAATAAGAATGCACATGCATGTGCATGTGCATTTACATTTGATGATAATATTAATAATATTAATTGTAATAATAATAATAATATTGCATGCACATGCATGGTAATAAATAATAAATAACAACGCACATGCATGTTCATTTTCTTGTGATAATTAAAATAATAATGATAATGATAATAATAATAATAATAATAAAATTGTGACAATAATAATAATAATAAAAGAATAATACAAGTGCATTGCATATGTACATGAATGGTAATAAATAATAACACACGTGCATATACATTTTCATGTGTTGATAATAATAATAACGGTTGTAGTAATAATAGTAGTAGTAGTAGTGATAATAGTAGTAGTACCAATGCCTGTGATAATAGAATATTTCATGTGCATTACGTGTGCACGTGCATGGTAAAAAGTAATAATGCTCGTGCATTGCATTTGCACGCGATGATGATGATGATAATAATAATAATATTAATAATAATAATAATAACAATAAATGTGATAGTAGAATAACACACATGCATTGAATGTGCATGTTTTTGCATTCACATGTGATGATAACAACAACAACAACTACTACTACTACAACAACAAAAACAACCACCAAAAAAATAACAATAACAATAACAATAACAACGCATGTGATAATAAAATAAAGTGTGTGCATTGCATGTGAACGTGCATGGTAATAAAAATATAATAATAACGCAAGTGCAGGTTCATGTGCATGTGCATGTGGATGATATGATGATAATAATAATAATAATAGTAACAATAAGTTATAGTTGATTGAAAAAATAGAAGACATGACAAAATTACTTGAAATGGGGTCTCGAAAAACCTAAAAAATTACAGAGTCATTGAAAAAGGCATAATTTCTTCTTCAGGTGTCCATTTCCGCTCCGTGAATAGTCAAATTGAATATCATGGAACGAACTACAATAAAACAGGTGTCAGAGTGTAATTTATTTTGTAGTGTTATAACTAATATATCTTATATTTCTTTGATCTTCTCAAAGTTTCTACTAAACATGGTCCTCACTCATCTCACAATCATCAATTTGACTGGTCCCAATGCTCAAACGGACACCTGAAGGAGAAGTTATGCCTATTTTAGTGAGTTGTGGGTTTCTTAGTTTTTTAGGCACTAGAAGAGTTGCTTAATTTAAAAAGAAAATAAATTTTTATACATGTGTTCATTTTGGCTCTACCACATATAAACCCGCAGATTGTGAAAAGGTACACACTCTAGTAACCACTGTAACCCTTTCTGACATTCTTCAGCCCCCCAAAAGACCCATAATCCCATTGGATTTTCAAAAGATTGGCTTATGGTGTCCTTTTTACAATATCTTCTTCTATGGGTGTCTTTTTGGCCTCTACCACATATCAAATTGAAGCTTGCGACTAGACCCACACTCCTATAACCATTGAAGCACCTTATCACATCCTTGAAGGCCCAAAAAGGTACTTAAACCCTCCAAGAGGCCATAACTTCTACTCTGGTAGTCCGTTTTGCCTCTACCATATATCAGATCGATGCTTTCAACTAGATCTACACATCTGTGAACAATAGGAACACCTTATCACGTTCTTAAAGTCCCAAATAGTCCTTAAGTCCTCCAAATGACAATAAAATCTACTCTGGGTGTCCGTTTCACCTCTACCACATATTAAATTGAAGCTTGCGACTAGCTCTACACATCTGTGATAACCTTGAACAACTAAATAACCCTATCCAACCATGAATAACCCCATAAACACTAAAAACCATTAAAACCCATGAAAAATCCTAACAAACCCTAACAAACCCTAAAAAACCACAAAACCCTAAAAACATAACAAACCCTAACAAACCCTAACACTACTGGAAATGGACAATTTCCCAATGGTTCTGAACCATTGGGAAAGCCTACAGAACTGTTGGTATATCTTATACCAACGGTTCTGCAAATTGTAGGTAAGTAAGACATTGGGAAATCTTTTCCCAATGGTTTACACCGAACCGTTGGGATAGGTTAGAAAAATGAACCTATCCTAAAGGTTTGGCACAACCATTGGGATAGTTCTTCCCAAAAGTTTTGCTTGAACCATAGGGAAATCCAACCATTTGAATCCCTACCCCAACAGTTTGGAGAAAACCGTTGGGAAAGACCTATCCCAACGGTTTGGGGAAACCGTTGGGATAGGTAAATATATAAAAAAGAGTTCCAGCGGAGGTTTGAACCCACAACTTCCAGATTATAAATCAATGATGTTACCACTATCCTAGAGAAACCTTTGTGAATATATTTGGGTAAATATATAAATATATATAAATATATATATTTATATATAATTTATATATTGATTTCTTTGACGATATTCGATAAATGTACTCATAAAAAATAAGGGCACATATCCCAATGGTTCTCAAAACCTTTGGGATAGGTTCCCACCCTTTCCCAATGGTTTGGCCAAACCGTTTGGAAAAGTGGCCACAAAGTGTACTTTTCGCAATGGTTTTCCAAACCGTTTGGAAAAGTGGCCTCAAAGTGGGCTTTCCCAATGGTTTGGCCAAACCGTTGGGAAATGGGACCTATACCAATGGTTTTAACAAACCGTTGGTATAGAAGAATTGGGAAAGGTCAGATTTCCAGTAGTGTAACAAGCCCTAACTAACCCCAAGTAGCACTATGAAACCCCAATAAACCCAAAAAACAGGAAGAAACCCTAAAAACCCCCTAAAAACCATAAGAAACCCTAATAGAACCCTAAAAACCCTAACAGAACCCTAAGCAAACCTAAGAAACACTAACACACCCTTAGAAACCCTAACACACCCTTAAAAACCCTAACACACCCTTAGAAACCCTAGAACACCCTTAGAAACCCCAACATACCCATAGAAAACCTAACAAAACCATAGAAACTCTTAGAAACCGTAACACACCCTTAGAAACCCTAACCCGCCCATAAAAACCCTAAACCACCCTTAGAAACCCTAACACACCCTTAAAACCCCAAAAAACCCTTAGACACCCTTAATCACTTTAATAAGCCCTAATAAATCCTAACAAACCCTACCAACTGTTGGATCTGAATCTACATATTATACACAAGAGGGGGGGAGGGGGAATTTTGTCTTTTGCTATTTTTTCAATAACTCTTATTTTGAATGAGTTCTATCCTTTATACTTTATCAGATTTGATCGTGCAACAGAAAAAGTAAAAACATGAACACAAAGATGTATAGTGGTTCAGGGAACAGAAATCCCCCAGTCCACTCCACCAACGCTCTACTCCACGAGCTTGGTGATTTTCACTATCTGGTCCTCTTTTCCACAGACCGATTCACAACTGAGCACAGGCAGTTGACACCTTTACAATCCAAGGAAAAACAAAACCTTCTGGTTCAAACACGAACCTACACAGCTTAGAACGAGAAGCTGGTTACTCAAGAATAAAAATAATTTCAGAAAGAAATTTTTGGTTGATCTTCACAATTGCAACAGAATGCAACTAACAACAGATCCATTGAATTCTCTAGAAATATTGATCTACAAGACGAAGCAGATCTGAGTTGATCCAGTTGTAGTAGATATAGAGATATAGTTCACAACCTCAACAATAGTATATCCATAGTAGATATTCGATGTAGAATAGGTGAATCTTCTATTGAGTTCCTTCTTCTTGAACAAACAGAGCTTTTACGCTCCTGTTGAATCAGCAGATCAATCGTGAATAGTTGCAATCTCTATTTTCCACCATTTTTAATAATAGATCGATCACACCATCTTTTTCTTTGGTGTTTTAGAGAGAGCATATATAATAAAGCATATCTCCTGCACATTTGGATCCATAAAATTCACCGTCTGATTCGCAATATTAAAAATTTTGAATTTACAGAGAAGTCGTAACTTCCCTTAAGACTCGGCATAAAAATATCCTTTTAATTTGATATTAAATCCATTAATAAAATGGATTTTAATCAGTCAAAGTCGTAATTTAAAAACAACTTTAAATACAGCTTGAAATCCGCCCAGAAATCAGCTTACTAATCGTTGTACATAAAAACCGTCTACTGAAAATTCCGACGCCAAATCTAAGGTTGATGACGTGGCCTCCAAACGTAGGGTTAATAACATAGTCTTCAAATGTAGGGTTGAAAACGTAAGGTTGATAACAAACGTAGGATTGATCATCCATACTTTTTCTTCAACATTCAAACGTACGATAAAAGATCCATACTTTTACTTGATCCATACTTTTCCAAGAACGTATGGTTGTTTACAAAAGTAAAGTTGATGAACCATACTTTTGAGAAATAAACGTAACCATTAGAATTTACATACAGTTATTCTTCCATACTTTGTTGATAACCAAAATTTAGGGTTCCTTCCTAATGTAAGGTTCTTCTTCCATACTTTTCTGAAAACGTATGGTTGTTTAACCATACTTTTATCTTATCACAAAAAAGTATACATTCTTTTCATCCTTACGCTACGTTTATCCACGTAGGGTATAACTAGTGATTTTAGAACACGCTAAAAACAGATTCCGCGCTATATTCATCTACGTAAGATGTGAACAGTGTTTCCAGAACGCGCTAAAATAGATTCTGCGCTAAGTAATAAATTCTCATTATTTCAAGAGTAAAATAAATTAATAACATCCTGCAAAATACTATGTAAAATCATTAGAAAATAACTAAGGGTATTTGTGAGCATCAAAATTATCATAAAGAGATAGAGTATTATTTTCAATAATCTCCCATTTTAAATAACATTAATACGCATTGTTGAAAACAATACTTTTCTCAACAATATCCCCCTTTTTGATGATCACAAAACCCATAAAATAATTAAAATTATTTAAACAAAACAATATTAACTTTCAAAATTCGTTATAAAGTTTTTAAATAAAAACTTCTCCACCAAAAAGATAATTATAAATCCAAATGTCTCATCTAATTTTCTCCCTCAATAAAATGAATTCTCCCCCTAAATATTGATGTTGTGTTTATCCAAATTCTCCCCCTTTTTGTGATATAAAAAAGAATGAAAAATCATGGATTTTAACACGTTTAATATTTCACTGAACTGTTAGTAAATGCTTTTACGAACTGTTTATCAATAATTAAATCTGGAGTACTGGCATATTAAAAATAAAGTTAGTAAAACAAATAAGGAAAGAGACAAATAAACAATGAAGAAAATTTTCATTCAAAAACAGTAGTATATACATGACAATGATATACACAGGAATCAAGGTATGGGTAATATAGGCAACATGGTATATCTCCTCTAAATTGTAGACTTGATTTCTGTAAACTGTTCCCAAAGTCTCTTCATCATCCCATATCCAAGCTTGATAATGAGATCTCTGTTCACTTGAGTCATATGAATATCCTCAATTAAATTGACTCTTAAAAACTCATGCATCCTTTCCTCTTTTTCAACAAATACTGACAGCTTCTCTGATAACTAATCTAACAGAATTCTGATTGATGGCTCACTAGATGTCAGTTGATCCACTAAGAATTTCTGATTTTCCATAAACACTGAAAAAGGAGCACTGTTACATTGAAGATCTTGTATCCTGTCATTCATATTTCTCAACGCAGCTGTGATAGCCTGAAACCTTATGATTAAATCAGGTGAAGAACTTGATCCACTAACAGCATTATTTGCAACTGATGCACATTGGTTCTCCATAAACAACTTCAGATCTGATAAATCTAACTTCATAACCATTTCAGATTTTAATTGAGTAACAGAAGTCAGCATATCCTCTTTAAACATTTCAACTTCTTTCCTTGAAACTGTACACTCCTTCATCTTTTGAAACTTCAAATGTTCTAAGTCTTTATCATTGCTAAGAGAAGAATTCTTAGATTCCAACTGAGATACTTTTCTGTACAGTTGTTCAACTTCTTCTTACCTTAAATCAGATGCACCCTGTGATTGATTCACATTGTCAGGTTGATGCAGCAATACCAAAGGCAATAATTCAGTATCAGATTTCTTTTTTTCTTTGTCCTGAGAAGGTTGGTCCATAGATTTTTCTTTAGAGTTTTCAAACTCATCCACAAAAAAATCCTCTTGAAGTACCTCTGTTTGAGCTTCAGAAGCATGCTCATCACATTCATCTGCATCTTTGTCTTCCACTAGAATTTCAAGAACAATATCTTCAGAAGTTTCCTGATGTCTGGCCACTTCTTCACCAGGCACTGGATCCATCTCTGGTTCCTGATTATCCCTTTGAGCTTCTTCTTGATCTCCTGATTTCAATATCAGATCCATTTTCTCAGAAACATCTTCCATGGTTTTATCAGCAACAACTTCTCTCACAAAAGAATAAGTAAATAAAGGTTCTGTTGGAGTTTCCAAAGCAGTGGAAGTGACTTCCTCGTTTACTGGTCTTTTTCTTCTTGATTGATGTCCCTCCTGTCTTCTATCTTCCTCAACATCTGTCACTTCAAAGAGAATCCTTCTTGCTACATTGCTGACTCTGGATTCAGCTTGTCCCTCCTTGGACTTAGCAGGTTGAGCCTAAGCTCTCTCTGAGTCTTCCTCAGCTCTTACTGGAAAAATTTTTCCTTTAATTGTGATCCAGAAATATCCAACGTTCCTCAATGTTCCATCATTAAATGTATTACTGTGATGACAGTTAACTCTTGCATCCACTAATCTCACCATGTATTTCTTAAACAACAGCTTAGAAATAAATATAACAAAGGGATATAAATTCATCTTGGCCTCGCTTTGACAGCAATAACTGAGATACCTTATCATGTATCTTGGAAAGTTTAACTTAATATCACTTAACAAAAGAAACATTATATACATATCAGGGTACAAAATCTTCTCCATTTCTGCCATCCGTGGAGCTATTCCTGTCTGAAGAAATTTTACCAAAATCTTCTGATCAGGCTCCAAATCCTTAAAAAACATTTTCTTTATTGTCTTGGTACCAAAAAGAAAAGAAATAATGTCTTCGTATTTATGCACAGAATCTCCTATATTCTTCAAGTCAAAATGAAAAACTCCCTCATGAGGGAAGTTGAGAATCTGACTAATCTCTACTGAAGAAATTGAGAAATCCCTATCCTCTACTTTAGCCATCATACTATCTTCGGTATCTCCCAGACTAAACTGTACAGATTTTTAGAAGTATCTATGTTCTACTTCATATAGAAATTCCGTTTTTTTCACTGTTTAACATCTATTCAAGATTCTGAAACGACAGTTCTTACTTCAACAATAGATTCGTCTGAAATAACCAGTCAAGATCGATTACCTTACCCTGTAAGATTTTTCTTCCTTCAGTGCATTGTCTCTTGGAATTGCTCAGATCGACCTCACTGGCTCTTTTAGTCCTTACCATTGCTGCGAGAGTCTCTGAAGGTTTGAAGGTTAGGGTTTCAGAAGTTCTAAGGTTATGGTTTCAGAAGAGGATGTGCGATTTTCGGATTTCGAAAGGGTTTCAATAGAAGTGAAAGGGTTTAGAAGTCGAAAAGGCTCTGACAGCCTTGATTCCCGTGTAATCACTCATCATTAAATATATTTTAAAAACAAATTAATTTTTCATATGACGAAAGAATGAAAAACATAAACAGTATTCAATAAACAAAATAAAATTTACAAAAATGAAAAAAAATATTTAAAATTAAATAAACCTAGCTCCCCCTTAATGAAATCAAAACTTGCAGTGGGAAGAGGTTTAGTAAAAATATCTGCTAATTGAATTTCAGTATTTATAAATTATAAAAATATATCTTTTTTAATAACATGATCTCTTAAAAAGTGATGCCTTATATCAATTTTCTTAGTTCTAGAATGACTAATAGTATTTTTTTTGAAATATTAATTGCACTCGTATTATCACATAAAATAGGTGTATTATTAAAATTCAACCCAAAGTCTATAAGAGTGTTTTTCATCCACAACACTTGTGCACAGCAACTGCCAGCAGAAACATATTCTACCTCAGCTGTTGATAGGTCAACTGAATGTTGTTTCTTACTAGACCATGATACTAAGAACATTCCTAAAAAGTGTCATGTACCTGATGTACTTTTTCTATCTAATCTACAACTTCCAAAGTCAGAATCTGAATATTAAATCAAATTAAAATCAGAATTTTTAGGATAAAGAAGAGATTGAAAAACAGTTCCTTTTAAATATCTAAAAATTCTTTTAATAGTAGTTAGATGGGATTCTTTAGGATTTGATTGAAATCTAGCACAAAGACATACTGAATACATTATATCTTGTCTGCTAGTAGTAAGATATAACAAGCTACAAATCATACCTCTATATAAATTGTTGTCAACTGATTTCCCAGTTTCATCCAAATCAAGTTTTATATTAGTACACATAGGAGTTGTAAATGTCTTGCTGTTCTCAAGTCCAAATTTCTTAAGTAAATCAGTAATGTATTTGCTTTGATTTAAAACATTTCCAAAATATTTTTTAAACATTTGAAGACGTAAAAAGAAATTTATTTCTCCCATAATACTCATTTCAAATTCTTCTTGCATTAATTTTGAAAATTCATGACAAAGAGTTTTATTAGTTGCTCCAAAGATTACATCATCAACATAAATTTGAACCAATAAAACATTATTTTTCACAGTTTTCTTAAATAGTGTTGGGTCTTCCATACCAACAGTAAAATCATTTTTCAAAAGAAAATAACTTAATCTTTCATTCCAAGCTCTAGGTGCTTGTTTAAGGCCATAAAGAGATTTAGTAAGTTTAAAAATAGAATCAGGTTTTTGAGAGTTTTCAAAACCAGGAGGTTTCTCAACATAAACTTCCTCCATTAAATATCCATTTAAAAAGGCAGATTTGACATCCATTTGAAATAATTTAAAATTCATATAAGATTCATAGGCTAAAAGTATTATAATGGATTCTAATCTAGCTACAGGTGCAAAAGTCTCATCATAATCCATTCCATCTTCTTGATTATATCATTTAGCTACTAATATTTCTTTGTTTCTAGTTATTGTGCCTTGGTCATCCTGTTTATTTCTAAAAACCCATTTGGTTTCTATTACAGGATAATTATTATGTCTTTCCACTAAATCCCAAACTTCATTTCTTTTAAACTAGTTCAATTCAACTTGCATTGATATTACCCATCTTTCATCATCTAAGGCTTGTTATATAGTCTTGGGTTCTTGTTGAGATAGGAAGGCAAAGAATTCCACTAGGTTTCCTAAGTTTCTTCTAGTTTGAACACCAGTTTCTAAGTTACCTATTATAGTTTCTAAAGGATGATTCTTTAGGGTTCTAGACTGTATAGGTAATATATTTAAAGGTTCTTCAGTATCATGTTCCTCTGAACTGGATTGAATTTATTTTATATCATTTTCCAAATCATTCTTTAAATTCTCAAGTCTCATGTTATCATTAGAGTCAAGTTCATCCATTTGTTCTGTCCTTTTCTCAAAAGGATCAGATTCATCAAATTTCACATGGACTGATTCTTTAACAATCCTTGACTTCTTATTATATACTCTATAAGCTTTGGAGGTAGCAGAATATTCTAAGAAAATACCTTCATCAGATTTTGGATCGAACTTACCAAGATTATCATTGGTGTTTAAGATATAAAACTTGCATCCAAAAAATTTAAAGTAATTTACTTTAGGTTTTCTGTTATTGCATAGTTCATAGGGTGTCTTTTTCAAAAGAGGTCTAATTAAAACTCTATTTATTATATAACAAGCTGTATTCACAGCTTCTGCCCGGAAATATATAGGTATGCAATATTCATTTAACATAGTTCTAGCCATTTCTTGAATTGTTCTATTTATTCTTTCTATAATCCCATTTTGTTGAGGTGTTCTGGGTGCAGAAAAGGTGTGTTTAATACCCATATTTGAGAAAAAGGAATTAAATTACAGACTCTCAAATTCTCCACCATGATCCCTTATTAATGAGATTATATTGAAACCTTTTTCATTTTGAACAGACTTACAGAAACATTCAAATAAAGTAAAAGCTTCATTTTTAAATTTCAAAAAGAAAATCCATGTAAATCTTGAATAGTGATCAACTAAAACATATACATATAATTTACCATATATGCTTGCTACTCTTGAAGGTCCAAAAAAATCCATATGAATAAGTTCTAGAGGTTTAGATGTAGCAACCTTATTAACAGATTTGAAGGATGATTTGTGTTGCTTTCCAAGTTGACATGCATCACAAAATATGTCACTTTAAAATTTGAGACAAGGTAAATCAAAAACTAAATGTTTCTTGGATAACTTATGTAAAACATATACATTTCAATGGCCAAGTCATCTATGCCAGATCCAGGATTCACTTACTTTAGCAGTCAAGCAGTTTACTTGTTGTTTACACAAGGAATTTAAATCCAAAGTATAGACATTTTCAGTTCTTGGTGCTTTAAATTTAAACAGTTTATCTTTAGAAACAGTACAACAATTTTTAGTAAATTCAACAGTATATCCATCATCACAAAGTTGAGAGATACTTATCAGATTGTGTTTTAGTCCTTGTACATAAAGTACTTTGTGGATTGAGACTGTTTTTGGATCTCCAACAGTTCCAATGCCAATGATTTTTACTTTGGCATTATCACCAAATGTGACAAGTCCTCCCTCCTTTTGAGTGAGTGAACAAAAATTCAATGAGTTTCCACTCATATGTCTTGAGAATCCAATTTCCATGTACCATATATATTTTCTTCTCTGGTGACCTGCTACCTGCAATGACATTCAAACAAATTTCTTTGGTACCCATATTTTGTTGGGTCCAGGAGTGTTAGCTAGTAATGATCTGGGTATCCATATTTGCTTTGTTCTTTTAAAATTAGCTGAATCATATAAGTCTTTTGAAACATAGGCTTTCTTAATACCACAAATTTGGGGTTGTCTTAAGAAACAGTTTTTAGCTACATGTCCCTTTGCCCCACAAAAATTACAATTATGCTTTTTAGAGCTAGGAACAAAATAATTTTTATATAGATTTAGTTTTTATCCTTTACTACCAATTCCAAATCACTCCTTTTTAATGACAGTTTTTCTAAGAATTTAATTTAATGAATTATCTCCTTTTTTAAAAACCAATGCAGCCTGTTTGTAAGATTCTACTTCATCATGCAGTGATTTTATTATTGATTCAAAATTAACATAGTTAGTGTTAATAAAATTGTATTTATCAGTTAATTCTTTATGTTGTTTCAACATTGTGCCTCTTTCATCTGAAAAGGATTTATATATATTTTTTAGTGAATTATGTTTCTTAAATAGTGATTCATATCTTTTTTCAAGCATATTGTAGTAGGCTACAAGTTTTTCATTAGCGTAGCTTGATTCAGAATGTGATTCTGAGGAGTAATATGAGAGCACCTCATCAGTTTCTTCCATGAAACACATGTTTGCCTTTAGATTGACTTATTCTTTCTCTGAGCTTGATTTAGAAGAGCTACTAAAGTCATCAGATACACTCCAAGTGGCTTTCATAGCTTTCTTGTCTTTCTTCTCAAAGTCATTTCTTTTGAAGAATTTCTTCTTCTTTGCATCCTTCAATTGTGGGAAATCTGGTCTGATATGTCCCATATTTTTGAATTTATAACATCTCACTTCTTTATTATCTCCCTTAAAGTATTTTTTGAAGCCTTTTTTCTTACTGTAAAATTTTCTAAATTTTCTTGTTAGTTCATCCAGTTCTTCATCTGAGTTGGATGAGTCAGAGCTTTCTGATTTAGCTTTGAATTCTTTTCTCTTCATCTTTATATTCTTTTGAAGTGAAGTTACCTTCAAGTAAGTATCTTCTCTTTTGATAAGAACTTTATGTTCATTACCTTCATCTTTCATTTCAACTTCATACATCATCAGTGTACCAATTAGCTCTCTCATAGTTAGATCTTTGACAGGTGTTGATTGTCTGATTGCAGCCGAGATACCATTCCATCTAGTAGGAAGTACTCTCAGTACTTTTAATGCTTGATCAGACTACTTGATAGGTTCTCCTAGAGCAGTTATGTTATTGAAATTTTTTTTCAATCATTCATTCATTTTGGTAATTATCTCACCTTCAATCATTCTGAAAGTATCAAATTTCAGTTTGGCAGTTGCATATCTCATTTTCCTTACATTATCTGTTCCTTCATATGCCACAACTATTGTTTTCCACATCTCATATGCTGTCGGGCACTGAGATACTCTGTTAAATTCATCTGGTCCTAAACCGCAGATAATTGCATTCATAGCCTTTGAGTTCATATCGTACTCTACCTCTATTGAAGCACTCTATGCCTTAGGATTTTCAGGAATTTCATAAGGAGTCAGAATCTTTGAATAGACTCTATATCCGAGGTTTTCTAGATATATTATCATGCGCGATTTCCAGCAACCATAGTTGTCTCCATTAAAATATGGTTCTCTAACCATCGACATCCCTTCTCTTATATCAGTCATGATGCTCTGTTGTATAATCCTTAAATATTTCTATCCTTCTAAGGCTCTGTCAGAAGCTCCTCCTATGATACCAATTGTTGGATCTGAATCTACAGATTATACACAAGAGGGGGGGGGGGATTGTGTCTTTTACTATTTTTTCAATAACTCTTCTTTTGAACGAGTTCTATCCTTTATACTTTATCATATTTGATCGTGCAGTGGAAAAAGTAAAAAAATTAACACAAAGATGTATAGTGGTTCAGGGAACAGAAATCCCCTAGTCCACTCCATCAACGCTCTACTCCACGAGCTTGGTGATTTTCACTATCTGGTCCTCTTTTCCACAGACCGATTCACAACTGAGTGCATGCAGTTGACACCTTTACAATCCAAGGAAAAACAAAATCTTCTGCTTCAAACACGAACCTACACAGCTTAGAATGAGAAGATGGTTAATCAAGAATAAAAATAATTTCAGAAAGAAATTTTCGGTTGATCTTCACAATTGCAATAGAATGCAATTGACAGCAGATGCATCGAAGTCTCTAGAAATATTGATCTTCCAGACGAAGCAGATCTGAGTTGATCCAGTTTTAGTATATATAGAGATATATTTCACAACCTCAGAAGTAGTAGATACACAGTAGATATTTGATGTAGAAGAGGTGAATCTTCTATCGAGTTCCTTCTTCTTGAACAAATAGAGCTTTTACGCTCCTATTGACTCAGCAGATCAATCATGAATAGTTTCAATCTCTATTTCCACCTTTTTTAATAATAGATCGATCAAACCATCTTTTTCATTGGTGTTTCAGAGAGAGAATATATAATAAAGAATCTCTCCTGCACATTTAGATCCATAAAAGTCGCCTTCTGATTCGCGATATTCAAAAATTTTAATTTACAGAGATGTCGTATCTCCCCTAAAGACTCGGCATAAAATGATCCTTTTAATTCGATCTTAAATCCATTAATAAAACGGCTTTGAATCTGACAAAGTCGTAATTTAAAAACGACTTTAAATCCGGCTTGAAATCCGCCTAGAAATCAGCTTACTGCTCGTTGTACATAAAAACCGTCCGCCGAAAATTCCGACACCAAACGTAAGGTTGATGACGTGGCCTCCAAACGTAGGGTTAATAACATAGTCTTCAAACGTAGGGTTGACAACGTAAGGTTGATAAAAAATGTAGGATTGATCATCCATACATTTTCTTCAACATTCAAACGTACGATAAAAGATCCATACTTTTACTTGATCCACACCTTTCCAAGAACGTATTGTTGTTTACAAAAGTAAGGTTGATGAACCATACTTTTGAGAAATAAACGTAACCTTTAGAATTTACGTACGGTTCTCCTTCCATACTTTTCTGATAACCAAAACGTAGGGTTCCTTCTTAACGTAAGGTTCTTCTTCCATACTTGTCTGAAAACGTATGGTTGTTTAACCATAATTTTCTCTTACCACAAAACAGTATACATTCTTTTCATCCTTACGCTACTTTTATCCACGTAGCGTATGGAAAATGATTCCAAAACGCGCTAAAAATAGATTTCGTGCTATATTCATCTACGTAAGATGTGAACAGTGTTTCCAGAACATGCTAAAACAGATTCCGCGCTAAGTAATAAATTCTCGTTATTTCAAGAGTAAAATAAATTAATAACCTCCTGCAAAATACTAAGTAAAATCATTAGAAAATAACTAAGGGTATTTGTGAGCATCAAAATTATCATAAAGAGATAGAGTATTATTTTCAATAATCTCCCCCTTTAAATAAAATTAATATGCATTGTTTAAAACAATACTTTGCTCAACACCAACCAATAATAAACCATAATAAACCCTAATAAACCCTAAATCCCACTACTAAACCCTAACAAACTCTAATAAATTGTAATAAACCCTAAAACCCTATTAGACCCTAATAAAAGATACAAAATAACTAAAATCCCAAATATTCAACAAAAATTCTATTAAACCATTCAAAATGATAATATTCACAAAAAAACCCTAACCAACTCGACAAAACCTGACAAAACCCTAAAAACCCTAAAAACTCAAAAAAACCCTAAAAACCCTAAAAAACGCTAAAAACACTTAAAACTCCAAGAAATCCTAAAAACCATAAAAAAACCCTAAAAACCCTAAACCCCTAAAAACATGAAAAAACCAAAAAACCTAAAAACAAACCTAAAAACCATAAAAACCTCAAAAAAACTTCAAAAAACCTCCAAAAACACTAAAAACCCTAAAAACCCCTAAAACTGCTAAAAACCCTAAATGCCTAAAAATGACTAACAAAACCCTAACCAACCCTATGAAACCCTTAAAACCCTAAAACCCCTAGAAAATGATAAAAACCTCAAAAAAAATCCTAATACAAAATAAAGAACCCTAAAGAACCCTAAAAAACCCAAAAGAACAACTAAATCCACTAACAACGCTACATAAACCCTTTCAATTGCTACAAAAAACCCAAAAATATTAAACCCTAATATACCATAATATAAAAAATTAAACCATAATAAACCCCTAATAAACTCTAATAATACTTAAAACACCTTATAATCCCTAATAACCCTATGAAACTCTACTCAACCCAAATAAAACCCCCAAAAATACCTAATAAACCCTAATAAATGATAATAAAAACTAATAAACACTAAAAACACGTTAAGAAAAGATAAAATACCCTAAGCGACCCTAATAGACACTAATAAACACTAATAAACCCTAATTAACCCCAAAAAATCCGTAAAAGTCCTAATAAACCATAAATAAATCCAAATAAACCCAACTCAGCACTAACAAACCTTAACACACCATAATAACCCCTAACAAAACCATACAAAACCCAAATAAAAAATGCTAGTATACCTTTAAAAATGCCTAAAAAACCCTGATAAACTCTAATATATCCCAATAAACCCTAAAAATGCTCATAGACAATAAAATACGATCACAAACAATAAAAACATGCTATATTACCTAAAAAGACCTAAAAACACTAATATATCCTAATAATGATAAAAATGCTAATATACATTAAAAATCCCTAGAAACCCTAATAAACCATAATAAACTCTAATATAACATAAGAAACCCTAAAAACTATAACAAACAAAAAAAATGCTCAAAAACAATAAAAACATGCTATATTATCTAAAAAGACTTAACAAACACTAATATAACCTAATAAAAAAACTAATAAACCCCTAACAAACCCTATTAAAACCAAAAAATCCCTAATAAAAACTACTAAACCCTAATAAAACCATAATAAAACCCAAAAAATACCTTCTCAACCCTAATAAACCTTGACACGCCATAACAAAACCTAACAAATCCCAAAAAAACCCAAATAAACAAAAAAATGCAAACAAACCATTAAAAATCCCTAGAAACACTAATAAACCATAATAAATTCAAATAAATGCTAATAAACCGTTATAAATGATCACAAACACTAAATACATGCTAATAAAACCTAAAAAGTCATAACAACCCCTCATATATATTAACAAAAACTAAAAAAATACTCATATACCCTAATAAAAACACTAACAAAACCTAGTATACCCTAAAAATCCCTAACAAACCCTAATAAACCATACTCAACCCTAATAAACCCTAATGAAACCTTAAATATATCGAATCAGCCCTAATAAAACCCTAAAAATAGCTACTCAATCCTAATAAACCTTAGCACACCATAATAAACCATAATAAACCCCAATAAACCCTAAAAAACACAAATATACCATTAAAAATCCCTAAAACCCCTAATAAATTCTAATAAAACCTAACAATGCATAAAAGCGCTAATAAACCCGAATAAACACTACTAAACACTAAAAAAACCCTAATATACCCTCTTAAAAATTAATAAACCATAATGAACCATAATAAACCCTAATAAATCCTAAACACACCCAAATATACCATAATATACCATAATATACCCTAATAAACCCAACTCAATCCTAATATAACCCTAAAAATACCTAATAAACCTTGACAGACCATAATAAACCCCAACAAAATCATAATAACCCCCACCAAACCCTAAAAAATGCTAATATAACTTTAAAAAACCCAAAAACCCTAACAAACCATAATAAATGTTAATAACACCTAAAAATACTAAAAAATGATAGTAAACCCTAAAAATACCTCTAATAATAATAGTAGTAATAACGCACGTGCATGTGCATATGCATGTGCATGGTTTAAATAATAAATCATAACGCACGTGCATGTGCATATGCATGAGCATTTGCATTTCAGTGATAATAAATAATAAATTATAAATAACAACGATTGTGAATTGCATGTGTATGTGCATGTTCATGTGAATGATAATAAATAATAAATAATTACGCACATACAAGTGCATGTGCATGTGCATGTTCATGTGAATGGTAATAAACAATAAATAATAACCAAGTCCACATGAATGTGCATTTTCATGTGAATGATAATAAATAATAAATAATAACACATGTGATAATAGAATAATGCATGTGCATTGAATGTGCACGTACATTAGAATAAATAATAACAACACATGCAAGTGCATTGCAGTTGCATGTGCATGATAATAAATAATATATAATAATGTACGTGCATGTCCATTTACATGTAATGATGAAGATAATGATGTCTGGACATGCATGGTTATAAATAATAAATAACAACACAGGTGCATGTGTATTTGTATTTGATGATACAAACAACAACAAAAACCAAAATAATAATAATAATAATAATAATAAATAATAATAATAATAATAGAATAATGCAAGTGCATTTCATGTGCACGTGAATTGTAGAAAATAATAAATAAATAATAATAAATAAGAACTCACATGCATGTGCATGTGAATTTACATTTGATGATAATATTAATAATACTAATTGTAATAATAATGATAATAATAACACATGCACATGCATGGTAATAAATAATAAATAACAATGAACATGCAAGTGCATTTCCATGTGATAATGATAATAATAATGATAATGATAATAATAATAATAATAATAACTGTGATAATAATAATAATAATAATATTAATATTAATAAAAGAATAAAAAAAGTGCATTGCATATGCATGTACATGGTAATAAATAACAAATAATAACGCACGTGCATCTCCATTTTCATGTGATGATAGTAATAATAACAATAGTAGTAATAATAGTAGTAGTAGTGGAGATAATAGTAGTAGTACTAATGCATATGATAATAGAATATTGCATGTGCATTACGTGTGCATGTGAATGGTAATAAATAATAACTCTTGTGCATTGCATTTACATGTGATGATGATGGTGATAATAATAATAATAATAATAATAATAATAATAATAATTTTATTATTATTATTATTATTATTAATAAAAACACATCTGATAATAGAATGACACACGTTCATTAAATGTGCATGTATGTTCATTTGGATGTGAATTTGCATGTGATGATAATAACAATAACAACAAAAACAACAACAACAACAACCACAATAATAATAACAATGCATGTGATAATAAAATAATGTGTGTTCATTGAATGTGCACTTGAATGGTAATAAAAATATAATAATAAAGCACGTGCATGTGCATGTGCATTTCCATGAGACGATGATAATAATAATAATAATAATAACAGTAATAATAAGTTATAGATGTTTGAAAAAACAACAAACAGGACACAAGTGCTATAAATGGTGTCTCGAAAAACCTAACAAATCACAGAGTCATTAAAAAAGGCATAACTTATTCTTCAGGTGTCCATTTCCACTCCATGAATAGTCAGACTAAATCTCATAGAACAAACTACGATAAAAACAGGATCCATAGGCCAAACAGACACACAGATCAGAACTTATGACCATTTTAAGAAAAATTTGACAGGGATCCAGACACGGAAATGGAGTTTTGGGGGCCTTCTGATGGTTATTGGGATTTTAGGCTCCCAAAAATTTCTTGAACTTATTTCAAGTTCACCTTCTGCGTAGATCTCTTCGATGCCTTCGAGTTGATATGTGGTAGAGCTCAAACGGACAACCAGAGTGAATGTTATGGCCGCTTGAAGTTGGACTTTTTTTATAGTGGTATAGCTAATATATCTTCTATTTATTTGTTCTTCTCATAGTTTCGATTAGGCTTGGTCCTCACTCATCTCAGGAGCTTCGATTTTACTAGTCAAAATGCTCAAACGGACACCCGAAGGAGAAGTTATGCCTATTTTAGTGAGTTGATGGTTTCTTAGGTTTTTAGGCACAAGGATGGTTGCTTAATTTAAAACGATAATAACTTCTTCAACGTGTTTTCATTTTGGATCTACCACATATCAAATCGAATATTGGGAAATGATACACACTCTGTTAACCACTAGAACCCTTTCTAACATTCTTCAACCCCCCAAAAGACCCAAAATCCCTTTGGATGGTCAAAAGATTGGCTTCTGGTGTCTGTTTTGCAATAACATCTTCTATGGGTGTTTGTTTTTCCTCTACCACATATCAAATCAAATATTGAGACTAAACCTACACTCCTATAACAACTGAAGCACCTTCTGACATCCTGGAAGGCCCAAAAGGTACTTAAACCCTCTAAAAGACCATAACTTCTACTCCGAGAGTCCGTTTTTCCTCTACCATATATCAAATCGAAGCTTTAAACTTGATATACACATATGTGACCAATAATAATACCTTGTCACATTCTTAAAGACCCTAAAGGTCATTATGTCCTCCAAATGACCATAACTTCTGCTCTAGGAGTCCGTTTCACCTCTACCACATATCAAATTGAAGCTTGCGACTAGCTCTACACATCTGTGACAACCATGAACAACTAAATAAACCTAAAAGACCATGAATAACCCTATCAACACTAAAAAACATTAAAAACCATACAAAACCCTAACAAACCCAAACAAACACTTACAAACCCTAACAAACCCAAACAAACCCAAACAAACCCCAAAAAACCCTAAAAAACATTATAAACCCTAAAATACCCTAAAAAACCCTAAATAGCCCTATCAAACCCAATGAAGCACTAAGAAACCCCAATAATCACAAAAAAACCCAAATAAATGCTAAAAATCCCCTAAGAAACCATAAGAAACCCTAACATAACCCTAAAAACCCTAAAAACCCTAACAAAACCCTAATCAAACCTAAGAAACACTAACACACCCTTAGAAACCCTAACACACCCTTATAAACCCTAACACACCCTTAGAAACCCTAAAACACCCTTAGAAACCCCAACGTACCCAATGAAACCCTAACAGAACCTTAGAAACCCTTAGAAACTGTACACACCCTTAGAAACCCTAACCCGCCCATAAAAACCCTAACCCACCCTTAGAAACCCTAACACACCCCTAGAAACACTAACAAACCCTTAGACACACTAAATCACTCTAATAAGAACTAATAAATCATAACCAACCCTACCAACCAATAGTAAACCATAATAAACTCCAATAAACCCTAAAGTCGACTACTAAACCCTAATAAACACTAATAAATCGTAATAAACCCTAAAAAATCTATTTGACCCCAATAAAAGCTACAAAATACCTAAAAACCAAAATATACAAAAAAACACTATTAAACCATTAAAAATGCTAATATTCACTAAAATACCCTAACAAACCTGACAAAACCTAAAAAAACCCTAAAAAAACCATAAAAACCCAAAAAAAACCCTGAAAACCCTAAAAATACCTAAATCCCCTAAAAGATCCTAAAAAAATCTAAAACCCCTAAAAACCCTAAAACCCTAAAAAACCACAAAAACTGAAAAAAAAAACCCGAAAACAAACCTAAAAACCCTAAAAACCCTCAAAAAACCTCAAAAAAACCCCAAAAACCTAAAAACCACTAAAACCCCTAAAAATCCTAAAAATGCCTAACAAAACCCTAGCCAACCCTATGAAACCTTTAAAAACACTAAAAACCCCCTATCAAACCCTAAAACCCTCAAAAGAAACCATAATACAACCTAAAGAACCCTAAAAAACCTAAAAACCCTAAAGAACCATAAAGAATCACTAAAGAGACTAACAACGCTACATGAACCCTATCTATCGCTACAAAAAACCAAAAAATGCTTCAAAACCCACAAAGCGCAACAAAACCCCAAAAAATTCTAAAATAACCCTAACAAGGCATAAAAAATCCGAACACACCTATAAAACCCAAAAAACGCATAAAACCCAAGAAAACTCAATCAAACTGTAACAATCCCTAAAAACCCTATCAAAACCTCTGAAACCCTAAAAACAACTAATAACCCCTAAGAACCACCAATAAACCCTAATATCCCAAAAAACCCACTATTAAACCCTAAAAATCCTAATAAGAACTAATAAATCGTAATAACCTGTAATAAAACCTAAAGAACTCTATTAGACCCTAATAAACGCTACAAAAGCCCTAAAACCACAAATATACACTAAAAACACTATTAAACCATAATAAGCCCTAATAATCACAAAAAACTCTAACAAACCTGAAAAAACGCTAAAAAATCTCCAAATAATAGCCCACAAAACCCTACAACCAATAATAATCCATAAAAAACCCGAATAACCCCAAAATAAATCATAACAAACCCTTACAACCCCAAAAAATTTGTAACAAATCCTAAAAATGCCAAATAAGTTGTTACAAACTGAAACAAACCATAACAAAACCCTAAAATCCTCAATAAACCCTAACAAATCATAATAAACCCTAATAAATCGTAATAAACCCAAATACATGTTACTAAACCCTAAAAAATAAAATAAAACTTAATAAACCTTAACAAATCCTAAATAACCCTAATAAAGGTTGATAAACCCTAGAAAAATCTTTTAATGCCTACAAAAGCCCAATAAAATCCTAATATACAATAAAAATGCTAATAAACTATAACAAATCCTAAAGAACACTAATAAACCCTAACGAACCCTAAAAAACCGTAAAGAACCATATTAAACACTAAAGAACACTAAAAAACCCTAAAGAACCCAAAAAAACGCTAAAACACGTTATATAAACCCTAAAAACCACTACAATACCCAAGCAAACCCTAAAACACACTAAAAAATCCTAACAACCCCTATCAATCCCAAAAAAACAAATAAAACCATAAATCCCCCCAAAACCCATTAAAAAGCCATCAAATACCATAAAAAACCATAAGCACCCATTAACAACCCTTAAAACCCTAAAAAACACTATAAAACTTAAACAACCATTAAAACCCTAAAAAGGATTCAAATAGATACATAAACCCTAAAAACGTTACATAAACCCTAAAAAATGCCACAAAACCCTAAAAACCAACATAAACCAAAAAATGCAATATAAACCCAAAAAACGTTACATAAACCCCAAAATCACTACATAAACCCTAGATTTGTAACATAAACCCTAAGAAACATTACATAAACCCTAAAAATGACACACAAAACCTAAAACATTACATAAACCCTAAAAATGATACATAAAACCTCAAACTGCTAACTAAACCCTAAAAATTCTACATAAACAATAAAAATGCTACATAAACTCTAACAATGCTACACAAACCCTATGAAATGATACAAAAACCCTACAGACACTTCAAAACCCTCAAAAATATTAAACCCTAATATACCATAATATAAAAAAATTAAACCCTAAAAAATCCCTAATAAACCCCTAAAGAAGCAATATAACCCCTAACAATGCTACATAAACCCTATCAATTGCTACAAAAACCCGAAAAATGATTCAAAAACCAGAAAACACAACAAAACCCCCAAAAATGCTAAAATAACCCTAACAAAGCAAAAAAATACAAACACACCCATAAAACCCAAAAAATGCATAAAACCCCGAACAACTCAAACTAACCATAACAAACCCTAAAAACCCTAAAAAACCTAACAAACTCTAACAACCACTAATAACCCCTAAGAACCACTAATAAACCCTAATAACCCCTAAAACCCACTATTAAACCCTAAAAACCTTAATAAACACTAATAAATCATAATAACATGTAATAAACCCTAAAAAACTCTATTAGACCCTAATAAACGCTAAAAAACCCTAAAACCACTAATATACAATTAAAAACCCAATAAAACCATAATAAACCCTAATAATCACTAAAAACCCTAACAACCCAGACAAAACACTGCAAAAATCTCTAAATAATAGCCTGCAAAACCCTACAACCCTCTAAGAAACCCTAAAAAACTCTAATAACCCAAAAAAAATCGTAACAAACCTTAACAACCCCAAATAAAGCGTAACAAATTCTAACAACATCAAATAAATCGTAATAAACTGAAAAAAACCGTGACAAACCACTAATAAACCGCAATAACCCCTAACAAAGCATAATAAAACCTAATAAATCGTAATAAACCCAAATACATGTTACTAAAACCTAATAAATAAAATAATCCCTAATAAACCCTAATAAATCCTAAATAACCCTAAAAATGTTGATAAACCCTAGAAAATTCTATTAATGCGTAAAAAATCCCAATAAATCCCTAATATACAATAAAAAACACTAATAAACTATAAAAGATCCAAAAGAACACTAATAAACCCTAAAGAACCCTAATATACCCTAAAGGATCATATTGAACTCTAAAGAACACTAAAAACCCTAAAGAATCCAAAAAACCCTAAAACACATTATATAAACCCTAAAAACCGCTACAATACCCAAACAAACCCTAAAACACACTAAAACCTTAACAACCCCTATCAATACCATAATAACAAATAAAAATATAAAACCCCCCAAAACCCATTAAAAAGCCATCAAATACAGTAAAAACCCATAAATACCCATTAACAACCCATAACATCCCTAAAAACACTACAAACCATAAACAACCATTAAAACCCAAAAAAGGCTTCAAATAGATACATAAACCCTAAAAAAGTTACATAAACCATAAAAAATTCAACAAAAACCCTAAAAATGAAACATAAAAAAATGCAACATAAACCCAAAAAATTCTACGTAAACCCTAAAATCACTTCATAAACCCTAGAACTGTAACATAAACCCTAAAAATACAACATAACCCCTAAAAATGCAACATAAACATTAAAAACGCTACATAAAACCTAAAAATGCATTATAAACCATAAAAACACTCCATGAACCCTAAAAACGTTACATAAACACTAAAAAATGTAACATAAATGCTACATCACCCCTAAAAATGCTACATAAACCTAAAAAATGCAACATAACCCTAAAAATTTTCCCACAAAACCTTAACCCTAAACACGATACACAAACTCTAAAAACGTTACATAAACCCAAAAAATGATACATAAAATCTAAAACCGCTAACTAAACCCAAAAAATGCTACATAAACACTAAAAAATGCTACATAAACTCTAACAATTCTACACAAACCCTAAAAACTGCTACAAAAAACCTAAAGACACTTTAAACCCCTCAAAAATATTAAACCCTAATATACCATAATATAAAAAATTAAACCCTAATAAAACCCTAATAAACTCTAATAATCACTAAAAACGCCTTATAATCCCTAAAATCCTAAGAAACTCAACTCAACCCTAACAAAACCCCTAAAATACCTAATAAACCCTAATAAATGATAATAAAACCCAATAAACCCTAAAAACATGTAAAGAAAACCTAAACAAGCCTAACCAACCAAAATAGACACTAATAAACACTAATAAACCCAAATAAACCCCAAAAAACTCTAAAAAACCCTAATGAACCATAAATAAATCCAAATAAACCCTACCCAACCCTAACAAACCTCAACCCACCAGAATAACCCATAATAAAACCCTAAAAACCCCTAATAAAGAAAAAATGCTAGTATACCATAAAAATTCCCTTGAAACCCTCATAAACTCTAATATAACCTAATAAATCCTAAAAACGGTGTCAAAAAATAAAAAAACGATCACAATCAATAAAAACACGCTATATTACCTAAAAAGACCTAAAAGCACTAATATAACCAAATAAAGACAAAAAACACTAATATACCTTAAAAATCCCTATAAAACCTAATAAACCATAATAAACTCTAATATAACCAAAGAAACCCTAAAACGCTCACAAACAAAAGCAAAACGCTCACAAACAATAAAAACACGCTATATTTTCTAAAAATATTTAACAAATAATAGTATAACATAATATAACAAATAAACTAATAAACCCCTATCAAAACCTAATAAACGATAAAAATCCCTAATAAACCCTAATAAAAACGAATACACCCTAATAAAATCCTAATAAAACCCTAAAAATTCATTTTCAACCCTAATAATCCTTGAAACTCCATAAAAAACCAAATAAAATACAACTAAACCCCAATAAACAAAAAAGGCATACAAACCATTAAAAATCCCTAGAAACCCTAATAAATTATAATAAATTCCAATAAAACTAATAAACCATTAAAAATGATCACAAACACTAAAAACATTCTAATAAAACCTAAAAATTCATAACAACCTCTCATATATATTAACAAAAACTAACAAAACCCTCATATACCCAAATAAAAACACTAAAAACCCTAGTAAAACCTAAAAATCTCTAACAGCCCCTAATAAAACGTACTCAACCTTAATAAACCCAAATAAAACCATAAATATATTGACTCAACCCTTATAAAACACTAAAAATACTAACTCAACCCTAATAAACCTTAAGACACCATAATAAACCATAACAAACCCCACAAAACCCTAAAAAATGAAAATATACCATTAAAATTTCCTAAACCCCTAATAAATGCAAATAAAATTTAAACAAAGCTTAAAAGCGCTAATAAACCAGAATAAACACTAAAAAACACTATAAAACCCTAATATACCCTCTTAAAAATTTAAAAACCATAATTAACCCTAATAAACCCTAATAAATCCTAATCATACCCAAATATACCATAATATATCACAATATACCCTAATAAACCCAACTCAATCCGAATAAAACACCCAAAATACCTAATAAACCCTAATAAACTGTGAAACACCATAATAAACCCTAATAAAATCCTAATAACACCCACCAAACCCTAAAAAAGCTAATATACCATTAAAAATCCCTAAAACCCTAACAAATAATAATTAATGTTTATAACACATAAAAATCCTAATAAATGATAGTAAACCCTAAAAATACCTCTAATAATAATAGTAGTAATAACGCACGTGCATGTGCGTGGTTTATATAAAAAATCATAACACACATGCATGTTCATATGCATGCGCATTATCAAGTGAATGATAATAAATTATAAATTATAAATAATAACGTATGTGAATTTCATGTGTATGTGCATGTGCATGTCAATGATAATAAATAATAACGCACATCCAAGTGCATGTGCATGTGCATGTGCACGTGCATGTGCAGGTGCATGTGCATGGTAATAAACAATAAATAATAACAAAGTCCACATGAATGTTCATTTACATGTGTATGATAATAAATAATAAATAATAACACATGTGATAATAGAATAACACAAGTGCATTGCGTGTGCACGTGCATGAGAATAAATAATAATAACACATGTGATAATATAATAACGCAAGTGCATTGCATTTTCATGTGTATAGTAATAAATAATATATAATAACGCACATATATGTGCATTTACATGTAATGATAATGATAATTAAGCATTCATGTGCATGGCAATAAATAATAAATAACAATGCACGTGCATGTGCATTTGTATTTGATGATACAAACAACAACAACAACAACCACAACCACAACAATAATAATAGAATAATTCAAGTGCATTGCATGTGCACGTGCACAGTAGTAAATAATAAATAAATAATATTAAATAATAATGCACAAGTATATGCATGTGCATTTACATTTGATAATAATATTAATTGTAATAATTGTAATAATAAAAACACATGCACTTGCATGGTAATAAATAATAAATAACAATGTACATGTTTGTTGAGTTAGTATGGATGTCAAAATAATAATATAATATCATGGAATATATTAATCAATGCTTATTTATGTTTAAAAATGATGAAGTATGATATTAATTCAATCTGGAACTAATATGGATAGAATGGTTACTTTGTAAGCATTCAAGTTCTTAAGTCACTGATAGTTATAATTCTAACTAATACAAGTTCACTGTTAAACAAGTCCACCGATACGTAGTCTACTGATACAAAGTCACCAGTACAAACAGCTACCAATAGAAGGAGCTACCAAGAGAGGGGGATACTGATTGAAGGAGCTACCAATACAAGTGAGCTAACGATACACAGAGTCACTAATACATAATGTTACCGTTACAGAGAGTAACAACTACTGATGCAAGACCCACCGCTACAAGTTCACTGATACAAGTCCACTGATACAATCTACTGATAGAGATTGATACCTCTATTGATGATAACAGCTACTGATATTGAGGAAGAGATACCGACAAAAGTACACCGTTAAAAAGATCTACAGACAGATGGAGCTACTGATACATGAGCTAATGCTACAAGAGCTACTATTACAGGTCTACCGACAGAGAGCTACTGATGGAAGATGATTGTTAACCAGCCATTGTTACTCAAACTCTATACTTTTTCAATGTTATTAATATAATTCTAACGGTCATATTTTCTTAATTCAATGAAACTTCTATTAATTAATGTGGGTTGTTGACATGTCAGGGAACCGTACCTCGTACCTATAAAAGGTAATCATTCTCATTGCCAGAGATCAAGGAATAAAAGGAATATCAAGCTACTGGAGAATCATGAGATATACATAAGGAAGAACATAAGACAAATATGAGACATATACAAAATGAAGAACACTCAAAGAACTCGAAGAACACTGGAAGAACTTGAAGAATACTCATACACATCAAGAACAGAAGTTCATAGAGGAGGTTCAACTACTACAAGGAATTCTCTCACATTCAAGATGAACACCTATACTGGAAGTGATGGAATAGAACCATGACACTCTGTTTTCCAGACAACTTCCAGAGAAGGACACAAAGCTTCATCTAATTCAATCTTAAGGATTCCAGAGCTGCATTGACATCACACAAGAGAATTCTAAACTCATCTCTACGTTATTTCATTGGTGTGACCAAATTTTTTATTACATTACGAGGAGTGTGTGATTCTATCTGTTTGGACACACAATGACTCCTAAGATGAACTGGAGGATACTAAAATCTTCATGCCAAACTCTTTATACCTTTTTGTTTCCCACACTGAACTATGGTAGAGGTCTGAGGACCTAGACAACCTGTGTGTTGTTGTTGTTGCTTTCCCACATAGAATTGTGGTAAAGGTCGGAGGACCTGGATAGTCTGAGTACTATTGTAAACCCCGATCCAGGGTGTGGATAAATGTTTTATATAAACTATTTGAGAGGACTAAGTCTCATCTTGAGACTAATCCTCTTCGTTAAAACTATGGTGCATCTTATTTTAGTTTAGACTATTTTCAATATTCCGCTGCTAATTACTTTGAAATTCAAATCTGTTTTAAAGTAAATTTGATAGTTGAACTAGAAATTGTTTGTAATTATTGTTATCCAGTAAGTTAGTTTCAGAAGCTATCTTAATCATCAGATTATGTTAACTGAGAAATAATCAATCTTTCAGAAACTAATAGAACACTTATAATCTTTATAAATTCACTACAGTTTAACTTGTTTGTTAAATTGGGAGTTTTTAATAGAAATATTTTAATCAGAAATTTTTAATAGGAACTCAATTCACCCCCCCCCCCCTCTTGAGTATCCTCTGGGAAAAAATTTGGTATTAGAGCCGTAGAAAAACATTTTACAAAACACTGTTTTTGTGAGAAGTTTTCAACTGTGATTTTAAATGTATCTTAAAGATCTCAAAATTTCTGTTAATTCTAATTTTTTTATCTATATATATCCTTTTAAAACATAGTTATTAAGGATAAAAATTAGAAGGCGTAGCTACCAACAGGACACCCTTCTTTAATGGTTTCAATTATTCCCAATGGAAAATAAAAATGAAAATCCATTTAGAATGTATGTGATTTGACATCTGGACTACTATAGAGACTCAATATAGGATTCTAGAAACTGTTAGAACTACTTGGGATGAACCTACGAAAGTGGATTACAATAATAATTGTAATGAAATGAATGCCATGTATTTTTCTTTAAGATATGAAGAATTTAATCAAATATATGCTTGTAATATTACTTATTAGATTTGGGATTCTTTGGCTGTTTCCCATGAGGGAACAACCAATGTCATGGAAATGAGACTAAATACATACACTATTAAGTATGATAATTTTAAAATGAAATCTAATGAATCTGTTTTTGATATGTATCTTAGGTTTAATGAGATAGTTAATACAATGGTCTCACTGGGAAAAGTTGTTCCAGCAAAATAGAAAATCATGGGGATACTGAGATGCCTACCAGATAGTTGGAGAGGTACCTATGTCTCTATACGAGAATCATTTGACATTGGCAAGCTATCTATCAAGGAGCATATCGAAAAATTGATGATTTATGAAGAAGATATAAAGGTAAACAAAGAGAAAGATGATGAACCCAAGAATAATTTAGTGGCATTCAAGACCACTACTTCAAAGGGAAAGGCCAAAGAGAAGGTTCACATAACTGAAGAAAGCTCACCTATTGAAAATTATGACTTAGAAAGTGATGAAGAGATAGCTTAGATATCCAAGAGATTCAATAAATTATATAGAAAGAATAAATTCTTTAGAAAATCTAATTATAAGGGTAAGTATGATTGACAAGGAAATTGGAAGAAAGACTGGAGGAAAAGTGATAAAGATGATGGAATAGTTTGCAATGAGTGCAAAAAAAAGGGCATGTCAAAGCTGACTGTCCAAAACTGAAAGATATGAAAAAGGATTACTATAAGGATAAAAATAGAAGAAATCCATGAAAGCTACATGGAGTTATTTTTAAGACAGCTCATGTGGATCTAAAGCTTCTTATTCTGAACAAAACAATCATCCCAACATGCATTTCATGAATGAAACATCTAAGGTAACACTTAATACCCCTATGCACAATGATTATTTTTCATTGAATGAAAGTGATTCAAATAATAATGATAATATGTCTAAAGCTGAATTATTTGAATACTATAATTTGTTAGAAGATACATGTAATCAGCTAAATGATAAGTACAAATCATTAAAGAAACAGTATGCCTTGACTAGTATTGTTAGTTCCGATCTTAGTACAAAAAAGGAAAAGAATGCTCAACTGTTAAAATGGAATAATGAACATAAATTGTCCAATGACCAACTATGAAAGGAATTAGAGAAGTTAAAAATGGAAAGAATAAACTAACTCAAATTCTTGGAAAACAAGTAGCACCAAAGTATACTACTGGTTTACGATACCAACCTGGACAGAGACAGTTCGTTAAGAATAAATTTATTTCAAAATCTGGACAGTATGCTACTAGTTGAAATTCTGGAAATTCTTATGCTTCATCTTGCTCTTCAAATTATTATAGACCAAACAGAGTTTATTTATCAAAATCTTTTGAATCTGTCAATTATAGGAAACCCATTAGACAAATATGGCTGCCTAAACTTTTACTTTCTAACCTTTCTGGACCCAAGAAAATATGGGTACCAAAATTATCTTCTCTCTAAATTTTTATTGTATAAAACTTTCTTGAAATGTTCCTATAGGACGATATAGTACTTGGATAGTGGATGTTCAAGGAATATGATATGTGACAATTCATGCTTTAATAGCTTAATCAAAGTTTATGGAGGACATTTCACCTTTGTGGATAACTCAAAAGGAAAAATCATCGGCTTAGGCCAGATTGGTAACACTGATTAAATTTTAATTTATAAAGTACTAGTTGTTGATGGATTAAAATACAATCTGTTAGGTATTTGTTAGTTTTCTGATGATGGATTCAATGTAAAATTTGAAAATGATTCATGTAATGTTTTTAATTCAATTTTTTTTGGTATTTACAGCATTAAGAAATGAAAATGTATATGCTGTTGATTTGAATTCATTATCTAAACAAAATGTATCTTGTTTAAATGATTTTCATAAAAAATATTGGCTATAGAAAATAAGATTAGGACACTGCAATGTTAGTTCACTCAGGAAACTGACTAGGAAAGGTTTAGTTAGAGACCTACCCAAACTAAAATTCCCAATAGAAAATGTTGGTAATCCTTGTGAAAATGGAAAACAACATAATGTTTCTTTCAAATAAAAGAAATAAGTTTCATCTTCTCAACCTCTCGAGTTGGTTCATATGGATTTATTTGTATTATCTAGAGTTTCTAGCATAAATGGGAAGCATTATGTCTATGTTCTAGTGGATGAATTTTCTAGATTTACTAGGGTATACATTATAGCTCACAAAAGTGAATCTTTTTCTTATTTCATTAAATACTCCAAGTCAGTAGAGAACCTTAGTGGACTTAAGATTAAGACCCTGAGAAGTGACCTTGGTCATGAGTTTGAAAATCATGAGTTTGGGACTTATTACTCACATAATGGATATAGTCACAATTTCTCTGCCCTCAGAACACCTCAATAGAATGGTGTAGTAGAAATAAGAAATAGAAATCTTCAAGAAATTTCTGGAACTATGCTTAATGAATATGATCTACCTATTTACTTTTGGGAGGAATCTGTCAATACAGCTTGTTATATTATAAATAGAGTCTTGATTAGACCAATTCTAAAAAAGTCCTCTTATGATATATGGAATAATAGGAATCCTAAGGTTAATTACTTTAGAGTTTTTGGTTGCAAAGTCTTCATTTTAAATAATAAAGATAATCTTGATAAGTTTGCATCCATAAGCGATGAAGGAATCTTTCTAGGTTATTCTATATCTAGAAAATATTATAGATTATTTAATAAGAGGACCAAATGTGTGGAATAATTTGTACACATCAAATTTGATGAAACTAATCCTCATGAACCTAAGACCCCTCTTGAAAATCTTGAATAAGATATGTAAATTCTAAACCTTAATAACAAAAATAGTGAACCTGTTGTTAATACAACCAGTTTTGGAAATTTTTCAGAACCTGTTTCTATTGAACCCGAACCTGTAAATGAACCTGAAATTTCTAGTCCTACCTTTACTAGACCAACTAGGACCCTTAAAACCCATCCCCTAGATGCTGTAGTATGATATTTAGATAGAGGAACTCAGACTATGGATTCTATAAGAAATCAGGTTGATCATCAAGCTTTTCTTTCACAGTTAGAACCTAAAAATATCAATGATTATATCAATGATAAATTTTGGGTGATGGCTATGCAAGAAGAATAAAATCAATTTGAAAGAAACAAAGTATGGGAATTAGTAGACAGAACTAATGACACTTTGACCATAGGTACTAAATGGTTTACTAGAAATAAAGTTTATGAGTCTAGAAATATAGTTAGAAATGAATCTAGATTAGTTGAATAAGGATATAGTCAAGAAGAAGGAATAGACTATGAGGATACCTTTGCACCTATAGCTAGGTTAGAATATATTAGGATTCTACTTGCTTATGTTGCTCATCTAAATTTCAGTTTATTTTAAATGGATGTTAAAAGTGCTTTTCTAAATGGTTTTATAATTGAAGATATTTTTGTTGAACAACCACCTGGATTTACTAATCCTCATTTTCCAAATCGATTTTTAAGCTTTCTAAAGCTCTATAGGGTTTAAAACAAGCTCCAAAATATTGTTATGATAGACTTAGTAATTTTCTTATTTCAAAAGGTTTTATTAAAGGTATTGTTGATCCAAATATTTTTAACAAAATGATTTATAAATATTTTTTGATAGTACAGATCTATGTTGATGATATTATTTTTGGATCTTCTAAAAATGCTTTGTGTATTTATTTTTCAAAGAGTATGCAAAGTGAATTTAAAATGAGTTTAATGGGAGAAATCAAATATTTTAATGAATTTCAATTCTTTAAAAATGAAAATGGTATTATTTTAAATCAATTTAAATATACAAAGGATCTTTTAAAACGTTTTGGTTTGGATAGTAATAAGGAAAGTGATACACCTGTGAGTACCACTTGAAAATTGGATGCAGATGAAACCGGGAAACTAGTGGATCAAACCAATTAAAGAGGTATGATTGGTAGTTAATTTATCTTACTACTAGTCGACCAGATATTATTTTTAGTGTGTGTATGTGTGCAAGATTTCAAGCTAATCCAAAACAGTCACACTTGCTTGTTGTTAAAAGGATTTTCAAATATCTTTAACATTCTACTAATTTAGGATTATTTTATCCAAAAGAACAATCATTTGATTTAATAAGTTATTCAGATGAAGACTTTACTGGATACAAGTTAGATAGGAAGAGAACTTCTGGAATATGTCATATTCTAGGTAAGTCCTTAGTATCATGGTGTAGTAAAAAGCAGAATTATCTTGCATTGTCTACTGCCGAAGTAGAGTACATTTCTACTGGTAGTTGCTGTGAACAAATTCAATGGATGAAACACACTCTATTGGACTATGGATATAAATTTAGACATGTATCTATAAACTGTGATAACACTAGTGAGATCAATATCTCTAAGAATCTTATATCTCACTCTTGGACTAACCGCATTGATGTAAGACATCACTTTTTGAGAGATCATTATCAAAAAGGTGATATAACTCTTGAATTCATTGGCACTGAACATCAGTTGGCTGATATATTTACTAAACCATTAAATTCAGGGATATTAAGTCACATCAAACATGATTTAGGAATGATAAATTATTAGAACCTCACCGTTAAGACCTAACTGTTAGAACCTCACCATTATACCTCACTGGTATGGACCTCACTGTTAAGACCTCACTATTAGAACCTCACCGTTATACCTCACTGGTATGGACTTCACCGTTATACCTCACTGGTATGGACCTCACTGTTATACCTCACTGGTATAGACCTCACTGTTATACCTCAATGGTATGGACCTCACTATTATACCTCACTGGTTTGATCCTCACCATTATACCTCACTGGTATGTACCACACCGTTATACCTCACTTGTATGGACCTCACCGTTATACCTCACTGGTATGAACCTCACCATTATACCTCCCTGGTATGAACCTCATCATTAGTAACTCACTGGTATAGAACTCACCGTTATACCTCACTAGAATGAACCTCACCATTATACCTCTTTGTTACTGGACCTCACCATTAGAACCTCACTGTTAGTGGACCTCACCATTAAGAATCCTCATCAGTATATGATATCGCTAGTTTGCGCTATTTTAAACTACGTGTTTTTTAACCGCCAGAATCTATATCATTTGTATTATATTTATTGTGTTTCATTTATTTATTTATTGATTCCTAAATGATAAAACATTGGTCTTAACCTCATTTCAATCCACCTCAAACCCTTTACCTTCAAACCTTAGCTCCCAAACATTCGTTTCTCTCGAACCCCAATCCTCGTGATTCGCAGGATGGGAAGAGTGAAGAGACCAGTAGTTAGTGAAGAGGGTGATGAGCCAAATGCCAAGAGACTCAAAGGAGAGTCTAGTGGTGGCGGTGAAGTAAAGAAACATATAAACCCACATCTCATAAAAAGGGAAATAGTAATTGAGAACAAGCTATGCGTGGAATGGTTGATGACCAGTAAGTCATTAATTTTAAGAGTGCATGAAGGGAAGGAATGGGTTGAGTGATTCTAAAATAACAATGTAACTTATTATCTGAAACTGGTAAATGAATTATATGAGTTTTTTGGTTTTGAGAAATCAAAAGGTGAGAATAGAATGGTATCAGTAGTGAATGAAAAGAAAATAACTTTTTCTTCTATTAAATGGGATGACTGCTTGAAAGTTCCACATGAGGGTGAGTTTGGATATTCCTCAAAGTTAGTACCCCCTACCAGTGACATTTTTTATTATGAAACTACTTTGGAAGAGCTTAATGGAGATGGAACACCAAGAAAATTAATTGCTATAGAAATGGATGGAGAAAACCAGTTGTGGTTCAAATTTATCCAGCATGTGTTAAGTACAAGAAGTGGGGATTTTGCAAACCTTAGATTCCGAGATATATTATTGTTGTATCTGCTAAGGCATAATGTCAAAGTAAATCTATGTAGGCTTCTGAGGATTCAAATTGAAGATATGACTAGGAAAAATTTAAAAACAATTGCTCTATTCATTGCAAAGATGATTTCTTTGATGATCAAGGTAAAATGTGCGGATGAGTCTCAGGATGAGACTGTGGTTATGAGAGACAAATTATGTACTAAAAAAATTGTTTTCAAGTACATGAAGATTAACTAGAACCCATGGAGAAGAAAATGGGTTAGTGATGATGAGAATGTTTATGATAAATTTAACCCTGTTGAGCATCCCAATTGACCAAGAGATAGGAGAGATCCATGTCTGGGACCTGATGAGGAGGAACCAAAATACATTGATGATGATGAGGAGGAGGAGGATACTTGTATAGAAGATGGAGGGTATCCTGATTTACCTCCAAGCCCAGCTGACGAAAAGGTATCACATGGAAAAGCATGTCCACCTATGACCCTACCTAGAAAGGAAGCAGTTCTGGGAGAAAGTGATGAAGGAATCTCTATGGATGAGGAAGACCTACCTAGATCAAATCATGAGGAGACTACTCCAGATTCTAGTAGTGGTGATGATGATGAGGAAGAAGTATCTGAAAATGGAAGTACCTGTTTAAGTCTCAGTCCTCTGATGGTGAGCTCTTTTATGCCTGTTGAGGAGGTTCTTGAATTGGACTGTCCGGTACCTATTGCTAATATACCTCATCCTGTTCCACCTTGTATTGATAAAAATATGGTTTTAGATGACTCCTCTGAAGAGAATATGGCTGCAGTTGGTGCTAAAGAAGAGGAAGCTACACTTGAGGTGGAGCAACTTGTAAGGATATGATCAGTTTCTATGACCTATGAAGTGTAAGATTGGCCTATGGATCTTGGATTTTTTGTATTGGGACTAGACTATCCTGATTATGATGACGAGACACCCATTAGAAGGCATCCTGTGTCTTATGATATTTTCTCAGAGGAAGTTACTACTCAACCAATAGCTCCTCTAGCTCTGCCTGAAGACATTGTGAGAAAAGTAGATCTTGAGGCACTGAAATCTGAATTGAAAACCTGTTTTGTTGAAGAGATAAGTAAGATGGAAAGTTCTTTGGTATCTTCTTTGGGAAGTGTTTTTTCAAGTGTCGTGATAGGAGTAATGAATGAAGTAAAATAATGTCAAAATCAAGTAAAAATTTTATCAGAGTCTATTGACTCTCTAAGGAAATATGTTGCTTCATTTGATACCTTCATGAGTTATAAATCTCAATTTGATACTGACATCAACTACATTCAAGGTGTAGTGAAACAGTTTGTGGATGTGTTTGAAGATTTTAAGAATAACATAAAAACACATGTCAGCACTCAGGATTTTGTTGTAAAAAATTTGACTCAGTCTTTCAAAGAAACAGTAGATTTTAATGTAGCACCTCATGGATCATCCAAAGTATCAGTTGATGTGGAGCAGTTTAGATCTATACTAAAAGAAGAACTTGGTCAAGTTAATGCCAGTAGCTCATCTGATTCTTAGGAGATATATTCCACAAGGGATATCAGACAGATTGTTCAGGAATATATGAGAGATGCTACTACTGCCCAGAAGCAAATCAAACACAAAATTGATTATTATTTTCAAAGAGTGTACAACAAGAATCAGCTAACCAATCATTTCAAGCTACTGTTAGAGAATCTAAAACAGTCCCTAGTCACTCAAGCCTTTAGAGAAAAAGTTAGTAAGCTCAGGGAGTTGACCCCTACTTTGGAAAAATTTTATGCAGAACAAGGATGATTTCATCTCTGCCATGGAGAGAGGTGGAGGTATCATTAATGATTTCAGTAATCTCTTACTTCCATTCCAGCATGTGGAAAGTACACCTATCATCGTTCCTCCTTCCTTACCTTCCACTAGTTCTACTAGTTCCCCACCTCAAATGACTCATGCTCAGGAAATCATAAGCCTGACTCCTATGATCACACAGAGGAGTACCCATTACAGACCTGGCAGTGTTTCAGTAGCTGAACCACCTTTGATAATTACTAGAGTACCCTATCCTGCAACTCAACCTACCCTACCTTAATCCTCTGAACCTTAATGGAAATCCAAAGTGGACATACAAGAGGTTGATTGAACGAGGCTAGAGATTTTTATAGGAATCTTTGTACTTCTTTTATTTCTTTTGTACTATCTCATGTAACTTTTTCATGTGACATGAAAATGTTTGTTTTTTTGCTTCTTATTTTATGCTTTGAACCACTGTTTTTTCTCTTTCTTCTAATCAAAAAGGGGGATAAAAATTATAATATGGGGAGAACTTACATTTTTGGGAGAAATTACACTAAGGGGGAGAAAATTATAATATGTGTCTTTGGGGAAATAAATATTCTATTTCATTTTACTCTTATGTTTTTCCATAGTTTAACTCTGATACATTTGAGAGTTATGATCTGACCACACTGAGAAATTACATTAGATGTCTTTTACTCTTATTCATTAATGTTTATTCTGGATTATAATACCATAATTTTTTATTATCAAATAGGGGGAGATTTTTGGACTCACCTATTTTGATAATCTCAAATGTTATTAGATATGTTCTGATAATCCCAAATCATGCTTATCTATATAATAATTATGTTTCATAACTATTCCTTCATGATATAGAGTTAGTATGGATGTCAAAATAATCATATAATATCATTGAATATAATAATGAATGCTTATTTATGTTTAATAAAGATGAAGTATGATATTAATTCAATCTGGAACTAATATAGATAGAACATTTACTTTGTAAGCATTAAAGTTCTTATGTCACTGATAGTTATAATTCTAACTGAAACATGTTCACTGTTAGACAAGTCCACCGATACATAGTCTACCAATACAAAGTCACCAGTACAGATAGCTACCAATAAAAGGAGCTACCGAGAGAAGGAGCTATCGATAGAAGGAGCTACCAATACAAGCAAGTTACCTCTACACAGAGTCACTGATATATAAAGCTACTGTTATAGAGACTAATAGCTACCGATGCAAGACCCACTACTACAAGTTCACCGATAAAAGTCCACTGATACAAGCTACTAATAAAGAGAGCTACCACTATCGATGATAACAGATACTTATAGAGAGGAAGAGATATTGACAGAAGTTAACCATTACACAGAGCTACAGACAGATGGAGCTACTGATACATGAGCTACTTCAACAAGAGCTACCGTTACAAGTCTACCGATAGAGAGCTACTGAAGGAAGATGACTATTAACCATTCATTGTTACTCAAACTCTATACTTTTTCAATGTTATTAATATGATGATAACGGTCATATTTTCATAATTCAATGCAACTGATATTAATTAATGTGGGTTGTGGGCTTGTCAGTGAACCGTACCTTGTACCTGTAAAAGGTAATCATTCCCATTTCCAGAGATCAAGGAATAAAATGAATATCTAGCTATTGGAGAATCGTGATATATACATAAGGAAGAACATAAGATGAACATGAGATATATAAAAAAAGAGGAACACTCAAAGAACTCAAATAACACTAGAAGAACTCGAAGAACACTCATACACATTAAGAACTGAAGTTCAAAGAGGAGGTTCAAGTGCTACAAGGAACTCTCACACATTCAAGCTGAACACATGTAATGGAAATGAAGGAACAGAACCAGAACACTCTATTTTCTAGAAAAATTCCATAGAAGGACTCAAAGCATAATCTACTTCAATTCAAAGGTGTCTAGAGTTGCATTGACATCACAAAAGATATTCTAAACTCCTCTCCATATTATTTCTCTGGTGTGATCAACATTTTTATTACCTTATGAGTAGTGTGTGATTCTGTCTGTTTGGACACCCACTGACTCCTAAACTGCAATGGAGGATACTAAAATCCTCACACCAAACCCTTTATACCTTTGTGTTTCCAACGTAGAACTGTGGTATAGGTCTGATGACCTGGACAGCCTGTGTGCTGTTGTTGCTGCTTTCCCACGTAAAACTGTGGTAGAGGTCTGAGGACCTGGATACTCTGAGTACTATTGTAAAACTCGATCCAGGGTGTGGATCAAAGTTTTATATAAACTATTTGAGAGGACAAAGTCTCAACTTGAGATTGAACCTCTTTCTTAAAACTGTTTTGAATCTTATTTTAGTTTAGACTATTTTCAATATTCTACTGCTAATTACATTGAAATTAAAATCTATTTTAAAGTAACTCTGATAGTTGAACTAGAATGTGTTTGTAATTATTTTTATCCAGTAAGTTAGTTTCAGAATCTATCTTAATCTTCAGATTAATTTAACTGAGAAATAATCAATCTTTGAGAAACTAATAGAACAATTATAATCTTTATAAATTCACTAAAGTTTAACTTTTTTGTTAAATTGGGGGGTTTTTAATAGAAATCATTTAATCAGAAATTTTTAAAAGGAACTAAATTCACCCCCCCCCTCTTGGGTATCCTCTGGGACCACATTTTTTATCAGAGCCTTTGAAAAACGTTTTTCAAAACACTCTGTTTGTGAAAAGTTTTCAACTGTGATTTTAGTTGTATCTTAAAGATCACAAAATTTCTGTTAATTCTAATTTTTTTTATCTTTATATATCCTTTTAAAACGTAGTTATTATGGATAATAGATTAGAAGGCATAGCTACCAACATTCCACCCTTCTTTAATGGTGTCTATTATTCCTAATGGAAAATAAAAATGAAAATTATTTTAGAAAGTATGGGATTAGACATCTGGACTGCTATAGAGACTTAGTATAAGATTCCAGAAAAAGTTAGAACTAATTGGGATGATCCTACGAGAGATGCTTACAATAATAATTTTAAATAAACGAATTCCCGGTATTTTGCTTTAGGAGATGAAAAATTTAATCAAATATATTCTTGTAAGACTGCTTATGAAATTTGGGATACGTTGGCTATTTCCCAGGAGGGAACAACCAATGTTAAGGAAATGAGACTAAAAACACACACTATTAAGTATGATAATTTTAAATTGGAATATGATGAATCTATTTTTGATATGTATATCAAGTTTAATGAGATAGTCAAAACAATTAGCTCACTGGGAAAATCTATTCCAGTAAAATAGAAAATCATGAGGATACTAAGATGCCTACCAGATAGATGGAGAGGAACCTCTGTTTCTATAAGAGAATCATGTGACATTGGCAAGCTTCCTGTGAAGGAGCTCATCAGAAAATTGATGATGTATGAAGAAGAGATAAAGGTAAACAATGAGGAAGATGATGATCCCAAGAAGAAGTTAGTGGCATTCAAGTCCACTGATTCAAAGAGAAAGGAAAAAGAGATGGTTCAGATAACTAAATAAATCTCAACTACTGAAAATTATAACTCACACATTGATGAAGAGATGGCTCAGATAGCTAGGAGATCCATGAAATTATATATAAAGAAGAAATTTATTAGAAAATATAATTATAAGGGTATGTATGATTGATAAGGAAATTTGAAGAAATACTGGAGGAAAACTGATAAAGATGATGGAATAGTTTCCTATGAGTGCAAAAGAAAAGGTCATGTCAAAGCTGACTATCCAAAACTGAAATTTAAGAAAAAGTATGATTATAAGGATAAGAAATACAAGAAATCCATGAATGGTAAATGGAGTGCTTCCGAAGACAGCTCAAGTGGATCTAAAGCTTCTGATTCTAAAGAAAAGAATCATGCAAACATGTGTTTCATGACTGAAACATCTAAGGTAACACGTAATTCCCCTATGAACAATGATTATTATTCTAGGAATGAAATTAATTCAAATAATGATGATAATATGTATAAAGATGAATTATTTAAATACTATAATATGTTAGAAGATAATTTTATTGAGCTGAAATATAAGTACAAATCATTAAAAAGAGCTACCGATAGATGGAGCTACAGATACATGAGATACTACTACAAGATCTACTGTTACAAGTCTACCGACATAGAGCTACTGATGGAAGATGACTGTTAACCAGTCACTGTTACTCAAACTCTTTACTTTTTCAATATTTTTAATATAATTCTAACAGTCATATTTTGTTAATTCAATGAAAATGCTATTAATTAATGTTGGTTGTTGGCATGTCAGGGAACCGTACCTCATACCTATAAAAGGTAATCATTCCCGTTGATGGAGCCCAAGGAATAAAAGGAATATAGAGCTACTGGAGAATCGTGAGATATACATAAAGAAGGACAGAAGAATAATACTAGACATATACAAAAATAAGAACACTCAAAGAACTCTAAGAACACTTGAAGAACTCTAAGAACACTCATACCCATCAAGAACAGAAGTTCAAAGAGGAGGTTCAAGTGTTACAAAGAATACTCTCACATTCAAGATGAACACCTGTACTAAAAGTGAAGGAACAAAACTATTGTAATGGCCCGGACCCACCTAGTCCATTACTTTTCCAAAACACGGCTCCACCAGTTATGGTGTCACCATGACGGTCTCACAATGGTCAGGGAGACACCGTGATGGTGGCACCGCGACGGTGGCACCATGAGGGTTCCACCGTGAGGGTTCCACCATGACGGTGGCACCATGAGGGTGACACCGTGCCGGTGGCACCGTGAGGGTGACACCGAGATGGTGGCACCGTTCCCTCACTAAGCGGACTTCCTTCTTTTCCAGTTCCCAAATTCTTTCACTCCCGCAACATATCTTTTACATAAAAATGATTTAATTCCCTCTTTCAAAGACATTTAATGCCCATAAATAATTTCTAAAATCCCCCATGATTCATGCAAACCTTAACTTACCAAAATTTGTGATTTTTCTTCAGTTTCATTCCCTTCCTCGTACCTTCCATTTCCGCCCCTGTTACGTGTTTCCTTATGGTTAAAGAAAATTGTTTAACGCATAGCCGTGATGACCACACCTCCAAGGAGAATTGTTAAATGACAATTAATTCCATCGTGTGTAACTGACCAACCACGTGGGGAACCACGAACTAACTTTAAATCTGTTCAAATTTCCATATCCCGTAACAACAGGATTTCATCCATATATCGCACATGAATTCCTTCTTAGTCTTCCTCTTGGATGATCTCATTTTCTTCCTGGTGTGTTTGGAGTTCCCCTTCCCGAGGAAAGTGGTGCGCCTGTGCCGGAGCCTTTTTACTCACCCTTGGAGTCCCCGATGTTCCTCCCCTGCAAGTCACGCATCCCTAGTTCTTGGCGCGTGGAGAAGAACTTCGATCCTTGATCAACTAAGAAGGGATTTTCCTTCGTCTCTCCTTATTGTGTATTATGCGGGTTGGGTAAGCTACTGTTTCTGTGGGAATGGATGAAACCAAACCTTAATAAAAGATAATAAATAGACTGTTAAAGAATGATGGGGTGCGTTTGACAATTCTGCTGTACTCTTTTATAATTACTATATGTTGTGAACAGTATGGGCTTATGCCCACTGAAAATCATGGTCGTTGGTGGTCTTTCCTTACACACTAATGAACCCTTGTCTTCTGTGATGATTAAATAACTGTAACATGGAAATTGGTTAATCACCTACACTCAGTTTGTTAAATGCATACCTAGTGAACATCAATCCTTGTGTGGTCACCCCGGTTAATCAAAAGAAAGATGAACCTAATGAATGATATGCTTGAACCTGGAAGTTTCCCTACTATATTTTGGTAGTATGTGTGTTTTTATGTTTGTTACTTATGGGGTGATGTGGATGGGGATGTGATCCTCTATTGTGGCACGGTTGTTGGTTGTGAATCTGATGCTGTGTGGAGCTGTATCTTGAAGCTTGGGTTGGTTCCATTACTTTGAGGGATCTCACAGATCCCTTTCTTGTTGTGAATTTACATGAGAACTGGGTGTGAATGCTTAAATTTATTTTTGGGTGATTCTCTTTCCCTGGCATGTGGTTATGCCTGCTAGTTTCCCAGTAGTGCAAGATTTACTTAAATGGGACCACTTGAACATGAAAACAAGAATGGGATTAGTGGGGAATTGTTTTTTGGGATGAGTGGTGACATGGTCGTGGGTTCAGTGTTTCTTGTGAATTAATAGTAACGAGGGTGTTTGTGCTTAAGTTGGCTTTGGAAACCCTAGGTTGGGATGAGTTCTTGTTACCTATACATATAATTGTAGCTCGTATGTTTCTTATTCGCACTCCACCCAAGGTGATCACTTAGTGTTGAACACCCCCATTTCATGGGGGAGGGTATTTTTACCAACACTCCTATGAGTGGTTGGTTATTAGCTCCTTTTCTGCTCCTTTTCCCGAATAGACCAAGACTCTTCGGGTAGGTTGTGACGGCCTAAGGTCCATTATAGCACATGATTCTTTGGGTAGGGCAGTTGTGGTGGTTGCCCAGGTGTGTGAGGGCAAGTTGTTTCCCATGTGTCTTCGGGATGAGGCCGAGGTTTCTTCGGGTGTGGTAGTAGTTGTTCTGGACCAGATGTTTGCGGGAATGGTTACGCGTGGTTCTTGTGGGTCGGGTGTTTGTGGGCAGGATGTGTAGTAGTGTTGGCCCAAGTGTGTGTGGGCGTGGAGTGGCAGTGGGACTATAGTGAGAATGGCGGGAGAGGTTCGATGCGTTGGATGTCTTTAATAACTAGTGGGAAAGTGGCGTGAGGTACCCAAATATTGATGTGCTATTACTACGTTACTTGACTTGCGTTATTTGGGGAGTGTGCCTTGGTGAGGATTGGGTGGATAGTTTTCCTTGCTAGGTGCTTTGGTTATCTCTTTTCTCATAGGGCATTAGAATTCCTCCCCAATTGTGCATGAGAGCTTTTGGTTTTCCTTACTGAGTATATTTGTATGCTCACCCTACGTATATAAAACTGTTTTTAGATTTCCAGGAGGACTTCAGGGATCGTGCAGGTTCGTAATAGTTCAGACATTGGGACAGTTTTGGTTGTTGTTTTTCTTTCTTTTGGTACTTCATTTTGGGGTTTTCTTTTACTTTTGTATCATTTAATTTTGTAACATGCATATGGGAATGGTTTTCTTTGGCTTTACTTTTACCCTCTAGTTTTGGTGTTGTTGGGATTTAATATATTATCTATCAATCCTATTAAAGAAAAAGCATAATTCCTTCCATCTTATGTGTGATTCTATACCCATGGTGCTATTCGCCACTCCGAGACCTATTGAAGGCGGGTCTCGGGGGTCATTATCTCTCCTTCAAATTAAAGAAGGAAGGGTATGGGAATCCGATGTCCCTTCTCTCATCTTGGTGAAGGCGGGCCGTGACAGAACGATATCAGAGGAGGTGGTTGAGAGATAGGATGATGTTCAGAGTTAGGCACATTGAGGATTGCATAGGATGGTAGGGAAACAGTGTTGGACAATATTGGTGCATGAAATAGGCCAGGGAATACCGGCTATGACATGGGATTTTAGGGCCCCCTGTGATCCGATGCAAGGACTCTAGGCCTACCGAACGTCCAGGTGAGGCTACACTAATTGCAGGTTAGAGACCCTAGGAAAGGTACATGCGTCATAATGACTTGTGTTCACGTGTTTCATGGGTATTTTGGGGATTTAAAATGAATAAGACATCTAAGAAAATTTAAGAACAATATTCTACACTACTCCGGCTTAGGATATCCTTGTTTACCTTGTAGCTATGGCACCTGGGAGATGACCACGTGTAGTGCGGGTGATCGAGGCCCAAGAGGTTGACTTGGCCGATCATCAGAGGACTGACCAAGAGGAGGAGGACGATCAGTGGTATAGGAAACTTCGTGCCTTTCAGCGACATACCCTTGTGAAGTACGAGGGAAGCACCTCAGACGTGGAGACAGAAATATGGCTAGAGGAGCTGGTGATAGATTTCCGCTTGATCTGGGCTCTGACGGAGTACTGGGTTCCTCTGGCTATAAGCCAGATGCGGGGAGCAGCGCGTCAGTGGTGGACGCTTTACCTTGGGGAGAAGAGGGAGGATGAGGTTATGTGGGATGACTTCGAGAGGGAGTTCTAAGTGGAATTCCACTCTTCCATGATGAAGGATGAGAAGTGGAAAGAGCTAATATCCCTCCAGTAGGAGATCATGTCAATGAGATAGTTAGGGATCAAGTTCAAGGATCTCCTCCAATTTTCTTTAGACCTCTTTCCAAATGATGAGTCTCAGGCGAGATGTTTATAGGAGGCACTTCGACCTTCTCTTCAGTATGTTGTTACTACCTTCACCTTACCGACATACTTGGAGGTCCAGCAGAAATCTGAAGTGGTAGAGAGGATGCACGTGCTAGGATGTGTATCATGAGAGGGAATCCAGTTGGGATCATCGAAGGGGAAGGCTGTCAACATCAGGCCTCCAAAATCAGGTCCCTCTAGGTTTTGACCAATAGGGAGTTGGCCCAGTAGTTCCTGTTCTAATCTCCCAGTCCTCACCCTTTCCTTTTAGGCCTAGGACCGAGATTCTTCATCTGTGGAAGCTATGGGCACCATCGGAATCAGTTCCCAGACCGAGTATAGTACCATGGGGGTGGGCTAGTGCAGCACCTGCCCCAGCTGCAGTAGTTTTCAGCCAGGCCCTTTTAGTAGCACCAGCGAGCTCCCGCTCCTCCAAGGGCAGACATCACAGGAGGAGGCTAACCTCAGAGCGCTCCTCAGGGACCTCATCCAGGGCATGGTCGGGGAGGCGGCCGATAGCCAAGGGGAAGGGGAGCTGGGCATGGGCAGTTACATGCCACGAAGGCAGGATCTCCAGCAGGGCTGGAAGTTGTTCGAGGTACGATAAGCTTGTTTAGTACTCTTGCCTATGCCTTGTTCGATACAGGAGCTTCTCACTCCTTTATTGCGCCCAGTTTGGCCCGTTTTCTGGGTCTAGATGTTGAGAGACTTCTAGTGCCCCTGGTTTTGAGTACACCAGTTGGAGTTCAGATCGACTTGTTTTATGTTTTTCGAGGGTGTAGACTGGTGATATGGCCACATCGGTCAATCAGGGATCTTCTACTATTGCAGATACATCCATAAGATGTCATCCTAGGGATTGATTGTATGTTCTCTGTATATTCCATTATTGACTTCTTTCGAATAAGGATCGTGTTTTCAGACTTGGTCAGCTGACGTGTGACTTTCATCGTGGATAGGGGTTACCAGGAAGGTAACCGGCGAGTGGAGCCCCTCCTTTCCTGGTTAACAGAACTGTCAGGGGAGTCGACAGATACAGAAATGGTGGAAGTCCTAGGGATCGTTGGTGAGTTTATGGATGACTTCCCAGAAGAGGTGGGGACTCTACCCCCTCAACGTGATGTTGAGTTCGGGATAGAATTGCAACCTGGTGCCCATCCGATTTCGATGGCTCCCTACCTGATGGCACCTTCCGAGTTGTGGGAGTTGCGGATTCAGATTGAAGATCTGATGAAAAAGGATTTTGTTCGACCAAGTGCGTCACTATGGGGTTCTCCAGTCTTGTTCGCAATGAAGGCAGATGGTGGTATAAGGTTTTTCATAGACTACAGGAGACTGAATCAGGTGACGGTCAAGAATCACTACCCTCTTTCAAGGATAAACGATCTCTTTGACCAGCTGAGGGGAGTAGGTTTTATCTCTAAGATTTATCTGTGGTCTAGATATCACCAGTTGAGGGTGAGGGAGGGAAACATCACAAAGACTGCCTTCAGGTGTAGGTATGGACACTTTGAGTTTTTAGTCATGTCGTTCGGTGTTACGAATGCACCAGCAGTGTTCATGGGACTCATGAACTCCGTCTTCTGAGAATACCTGGATCGGTTTGTAGTCGTGTTTATTGAATACATACTGATCTACTCAAGATCAGGGGAGGATCGCGCTGAGCACCTGAGAATGGTTTTATAGGACCTCCACTAGCACAAACTCTGTGAGAAGTTGTCCAAGTGCAAGTTATGGATGCAAGAAGTGCACATCCTTTTGCATGTGGTGTCCGAGCAGGGAATAACGGTGGACCCATCGAAGGTAGAGGCGGTTGTTTCTTGGGAAGAAACCAAGAACAAGGTTGATGTTCATAGATTCCTTGGACTGGCAGGTTACTACTAGAGATTCATACCCAACTTCTCCTGAGTTGCATCACCTTTGAAAACATTGACCAAGAAGGTTCAGGCTTTCTTATGGGATGGGAAGTGTGAGGCAACCTTCAGTTATCTGAAGGAGAAGTTGGTAAGTGCCCCAGTGCTGAGGTTTCCAGAAGAAGGGGCAGCGTATGAGGTGTTCTGTGATGCTTTAGGACAAGGCCTCTGGAGTGTGTTGATGCAATGACAAGGGATGATCTCTTATGGGTCTAGACAGTTACGTCCCCATGAGTGTAATTATGCCACCCAAGATCTAGAGCATTCATTAGTTGTGTTCGCACTAATGGTTTGGCAGCATTACCTCATCAGGGAGTGCTTTGTGGTCTTCACATATCACAAAATCTTGTAGTATATCTTCTCCCTGCGGGACCTAAACTTATGATAGTGAAGGTGGATGGAGTTTCTTCAGGAATACGACTTTGAGATTTCCTATACCTCAGGAAATTTGAATTTGGTGGCTGATGCCTTGAGCAGAAAGTCACAAAAGGATGCGGTTTGAGAGTCGGAATATTCTTGGAAGGCGATGGGGGACTTGGCAGCCCTGCACTTGGATGTATGGGAGGATGATGGTAGAGGTTGTCTATTTCAGATGACAGTTCAATCCTCTCTCCTATGGCAGGTGGAGGAGTCTCATTGGGGAGACTTATAGTGTGAAGTAATGTGTGAACGGGTTAACCAAGGAGATTCTCCAGAAGGGTGGACGGAGGATGGTCAGAATTTGATGATTTTCCATGGAAAGTTGTTTTTTCCAGAGATGATGAATGAGAGAGTTCTTGGTGAGTTCCAAAAATCACCCCTGACAGTGCACCTGGGAGCTTCCAAAATGTACCAGGGTCTGAGGAGTCAGTTTTGGTGGCCAGGGGTGAAGCGGGCGGTGGCAGTGTTTGTAGAAAAGTACCTCGTGTGTCAGCAGGTGAATGTTGAAAACTGCATCCCAGGGGGTCTATTACAACCTTTATATGTCCCTGAGTGGAAGTGGGAAAAAATATCGATGGATTTCATCACGGGACTACCCAGAGCTAAAGATGGTTGCGATACTATCTGGGTAGTGGTGGACCGACTGAAGAAATCAGTCCACTTTATGGAAATCAAGGAGTCAAGTACGGTGGATGCCCTAGCATAGAGGTATGTGGATGAGGTGGTGTAGTTGCATGGAGTCCCAAGATCTGTAGTCTCAGATAGGGATGCACAGTTTAGCTCACGAGTCTGAAAAGGATTGTTGCATGCTTTTGGCACCCAACTACATCTTAGCACTGCTTTCCACCCCCAAACAGATGGACATACAGAGCGCACCATCCATATATTGGAGGATATGCTACAAGCATGTATTATGGACTGTGGGGGATCGTGGGAATGACACTTTACTCTAGTGGATTTTTCCTACAAAAATATCTATCACTCTACCATTGGCATGTCTCCATTCGAAGCTTTGTACGGGAGGTCATGTTGCTTACCTGTGTGCTAGACAGAGGTCGGGGGAGGCAGGTGTTCTTGGCCCGGAGGTGGTGTAGAGAATTATGGAGAAGGTTCAGCTTATACAGGAGTGGATGAAGGTAGCCCGTGACCGGAAAAAGTCATATGCCGATAATAGGATGAGACCCTTGGAGATCGAGATCGGGGACCACATGTTCTTGAAGGTCTCCCCTCGGTGTGGGCAACAGAGGTTTGACAGGGTGAGTAAGCTTTCTCCAAAGTTTATCAGACCGTTCGAAGTGCTGTGGAGGGTCGGTGAAGTGGCTTATCAGCTAGCACTACCATCACCGCTACTCAGACTGCACGATGTCTTCCATGTGTCTCAGCTCCGAAAATATCTACACGATGATTCACACATCCTCAACTGGGGAAAGCTGGATATTGAGGACGACATGACTTTTTTGGAATGACTAGTGAGGATCAGGGATCCTGAGGATAAGGTGCTCTGTGGATGGACTATTCCATTGGTTCGTGTGTTGTGGAGGCATGGCGGGCTTGAGGAAAGTACCTGGGAATGGGAGACGTGGATGCACACCCAATACTCAGAGCTGTTTAGAGTTTTGTTCTGTTTTGTTTGTAATCATTGGTGATGGAACGCTCTACCTTGTTAACTATGGAATGTGTGTTTTCCCTTATTCTCTAGATGTCTGTGAAGAGTCCTGACTGCGGGGAGGGGAGGACCTGATCCCAAATCAAGACGCATTATGGTAGATTCAATTAAACCCATGTGGGGGGAGTTAGTGCCGCCCAAAGCAGATATTATCTTGACATGTAGGAAAAAACTTCCTAACACATATGACTGGACATCTTAACCCTTGAATGATGTGTGGTGTCTTGAGGGAGAGGTGTTCCTAGATGTCGATGAGGTTCACTATTGAGAGGTATCTTCTGAGGTGGTTGTCCGAATCCCCCCCTCTTTTCTTCAGGTCTAGTTTTCATTCTCTAGGATGAGAATAGTTTGAGAGGTATCTGATGTAATGGCCCGGACCCACATGGTCCATTACATTGTCAAAACACAGCTCCACCGGTTACGGTGGCACCGTGATGGTCGCACACTGGTCACGGTGGCACCGATGGCACCGTGAGGGTGACACCGTGACAGTGGCACCATGAGGGTGGCCCATGACGTTGGCACCATAAGTGGGACACAATGACGGTGGCACCTTGAGGGTGGCCCATGACGTTGGCACCATAAGTGGGACACAATGACGGTGGCACCTTGAGGGTGGAACCATGACAGTGGCATCGTGACGGTGGCACAGTGAGGGTGGCACCGTGACTATGGCACCGCGAGGGTGCCACCGTGACGGTGGCATCGTGAGGGTGACACCGTGACGGTGGCACCATGCCCTCACTGAGCAGACTTCGTTTTTTTCCAGTTCCCAACTTTTTTCGCTCCCGCAACATATCTTTTGACATAAAAATGATTTAATTCCCTCTTTCAAAGACATTTAAATCCCATAAATAATATCTAAAATCCCCCAAGAGTTGGGAAACCCTTAACTTACCAAAACGTGTGGTTTTTACTTGGTGTCACGCCCTTCCCCATACCTTACAGTTCCACCCCTGTTACATGTTTCCTTATGTTTAATGGAAACAATTTAACACATAGCTGTTATGACCACCCCTCTGAAGAGAATTGTTAAATGAAAATTAATTCAATCATGCGTAACTTCCCAACCGTGTGGGGAATCACCATCCGACTTTATAGCCGTTCAAATATCCATATCCCATAACAACAGGATCTCATCGTTATATTGCATGGGAATTACTTCTTCTTCTTCCTCTTAGATGGTCTCCTTTTCTTCCTAGTGCGTTTGGAGTTCCCTTTCCTGAGGAAAGTGGTGCACCTATGTCGGAGCCTTTATGCTCACCCATGGAGTCCCCGATGCTCCTCCTCTGCAAGTCATGCATCCCTAGTTCTTGGCGCGTGGAAAAGAACTTCGATCCTTGATCAACCAAGTAGGGATTTTCCTTCATCTCTCCTTACTTTGTATCATGGGGGGTGGGTAAGCTACTGTTTCTGTGGGAATGGATGAAACCAAACCTTAACAAAGATAATAAACAAACTCTTAAATAATTATGGGGTGCGTTTGACAATTCTGTTTTACACATTTATAATTGCTATATGTTTTGAACTATATGGGATTAGGCTCACTGAAAATCATGGTCCTTGGTGGTCTTTCCTTGAGCACTAATGAACCCTTGTCTTCTGTGATGATTAAATAACTGTAACATGGAAATTGGTTAATCACCTAAACTCGGTTGGTTAAATGGATACCTATTGAACATCAATCCCTGTGTGGTCACCCCGGTTAACCAACAGAAAGAAGAACATAATGAATGATGTGCTTCAACCAAGAAGTTTCCCTACTCTATTTTGGTAGTAGCTGTATTGTTCTGTTTGATGCTTATGCGGTGATGTGGATGGGGATGAGATCCTCTATCGTGGCACGATTTTTGGTTATGAATCTGAAGCTATGTGGGGCTATATCTTGAGGCTTGGTTTGGTTCCATTACATCTCACAGATCCCTTTGTTGTTGTGAATTTACAAGAGAACCAGGTGTGATTGCTTAAATTGTTGTTTGGGTGTTTATCTTTTCTGGCTTGTGGTTATGCCTGTTAGTTGCCCAGTAGTGCAGAATTTACTTAAATTGGACCACTTGAACATGAAAAGAATAATGGGATCAATGGGAAATTATTTTCCAGGATGAGTGGTGACATGGTTGTGGGTTCGGTGTTTCTTGTGAATGAATAGTAACGAGGGTTTTTGTGCTAATGTTGGCTTTGGAAACCCTAGGTTGGGATGAGTTATTGTTACCTATACATATAATTGTAGCTCTTATGTTTCTTATTCGCTCCCCACCCAAGGTGTGCACTTAGTGTCGAACACCCCCATTTCATGGGGGAGGGTGTTTTTTCCAACACTCATATGAGTGGCTGGTTATTAGCTCCTTTTCTGCTCCCCTTACCGAATTGCCCAAGACTCTTCGAGCAGGCTGTGACAGATTGAGGTCCATTATAGCCCAAGATTAATTGGGCAGGGCAGTTGTGGTGGTTTCCCAAGTGTGTGCGGGCAGGTTGTTTCCCATGTGTCTTTGGGATGAGGCCCAGGTGTCTTCCTGTGTGGTAGTAGTTGTTCGGGCCCAGGTCTTTGCGGGCATGGTTACGTGTGGTTGTTGTGGACTAGGTGTTTGTGGGGTGGGATGTGTTTTAGTGATGGCCTAGGTGTGTGCAGGTGGGGAGTGGCAGTGGGACTGTAGTGAGAATGGAGGGTGAGTTTCGATGCGTAGGATGTCTTCAATAACTAGTTGGAAGGTGGCGCGGGGTACCCAAATAACGATCTGCTATTACTATGTTAATTTACTTGCGTTATTTGTGGAGTGTGACTTGGTGAGGCTTGGGTGGATAGTTTTCCTTTCTAGGTGCTTTGGTTATCTCTTTTCTCACAGGGAATTCGAATGCCTCCCCACTTGTGCACGAGAGCTTTTGGTTTTCCCAGCTGAGTATACTTGTATGCTCACCCAACATATAAAAAACTATTTTCAGGTTTCCCAGAGGACTTCAGGGATCATGCAGGGTCGTACTAGTTCAGATGTTGGGCAGTTCATGTTGCTATTTTTCTTTCTTTTGGTACTTCTTTTTGGGGTTTTCTTTTACTTTTGTATCATATAATTTTGTAACATGAATATGGGAATGGTTTTCTTTGGATTTACTTTTACCCCCTAGTTTTGGTGTTGTTGGAATTTAATATCTTATCTCTCAATCCTACTAAAGAAAAAGGGTAATTCCGTCCATCTTATGTGTGATTCTATACCCTTGGTGCTAGTCGCCACTCCAGGACCAATTGAAGGCAGGTCTCAGGGGTCATTATCTCTCCTTCAACTTGAAGAAGGAAGGGTATGGCAATATGCTGTCCCATATCTCATCATGGTGAAGGCGGGTCGGGGCAACCATGACACTCTTTTTTCTAGACAACTTCTATAGATGGAATCAAAGATTCATCTAATTCAATCCAAAAGATTCTAGAGGTGCATTGACATCACACAGGAGCATTCTAAACTCATCTCCATATTATTTCTCTTCTATAATCATCTTTTTTATTAAATTATGAGATGTGTGTACTTCTGTCGGTTTGGACACACACTAACTCGTATTCTATAAAGGATGATACTGAAATCCTCACACAAAACTCTTTATACCTTTGGGTTTCCCACATAGAATTGTGGTAGAGGTCTGAGGACCTGGACAGCCTGTGTGATGTTGTTGTTTCTTTCCCACGTAGAACTGCGGTAGAGGTCAGAGGACATAGATAGTCTGAGTACTGTTGTAAAACCCGATCCAAGGTGTGGATCAATGTTTTATATAAACTGTTTGAGAGGATAGAGTCTCATCTTGAGAATAATCCTCATGGTTAAAACTGTTGTGTATCTTATTTTAGTTTAAACTATTTTCAATATTCCACTACTAATTACATTGAAATTCAAATTTGTTTTAATGTAACTCTGATAGATGAACTAGAAAGTGTTTGTAATTATTTTCATCCAGTAAGTTAGTTTCAAAAGAAAACTTAATCTTCAGATTAAGTTAACAGAGAAATAATCAATATTTGAGAAACTAATTGAACACTTGTAAACATTAGAAATTCACTATAATTTAACTTGATTGTTAAATTGGTGGTTTTTAATAGAAATATTTTAATCATAAATTTTTCATAGGAACTCATTTCACCCCCCTCTTGAGTATCCTCTAGGACAACAATGTGCATGGTAATAAATAATATATAATAACACATGTATATGTGAATTTACATGTAATGATAATGATAATGACGCATGCATGTGCATGGTAATAAATAATAAATAACAACGCACGTGCATGTTCATTTTTATTTGATGATACAAATAATAATAATAATAATAATAATAATAATAGAATAACGCAAGTGCATTTCATGTGAACGTGCATAGTAGTAAATAATAAATAAATAATAGTAAATAAGAATGCACAAGCATGTGCATGTGCATTTACATTTGATAATAATATTAATAACACTAATTGTAATAATAATAATAATAATAACGCATGCACATCAATGACAATAAATAAAAAATAACAACGCACATGCATGTGAATTTTTTATGATAATGATAATAATAATGATAAGGATAATAATAATGATAATAATAACTATGAAAATAATAATAATAATAATAATAATAATAATAATAAAATAATAATACAAGTGCATTGCATCTACACCTGCATGGTAATAAATAATAAATAATAACGCACGTGCAACTACATTTGCCTGTGATGATAATAATAATAACAGCAGTAGTAGTAGTGATAATAGTAGTAGTACCAATGCATGTAATAATTGAATATTGCATGTTCATTACGTGTGCACGTGAATGGTAATAAATAATAACGCATGTTCATTTCATTTGCATGTAATGATCATGATGATGATGATGATGATGATGATAATAACAACGCATGTGATAATAGAATAACGCAAGTGCATTGAATGTCCGTGTTTATGTATTTTCATGTGCATTTTCATGTGATGATAATAAAAACAACAACAACAACAACCAAAATAATAATAATAACAATAATAATAACAATGTATGTGATAATAAAATAACGTGTGTGCATTGCATATGCACATGCATGGTAATAAAAAATAAATAATAATGCACATGCATGTGCATGTGTATGTGCGTGAGATGATAATAATAATAATAATAACAACAACAAAAATAATAATAATAATAATAATAACACATGTGATAATAGAATAACTCTTGTGCTTTTCATGTGCAGTTCAAGATAATAAATAATAACTCATAGCACACATGATGATGATAATAACAATAATAGTAATATTAATAATAACAGCGCATGTGATAATAGAATAAAACACATGTATTTAATGTGCATGTGTAGGGTAATAAATAATAACGCACGTACATTTTCATATGAATTTGATGATAATACCAATAATAACAATAATATTAATAGTAAAAATAACAATAAAAATGCATGTGATATTAGAATAATGTAGGTTCATTGCGTGTGCGCGTGCATGATAATAAATAATAATAGACATGCATTTACATTTCCATGTGATGATGATGATAATAATAATAATAATAATAATAGTAATAATAATAATAATAACAACAACATATGCACATGCATGGAAATAAATAATATATAATATATAATATATAATAACGCATGTGCATCTACATTTTCATGTGACGATAATAATAATAACAATAATAATAGTAATAACAATAATGATATTTATAATAATGATAATGATAATAATGATAATAATAACTTGTGTAATAATAGAATAACACACGTACTAAAAAACCTGAACAAAACCTAACAAACCCTAACAACCTCTAATAACCCCTAAGAACCACTAATAAACCCAAATAACACTTGAAACACACTATTAAACCCTAAAAACCTAATAAAAACTGATAAATCATAATAACCTATAATAAACCCTAAAACCCTATTAGACTCTAATAAATGATACAAAATCCCTAAAACCCTTGATATACAATAAAAGACACTATTGAACAATTACATTTCCGAATAATCACTAAAAACCCTAACAAACCCGACAAAACACTACAAACCCACCAAATAATATCCTACAAACCACTACAACATGCTAATAAACCCTAAAAAACCCTAATAACCTCATAATAAATCGTAAAAAACCCTAACATGCCCATATAATCGTAACAAATCCTAACAATGCTAAATAAATCGTAACAAATTGAACCAAACCAAAAAAACCTCTAATAAACCGTAATAACCCATAACAAATCATAATAAACCCTATTAAATTGTAATAAACCCAAATACACATTAATAAACCCTAATAAATAAAATAAACCCTATGAAACCCGAATAAATCCTAAATAATCCTAAAAAGGTTGATAAACCCTAGAAAAAGCTATTAATGTCTACGAAAGCCCAATAAAACCCTAATATATAATAAGAAAATCTAATAAACCATAACAAATCCTAAGGATGGAAAAGATGTCGCCGCTGTTGCCTGGCTCTTGCCTCTCTCGGCGATCGACTCTCCTCTCTAGAAGATTCAACTTGCTCGCGCTTGGAGATGCAGATGTGACTTCAACCGCCTTGTTCTCAAGGTGGATCTGGAAGTTTCGTGGTCGTGGTGATTCTTGGTGGTGCGGTGTGTTTTTGGATGGTTCCAGTGCAGTGGTGTGGTGTTTTTCAGGGATGTGTTGGCTCGGATCGTCTCTCGCGGTGGTTTGGCTTGGGCCTGGTAGATCTGGAAACCTTGTTTGGTTTCCTTTATGGCGATCTGGTTCGGTTACGATGGATCTTGTTGTTGCGGTTCCAAATCTGTTCTTTTCTATGAAGATGCAAAAGTCTGGTTTCCTTGGATGTCAGCTTCAGATGATGGCGTATTCCTATGACAAAAAACACAGATCTAGTCTCCCCAGCGTTCGACGATTCAGATCCTTGGAGGTGTGGGCCAGATCTGGCATCTTCTTCGTGCGGCGTTTCGTTTCTTCGACGGATTGTTCCTCCAAGAATTGGCATGGAGAGGCCTGGCCTCGGTTCTTCTGGATTTTGTGTGGGGGGACATTGCTGATCCTCGATGCGGTGTGGGGAGCAGCGGCTTTGGTTTGGCCTGGGCTGTCAGGAGATGGTGCTATTTTCTCACTTTGGAACTCAGCACGGAGGCAGGTTCGTTTCTGGGTTTCTTTTTTGTGCTATGGTTTTGTTGCTGGTCTGGATAAGTGCTGGGTTCTAGGAGTTTTTTTGGGCTATGGTGGCTGGTTCCTGAAGTGGTATGGGTTTAGTTCGGTGATGGTTGATGGCCACGGCATGTGGTGCTGGTTGTCATCTCTCAGTGTGCTGAGGTTTGGTTCTTGGCACAAGGGTTGCTGGTCCTGTTCTGCTAGTTGTGATGATAGATGTGTATTGTTGGATGAAATTTGTTGTATGTTGGACCTTGACTGGTTTGAAAGGAATGGATGCTGGTTACTAGGCTGCATGCTTTTGGTTACTGCTCTGAGAGGAGGTGTAAGACGTGGTTCCACTGCATGGTCTGAGTGCTGGTCGGGGTGTGTGATTGGTTCTATTCTGAGTTGTTGTATGATGCTTGTTGCTAGTTGTTGGTTCCTATTTGAGTTTCTACTATTTTTTGGCTTGTTGCTGGAGTGGAAGTGGGATGTTGGGAGATGTTCGGTGGTCGAAAGAGGTGTTGGTTGTTTGAAAATGAGGATGTTGGTTGCTGGTTGGGTGCGAATGCTGGTTGGCAGGTTGCTGCTGCTGGATGTCGTTTGTGGCTGTAGATTGAATGCTGGTCGTTGTTTAGCTATGAGCTGCTGGATGCTGGTTAATGTTGGATGTAGTGCTACTGGATGCTGGTACTGGCTGGATGTGATGTGATGCTGCTGCTGTTGTGTCTGTTTTTGAGTCCTTTTCTTTCTTTGTTTTTATTTTTATTTTTTTGGCGTGGGTTGTAAGGGGCTTTTGGGTGTGGGTCGATCGACCCCTCCCCTCCCTTGTCTGCTGTGTCTCCTTTTCATTTTAAATAAATTTGGGGGGGGTAGGAATAGCCTGTCTCTCGCATCTTCTTTGCCTAAAGAACACTAATAAACCCCAAAGAACCATAATAAACTCTAAAGAACACTAAAAAACCTATAGAACCCAAAAAACACTAAAACACATTACATAAACCCTAAAAATACCTACAATACCCAAAAAACCCTAAAACACACTAAAAACCCCTAACAACCCATATCAATCCTTAAAAAACAAATAAACCCTTAAAACCCCCAAAAAAACCATTGAAAACCCATCAAATAACATAAAAACCATAAAAACCTGTTAATAACCCTTAAAACCCCTAAAAACCACTACAAATCATAAACAGCCATTAAAACCCTAAAAAAGGCAACAAATAGATACATAAACACATAAAACATTACATAAACCCTAAAAATGCAAGATAAACCCAAAAAACACAACATAAACCCAAAAAATGAAACAAACCCCCAAAAAACGCTACATAAACCCAAAAATCACTACATAAACCATCGAACTGTAACATAAACCCTAAACAATGCAACATAAACATTAAAAAATGCGACATAAAACTTAAAAACACAACATAAACCCTAAAAACACTACATGAACCCTAAAAACGTTACATAATCCCTAAAAAATGCAACATAAATGCTACATCACACCCCTTAAAATTCTACATAAACCCAGAAACCCAACATAAACCCTAAACAATGCTACATAAAACCTAAACCCTAATCATGCTACATAAACCCTAAAAACGTTACATAAACCCTTAAAAATGTTACATAAAACCTAAAACTATTAATTAAACCCTAAAAGCGCTACATAAACACTAAAAATGCTACATAAACTCAATCAATGCTACAAAAACACTAAAAAATGCTACAAAACCCCTAAAGACACTTCAAAATTCTCAAAAATATTAAACCCTAATATAACATAATATAAAAAATTAAACCCTAATAAACCTATAATAAACTCTAATAATCCATAAAAACAACTTATATTCCCAAAAAACTCTAAGAGACTCTACTCAACCCTAATAGAACCCCAAAAATACCTAATAAACCCTAATAAATGATAATAAAACCTAATAATCCCTAAAAACATGTTAAGAAAATCTAAACAACCCTAAACAACCCTAATGGACACTAATAAACACTAATAAACAATAATAAACCCCAAACAAGCCCTAAAAATCCCTAATAAACCATAAATAAATCCAAATAAACCTTACTCAACCCTAACAAACCTAACATGCCATAATGACCCCTAATAAAACCCTACAAACCCCTAATAAAGAAAAAAAGACTAGTATACCTCAAAAATCCCTATAAACCCCGATAATCTTTAAAAAAATATAAAAACACTCACAAAAAATAAAAAATAAAGATCACAAACAATAAAAAAACGCTATATTACCTAAAAGACCTAAAAACACTAATATAACCTAATAAAGAAAAAAAACGCTAATATACCATAAAAATCACAAGAAACCATAATAAACTCTAATATAACCAATGAAACCCTAAAAATGCTCACAAACAAAAATGAAACACTCACAAACAATAAAAATGCTATATTATCTAAAAACACTTAACAAACACTAATATTACCTAATAAAACAAAAAAACTAATAAACCCATAACAAACCCAAATAAACCCTAAAAATCCCTAATAAACCCTAATATAAACTAATAAACCCTTATAAAACCATAATAAAACCCTAAAAATACCGTCTCAATCCTAATAAACTCTTACACACCATAATAAAACCTAATAAAACCCAACTAAACCCCAATAAACAAAAAAATGCAAATAGACCATTAAAAATCCCTAGAAACCCTAATAAACCATAATAAATTCAAATAAAACCTAATAAACCATAAAAAATTCCCACAAACACTAATAACATGCTAATAAAACATAAAAATTCCTAACAACTCCTCATATATATTAACAAAAACTAAAAAACACTCATACACCCTAATAAAAACACTAATAAACCCTAGTAAAACCTAAAAATCAATAAAAAACACTAATAAATTGTACTCAACCCTAATAAACCCTAATAAAACCTTAAATATACCGACGCAACCCTAATAAAACCCTAAAAATACATACTCAACCCTAATAAACCTTAACACACTATAATAAACCATAATAAACCCCACTAAACCCTAAAAACAAAAATATACCATTGAAAGGCCATAAAACCCCTAGTAAATGCTAATAAAACCTAACAAAGCTTAAAAGCACTTATAAACCCTAATAAACACTAATAAACCCTAAAAAACCCTAATATACCCTCTTAAAATTTAATAAACCATAATGAAAGATAATAAATCCTAATAAATCCTAAAAATACCCAAACATGCCATAATATAGAATTATATACCCTAATAAAGCCAACTCAATCCTAATAAAACCCTAAAAATACCTAATAAACCTTAAAAAACCTTAACACACCATAATAAACCCAAATAAAATCCTAATAACCCCCACTAAACCCTAAAAAATTCTAATATACCATTAAAACCCCCTAAAAACCTAACAAACCATAATAAATGTTAATAACACCTAAAAATTCTAAAAAATGCTAGTAAACCCTAAAAATAATTCTAATAATAATAGTAGTAGTAGTAATGCATGTGCATGTTCATATGCATTTGCATGGTATAAATAATTAATCATAACGCACGTGCATGTGCATATGCCTGTGCATTTTCATGTGAATGATAATAAATAATAAATTATAAATAATAATGCATGTGAATTACATGTGTATGTGCATGTGCATGTGAATGATAATAATTAATAAATAATAATGCACATCCAAGTGCATGTGCATGTGCATGTGCATGGTAATAAACAGTAAATAATAACCATTTCCACATGAATGTTCATTTTCATGAGAATGATAATAAATAACAAATAATAACACATGTGATAATAGAATAATACACGTGCATTGAGTATGCACGTTCATGATAATAAATAATAATAACACATGTGATAATATAATAATGCAAGTGCATTGCATTTTCATGTGCTTGATAATAAACAATATATAATAACGCACGTGCATGTGCATTTACAAGTAATGATAATAGTAATGATGCATGCTTGTGCATGGTAATAAATAATAAATAACAATGCACGTGCATGTGCATTTGAATTTGATGATACAAACAAAAATAGTAATAATAATAATAATAATAGAACAATGCAAGTGAATTTTATTTACACGTGCATAGAAGTAAATAATAAATAAATAAAAATAAATAAGAATTCACTTCCATGTGCATGTGCATTTATATTTGATGATAATATTAATAATAATAATTTTAACAATAATAGTAATAACGCATGCATGTGTGTGGTAATAAATAATAAATAACAACGCACATGCATGTGCATTTGCATGTGATAATTATAATAATAATGTAATACCCCTTGAAAAGTGATACTTAAAAGGATACATGTTACTACCCATGTCAACAAGGTGAACCTTTTTTTTGGAGCCTACCTGATTAGAACTCCACAGTTAAGCATGCTTGGCATGGAGTAGTAATCAGGATGGGTGACCATCTGGGAAGTTACCCAGGGTGTGTGTAATTGAGAAAAAAACACACTGAAAGAACATGTGTTGGCATGTGGGAACAATCATTAGTCAGATAAGCGACCCTAGTGAGTAATAGCATATAGTGTGTTGACCCTAGTGAGTAATAGAATATAGTGTGTTGGGAGGGGAACCAAGGTATTACAGGACACCCATGGGCTCATATGATAAGGTTCATGGCCCGGGGAGGTGGGTCGTGACAAATGGTATCAGAGCCAATAACCAGCCGGAAGTGCTTAGGCACTGCCTGGGTTTGAGGCTTGGGGTCCACAATGAGGGTGTTGTTCTTTAATGGTGGAGATAACATAACACCCCTGGAAAAGTGAGACTTAAATGGCTAAATGTTACTACTCATGTCAACAAGGTGCACCTTGAGGGTGTTGTGCTTTAAAGGGGGGGGGGGATAACATAACACCCCTGGAAAAGTGAGACTTAAAAGGCTAAATGTTACTACCCATGTCAACAAGGTGCACCTTTCTTTTCAGAATCCTACCTGATTAGAACTCCACAGTTAAGCATGCTTGGCCTGGAGTAGTAATCAGGATGGGTGACCTTCTGGGAAGTTACCCAGGGTGTGTGTGAGTGAGCAAAAATCACACTGAAAGAACATGTGTTGGCATATGGGGACAATTATTAGTCCGATAAGCGACCCTAGTGAGTAATAACATATGGTGTGCTGGGAAGGCAACCAAGGTGTCATCAACCAGCCCGGGTCGACCCCGAACCGGTAACCCGAGCCGGCCCGCGACATGGCCCGAAGGGCGTTCTCGATCCCCACGGGTTGGAAACCAGTGCCGGGCATCAAAGATAAAGTGTTGGGAACGATATGGCCCATAAAAGATAAATAAGTAAAAAGGAATCAACAGAACAAAAGCACTAAACTCTGGCAGCAGAAAGAAAGAAAAAAAACCAAACAGCAGCCATACCTCCATGTGACCCTTCGGTCACCTCCCAACCAAGGTCAACATTGCTCCAAAAGTGAGCAACTCAGCCAAGAAAACCTGAACAAGGGAAATCTGCGACTGAAATGATAAAATATAGGTGTGAGCATTTAAAATGCTCAGTAGGAAAGCCAAAGTAAACCACAGAATCCAACCAAAAACACTTTCCAGAAACAATCCGAAAACACTAGTTTGCACATACAAATATAGAAAATAGTATTTTCATATTTTAAAGGAAAAAGGATCCCATTTTACCATCTCAAAAACCAACAACCGCCTCAACCCATTTTCCCCAAAACAATGCATTTCTTGAAAACTGAATTTCAAATCCAAGTTTATCACATTTGTGAAAAAGGAGGAACAAGTAATTAGTAAATTCTGGAAACCAAGTTCAAGTAAAAGTATACAAGAATATATAAGCAATAACCATGGGTGATCCTAAACATCCCTAGAAAACCCCTGGACATACTTGGCTTCAGACTACCTGCCGGCATGGTACTCCACAGTCAATAACCAACTAGCTGCCCTAACATCCAACCAGTGGCACGCCCCACAAGGCCTACCTACCAAGGGGGGACTAACCCATCTAATTGGGTTTAGCCAGAATCCATCACTGGATTCTCTAAAAGACGCCCAGGAACCCATAGTGATTTCGATACTACTGTGTAAGTAAGAGTCCCTCGCAAGCGTGACTCATCTCACCGCATATAACAACCCCTTACACAGACACCACTACACGAAAATCCTTGAAGGGAAGTCCCCCTGCAGAGATGCCCAAAAATATGTATATATGAAGTTATTTCACATTCAACAAGGTGCCAACCGGGCCTTCAGAGCATGCACAGTTTGAAAACATTTCGTATATGAGTTAACTTCCCAATCGGGTACACACATTTTGTAACACCCGAGACTTTTATGAGAAATATTTTGTTTTTATGTTATATAAATCATCAAAGTAATCTTTCATTACACACAACACTAGCTTGGCTTTCTTTACATGCAACCGCGATAGCTTGCGTCGTACGCAATACCGAGTTTCACTAAACAATGATATAATATTAAAATATTATTAAAACTAGCCGTTATGAATAGTAAAAACCACTTTTTGAAATTTTATAAATTTTATTCTTCAAAATGAACTTCATTTTTGGATTCGGAATATCGAAATTAGCCTAGGGTGAAATTTTGGTATTTTTCTGAAAACATTCAATTTTTGATGAATAGTGAAACAACTAAGTGGTTGTTAAAAAAACTGAATTTTTCATAAAACATAATTTTACTGCTTCTGTGAGTGGAATTTAAAAAATCCAAGGGACACGGTTGATGTCAGTAAGTAAAATGTGGTTCAATGAGATGAAAATAATTTTTGGTGAATAGTAGCTTTTTACTTTTATTTACCACAGTTAAAAGTAAATAGGGTAATTAAGGGTAAAAATGATATTATTATTACCCTAAAACATGTCCTAATTCTATTGGATAAGTGTAATTCGACCAAAAACAACCTTAGGAATGAAATATGACCATTTAGGCCCACTTGGATTAGATTAGGACATTTATTATTAATTTATTTAAAGAAGGGTTAAAATAGTTAAAATAGTTAAAATCAAAGTTTAATAAGTAAATCATTTTTAATATAGGGTTATACATAAGATAAATTCGATTGTAAATATTCATTATAAATAAAGTAATATTTCATACATAATGAAATTTTATTTATAATTTTTAGACATTAAATAATTTAATTTATTTATGACACAATGATGATGCAGTAATTACCATAATAGTGAAAAATTATAATTATTGATATTATAAATACCCAAATAAATCTAATTTGAGACTTTTTATGAATTCCACTAATTTTCTAGGTTAATATGAAATGTTAGTATTGATTTAATTAGCTTTGTTCGAACTAATCATTCTGTTATGATTTTCACAAAAATCAATTACTAAATAGTGTCAAAATTGACATAAAATAGTTTTCAAAACAAATATTATATTATTAATTATTATTTTATTCCTAAAAATCTAATTTTCGGCCAAATGACTTATATAAGGTTATATATATTAATAATAAACAACTTGGGGTTCGTTTGGCTTGTTATAGTGAGTTTATTAACCTTATATTATAAGAACACAAGAATACACGGTAAAAGTAAAATTATTTAACTTAATGATAAATCTAAATGATAAGGTTAAAATAGGAATCTAAACATATATAAATTCTATTGGATGAGATTATTTCGACCCATCCCCACCTTATATTCAAAATAAATCAATTTTGATCTATTTAAAACCGAACTTGACTTTATAATAAAATAACATTTTTTGTTATTCCAAAGGTGCCCCTCTCCTCCCTTATAAAAGGGCACCTCATCCCCCTATTCCTCACACCACTTTGAGCCTTAAATCTCGGCCAAACCCTGCCACTTTCTCCTATACACTTTCCTAGAGACATCCTAGAGGTCCTGGTATTCTTCAAAGACCAATTTTAGTGCCCTAAAAGGAGGTCTCAAAGAAGCACTTCAAAGAAGAGGTAATGTCTGTTACCGATTCTTTCATCTTTATTTCTTCTTCCACTTCTTATTCTTTAGTTGTTTCATTATGAAGTAATAACATCAGTATCACTCATATAATTATATGTTATTATAAGTATGAAAAAACCCTATTTCACCATCTATCCATCCTACGGAAAATGAAATCACCGCCCGTGCGTACGTACGGAATACCGTCTCCACGCCATGGTGTAATCTATTTTCCACCACCACCTTACTTGGATGGGTATAATGGTGTAAATAATGACTATATATGATTATTGTAAAGTTATATTGATTCTGAAATAGTATACATACACTCCAATACAATTCCATGATCATGGGAACGATATCATCGCTCGTGCGTACGTACGAAATACCGTCTCCACGATGTGATGCGACTCGTTCTACATGATATTCATTGAATAATGATTATATAAATGAATTGAATGAATGAATATGATATATATTACACTAATAACATTCTGGAAATGATGTATCTATAACCTAAAGAGAATAATAAGAATTTATTCGACAAAACACGCATAAGAACAAAAAGTTATAAACACCCGAATAACAAGTGGCAATGAAATATTACTACTAAGAAGCTAAGAATATGACCATATATGATATCATAACAATAATTATGATTCTGGAATAATTCAATAACATTATTTAAATCATTATACAGGATGTTCAGACACATACGAAGCAAATTGGACCTAAGGTAAGGGAAAATATCACAATCTTATTTTTATTCGAGATTATTTATACTTTGGTATTTACTGGGGTGTATTTTATCATCCATGTTTCCTCAATATGTAATATTTTTTCCATCCACCTACAACTGTTTAAATCCAATTTTACCCTTCTATGAGTTTTTAGTAAATGATATGAAAGGAATCTTTTGTCATTTTTCATACGAGGTTCTTTTTGACTTTTCCGACAAAAGTACGAGAAGAATGTTTTTTTAACTTATACGGCATGAATGTATTTTTAAAAAATTATTTCCAAGAAGCTTCCTTTACAAGTTTTCAAGTTTATTTTTAAACAACTTCTTTTAGTTTAAAATTGTATGACATGTGAAAAAAGGAAAATGTTTTTGAAGTAGAAAGGATATTTTCCTCAAGAATGGAGTTCAAGTGTTTTATCAAAATTATTTTCCATCTAAGATAATATAGGGTTCTGTTTTTATCCCTATTATTACATTGATTTGATTATTTTGTGACGGAATTATTTTTATGAATTCCTTTATCTTATATGAATTGTTTGATGATGTCACGATGTTTAAGATTCCCATTTTTATTACATGGGTTATGCAATGATGTATGATTTATGATTTTGTGGCACACATAAGAATGGTATCATTATGAAATGGGTGGGACCTATATCTCCCTCCAATGCATTGGGTAAAGATTTTATATCTCATGAGATAGACATGGCTGGAACGGCAGGTTAAACCGGTTCAGTGAAACAGGACTGAAACGAGGAGTGAACTCAGTTCAGAAATGGACTTTGTCCACTAAGATAGTCTTGAAAATGAGTCTTGACTAACAAGAAATGATTCTCTATGATTATGTGTGCATGCCACAAAGTTTCATGTTTTATTTTATGATTATTGGGATTACATTTCACTACCATGATCTATCCCATGTTATGAAATTATGATCTCTTTTGCAGGTTAATATTTCCAAAAGTTATGTTCTTATGAATATGATGTGATTGATATTTCTTTTGTTTACCCTTATTGAGCATTTTAGCTCACCCTTTTGTATGTTTTCTTTCCCCCGGTCAGGAAGAAGGTTATTAAGTAAGATATGCCAAAAGGGACTATAGATATGATGAAATAAATGGGAGAAATTGTAGACGCTTTATGAACCAGTTGTTTATGTTTCCTAGTTTTTAAAGACACTATACCTATATGGTCCTTTCATGGTTTTTTTATATGTTTTAATAAGTATGCTTCAATTCTGATGTAATAACAATGTATGTAAAGTATGGGTCGTTATAGTTGGTATCAGAGGAAAGGTATAGTCAACCTTTGGAAACTAGGATTTGAAATCCTTAGTAAGAATCCTAAGGATATGTCTAATCATAGAACACAATCTTAGTGTTTTAGAAATGAACATGAATAACCTAGGATAAGACCTTAAGTGTGAAATTTTATTCTTGATTGTGTGGTTTTCCTATTATAATTAGTGTTTCTCACACTATTCTTCATGGTTTTAGTCAATGGCTGGAACCCGAAGGAACCGTGTTAATGCAGAATGTGACGGGAACTGCAATGATTGTCCCCCTGAGCAACCAAACGTTATGGGAGATGGAATGAAAAATCTTTTAGCCATGCTCACACAACTTTCTCAATCTATGAATCATGAAGGACTTCCAAACGAGAAAAGGAAGGAGCAACATTCTGTTGAATCCTTTATGAGGCAGCGTCCACCTTCATTCAGCAGGTCTACTGATCCATTAGTTGCTGAACAATGGATTAGTACTACTGAAAAGATATTTTCAGTTCTTCAATGTTCTGAACATGATAAAGTCATCCTAACAGTGTATCGTTTGGAAGGAGATACTGATCAATGGGGGAATCTTATTATGAATATGCGGAAAATGGATGAAATTCAGTCCATGGAATGGGACGAGTTCAAGAACTTATTTTTCAATAAGTACTTCCCTCGTATTCTCCGAACAAAGATGGAGAAAGAGTTTCTTGAACTGAAGCAAAAGGATGATGAATCTATTGGTACCTATGAAGCAAATTTTACAAGACTTGCAAGGTACGCTTCTGGTATTATTATCCAACCTGAGAGTAAGATCGATCGATTCTTAAGTGGCTTAAAACCAAGTCTTCGAAGGGTGTTATCCATAAGGGACTTCAATAGCTACGAGGAAATCATTCGATGTGCTCTCAAAGTCAAGATGGAGATTGGAGCAACCCATCAGTCATATGGGTTTGATAAGAAGAGGAAAATGGAATTCAAAGAAAATCTAAAGAGCACACTGAAAAGAAGATGAGCTTTCCCTTATGCTCAAAGTGTGGAAAGAATCATGGAGGGAGTTTTCATAAAGGGACAAGTAAATGTTTCAAATGTGGAAAGGAAGGTCATCGGGCATTTGAATGCCACAATGATGGGAAGAAGATGTCTAATGATGCAAACAATGGAAGGGACACAATGAATGAACCTACTACACTTCAATGTTTCAATTGCAAGGAGATGGGGTATTATGCCAATAAATGCCCTAATCCAAGGGTTGTTGATGATGATCGACATCAACAAAATCATAAGGCTAAAGAAAAAGGAAAGTCACATGAAATTTCTATCAGCGATGTGGAGTACGATAACAATGTGGTGAAAGGTACACTTACCATCCACTCTAAAGTAGCAAATGTTTTATTTGATTCTGGATCCACCCACTCTTTTATTTCTGAAGATTTTTCTAAGGATATCACCGTATTACCTCAACAACTAGATTTTGAGTTAGCTGTGACAACCCCTAATGGAACAACAATAGAATCAAAAGTTTATAATTCTTCCCCGATTGAAGTTTTTGGGAAAGTGCTTCCTGCAAATCTTGTGATCCTTCCTATAGTGGAATTTGATGTGATTCGTGGAATGGATTGGATTTTTTTATATGGAGCTCATATCAATTTCCAAAGAAGGGAAGTCACATTTCATATTCCAGATCAATCTATGATCATCTATCGATGCAAGGATGAACATAACCTTCCAGTGGAAATTTCTTCCATATTATGGGTCTTGATTCCACTAAATGAGGGTTATTTATCTCAAATGGTTGGTGAGAAACTCACAATTAAGAATATGACCATTGTACGGGAGTTTGATGATGTCTTTATGGAGGAATTACTGGGTCTTCCACCAAATCGTGAAGTTGAGTTTTCAATAGAACTCGTACCGGGTGCTTTGCCTATTTCAAAGACACCTTATAGAATGGCCCCAATTGAGTTGCAGGAATTGAAGCAGCAACTCCAAGAGAATCTTGATAAGGGATTCATACGCCCTAGTGTGTCACCTTGGGGAGCACTGGTTCTATTTGTTAAGAATAAATATGGATCAATGAGACTCTGCATTGATTATCGAGAACTTAACAAGATCACTATCAAGAACAAATATCCTCTCCCATGCATTGATGACTTATTTTATCAACTACGCGGAGCTCAATACTTTTCCAAGATTGATCTTCATTCAGGGTATCATCAATTAAGGGTCAAAAGGGAGGATATACCAAAGAAGGCTTTCCGTACAAGGTATGGACACTATGAATTTATATTGATGCCATTTGGTCTTACTAATTCCCATTCTATATTCATGGATCTGATGAATAGAGTCTTTATAGACTATCTTGATCAGTTTGTGGTAGTCTTTATAGACGATATTCTTGTCTATTCAAAGAGCAAGGAAGAACATGAAGATCACTTGAGAATTATATTGAAGATCCTGAGAAAGGATATGCTTTATGCCAAATTTACCAAGTGTGAATTTTGGCTTCAAAAAGTTTCATTTTTGGGTCACATAATCTCAAAAGAGGGGATATCTGTGGATCCATCAAAAACAGAGGTTATCGAAAGATAGTCAAGACCAACAACAGTAACTGAGATCTGAAGTTTTCTTGGTTTGGCTGGATATTATCGACGTTTTGTGAAAGATTTTTCACTATTATCTAATCCACTCACCAGGTTGACTCAGAAAGGAGTTAAGTTTGTTTGGATGGAGGAATGTGAAGATAATTTCAAGGTGCTGAAAAGAAGGTTATCCAGTGCACCTGTGCTCACACTGCCATGTAGTGGAGAAAGGTTTGTGATCTACAGTGATGCATAAAAGAAGGGTTTGGGGTGTTTTCTTATACAAAATGATATGGTGATAATTTATGCCTCATGATAGTTGAAAATCCATGAGCAAAATTACCCAACTCATGATTTGGAGTTAGCTGCGGTAATCTTTGCATTAAAGATTTGGAGGCATTACCTTTATGGTGAAAGGTGCGATATTTATACTGATCATAAAAGTTTAAAGTATATTTTCACACAAAAGGAGCTGAATATGCATCAAAGAAGATGGTTGGAGCTGATTAAGGATTACGACTGCTCAATTCATTACCACCCTGGGAAAGCAAACAAGGTGGAAGATGCATTAAGTCGACAAGACTATGCCAGTTTATCCATGATGAGGATCACAAAAGATCAAATATTTATGGATTTACAAAGGATGGATCTTGGAATTATAATGGAAGGGGGAAAATTGTATCTTTCTCAAATGAATGTTCAACCATCTATACATGTGAAGATTAAAGAGGCACAGAAAGAATATGTCGAGTTACAAAAGAAGGTGAGAAATGTTCCTAAATTCAACCTTGATTGTGATGGGATAATAAAGTTCAGGAATCGGGTTTGTGTTCCTCCCCTCCCTGAATTAAAGAAGGAGCTGCTGGATGAGGCTCATAGTTCTTCATTCTCTATTCACCCTGGAATCACGAAGATGTATAGGGACCTGAAAGAGTACTAATGGTGGGATGGCATGAAAATAGATGTTGCTGAATTTGTCTCTCGATGCTTGGTTTGTCAGCAAGTTAAAGCTGAGAGACAGAAGTCTAAGGGGATGTTACAACCATTACCCAAACACGAATGGAAATGGGAAAACATCACTATGGACTTTTTCATAGGACTTCCTAAAACATCCAAAGGTAATAATTCTATCTGGGTCATAGTTGATCGTCTTACAAAGTCTGCACACTTCATTGCTATTAGAGAGGATTTCTCTCTGGATCAGCTTGCCAGGATATATGTAAAGGAAGTGGTAAGATTGCATGGAGTACCACTTTCTATTATATCTGATCGGGATCCAAGATTTACCTCGAAGTTCTGGCGAAGTCTTCAGCATACTCTGGATACAGAGTTGAGTTTCATCACTACTTATCATCCTCAGACAGACGGTCAGTCTGAGAGAACAATTCAAACTCTAGAAGATATGTTGAGAGCTTGCTCTATGGATTTCAAAGGTGGTTGGGGTCAACACCTACCTTTGGTGGAATTTTCTTATAATAATATCTTTCACTCCAGTATTCATATGGCTCATTATGAAGCTCTCTATGGAAAGAAATGCAGGACTCCAACTTGCTGGGATGACGTTGGGGAAAGAAAGCTATTAGGACCTGATCTCATTGATGAAATGGCAGAAAAGGTCCGATCTATTCAACTACACATAAGAGCAGCTCAGAGTCGACAGAAAAGTTATGCCGACAACTGAAGAAAAGACCAAGAGTTTGAAGTGGGTGATAAAGTGTTCTTACGAATATCTCCCTGGAAGAGGGTCAAGAGATTTGGAAAGAAGGGGAAGTTGAGCCCTAGATATATCGGTCCTTTTGAAATACTGGATCGTGTTGGGAAGGTAGCTTACCGATTGGCGCTTCCACCAAATCTCCCTCAAGTTCACGACGTGTTCCATGTATCTCTCCTGAGAAAGTACATACCTGATCCTTCACATGTACTCAGCTCAGAAGTTGTACCGTTGGAGCAAGATCTTTCTTATGAAGAACAGCCGATAGAGATTCTGGATCATAGCGAAAAAGTCCTACGAAACAAGACCACTCACTTGGTGAAAGTTTTATGGAGGAACCACCAATTAGAAGAAGCTACATGGGAGCTTGAGGATATGATGAGGGAGAGGTATCCTCATCTGTTTGTTACCGAGTGACGAAGTTCGAGGGCGAAATTCATTTTAAGGGGGGTAGAATGTAACACCCGAGAATTTTATGAGAAATATTTTGTTTTTATGTTATATAAATCATCAAAGTAATATTTCAATACACAAAACACTAGCTTGTCTTGCTTTACACACAACCGCGGCCTTCCTCGATAGCTTGCGTCGTACGCAATACCGAGTTTCACTAAACAACGATATAATATTAAAATATTATTAAAACTAGCTGTTATGAATAGTATTAACCACTTTTTAAAATTTAATAAATTTTATTCTTCAAAATGGACTTCATTTTTGGATTTGGAATATCGAAATTAGCCTATGGTGAAATTTTGGTATTTTTCTGAAAACTTTCAATTTTTGATGAATAGTGAAACCACTAAGTGGTAGTTAAAAAAACTGAATTTTTCATAAAACATAATTTTACCACTTCTGTGAGTGGAATTTAAAAAATCCGATATACACGGTTGATGTGAGTAAGTAAAATGTGGTTCAATGAGATGGAAATAATTTTTGGTGAATAGTCACTTTTTACTTTTATTTACCACGGTTAAAAGTAAATAGGGTAATTAAGGGTAAAAATGATATTATTATTACCCTAACACATGTCCTAATTCTATTGGATAAGTGTAATTCGACCAAAAACAACCTTAGGAATAAAATATGACCATTTAGGCCCACTTGGATTAGATTAGGACATTTATTAACAATTTATTTAAAGAAGGGTTAAAATAGTTAAAATCAAAGTTTAATAAGTAAATAATTTTTAATATAAGGTTATACATAAGATAAATTCGATTGTAAATATTCATTAGAAATCTAATAATATTTCCTACATAATGAAATTTTATTTATAATTTTTAGACATTAAATAATTTAATTTATTTATGACACAATGATGATGCAGTAATTACCATAATAGTGAAAAATTAGAATTATTGATATTATAAATACCCAAATAAATATAATTTGAGACTTTTTATGAATTCCACTAATTTTATATGTTAATATGACATGTTAGTATTGATTTAATTAGCTTTTTTAGAACTAATCATTCTGTTATGATTTTCACAAAAATCAATTACTAAATAGTTTCAAAATTGACATAAAATAGTTTTTAAAAAAAATATTATATTATTAATTGTTATTTTATTCCTAAAAATCTAAGGTTCGGCCAAATGACTTAAATAAAGTTATATATATTAATAATAAACAACTTGGGGTTAGTTTGTCTTGTTATTGCGAGTTTATTAACCTTATAGTATAAGAACACAAGAAGACACGGTAAAAGTAAAATTATTTAACTTAATGATAAATCTAAATGATAAGGTTAAAATAGGAATCTAAACTTCTATAAATTCTATTGTATGAGATTATTTCGACCCATCCCCACCTTAGCTTCAAAATAAATCAATTTGGAGCTATTTAAAACCGGACATGACTTTATAATAAAATAATAGTTTTTGTTATTCCAAAGGTGCCCATCTCCTCCCTTATAAAAGGGCACCTCCTCCCCCTCTTCCTCACACCACTTTGAGCCTTCAAGATCGGACAAACCCTGCCACTTTATCCTCTACACTTCCCTAGAGACATCCTAGAGGTCCTTGTCTTCTTCAAAGACCAATTTTAGTGCCCTAAAAGGAGGTCTCAAAGAAGCACTTCAAAGAAGAGGTAATGTCCGTTACCGATTCTTTCATCTTTATTTCTTCTTACACTTCTTCTTCTTTAGTTGTTTCATTATGAAGTAATAACATCAGTATCACTCATATACTGATATGTTATTATAAGTATTAAACAAACCTATTTCACCATCTATCCATCCTACGGAAAATGTAATCACCGCGCGTGCGTACGTACGGAATACCGTCTCCATGCCGTGGTGCAATCTATTTTCCACCACCACCTTACTTGGATGGGTATAATGGTGTAAATAATGACTATATATGATTATTGTAAAGTGATATTGATTCTGAAATAGTATAAATACACTCCAATACAATTACATGATCATGGGAACGATATCATCGCTCGTGCGTGCGTACGGAATACCGTCTCCACGATGTGATGCGACTCGTTCTACATGATCTTCATTGAATAATGATTATATAAATGAATTTAATGAATGAATATGATATATATTACACTAATAACATTCTGGAAAAGATGTATCTATAACCTAAAGAGAATAATAAGAATTTATTCGACAAAAGACGCATAAGAACAAAAAGTTATAAACACCCGAATAACAAGTGGCAATGAAATATTACTACTAAGAAGCTAAGAATATGACCATATATGATATCATAACAATAATTATTATTCTGGAATAAGTCAATAACATTATTTAAATCATTATACAGGACGTTCGGACACATACGAAGCAAATTGGACCTAAGGTAAGGGAAAATATCACAATCTCATTTTTATCTGAGATTGTTTATACTTTGGTATTTACTGGGGTGTATTTTATCATCCATGTTTCCTCAATATGTAATATTGTTTCCATACACCTACAACTGTTTAAATCCAATTTTACCCTTCGGTGAGTTTTTAGTAAAAGACATGAAAGGAATCTTTTGTCGTTTTTCGTACGAGGTACTTTTTAACTTTTCCGACAAAAGTACGAGAAGAATGTTTTTTTAACTTATACGGCATGAATGGATTTTTAAAAAATTATTTCCAAGAAGCTTCCTTTACAAGTTTTCAAGTTTATTTTTAAACAACTTCTTTTAGTTTAAAATTGTATGACATGTTAAAAAAGGAAAATGTTTTTGAAGTAGAAAGTATATTTTCCTCAAGAATAGAGTTCAAGTGTTTTATCAAAATTATTTTCCATCTAAGATAATATAGGGTTCTGTTTTTATCCCTATTATTACATTGATTTTATTATGTTGTGATGGAAATATTTTTATGAATTCCTTTATCTTATATGAATTGTTTGATGATGTCACGATGTTTAAGATTCCCATTTTTATTACATGGGTTATGCAATGATGTATGATTTATGATTTTGTGGCAGACAGAAGAATGGTATCATTATGAGATGGGTGGGACCTATATCTCCCTCCAATGCATTGGGTAAAGATTTTATATCTCATGAGATAGATATGGCTGGAACGGCAGGTTAAACCGGTTCAGTGAAACAGGACTGAAACGAAGAGTGAACTCGGTTCAGAAATGGACTTTGTCCACTAAGATAGTCTTGGCAATGGGTCTTGACTAACAAGAAATGATTCTCTATGATTATGTGTGCATGCCAAAAAGTTTCATGTTTTATGTTATGATTATTGGGATTACATTTCACTACCATGATCTATCCCATGTTATGAAATTATGATCTCTTTTGCAGGTTAAGATTTCCAAAAAGTTATGTTCTTATGAATATGATGTGATTGATATTTCTTTTGTTTACCCTTATTGAGAATTTGAGCTCACCCATTTGTATGTTTTATTTCCCCAGGTCAGGAAGAAGGTTATTAAGTAAGATATGCCAAAAGGGACTATAGATATGATGAAATAAATTGGAGACAGTGTAGACTCTTTATGAACCAGTTGTTTATGTTTCCTAGTTTCTAAATACACTATACCTATACAGTCCTTTCGTGGTTTTGTTATATGTTGTAATAAGTATGCTTCAATTCTGATGTAATAATAATGTATGTAAAGTATGGGTCGTTATACATTTTTTCCAAAAGTCAGTGCAAATGCATTATTTTCAAAGAGTCAGCACAAATATTACAATTGAGTTGGAAGAGCCAAACACACCTTTAAGCAAATCGACCATCTAACTCACACCAAAAGACAACTGGTCCAGCTTATTTTAATTCCCTTTGAAACAACACATTATTTTCTCTGAAACCTAGTTTTAAGAAAACATAGCTTTAATGTGTCATCTTTATTTGGAGGCACATCCATGGGAGCACCTACTGCTCCCATGGATGTGCCAACATCCAATGGCACATTTAGTTTTTAGAAGAATCGCCTTAAAAACCATCTTTCATAAAACACTTTAGCATTGAAACCAAACTCAAATTCTTTCACAACACTTTATAAAAACAAATTGCATCTTTCAAACCAGCCACCATTTACAAAACTTCTCTAAAACAATATATTGGTTCATAATTTTCTAAAACAAACACACCAAACCAAATCTTACATTTCCAAAACACAATCACTATTAGCTACAACCAAACACATCACAAAGAAATCGATTTAACTTTACCAATAACCTATTCCTTTCATATAAAACAATATCAAAGGCCACTTTCAAAAATTTAAAACAACAATATAACTATGTTAGATGTTTTTTTATTAACACAACAGAAATGCAACGATATAAAAGAATTAATTGAAAAATTTCACTTGCTCGGGGTTTGAATCAAAAAGGGGAAATGGTTGGAAACACCTACCTCAAATAATTGTCCGAGCCAACGATTTCAAACTCACACGGCCACCTGTTTACGTACACGCACTACCACGAAAGTGCGTGCACTAGAAAAGATAACTTCGCCACACCTTAACAAAACAGTCGACACTGAAAGTCTATGCGACGAAGACCAACACACAAACAAAAGAAAACCAGCGAATCAAAAACATCATAAGACACTAAATCAAGCCGTGTAAAACAAATCACCTAGTAAAAACTCTTACCTGAAACAACAGCGGCATAGCGAGACATTACTAATATAAAAACTCAGATAAAGCCGACTCTGGACTAGATAAAGACCTCAAGGGTCCGCAACTCAAATTAACATATAAATTGGCGTAAGAATATATAACAAAGTAAAAATATATCCTTACCGAAATATCGGAGAGGGGAAACAAGACCGCGCCCGAGCATAGTAGAGGTGTTGTGAAGAGGTTCGGGTCGCACCGAAATAAGGCAAAGGCGCTGCACAAGGGTTCGGGTCACGCCAGAACTAGGCAGAGGTGCCGCGCGAGGGGTTCGGGTTGTGCCGAAACAAGGCAGAGGCGCCATGCAGGGGTTCGGGTTATGCCGAAACAAGGAGAAGGCACCGCATAGGGGTTCGGGTTGCGCCGGAATAAGGCGGAGGCGCCACGCAGGGGTCCGGGTCACGCCGGAGGTGCTGCAAAATGCCGCGTTCGCCGGAATCGTGCCAGAAAGGGGGATGGGCTCGCTGGAAACGGTTGCAGCCGGTCCAAGGGACGCCGGTGGAAGGGAGGGATGACGGAGGGTGTAGGGAAGCGGGGCCACACTGGAACAGGGCTGACGACGGTGCTTTCTGGGCAGCGGAAAAAGGGGGGCCGAACGGAGAGCCGGAGCCAGGGAGCCGGAGGCGCGGTGGAGGGCCGGAATGCCGAGAGGGTGTGGCTATGCGGTCGGCCAGCGAGAGGGGAGGGGGAGCCGGCGGGGATGGCACGGGGAGAAAATTTCGGCCGGGGGGGGGGGGTTTCATGGCGGACAGAAGGAGGGGTGGGGGGGGGGGGGGGCAGGCTCATGCGGGGGAGAAAGGGGGGAGAAAGAGGGTGGGCGGCCGGGTAGTTAGGGTTCCTCCCGTTTTTTATCTTAATAATAATAATAATAATAATAATAATAATAATATACACATATATAAATATATATAAACATATATATAAACCTACTGATATAAACATAAATACATCTATACATATATATAACATATATAAACATATATAAACATATAAACATATATAAACATATATACACATAATCATATAACGTTAAAACATATTTATTTATAAACATATGTGTATATATATACACCTATAAACATATATACACATACCTTATATATATATACACACAACGTTAAAACATAAACATATACAAACATAGTTACACATATATATACACATATATAAACATACAAACATACATATACATATATCTACACACATAACGTTAAAACTGGATGACTGTACAGTATTTTCGCACCGTACAGTACCCAAGCGGACAGCGCGTCTTAAACGCATGGTGTTTGCGCACTATCCAAAACCATAAACTCAACCCAACATTAAAAATTTAAACCGGGACTCACCCACACTTATGAAAAAACACCCGAAGCCAAGAGAAATAAGTTAAATAAAAAGACTAAAAAAACGGTTGTGACAATTCTTCCCACCACAAACACTTTCTTCCCCCTAGAAAGTCACAAAGCCAACAGTTAGCATAACTCGAGTCAGTGCCCAGACAAAATCAGAAGTAACTGAGAGGCTCGGGGTGACCATTACCAACACAATTCACACATGAACAACTCGAGTACAATTATTGTCTGAGGTTGAGGGGAGAACACGGGAGGGTTCTCCCCACCACAGAAATCTACTAACACGGAGACCATGAAACTCGAACACACCACCCCTGGGGGGGGAAACGGGAACTCCGAAACTGAACCCATTTAATTTCTCCACATAGACCGAACAACACTCAGAGACTCAAACAGGAAGCTTGCTACGAAACGGCCCAACAACCCGAGGATAAGGAATTAACCCAACCCCTCACAAACCGACTAAATAAAAACCACACTGCAACCAGAGACTAGTAAAATCCTAGCTCTAACTCACAAAGGACCTCGAAACACCGCACGTTAATTTCATGAAACCAAACATCCCCCTAACAAACACAATTGAGACCCAAATCAAAATTTAAATGACCCGTTTATTTTCGGGCCCATCACCCTTCATGGAAAACCGAACGATTTGAAATCACACAGAGAACAGATAAGACCTCTTAGACTGTGGTAGAACAAGTTCATCACATCACCACAACTATGATGAGCTTACAACAGTGACAAAAATAAAACAAGGAAACTTTGGATATTTCCCTTAAGAAATCTGAAAACATAATCCGAAGCGAGGTTCTACACACCCTCAGCAACTCCTGACTATGTGTGAGCTTTACCCCGAGACCTGTGGCTGGGGCTATGATGGCTGAAGCATCTCCAGCCTCACAGTCAAGAATTTGCATCCTCTGGTCCCAAGATCCTTCCTCCCGAACGACACGTCTTCTAGAACTCTAACCGGTGGCCCGAACAGTCGCACGGTAGAAAGACTTCGGAGGGATGCGGCAAGACAACTTAGAATGTCTGGACAGGCCATACTGGTGGCACACAAAAGAGCGGTCCGACGAACTAGGAGCCGGTATCGACGAGGATGGCTTCATGGAGACAGGTTCCACCGGCCCACACTTCTTGCCAGGTGAGGAACCTTCACGGAAGTCGACCACCATTAATCACACCCAAAACTCCAACGACGATGAGACACCTCATATTTAATAGTCCAAAACTGAACCCTCAAATAACTCTATGGCAGTACGAACCTTAACTATCCTGGGAGTTCCCAATAACCCGAATACAAGCAATATTTTAGAACAATACAACTACCTCCAACAGACTTCGGTTACCACGAAAATCAAGCAACTCAAAAAAGTAACTGAGAATAGAGCATAACTCATTGACAACTTTTGGAGGCTTTCTGGGCGGCATACTCATGACAACACGAGAAACATCATCGAAACCGACATCAAGCCAAAACTCAATCAAAGAAACAACACAATCCAAGGTCAATAGGCCCATAAGCCAAACATACACAAACACAAGCATAAGTCACTTTCCAAAACCATCACTACTTTTAAATTTTAAAACCCTCCTATGGCACCTTATGAACTGTCACATGTGCGTTCATTCAATCTCACTCACATCATCTGCAAACAAGTTCCCCTACGCACTCTTCATACATACCAACGCACATGTGACCCTCCATAACGAGTGCCAAGGTTCAAACACTTCTTTCCTTACCAAATCCAAACACATACCATATTGTTCCAAACAAAAACACATTCTCTTTAAAAAAACCCACTTTACTAATTTCAAAAACAATTGGAAGAAACCCTTTTTTTCATTTCGAAATCACTTTCATTTTCAACACACACACAAAGACCGAGTTCAAAATGAAACACAATCAACTATAAACCATCGGAATGAGGGACTAGTGTGTGTGCTTAACTAGGCGACATGGTGGTGATCCATGCCCCAAGTAAGACATAACACTAAGAGGACCATAAACTGGGCACTTGGACTCCACATGGGTCAGCACCCCACCTGAGGCCACAATTTGAACCGATTCGCTCTCATTTTCATCCCTCAATCCAAAATAACCAAAGATAAAAGGCTCAAATCTCGGACTAACCCTGGTAACTCAGGTCTCGTTGCGAGCGGCGGTGATCAGGCACCAACCCGTAACTTACCTCCTGAGCCCCGATAGTCCTAATCTCCTTCTACCAGGCACCCCAAATAACAAGGACCTTCCTCTAATACCATTTTGTCATGAACCAGCCCGGGTCAACCCCGAACCGGTCACCCGAGATGCCCCACGACATGGCCTGAAGGGAGTTCCCGATCCCCACGGGCTGGAAACCAGTGTCGGGCATCAAAGCTAAAGCATTTGGAATGATTTATACTATAAAAGATAAATAAGTAAAAAAGGAATAAACAGAACAAAAGCACTAAACTCTAGAAGCAGAAATAAAAAAACCAAACAGTAGACGTACCTCCATGTGACCCTTCAGTCACCTCCCAAACAAGGCCAACATTGCTCCCAAAGTGAGCAAATCAGCCAAGAAAACCTGAACAAGGGAAACCTGCGACTGAAATGATAAAAGATAGGTGTGAGAATTTAAAATGCTAAGTAGGAAAGCCAAAGTAAACCACAGAATCCAACCAAAACCACTTTCCAGAAACAATCCCAAAACACTAGTTTGCACATACAAAGATAGAAAATAGGGTTTTCATGTTTTGAAGGAAAAATTATCCCGTTTTACCATCTCAAAAACCAACACAAGCCTCAACCCGTTTTCCCCAAAACAATGCATTTAGTGAAAACTGAATTTCAAATCCAAGTTATCACATTTGTGCAAAAGGAGGAATAGGTAATAAGTAAATGCTGGAAACCAAGTGCAAGTAAAAGTAAACAAGAAGATATAAGCAATAACCATGGGTGATCCTAAACATCCCTAGAAAACCCATGGACGTACTCAGTTTCAGACTACCTGCCGGCATGGTACTCCACAGTCAATAACCAACTGGCCACCCTAACAGCCAACCAGTGGCATGCCCCACAAGGCATACCTAACAAGGGGGGACTAACCCATCTAATCGGGGTTAGCCATCAACCATCACTCGATTCTCTAAAAGATGCCCAGGAACCCATGGTGATTATACTGTGTAAGTAGGAGGCCCTCGCACGCGTGACTCATCTCACCGCACTTACCCACCCCTTACACGGACACCACTACACGACGACCCTCGAAGGGAAGTCCCCCTGTAGAGATTCCCACAAATATGTATATATGAAGTTCTTTCACATTCAACAAGGTGCCAACCGGGCCTTCACAGCATGCGCAGTTTCAAAACATTTCGTAAATGAGTTAAGTTGCCAATCAGGTACACATATTTTTTCCAAAAGGCAGTGAAAACACATTCTTTTCAAAGAGTCAACACAAATATTACAATTGAGTTGGAAGATCCAAATAGGCCTTTAAGAAAATCGATCATCTAACTCACACCAAAAGCCAACAGGGACAGCTTCTTTCAATTCCCTTTGAAACAACACATTATTTTCTCTGAAACATAGTTTTAAGAAAACATATCATTAATGTTTCATCTTCATTTGGAGGCACATCCATGTGAGCACCTAGTGCTCCCATGGATGTGCCAACATCCAATGACACATTTAGTTTTTTGAAGAATCGCCTTAAAAACCATCTTTCATAAAACACTTTAACTTTGAAACCAAACTCAAATTATTTCAAAACACTTTATAAAAACAAATTGCATCTTTCAAACCAGCCACCATTTCCAAAACTTCTCTAAAAAAGCTATTTGTTCATCACTTTGTCAAACAAACACACCAAACCAAATCTTACATTTCCAAAACACAATCACTACCAGCTACAACCAAACAAATAACAAAGAACTCAATTTAACTTTACCAAGAACCTATACCTTTCATATAAACCATCATCAAAGTCCACTTTCAGAAATTTAAAACAACAATATAACAATGTCAGATGTTTTTTTTAAAAACAACAGAAATGCAATGATATAAAATAATTAATTGAAAACATTCAAGTGCTCGAGGTTTGAATCAAAAATGGGAAATGGTTGGAAACACCTACCTCAAAGAATTGGCCGAGCCAACTCTTTCAAACTCACATGACCACCTGTTCACATACACACACTCCCAAGAAAGCGCACGCACTAGAAAATATAACTTCGCCACACCTTAACAAAATATTCGACACCAAAAGGCAATGCGACGAAGACCAACACACAACCAAAAGAAAACCAGGGACTCAAAAACAATACATGACACTAAATAAAGTAATGAAAAACAAGTCAACTGGTAAAAACTCTTACACGAAACAACAACGGCATAGTGAGACATTACTAAATTAAAAACTCAGATAAAGCTGACTTTGGACCAGATAAAGACCTCAAGGGTCTGCAACTCAAATTCACATATAAATTGGCGTAAGAATATATAACAAAGTAAAAATATATCCTTACCCAAACATCGGCGAGGGGAAACGAGACCGTTCCTGAGCATAGCGGAGGTGCTCCGAAGAGGGTCGGGTGGCGCCGGAACAAGGCAAAGGCAATGCGCAAGGGTTCGGGTCGTGCCGGAACAAGGAAGAGGCACCGCACGAGGGGTTCGGTTTGCACCGGAACAAGGCAGAGGCGCCTCGTAGGGGTTCAGGTTTAACCGAAACAAGGAGAAGGTGCCGCACAAGGGTTTGGGTTGCGCCGGAACAAGGCGGAGGCACCGCGTAGGGGTTTGGGTCGCTCTGGAAAAAGGTGGAGGCATTGCGAAATTCCGCGTTCGCCAGAATCGCGACGGAAAGGGGGTTGGGCTTGTCGGAAATGGCTACGGCCGGTCGAAGGGACGCCGACAGAAGGGAGGGATGCCGGTAGTTGTAGGGCAGTGGGGCGATGCCAGAACAGGGCCGACGGTGGTGATTTCCTGGTAGTGGAAAAAAGGGGGCCGAACGGGGAGCCGGAGCCGGCGAGCCAGAGGCGTGGCGGAGGGCCGGAACGCATGGAGGGAAAGCTGCGTGGTCGGCCGGGGAGAGGGTAGGGGGATCTGGCAGGGACGGCGCGACATGGGGAGGAAATTCTGGCCGAGGGGGGGGGGGGGTTTCACGACATACAGAAGGAGAGGGGGGGGGGTCGGGCTCACCCGGGGGAGAAAGGGGGGAGAAAGAGGGGGGGGGGGTAGTTAGGGTTCCTCCTTTTTTTATCTTAATAATAATAATAATAATAATAATACTAATAAAAATATACACATATATAAATATATATAAACATATATATAAACCTACTTATATAAACATAAATACATCTATACATATATATATAATCATATACATAACATACATAAACATATAAACATATATAAACATATATATAACATATATAAACATATATACACATAAGCATATAACGTTAAAACATATTTATTTATAAACATATATGTATATATATACACCTATAAACATATATACACATACCTTATATATATACACACAACGTTAAAACATAAACATATAAAAATGTAGATACACATATATATACACATATATAAACATACAATCATACATATATATATATCTACACACATAACATTAAAACTAGATGAGCGTGTGGTATTTGCGCACCGTATGATACCCAAGCGGACAACGCGTCTTAAACGTATGGTGTTCGCGCACTCTCCCCAACCATAAACTCAACCCAACATTAAAAATTTAAACCAGGACTCACCCGCACTTACGCAAAAACACCCGACACCAAGAGAAATAAATTAAATAAAAAGACTAAAAAAACGGGTGTGACACAAGGTATTACAGGATACCCATGGGGTCAGATGACAAGGTTCATGGCTCGGGGATGCGGTTCATGACAAATAATGATGATAATAATAATAATAATAATAATAATAATTGTGATAATAATAATAATAATAAAATAATAATACAAGTTCATTTCATATGCACCTTCATGGTAATAAATAATAAATAATAACACATGTTCTCTACATTGGCATGTGATGATAGTAATAATAACAGCAATAGAAATAATATTAGTCGTAGTGGTGATAATAGTAGTAGTTCCAATGCATGTGATAATAGAATATTGCATGTGCATTATGTGTGCACGTGCATGGTAATAAATAATAACGCCCGTGCATTGCATTTGCATGTGATGATGATGATGATTATAATAAAATAATATTGTTATTATTATTATTATTATTAATAACAATGCACTTACATCGAATGTGTGTGTATGTGCATTCACATGGGAATCTGCATGTGTTTTTAATAACAATAACAACAATAAAAACAACAACAACAACAACCACAACAACCACAATAATAATAATAAAATTAATAATAACAATGCATGTGATAATAAAATAACATGTTTGTATTGCACTTGCACGTTCATGGTAATAAAAATATAAAAATAATGCACATGAATGTGCATGTTAATGTGGACGAGATGATGATAATAATAATAATAGTAATAATTTATAGTTGTATGAAAAATAGGAGACATGATAAAAATGCTAGAAATGGGGTCTCATAAAACCTAACAAATCAAAGATTCATTGAAAAAGGCATAACATCTTCTTCGGGTGTCCATTTCCACTCTATGAAAAGTCAAACTGAATCTCATGGAATGAAATACAATAAAAACAGATGTCGGAGGCCGAATGGACACACAGATCAGAAGTTATGACCATAATAATAATAATAACATTAATAATAACAACGCATGTGATAATAAAATAAAGTGTGTGCATTGCATGTGCACGTGAATGGTAATAAAAATTTAATAATAACACACATGCATGTGGATGTGAATGTGGATGAGATGATGACGATAATAATAATAATAATAATAGTAATAAGTTATAGTTGTATGAAATAACAGGAGACAGGATAAAAATGATAGAAATGGGGTCTCGAAAAACCTAACAAGTCAACAATTCATTGAAAAAGGCATTACATATTCTTCGGGTGTCCATTTCCACTCTGTAAAAAGTCAAACTGAATCTCATGGAACGAACTACAATAAAAACAGGTGTCAGAGGCCGAACAAACACACATATCAGAAGTTATGACCATTTTAAGAGAAATTTGACAGGGATCCATACACGGAAATAGTGTTTTGGAGGCCTTATGATGGGTTTCTGAGATTTTATGGTATCAAACATGAATTGAACTTTGTTCAAGTCATCCTTTTGTGTATATTTCTTCTCTACTTTCGATTTGATATGTGGTAGATCTCAAACGGAAAACTGGAGCGAAAGTTATGGTCGTTTGAAGTTGGACTTTTTTGGGAGTCGTATAACTATTATATATTATATTTCTTTGATATTCTCATATTTTCTACTAAACATGGTCCTCACTCATCTCACGATATTAGATTAGACTAGTCACAGTGCTCAAACAGATACCCGAAGGAGAAGTTATTCCTATTTTAGTGAGTTCCAGGTTTCTTAGTTTTATAGGTGCTAGGAGAGTTGCTCAATTTAAAACGATAATAACTTAGGCTACGTGTGTTCATTTTGGCTCTACCACATAAAAAATTGAATATTCTGAAAATATACACACTATGGTAACCACTATAACCCTTTTTGACATTCTTCAACCCCTAAAAGACCCCAAATCCCTTTGGAAGGTCAAAAGATTGGCTTCTGGTGTCTGTTTTGCAATAACTTCTTCTATGGGTGTCCATTTTGTCTCAACCACATATCAAATCGAAGCTTGTGACTAGACCTAAACTCCTATAACCACTGAAGCACCATATCACATTCTTGAAGGCCAAAAAAGGTACTTAAACCCTACAAAAGACCATAACTTCTACTTCGGGAGTTCCTTTTGCCTCTACCATATATCAAATCGAATCTTAAGACTAGATCTACACATCTGTTACCAATAGTAACACCTTATCACGTTCTTAAAGTATCAAAAGGTATTTAAGTCCTCTGAATGACCATAACTTCTGCTCTGGGTGTCAGTTTCAGCTCTACCACATATCAAATTGAAACTTGTGACTAGCTATACACATCTGTGACAACCATGAACAACTAAATAACCCTAAAAAACCATGAATAACCCCATAAACACTAAAAACCTTTGAAACCCATAAAAACCCTAAAAAATCCTAACAAACACCAACAAACACTAACAATCTCTAACAAACCCTAACAAACCCAAACAAAAACTAACACACCCCAAAAAACCCTAAAAAACATAAAAAACCCTAACAAACCCTAACAAGCCCTAAAAAACCCCAAGAAGCTCTATGAAACCCCAATAACCCCCCCAAAACCCAAAGAAACCCTAAAAAATCCCTTTGAAAACATAAGAAACCCTAAAAAAACCCTAAAAACCCTAACAAAACCTTAAGCAAACCTAAGAAACACTAACACACCCTTATAAACCCTAACACACCCTTAGAAACCCTAACACACCCTTAGAAACCCTAGCACACCCTTAGAAACCCAACACACCCAAAGAAACCATAAAACAACCTTTGAAACTCTTAGAAACCATATCACACCCTTAGAAACACTAACCCACCCATAAAAACCCTAACCCACCCTTAGAAACCCTAACCCACCCTTAGAAATCCTAACAAACCCTCAGACACCCTAAATCACTCTAATAAGCACTAATAAATCCTAAAAAACCCTACCAACCAAAAATAAACCATAATAAACCCTAATAAACCCTAAATCCCACTACTAAACCCTAATAAACACAAAAAATTATAATAACCCCTAATAAGCCTATTAGATCCCAATAAAAGCTACAAAATTCCTAAAAACTCATATATACAAAAAAAATGCTATTAAACCATTCAAAACGCTAATATCCACAAAAAACCCTAAAACCCCTAAAAACATGAAAAAACTTGAAAAACCTGAAAAACAACCTAAAAATCCATTAAAAACATCAAAAAAAACTCAAAAAACACTAAATACGCTAAAAACACTAAAAATCCTAAAATGCCTAACAAAACCCTAACCAACCCTATGAAACCCTTTAAACCCCTAAAAATCTCCTAGCAAACCCTAAAAACCTAAAAAAACACTAATAAACTATAAATAACCCTAAATAACCCTAAAAAACACTAAAAAACCACTAAAGCCACTAACAATACTACATAAACCCTAACAATTGAATATAAAAACTAGATGGAAGGCCTCTGAGTGGCTTCTCCTCTCCAAATTGTGGTGGCTAGGGTTTCCCATCATTTTCGTTTTCCCTTCCCCCTCCGGTCTCAATCAATCTCGTCTTGGAATCCATTCGTTCAGCTCGGCATCGGTGTGTGTGGAGTTGTCGTGGCGCAGTGGGGATCTGGTGCAGTTCAGTCTATCTTCGTTGATGCGGTTTGGTGGATCTAGCGTGGTTCAGCATCCCTTTCGTGGAGAAGATGTCTCTCGATGTGGATCTAGCCTCTCGGATCAGCCCGAAGCGCCTAGGTGGTGTCTCTGGCGAGCTGTCGGTGTGAGTTTGCGACGGTTCCGGTTTGTCTTGGAGTGGGAAGGTTCTGGGTTTCAGGGTTTCTTTCAGGCGTTCGATGGTCTTCCTGGTAAATTGTTCTATATTCTTTATTTTCTTTGCACGATGGGGTTTCTTTGGTGTCGTCATTTTCCGATTTTGTGCTTCTGGCTTCGGTACCAGTGGTTATGTTGTGGGAGAGTTCACCTTGGCTTCACCCCTTGAGAGAGGTGCTTCTGGCTTTGGCTCCAGCGTCGATAGCTGAGGGTTGTGAACCCTTTTCGGTTGTTTTGTGATGGGTAAATGGTGATGTGGTGACGGTGAAATGGTGATGTGGTGAAATCCCTTGATTTTGAAGCCTATATTGGTGAATCTGTTGAAATTTTGGCAATGGTGGATCTCTGCAGTTGTGAGATTTCTGAAGTGTTTGATGCTGTTGTTTTGACTTGATATGTAATTTTCTCATTTTGGTTGGATGTGTGGATTGGGTTTGGGCAAGATGTCCGCCCTCATCCCTACCCTTGCTTACTGTAACTTTTATTATTCTTTAATAAATAGTCAGAGGTTCTTGCCTCTGACTGAACTTTCCTGGTAAACCCTAACAATTGCTAAAAATCCGAAAATGATTCAAAACCCACAAAATGCAACAAAACCCCAAAAAACTCTAAAATAAACCTAATAAAACATAAAAAATCCAAGAACACCCATAAAACCCAAAAAAAAACTCATAAAACCCCAAACAACTCAAACAAATCATAACAAACCCTAAAAACCCTAACAAAACATAACTGGCCTAAAAACCCATAAAAGATTGATGGATGGCGGCGCAATCCCCTGGATATCTCTCTCGCTCGACGATTCTTCCCCTGGTTTCTTCTCGGGATCTTGACATTGTCTCCTCGATCTGCTCTCGGCAATGGTGTTCTCTGGATGCGTTCCTTGAACTCAAGATGGTGTTCCTTTGGCGGCTTTGTCCTCCCCAAACGGCTCCCTTACTCTCAGCTTCGGAAGGGATTTTATTCCTTTGCTGGAACGCTTGGGTTTCTTTTGTTTTGGAGGTTGCACAGGTTGTTGCGGACTCATATAGTTCCAATCTAGCTTATGTCGATGAAGTCTCATTAGTAGTTGGCTTACATTATGGATTTCTATCACGGATCGAGGTTGACCTCGCAGATCTAGGACCTCAGGCAGGTCAATGGAGTCGGAGGCCTCAACGATGGAGCAGGGTGCACAGGCGACGCAGATTCTAGCCTCAACGACAGGCGATCTTTCCTGATTTTCTGCTTTGGTCTTCTACGAGTTTTGTTAAGTTGGTGCTTGAGGCGGTGATGGGGGCTCTTAGATCTACTCAAGGGTTTCAAGGGGCACAAATGATAGCGGCTTGGCATCGGTTTTTGTGGGAATTTCATTTTCAGGTTTGTGTGATTCTTCCCTTTCTGCTCGCTGTTGATGCTGGTTCTGGTTGGAAGTCTTTCAGTCTTAAAACCCATGGTCCTTTGGTTGCAGTGATGGTCATGAGCCATTGTGGGTTCTGGTCACTGGATTTTCTGGGAAATTTTAGGCATGGTCTGGTGATGTTGTGCAATTATGCTGGGGTGATTTCCTGGAGCTGGTTTATGTCTTTTGCATGTTGGTTGTTGCGGCCTGGTCCTGGTTTTAGGTGCTTGTGGTGTGTTGTTAGCTCTAGGGGGGGGTGCGGAGCATCGAGAGTTGTTCACTGTCGGTTTATTTGGTGCTGGTTGATTCAATTTGCTGGTGAATGCTGGATGATGGTGCATTGTATGGTGGATCTCCTAGGTGAGGAGGTGTTGGATGCTGGATCATGTGAGATTGGATATTGGTCGTTGCTTTGTGTGATTGGATGCTGGATGCTGCTTTGTGGTGAACTGCTGAATGATGGTGATGATGAGGCTTATGATTTTGATGCTGGTGGTTATGTGATGTTGGATGCTGGTGGTTCTGTGATGTTGGATGCTTGTGGTTCTAGATGCTAGTTGTTACTTGGATGGGAGGTGTTGAAGTTGTGGTTTATGGTTGTGTTGCTGCTGGGTGTGGATTGCTGTTTTAGTTTGGATGCTGGTTGTTGGTTAGATGTGAGCTACTGGATGCTGTTGGATGCTGGATGATGGTGGTGGCTGCTTTGATTGCGTGTTTTTCTTTTTCATTCTTGTTTTTTCTTTTTTTGGGTCTTTTGTCTTGGGTCGTTAAGGGTTTTTGGGTGTGGGTTGATTGACCCCTCCCCTCCCTTGTCTTCTCTGTCTCTTTTTTATTTTTAATAAATTTGGGGGGGTCGAGAATAGACCGACCCTCGCATCTTCCTTGCCTAACAAAACTTAACAAACCTGAACAACAACTAATAACTCCTAAGAACCACTAATAAACCCTAATAACCCCCAAAAAACACTATTAAACCCTAAAAGCCCTTATAAACACTTCTAAATTGTAATAACCTGTAATAAACCCTAAAAAACTCTATTATACCCTAATAAATGCTACAAAAGCCCTAAAACCCATAATATTCAATAAAAAATACTATTAAACCATAATAAACCCTAATAACCCCAAAATAAATCGCTTATAAAAACCTCCAAATAATAGCCTATAAAACCGTAAAACCAACAAATAAACCCAAAAAAACCCTAATAACCCCAAAATAAATCGTAACAAACCCTAACAACCCCAAATAAATCGTAACAAATCCTAAAAATACTAAATAAATTGTAACAAACTAAAACAAACCATAACAATCCCATAATAAACCGCAACAAACCCTAGAAAATCATAATAAACCCTAATAAATCGTAATAAACTGAAACAAACATTACTAAACCATAATAACTAAATTAAACCCTAATAAACCCTAATAAATCCTAAATAACCCTAAAAAAGGTTGATAAACCCTTGAAAAAAGCTATTGAAGCTTACAAAAACCCAATAAAACCCTAATATACAATAAAAACGCTAACAAACTATAACAAATCCTAAAAAACACTAATAAACCCTAAAGAACCCTGATAAACCCTAAAGAACCATATTAAACTCTAAATAACACTAAAAAACCCTAAAGAACCCAAAAAATGCTAAACCACATTATATAAACCCCAAAATTACTACAATACCCAAAAAAACCCTAAAACACACTAAAAACCATATCAACCCCTCTCATGCCCAAAAAAACTAATAAACCCATAAAAACCCCAAAAAAACCATTAAAAATTCATCAGATACCTTAAAAAACCATAAAAACAAGTTAACAACCCATTAAAACCCTAAAGAAAACAAAAAACCATAAACAACCATTAAACCCCTAAAAAGGCTTCAAATAGATACATAAACCCTAAAAACATTACATAAATGCTTAAAAATGCTACAAAAACCCTAAAAATGCAACATAAACCAAAAAACGGAACATAAACACAAAAAATGCTATATAAACCCTAAAATCACTACATAAACCCTAGAACTGTAACATAAACCGTAAAAAACACAACATAAACCCTAGATAATGCAACATAAACTTTAAAAAATGCTACATAAAACCTTAAAACACTATATAAACCCTAAAAACACTACATGAACCCAAAAAATGTTACATAAACCCTAAAAAATGAAACATAAATGCTACATCATCCCTAAACACGCTACATAAACCCAGAAACACAACATAAACCCTAAGAAATGAAACATAAATCATAAACCCTAAACACGCAACATAAACCCTAAAAATGTTACATAAAACATAAAAATGATACATAAAAGAAAAAACCCCTAACTAAACACTAAAAATGCATCATAAACACTAAAAATGCTACATAAACTCTAACAATGCTGCACAAACCCTAAAAAATGCTACAAAACCCTAAAGACGCTTCAAAACCCTCAAAAATATTAAACCCTAATATACCATAATGTAAAAAATTAAACCCTAATAAACCCCTAATAAACCCCAAAAGAACCACTAAATCCACTAACAATGCTATATAAACACTAACAATTAATATAAAAAAACCAAAAAATGCATCAAAACCCACAAAATGCAACAAAACCCCAAAAACGCTAAAATAACCCTAATAAAGCATAATAAATCCATACACACCCATAAAACCAAAAAAACGCCTAAAACCCCAAACAACTCAAACAAACCGTAACAAAACCTAAAACCCAAACAAACACTAACAAAACCTAACAACCACTAATAACCCCTAAGAACCATTAATAAACTCTAATAACCCATAGAACCCACTATTAAACCATAAAAACCCTTATAAACACTAATAAATCGTAATAACCTATAATAAACCCTAAAAATATCTATTAGACCCTAATAAACACTAGAAAATCCCTAAAACCCCTAATATACAATAAAAACACTATTAAACCAAAATAAACCCTAATAATCACTAAAAACCCCAACAAACCCGACAAAACGCTACAGAAACCTCCAAATAATAGCCTAAAAACCATACAAACTACTAATAAACCCTAACAAACCCTAATAGACCCAAAATAAATCATAACAAACCCTCACATCCCCAAATAAATTGTAACAAATCCTAACAACGCCAAATAAATCAGAAAAAAATGAAAAAACCACAACAAACACTTAATAAACCACAATAAACCCTAACAAAGCATGATAAACCCTAATAAATCATAATAAACCCAAATACATGTTACTAAACCCTAATAAATAAAATAAACCCTAATAAATCCTAAATAACCCTAAAAAAGGTTTGATAAACCCAATAAAAATCTATTATTTGCTACAAAAGTCCAATAAGACCCTAATAGAGAATAAAAAGTGCTAATAAACTGTAACAAATCCTAAAGAACATTAATAAACCCTAAATAACCCAAATAAACCCTAAATAACCATATTAAACATTAAAGAACACTAAAAATCCTAAAGAACCCAAAAAATGCTAAAACACATTATATAAACCCTAAAAACCGCTACAATACACAAACAAACCCCTAAAACACACTACAAACCCTAACAACCCCTATCAATCCCAAAAAAACAAATAAACCCCTAAAACCCCCCAAAAACCATTAAATAGTCATCAGATACCATACAAAACCATAAACACCCGTAAACAACCCTTAAAACCCCTAAAAACACTAAAAACCATAAACAACCATTAAAACCCTAAAAAAGGCATCAAATAGATACATAAACCCTAAAAAGGATACATAAACCCTAAAAAATTCTACAAAAACCCTAAAAACGAAATATAAATCAAAAAACGCAACATAAGCCCAAAAAAATGCTACCTAAACCCTAAAAGCACTACATAAACCCTAGAACTATAACATAAACCCTAAAAAACACAACATAAACCCTAAAAACGCAACATAAACATTAAAAAAATTCTACATAAAACCTTAAAACACAGTATATACCCTTAAAACACTCCATGAACCCTAAAAACATTACATAAATCCTAGAAAATGCAACATAAATTCCACATCACCCCTAAAAATGCTACATAAACCCTGAAAATGCAACATAAACCCTAAAAAATGTTACATAAAACCAAAACCCAAAACACGCTACATAAACCCTAAAAACGTACATAAACACTAAATATGATACATAAAATCTAAAACCGCTAACTAAACCCTAAAAACACTAAATAAACACTAAAAATGCTGCATAAACTCTAACAACGCTACACAAACCCTAAAAAATGCTACAAAAACCCTAAACATGCTTTAACACCGCAAAAATATTAAACCCTAATATACCATAATATAAAAAATCAAACCCTAATAAATCCCTAAAAACCTCTAATAATCCATAAAAACACCTTATAACCCCTAAAATCTTAAGAAACTCTACTAAACCCTAATAAAACACCAAAAATACCAAATAAACCCTAATAAATGATAATAAAACCTAATAAACACTTAAAAACGTTAAGAAAACCTAAACAACTCGAACCAACCCTAATAGACACTAATAAATACTAATAAACACTAATAAACCACAAAAAACCCTAATAAACCATAAATAAATCCAAATAAACCCTACTCAACCCTAACAAACCTTAATGCACCATAATAAGCCCTAATAAAACCCTACAAAACCCCAATAAAGGAAAAAATGCTAGTATACCCTAAAAACCCATAGAAACCCTGATATACTCTAATATAACCTAATAAACCCTAAAAATGCTCAAAAACAATAAAAAAGGATCACAAACAATAAAAACACGCAATATTACCAAAAAAGACCTAGAAACACTAACATAACCTAATAAATAAAAAATACCAATATAACTTAAAAATCCCTTGAAACCCTAGTAAACCATAAAAAACTCTAATATAAAAAAATAACCCTAAAACACTCACAAACAAAAACAATATGTTCACAAACAATAAAAACACGCAATATTATCTAAAAAGACCTAACAAACACTAATATAACCAAAAAAACAAAAAAAACTAATAAACCCCTAACAAACCCTATTAATCCCTAAAAATTCCTAATAAACCCTAATAAAAATGAATAAACCCTAATAAAACCCTAAAAATACATTCTCAACCCTACTAAATCTAGACACACCATAACAAAACCTAATAAAACCCAACTAAACCCCAATAAACAAAAAATGGAAACAACCCATTAAAAAGCCCTAGAAACCCTAATAAAGCATAATAAATTCAAATAAAAACTAATCAACCATTAAAAATTCTCACAAACACTAAATACACGCTAATAAAATGTAAAAAGTCATAACAACCCCTAATATGTATTAACAAAAACTAAAAAACACTCATATACCCTATTAAAAACACTATCAAACCCTAGTAACCCTAAAAAACCCTAAAAAACTTTCATAAACTGTACTCAACCCTAATAATTCCTAATTAAACCTTAAAGATTCTGACTCAACCCTAATAAAACCCTAAAAATACCTACTCAACCCTAATAAACCTTAACACACCATAATAAACCATAATAAACCCCACTAAACCCTAAAAAACGAAAATATACCATTAAAAATCCCTAAAACCCCTAATAAATGCTAATAAAACCAAACCAAGCTTTAAAGCACTAATAAACCCGAATAAACCCTACTAAACACTAAAAACACTAATATACCCTCTTAAAAATTAATAAACCATAATGAACCATAATAAAACCTAATAAATCCTAAACATACCCAAATATACCACAATATACCTGAATATACCCTAATAAACCCAAATCAATCCTATTAAATCCCAAAAAATACCTAATAAACCCTATTAAACCTTGACACACCATAATAAACCCTAATAAAATCCTAATAACCCCCACTAAACCCTAAAAAATGCTAATATACCATTAAAAATCCTAAAACCCTAAAAACCATAATCAATGTTAATAACACCTAAAAATCCTAAAAAATGATAGTAAACCCTAAAAATACATCTAATAATAGTAGTAGTAATAACGCACGTGCATGTGCCTATGCATGTGCATGGATTAAATAATAATCATAACGCACATGCATGTGCATATGCATGCACATTTTCATGTGAATGATAATAAATAATAAATAATAAATAATAATGCATGTGAATTGCATGTGTATGTGCATGTGCATGTGAATGATAATAAATAATAAATAATAACTTACATCCATGTGCATGTGCATGTGCATGTGCATGGTAATAAACAATAAGTAATAACAAAGTCCACATGAATGTGCATTTGCATGTGAATGATAATAAATAATAAATAATAACACATGTGATAATAGAATAATGCAAGTGCATTGCGTGTGCACATGCATGAGAATAAATAATAATAACACATCTGATAATAGAATAATACAAGTGCATTGAATTTTCTTGTGCATGGTAATAAATAATATATAATAACGCATGTGTATGTGCATTTACATTTAATGATAATGATAACGACACATGCATGTGCATAGTAATAAATAATAAATAACACCGCATGTGCATGTGCTTTTGTATTTGATGATACAAACAATAATAATAATAATAATAATAATAATAATAATAGAATAACACAAGTGCATTTCATGTGCACGTGCATAATAGTAAATAATAAATAAATAATAGTAAATAAGAACGCACAAGCATGTGTATGTGCATTTACATTTGATAATAATATTAATAATAATAATTGTAATAATAATAATAATAATAATAATGCACGTGCAATGTAATAAATAAAAAATTTCAATGCACATGCATGTGGATTTGCATGTGATAATGATAATAATAATGATAATGATGATAATAATAATAATAATAATAATAATAATCTGTGAGATTAATAATAATAATAATAATAATATTAATAAAAGAATAAAACAAGTGCATTGCATATGCACGTGCATGGTAATAAATAATAAATAACAATGCACATGAATTTTCATGTGATGATAATAATATTTACAGTAGTAGTAGTAGTGATAATAGTAGTGGTACCAATGCATGTGATAATAGAATATGGAATGTGCATTACGTGTGCACGTGTATGGTAATAAATAATAATTCGCGAGCATTGCATTTGCATGTGATGATGATGATGATGGTAATAATAATAATAATAATAATAACAACAACGCGTGTGATAATAGAATAATGCACGTGAATTGAATGTGTGTGTTTATGTATTTTCATGTGCATTTGCATGTGCATTTTCATGTGATGATAATAACAATAACAACCACAACAACTACTACTACTACTACTACAATAATAATAATAACAATAAGAATAACAACATATGTGATAATAAAATAACATGTGTGCATTGCTTGTGCACGCACATGGTAATAAAAAATAAATAATAATGCACGTGTATGTGCATGTGCATGTGCATGTGCATGTGCATGTGCATGAGATGATAATAATAATAATAATAATAACAGTAATAATAATAATAATAATAACAACAACGCATGTGATAATAGAATAATTCACGTGCATTGCATGTGCAGTGCATGATAATAAATAATAACTCGTAGCACACGTGATGATAATAATAAAAATAATAGTAATATGTATAATAATAGTGCATGTGATAATAGAATAACACACATGTATTGAATGTGCGTGTATATGGTAATAAATAATAACGCACGTGCATTTGCATTTGCATTTGATGATAATAACAATAATAACAACAATAGTAATAATAACAATAACAATAAAAATGCATGTGATAATAGAATAATGTAGGTGCATTGTGTGTGCTCGTCATGGTAATAAATAATAACTGACGTGCATGTGCATTTTTATGTAATGATAATAATAATAATAATAATAATAATAATAATAATAATAATAAGAACAACAACAACAAAAACAACAACAAATGCACGTGCATGGAAATAAATAATATAAAATAAATAATAAATAATAACGCACGTGCACCTCCATTTGCATGTGACAATAATAATAATAATAATAGTAATAACAATAATTATAATTATAATAACGATAATGATAATAATGATAATGATAATAATAACGTGTGTGATAATAGAATAACACACGTCCTAACAAACCCTAACAAAACCTAACAAACCCTAACAAACACTAATAACCCTTAAGAACCACTAATAAACCCAAATAACAACTGAAACCCACTATTAAACCCTAAAACTCTAATAAACACTAATAAATCATAATAACATGAAATAAACCCTAAAAACCCAATTAGACTCTAATAAATGCTACAAAATCCCTAAAACCCCTAATATACAATAAAAACAATATTGAACCACAATATATTCTAATAATCACTAAAAACCCAAACAAACTTGACAAAACACTAAAAAACCAGCCAAAATAGCCTTCAAAACCCTACAACCCGCTAATAAACCCCAACCAACCCTAATAATCCCATAATGAATCGTAACAAACCCTAAAAACCCCAAATAAATCGTAACAAATCCTAAAAATGCCAAATAAAACAAACCAAACTAAAACAAACCATAACAAACCCCTAATAAACCACAATAAACCCTAACAAATCATAATAACCTCTAATAAATCGTAATAAACCCAAATACACATTAATAAACCCTAATAAATAAAATAAACCCTTTGAAGCCCTAATAAATCCTTGATAACCCTAAAAAGGTTGACAAACCCTAGAAAAAGCTATTAATGCCTACAAAAGCCCAATAAAACTCTAATATTAAATAAAAAATTCTAATAATCCATAACAAATCTTAAAGAACACTAATAAACCCTAAAGAACCCTAATAATCCCAAAAGAACCATAATAAACTCTAAAGAACACTAAAAACCCAAAAGAGCCCAAAAATGCTAAAACACATTACATATACCCTAAAAACCACTACAATACCCAAACAAACCCTTAAACACACTAAAAACCACTAATAAACCCTATTAATCCTAAAAAAACAAATAAACCCTTAAAACCCACAAAAAACCATTGAAAACCCATCAGATACCATAAAGACCATAAACACCCGTTAACAACCTTTAAAAACCCAAAACCACAAACTACCACAAACAACCATTAAAAGCCTTTAAAAAATAGATACATAAAACCAAAAAAACCTTACATAAACCCTAAAAATTCAACATAAACCCTAAAAATGCAACATAAACCCAAAAAACGAACATAATCCCAAAACACTATATAAACTCAAAAATCACAACATAAACCCTAGAACCGTAACATAAAACCTAAACAACGCATCATAAACATTAAAAAATGCTACGTGAAACCTAAATACCCAAAATAATCCCTAAAAACACTACATGAACCCTAAAAACGTTACATAAACCCTAAAACATGCAACATAAACACTACATCACCCCTAAAAACGCTACAAAAAACCCAGAAAACGCTTTATAAAACCTAAAAAATTCAACATAAAACCTAAACCCTAAACACACTACAAAAACACTAAAAACATTACATAAACCCTAAAAAATGCTTCATAAAACCTAAAACCACCAACAAAACCCTAAAATCACTACATAAGCACTAAAAATGCAACATAAACTCAAACAATGCTAGAAAAACCCTAAAAAATGTTGCAAAAACCCTAAAGACGCTTCAAAACCCTCAAAACTATTAAACACTAATATACCATAATATAAAAAATTAAACCCTAGTAAACCCCTAATAAACTCTTATAATCCCTAAAAATGACTTATGAAAACCCTAAGAGACTCTACCCAACCCTAATAAAACTACAAAATTTCTTAATAAACCCTAATAAATTTTAATAAAACCTAATATACCCTAAAAACACGTTATGAAAATCTAAACAACCCTAATAGATACTAATAAACACTAATAAACTGTAATAAACCCCAAACAAACCCTAAAAATCCCTAGGGAACCATAAATAAATCCAACTAAACACTACACAACCGTAACAAACCTTAACAAACCATAATGACCCCTAATAAAAACCTACAAAACCCAAATAAAGAAAACAAATGCTAGTATACCTTATAAATTCCCTAGAAACCCTGATAAACTCTAATATAACGTAATAAACCCTAAAAACGCTCACAAACAATAAAAAATGATCATAAATAATAAAAACACGTTATATTACCAAAAAAGATCTAAAAACACTAAAATAACCTAATAAAGACAAAAAACTCTAATATACCTCAAAAATCTCTAGAAACCATAATAAACCATAATAAACTCTAATATAACCAAAGAGGCCCTAAAAATACTCACAAACAATAAAAAACGCTATATTATCTAAAAAGACTCAACAAACACTAATATAACCTAATAAAACAAAAAAAAACTAATAAACCCCTAACAAACCCTAATAATCCCTAAAAATCCCTAATAAACCCTAATAAAAACTAATAAACCCTTATAAAACCCTAAAAATACCTTCTCAACACTAATAAACCTTGACACACCGTAATAAAACCTAATAGAACCCAACTAAACCCCAATAAACAAAAAAGGCCAACTTACCATTTAAAATCCCTAGAAACCCTAATAAACCATAATAAATTATAATAAAACTTAATAAACCACAAAAATGCTCACAAACACTAAAAACACACTAATAAATCATAAAACTTCCTAACAACCCCTCAAATATATTAATAAAAACTAAAAAAACACTCATATACCCTAATAAAAATACTAACAAACCCTAGTAAAACCTAAAAATCCCTCACAAACCCAAATAAACACAACTCAACCCTAATAAACCCAAATAAAATCCTAAAGATACCTACTCAACCCTAATAAAACCCTAAAAATACCTACTCAACCCTAATAAACCTTAATACACTATAATAAACCATAATAAACCCCACTAAACCCTAAAAACGCAAATGTACCATTAAAAAGCCCTAAAACCCCTAATAAATGCTAATAAAACCTAAAAAAGCTTAAAATAACTAATAAACCATAATAAACACTACAAAACCCTAAAAAACCCTAATATACCCTCTTAAAAATTAATAACCTATAATGAATGATAATAAACCCTAATAAATCCTAAACTTACCCAAATATACCATAATATACCATAATATACCATAATATACCCTAATAAACCCAACTCAATCCTAATAAACCTTTAAAAATACCTAATAAACCCTAATAAACCTTATCACACCATAATAAACCCTAATAAAATCTTAATAACCCCCACCAAAACCTAAAAATTGCTAATATACCATTAAAAAACCCTAAATCCCAAACAAACCATTATAAATGTTAATAACACCTAAAAATTATAAAAAATGCTAGTAAACCCTAAAAATGCCTCTAATAATAATACTAGTAATAATGCACTTGCATGTGCATATTCATGTGCATGTTTAAATAAGAAATCATAATGCATGTGCATGTGCATATGTCTGCGCATTTGAATGTGAATGATAATAAATTATAAATTATAAATAATAACTCATGTGAATTACATGTGTATGCGCATGTGCATGTGAGTGATAATAAATAATAAATAATAACGCACATCCAAGTGCATGTGCATGTGCATGTGCATGTGCATGTGCATGTGCATGGTAACAAACAATAAATAATAACCAAGTCCACATGAATGTGCATTTTCATGTGAATGATAATAAATAATAAATAACAACACACGTGATAATAGAATAATGCTCGTGCATTGCATGTGCACGTGCATGAGAATAAATAATAATAACACATGTGATAATAGAATAACGTAAGTGCATTGTATTTTCATGTGCCTATAATAAATAATATATAGTAACGCATGTTCATGTACATTTACATGTAATGATAATGATAATGACGTATGCACGTGCATGGTAATAAATAATAAATAACAACCCACGTGCATGTGCATTTTTTTTATGATACAAACAATAATAATAATAATAATAATAAAAGAATAACGCAAGTGCATTTCATGTGCACATGCACAGTAGTAAATAATAAATAAATAATAATAAATAAGAACGCACATGCATGTGCATGTGCCTTTACATTTGATGATAATATTAATAATACTAATTGTAATAATAATAATAATAACGCATGCACGTGCATGGTAATAAATAATAAATAACAACGCACATGCTTGGGAATTTGCATGTGATAATGATAATAATAATAATAATAATAATAATAATAATAATTGTGATAATAATAAAAATAATAAAAAATAATATAAGTTCATTAAATATGCACATGCATGGTAATAAATATTAAATAATAACGCGCATGCATCTAAATTTTCATGTGATGATAGTAATAATAAAAGCAGTAGTAATAATAGTAGTGGTAGTGGTGATAATAGTAGTATTACCATTGCATGTGATAATTGAATATTGCATGTTCATTACGTGTCCACGTGCATGGTAATAAATAATAACGCTCGTGCATTGCATTTTCATGTGATGAGGATGATAATAATAATAATATTAATAATAATAATAATAACAACACATGTGATAATAGAATAACACACCTGCATTGAATATGCGTGTATGTGCATTCACATGTGCATTTGCATGTGATTATAACAACAACAACAACAACAACAACAACCACAATAATAATAAAAATAATAAAATAACAACGCATGTGATAATAAAATAATGTGTGTGCATTTCTTGTGAACGTTCATGGTAATAAAAATATAATAATAACACACGTGCATGTGCATGTGCATGTGGATGATATGATGATAATAATAATAATAATAGTAATAATAAGTTATAGTTATTTGAAAAAACAACAGACATGACAAAAATGCTAGAAATGGGGTCTCAAAAAACCTAACAAAACACAGAGTCATTGAAAAAGTCATAACTTCTTCTTCGTGTGTCCATTTCTGCTCCGTGAATAGTAAAACTTATTCTCATGGAACGAACTATGATAAAAACAGGTGCAGGAGGCTGAACAGACACAGAGTTAAGAAGTTATGACCATTTTATGAAAAATTTGACAGGGATCTGTACACGGAAACGGAGTTTTGGAGGCCTTCTGATGGGTTTCTGGGATTTTAGGTTCACAAACATTACTAGAACTATTTTCAAGTCTTTTTTCTGTGTAGATCTCTTCACTATTTTAGATTTGATATGTGGTAGAGCTCAAACAGACAACCAGAGCAAAAGTTATGGCCTTTTGAAGTTGGACATTTTTTTTGGAGTGGTATAACTAATATATCTTATATTTCTTTAATCATCTCATATTTTATACTAAACATGATCCTCACACATCTCACGAGCTTCAATTTTACTGGTCATAGCACACAAACGGACACCCGAAGGAGAAGTTATGCCTATTTTAGTTAGTTGTAGGTTTCTTAGGTTTTTAGACACTAGGGGAGTTGCTCAATTTAAAACGATAATAACTTATACTATGTGTGTTCATTTTGTTTCTACCACATTTCAAATCTAAAATTGTGAAAATATACACACTATGGTAACCACTGGAACCCTTTCTGAAATTCTTCAACCCCAAAATACCCAAAATCCCTTTGGATGGTCAAAAGATTGTCTTCTGGTGTTCGTTTTGCAAAAACTTATTCTATGGGTGTCCGTTTTGCCTCTACCACATATATAATCGATGCTTGTGACTATACCTACACTCCTATAACCAATGAAGCACCTTATCACATCCTTGAAAGGCCAAAAAGGTATTTAAACCCTCCAAAAGACTATAACTTCTACTCCAGGAGTCAGTTTTGCCTCTACCATATATCAAATCGAATCTTTCGACTAGATATACACATTTGTGACCAATAAGAACACATTATCATGTTCTTAAAGTCCCAAAAGGTCCATAATTCCTTCAAATGATCATAAAATCTTCTCTGGGTGTCTGTTTCACCTCTACCACATATCAAAATGAAGCTTGAGACTAGCTCTACACATCTGTGACAACCATGAACTACTAAATAACCCTAACAAACCATGAATAACCTATAAACACTAAAACCATTAAAAACCAAGAAAAACCCTAACAAACCCTAAAAACTCCTAACAAACACTAACAAACCCTAACAACCCCTAACAAACCCCAAAAAACCCTAAAAACGTAACAAACCCTAACAAACCCTAAAATACCCTAACAAAAAGTAAGAAGCCCTAACAAACCCCATGAAGCACTAAGAAACCCCAATAAACCCAAAAACCTGAAGAAACCCTAAAAACCCCTAAGAAACCATAAGAAACCTTAACAAAACCCTAAAACCCCTAACAAAACCCTAAGAAAACCTTTGAAACACTAACACACCCTTAAAAACCCTAACAAACCCTTAGAAACCCATACAAACCCTTAAAAACCCTTTCACACCCTTAGAAAGCCCAGCAAACCCATAGAAACCCTAACCCACCCTTAGAAACCCTAACACACCCTTGGAGAACCTAACAAACCCATAGACACCGTAAGTCACTCTATTAAGCACTAATAAATCCTAACAAACCCTACCAACCAATAATAAACTATAATAAACCCTAATAAACCATAAAGCCCTCTACTAAACCCTAATAAACACTAATATATCGTAATAAACTCTAAAACCCCTATTGGACCCCTATAAAAGCTTCAAAATACCTAAAACCCCTAATATAGAACAAAAATGCTATTAAACCATTAAAAATGATAATATTCACAAAAAAACCTTAACAAACCCGACAAAACTTGACAAAACCCTAAAAAAACCAAAAAAACCCAAAAAACCCTAAAAAACTAAAAAACAATAAAAAAACTGAAAAACCCTAAAACCGTAAAAAATCATAAAAACCCTGAAAGACCCTGAAAACCCATAAGACCCCTAAAAAGATGAAAAAACCGAAAAAACCAAAAAACAAACCTAAAAACCCCTAAAAACCTCAAAAGGCCTCAAAAAACCACAAACACGCTAAAACCCCTACAACCCCCCTAAAATGCAAAAAACGCTAAAAAGCCTAAAAATGCCTAAAAAAACCCTAAATAACCCTATAAAACCCTTAAAACCCCTAAAACCGCCTAGAAAACCCTAAAAACCTCAAAAGAAACCCTAATACACCATAAGGAACCCAAAAAAAAACCCTAAAAACCCTTATAGGGCCACTAATGCCACTAACAACACTACATAAACCCTAACAATTGCTACAAAAAAACTGAAAATGCTTCAAAACCCAAAAAACACAACAAAACCCCAAAAAAATGTTAAAATAATGCTAACAAAGCATAAAAAATCCAAACACACCCATAAAACCCAAAAAACGCATAAAACCCCAAACAACTCAAACAAACTGTAAAAAACCCTAAAACCCTAACAAAACCTACCAAACCTTAATAACCACTAATAACCCCTAAGAACCACTGATAAACCCTAATAACCCTAAAACCCACTATTAAACCCTAGAAACCCTAATAAACACTAATAAATCATAATAACCTGTAATAAACCCTAACAAACTCTACTAGATCCTAATAAACACTACAAAATCCCTAATCCCCCTAATATACAATAAAAACACTATTAAACCATAATAAACCCTAATAATCACTAAAAACTCTAACAAACCTGACAAAACGATACAAAACTCTCCAAATAATAGCCTACAAAACCCGACAACCCAATAATAAACCCTAAAAACCCTAATAACACAAAAATAAATTGTAACAAACCCTAACAAACCCAAATAAATCGTAACAAATCCTAACAACGGGAAATAAATCATAAAAAACTGAAACAAACCATAACAAACCCCGAATAAACCGTAATAACCCTAACAAAGCATAATAAACCCTAATAAATCGCAATAAACCAAAATAAACGTTAAACCCTAATAAATAAAATAAACCCTAATAAACCCTAATAAATCTTAAATAACCCTAAAAAAGGTTGATAAACCCTAAAAAAAGATATTAATGCCTACAAAATCCCAATAAAATCCTATTACACAATAAAAAATTCTAATAAACTGTAATAAATCCTAAAGAACACTAATAAACCCTAATGAACCCTAATAAACCTTAAAGAACCATATTAAACTCTAAAGAACACTAAAACCCATAAGGAACCCAAAAAAAATGCTAAAACACATTACATAAACCCTAAAAACCACTACAATACCAAAACAAACCCTAAAACACACTAAAAAACCATAACAACCCATATCAATCCCAAAAAAACAAATAAACCCCTAAAAACCCCCAAAAACCATTAAAAAGATATCAGATACCATAAAAACCATAAACACCCATTAACAACCCATAAAACACCTTAAAAGCACTACAAACAATAAACAACCATTAAAACCATAAAAATGCTTCAAATAGATACATAAACCCTAAAAACATTACATAAACCCTAAATAATGCCACAAAAACCCTAAAACGCAACAAAAACTAAAAAACACAACATAAACCCAAAAAATACTACATAAACCCTAAAAGCACTACATAAACCCTATAACTGTAACATAAACCATAAAAACACAACATAAACCCTAAAAATCGCAACATAAATATTAAAAAACGCTACATAAAACCTAAAACACAATATAAACCATAAAAACACTACATGAACCCTAAAAATGATACATAAACCGTAAAAAATGCAACATAAATGCTACATCACCCCTAAAGACGCTACATAATCCCAGAAAACAGAACATAAACCCTAAAAAATTTCCACATAAAACCTAAATCATAAAAACGCTATATAAACCCTAAAAACGTTACATGAACCCTAAAAATGATACATAAAATCTAAAACTGCAAACTAAACCCTAAAAATTCTACATAAACACTAAAAATGCTACAGAAACTCTAACAACGCTACACAAACCCTAAAAAATGCTACAAAAACCCCAAATACAGTTTAAAACCCTAAAAAATATTAAACCCTAATATACCATAATATAAAAAATTGAACCCTAATAAACCACTAATAAACTCTAATAATCCCTAAAAACACCTTATAATCCCTATAAACCCTAAAAAATCTACTCAACCCTAATAAAAACCCAAAAATACCTAATAAACACTGATAAATGATAATAAAACCTAATAAACACTAAAAACATGTTAAGAAAACCTAGAAAACCCTAACCGACCCTAATAGACACTAATAAACACTAATAAACCCCAAACAAACCCTAAAATCCCTAATAAACAATAAATAAAGCCAAATAAACCCTACTCAACCCTAATAAACCGTAACACACCATATTAACCACTAATAAACCCCAACAAAACCCAAATATTGAAAAAAATGATAGTATACATTAAAAAATCCCTAGAAACCCTAATAAACTCTAATATGACCTAATAAAACCTAAAACACTCACAAACAATAAAAAATGATCACAAACAATAAAAACGTCATATATTACCTAAAAAGACCTAAAAACACTAATATAACATAATAAAGACAAAAAATGGTAATATACCTTAAAAATACTTAGAAACCCTAATGAACCCTAATAACTCTAATATAACCTATGAAACCCAAAAAAATTCACAAAAACAAAAACAAAATGATCACAAACAATAAAAATACGCTATATTATATAAAAAGACCTACCAAAAACAATATAACCTAATAAAACAAAAAAAAATAATAAACCCCTAACAAACCCTAATAAATCCTAAAAACACCTTCTCAGCCCTAATAAACCATGACACACCATAACAAAACAAAATAAAAACCAAATAAACCCCAGTAAACAAAAAAATGCAAACCAACCATTATAAAGCCCTAGAAACCCTAATAAACCATAATAAATTCTAATAAAAGCTAATAAACCATTAAAAATGCTCACAAACACTAAAAACAAGCTAATAAAACCTAAAAATTCATAACAACCCCTCATATATATTAAAAAAACTAAAAAACACTCATATAACCTAATAAAAACACTAAGATAACCTAGTAAACCCTAAAAATCCCTAACAAACCCTAATAAACCGTACGCAATCCTAATAAACCCTAATAAAAACTTAAAGATACCGACTCAGCCCTAATAAAACCCAAAAAATACCTTCTCAACCCTAATAATCCTTAACACACCATAATAAACCCCACTAAACCCTAAAAAAATGCAAATATGCCATTAAAAAGCCCTAAAACCCCAAATAAATTCAAATAAATCCCAACAAAGCTTAAAAACGCTAATAAACCTGAATAAACACTACAAATCACTAAAAACCCTAATATTCCTTTTTTAAAAATAATAAACCATAATGAACCATAATAAACCCTAATAAATCCTAAACATACCCAAATATTTCATAATATACCCTAAAAACCCAATCCTATCCTAATAAAACCCTAAAAATAACTAATAAACCCTAATAAAATCCTAATAACCCCCACCAAACCCTAAAAAATTCAAATATACCATTAAAAAATCCTAAAACCCTAATGAACCATAATATATGTTAATAACACCTAAAAATCCTAAAAAGGGATAATAAACCCTAAACAAACCTCTAATAATAATAGTAGTAATAACGCACGTGCATGTGCATATGCATGTGCATTGTTTAAATAATAAATTATAATGCACGTGCATGTGCATATGTCTGTGCATTTGCATGTGAATGATAATAAATAATAAATTATATATAATAATGCATGCGAATTGCATGTGTATGTGCATGTGCATGTGAATGATAATAACTAATAAATAATTACGCACATACAAGTGCATGTGCATGTGCATGAAATGCACATGAAATGCATGTCCATGTACGGTATCTTTACGGTATCTTTATGGGTTTATAATAGTAGTAATAATAAATGAATTTATGGTATCATTATGGTTTTATTAGCATTTATTAGGGGTTTAGGGCTTTTAATGTGTATTTTATTATTCATTATAAAATAAACCCTAATAACACACATGCATTTCATGTGCATTTCATGCACATGCACATGCACTTGTATGTGCGTAATTATTTATTATTTATTATCATTCATATGAAAAGGACATACACATGCAACTCACATGTGTTATTTTTTATAATTTATTATTCATTATCATTCAAATGCTAATGCGCATGCATATGCACATGCACGTGCGTTATAATTTATTATTTAAACAATGCACATGCATATGCACCTGCACGTGCGTTATTACTACTATTATTATTTGAGGTATTTTTAGGGTTTACTATCATTTTTTTGGATTTTTAGGTGTTATTAACATTTATTATGGTTTGTTAGGGTTTTAGAGTTTTTAATGTTATATTAGCATTTTTAGGGTTTGGTGGGGGTTATTAGGATTTTATAACGGTTTATTTGGGTGTGTCAAAGATTATTAGGTTTTATTATGTATTTTTAGGGTTTTATTAGGATTGATTTGGGTTTATTAGGGTATATTATTGTATATTATGGTATATTTGGGTATGTTTAGGATTTATTAGGGTTTATTATGGTTTATTATGGTTTATTAATTTTTAAGAGGGTATATGCGGGTTTTTTAGTGTTTAGTAGTGTCTATTCGGGTTTATTAGCGCTTTTAAGATGTTTTTAGGTTTTATTAGCATTTATTAGTGGTTTAGGGATTTTAATGGTATATTTGAATTTTTTTAGTGTTTAGTGGGGTTTATTATGGTTTATTATGGCGTTTTAAGGTTTATTAGGGTTGATTAGGTATTTTAGTGTTTTATTTGGGTTGAGTCGGTATCTTTATGGTTTTTCTAGGGTTTATTAGGGCTAAGTATAGTTTATTAGGGTTTGTTAGGGATTTTTATGGTATACTAGGGGTTGTTAGTGTTTTTTGGGTATATGAGTATTTTTTAGTTTTTGTTAATATTTATGAGGGGTTGTTATGGATTTTTAGGTTTTATTAGCGTGTTTTTAGTGTTTGTGAGCATTTTTAATGGTTTATTAGCTTTTATTTGAATTTATTATAATTTAATAGGGTATCTAGGGCTTTTTAATGGTTTGTATGCGTTTTTGTTTTGTTTATCGGGGTTTAGTTGGGTTTTATTAGGTTTATTATGGTGTGTCAAGGTTTATTAGGGTTGAGAAGGTATTTTTAGGGTTTTATTAGGGTTTATTCGTTTTTATTAGGGTTTATTAGGGATTTTTAGGGTTTATTAAGGATTTTTAGGGAAATGAAGATGCGAAGTTCGGGCCATTCCTGGCCCCCCCAAATTTATTCGAATGAAAAAAGAGACTCAGCAGACAAGGGAGGGGAGGGGTCAAACAAACCACACCCAAAACTCCTTACAACCCACACCAAAAAAAAGAAAAATCAAGAAAGAAAAGATGTAAAACAAACCCAAACAGAAAACACACAACCACATGTAGCAACCCTCAGCATCACAATCAGCAACCAGCATTCAGCAGCTCACAACCAAGCAACGACCAGCCTCCAATCTTGCCATGTCAAGCATCCAGCATAATCCAGTCATCACAGCCACAACATTGTTTAGCAGCATCTCCAACAACATCACCCAGCCAAATAGAACAAGCATCCCATAACATCGACCAGCCTCTAGACCCCAGCAACTCTTCTTCCCTACCAACAACCAGCTCAAGCAGATTCCCACTGCCAAACCCGCAGCAACAATCCATCCATATCAACAACTCACAACCAAACATCCAGCCACATCCAGCATCACAGCCAAGCCAGCCACCATCATTTTCAATACAGAAATAAAAAACTCACAACCATTCCACTTTCATCTAGTCCGCATCAAGCATCCAACAGCTCCAACTCAAGAAATCACTACCATCATCCACCCACTCTAAACCCCATAGAAACATCAAAACCATCAAAAAAGAAACCATCCCAGCCAGCAGCTTATTCAAAACTATAACCAGCACCCAACCAACAAACCAAGCCACCAACAAAGTGAACCATAGCAACAGATTGAACCCGCAGAGCAATAAACCATGATCTAATAGCACACCAAAACTAGAGAAAAATCACAGAAATAACGCCCTGAATGAGGAAACATACCAAATTTGCATTGACATCAAAGAAGCATCCCTGAAACGGAACTGAAGCGGTAAAACATGAGAGTTGACCAACATCCAAATAAGCCATAGCCCACACTGACGATGTGATCCCATCCACCTCTTCAAATGTGCCTCCTGCGACCTCGGTGAAGAACCAAAATCTCCCGCATCATCAAGCTTCAAGCGCGTTATTGCGTCATAGATCCACCCAAAAAACATACTTTGCACAAACCGCTGCTAAACCGAAATCATTTGCACCTCCTCGCCAAGACCGCATCGTTGCTGAGGTACGCAGCTTCAGTCAGCCCGAAGAAAACCCAGATCTGGAAAGTCAACTTTGAACCACAGTGAATTCCCATCAAGGATTCTGACCGCCAAAGAGCCATCAACAACTCCGTAGACCAGATCCAACCGATCCAAGATCCTAGAAGCCCGCACAAGCTTCAAGCCTAAAGAAACCCAAACGCATTCACAAAGAAGTCCTTACGAAGCTGAGAACCAGAGCACGAGATGAGTAAAAGGTGGTTGCCAAAGATTGGAAACCACCATCGTCTTGGATCCAAAGAACGCGCCCAGAGATAACCGCCGCTGAGGAAGACCATCTCCGAAAGCCAGGGGAGGAATCACCGAACGAGAGAGAGAACTTGGAGAGACTGCCCCCATCCTCACTCTTAGGGGTTGTTAGGGGTTTGTTAGTTTTTTTTATTAGATTATATTAGTGTTTTTAGGTCTTTTTAAATAATATAGCGCGTTTTTATTGTTTTTGAGCATTTTTTTTGTTTGTGAGCGTTTTAGGGTTTCTTAGGTTATATTAGAGTTTATTATGGTTTCTTAGGGTTTCTAAGGATTTTTAAGGTATATTAGTGTTTTTTGTCTTTATTGGGTTATATTAGTTCTTTTATGTCAATTTAGGTAATATAGCACATTTTTATTGTTTGTGATTGTTTTTTTATTGTTTGTGAGCGTTTTAGGGTTTATTTGGTTATTTTAGAGTTTATCAGGGTTTCTAGGGATTTTTTAAGGTATACCAGCATTGTTTTCTTTATTAGGTTTTTGTAGGGTTTTATTAGGGTTTGTTATGGTGTGTTACAGTTTTTTGGGGTTGAGTAGGGTTTATTTGGCTTTATTTATGGTTTATTAGGGAGTTTTAGTGTTTTTTGGGTTTTATTAGTGTTTATTAGTGTTCATTAGTGTCTATATCGGTTGGGTAGGGTTTCTAGGTTTTTTAACGTGTTTCTAGGGTTTATTAGGTTTTATTATCATTTATGAGGGTTTATTAGGTATTTTTGGGGTTTTTATTTGGGTTGAGTAGAGTTTGTTAGGATTTTAGGGATTATAAGGTGTTTTTAGGGATTATTAGAGTTTATTAGGTGTTTATTAGGGTTTAATGTTTTATATTATGGTATATTAGGGTTTAATATTTTTGAGGGTTTTAAATCTTCTTTAGGGTTTTTGTAGCATTTTTTAGGGTTTGTGTAGCGTTGTTAGAGTTTATGTAGCATTTTTAGTGTTTATGTAGCCTTTTTAGGGTTTAGTTAGCAGTTTTAGATTTTATGTATCATTTTTAGGGTTTATGTAACATTTTTAGGGTTATGTATCATTTTTAGAGTTTAGATTTTATGTAGAATTTTTTTGGGTTTGTGTTGCGTTTTCTGGGGTTATGTAGCGTTTTTAGGGGTGATATTGCATTTATGTTGCATTTGTAGGGTTTATGTAACGTTTTAAAGATTCATGGAGTGTTTTTAGGGTTTATATTGTGTTTTTAGGTTTTAGGAAGCGTTTTTAATGTTTATGTTTTGTTTTTTAGAGTTTATGTTGTGTTTTTTAGGGTTTATGTTACAGTTCTAGTGTTTATATAGCGTTTTTTGGTTTATGTTTCATTTTTTGGTTTATGTTGCGTTTTTAGGGTTTTTGTTGAATTTTTGTAGGGTTTATGTAACATATTTAGGGTTTATGTATCTATTTGAATCCTTTTTAGGTTTTTAAGGGTTGTTTATGGGTTGTAGTGTTTTTTAGGGTTTTTAAGGGTTGTTAACATGTGTTTATGGTATCTGATATATTTTTAATGGTTTTTTGGGGGTTTTATGGGTTTATTTTTTTTTGGATTGATAGGGGTTGTTAGGGTTTTTAGTGTGTTTTAGGGTTTGTTTGGGTATTATAGCGGTATTTAGGGTTTATATAATGTGTTTTAGCATTTTTGGGTTCTTTAGGGTATTATAGTGTTCTTTAGAGTTTAATATGGTTATTTAGTGTTTATTAGGGTTCTTTAGGGTTTATTAGTGTTCTTTAGGATTTGTTACATTTTATTAGCGCATTTTTTTTGTATATTACGGTTTTATTGGGCTTTTTTAGGAATTATAAGCTTTATCTAGGGTTTATCAACCTTTTTTAGGGTTATTTAGGACTTATTAGGGTTTTTTAGGGTTTATTTTATTTATTAGGGTTTAGTAACGTGTATTTGGGTTTATTACGATTTATTAGGGTTTATTATGCTTTGTTAGGGTATATTGTGGTTTATTCGGTGTTTTTTTTGGTTTGTTTTAGTCTGTTACAATTTATTTGGCCTTATTAGGATTTGATAAGATTTATTTTGGGTTGATAGGATTTTTTATGCTTTATTTTGGGGTTATTAGGGGTTTTAGGGGTTATTAGTGGGTTGTAGGGTTTTATAGGCTATTATTTGGAGGTTTTTGTGGTGTTTTGTCAGGTTTGTTAGGGATTTTAGTGAATATTAGGGTTTATTATGGTTTAATAGTGTTATTTATTGTATATTAGGGGTTTTAGGGATTTTGTCGCGTTTATTAGGGTCTAATAGAGTTTGTTAGGGTTTATTACAATTTATTAGTGTTTATTAGGGTTTTTCGGGATTAATAGTGGGCTTTAGGGGTTATTAGAGTTTATTAGTGGTTCTTAGGGGTTATTAGTGGTTGTTAGGGTTTGTTAGGTTTTTCAAGGTTTTTAGGGTTTATTACGGTTTGTTTGAGTTTTTTGAGGTTTTATGCATTTTTTTGGGTTTTAGGGGTGTGTTTGGATTTTTTATGCTTTGTTAGGGTGATTTTAGCATTTTTTGGGGTTTTGTTGCGTTTTGTGGGTTTTGAAACATTTTTCAGGTTTCTGTAGCAATTGATAGGGTTTATGTAGTGTTGTTAGTGGATTTAGTGGTTCTTTAGGGGTTTATTATGGTTTAATTTTTTATATTATGGTATATTAGCGTTTAATATTTTTGAGGGTTTTGAAGTGTCTTTAGGGTTATGTAGCATTTTTAGGGTTTGTGTAGCATTGTTAGATTTTATGTAGCATTTTTTGTGTTTATGTAGCATTTTTTGGGTTTAGTTTGTAGTTTTAGGTTTTATGTATCATTTATAAGGTTTATGTAACGTTTTTAGGGTTTATGTAGCTTATTTAGGGTTTCGGTTTTATGTAGAATTTTTTAGGGTTTATGTTGCGTTTTCTGGGTTTATGTAGCATTTTTAGGGGTGATGTAGCTTTTATATTGCATTTTTTTTGGTTTATGTAACGTTTTTAGGCTTTATGTAGGGTTTTATGGTTTATATTGTGTTTTTAGGTTTTATGTAGAGTTTTTAATGTTTATATTTCGTTTTTTATGGTTTTTATTGTGTTTTTTAGGGTTTATGTTTCAGTTCTAGCGTTTAGGTAGTGCTTTTCGTCTTTATGTTGCGTTTTTTTGGGTTTATGTTGCGTTTTTTGGTTTATGTTGCGTTTTTAGGGTTTTGTTGCATTTTTACGGGTTTATGTAACGTTTTTAGAGTTTATGTATCTATTTGAAGCCTTTTTTAGGGTTTTAATGGTTTTTTATGGTTCGTAGTTTTTTAGGGTTTTTAAGGGTTGTTAATAGATGTTTATGGTTGTTTATGATATCTGATGGCTTTTCAATGGTTTTTTTTTTGGGGGGGGGGGGCGGTTTATGGGTTTATTTTTTTTGGGGGATTGATAGGGGTTTTTAGGGGTTTTAGTGTATTTTAGGGTTTGTTTGGGTATTGTAGCCGTTTATTCGATTTATATAATGTGTTTTAGCATTTGTTTGGGTTCTTTAGGGGTTTTAGTGTTATGTAGAGTTTAATATGGTTCTTTAGGGTCTATTAGGATTCTTTAGGGTTTATTAGTGTTCTTTATGATTTTTTTGGATTTATTTGGGGTTGTTAGGGTCTGTTAAGATTTATTTTGGGGTTATTAGGGTTTGTTAGGGTTTATTAGTAGGTTATAGGGTTTTTAGGCTATTATTTGCCTGTTTTTGTAGCGTTTTGTCGGGTTTGTTAGGGTTTTTAGGGATTATAAGGGTTTATTATGGTTTAATTGTGTTTTTTGTTGTATATTGGGGGTTTTAGGGATTTTTTCGCGTTTATTAGGGTCTAATAGAGTTTGTTAGGTTTTATTATAGGTTATTACAATTTATTAGTGTTTATTAGGGTTTTTAGAGTTTAATAGTGGGTTTTAGGGGTTATTATGGTTTAATAGTGGTTCTTAGGGGTTATTAGTGGTTGTTAGGGTTTGTTAGGATTTGTTAGGGTTTTTAGGGTTTGTTATGATTTGTTTGAGTTGTTTGGGGTTTTATGTGTTTTTTGGGTTTTTTGGGGGTGTTTAGTTTTTTATGCATTGTTAGGGCAATTTTAGCGTTTTTGGGGTTTTGTGGTGTTTTGTGGGTTTTGAATCATTTTTTCGGTTTTTTGTAGCAATTGATTGGGTTTATGTAGCATTTTTAGTGGCTTTAGTGGTACTTTAGGGGTTTTTAGAGTTCTTTAGGGTTTTTTATGGTGTATTAGGGTTTTATTTGAGGGTTTTAGGGTTTACTAGGGTATTTTCAGGGGTTTTAAGGGTTTAATAGGGTTGGTTAGGGTTTTGTTAGGCATTTTTAGGGTATTTAGGGGTTTTTTAGCATTTTTAGATGTTTTAGGGTTTTTAGCATTTTTTGAGGTATTTTTGAGGTATTTAGGGTTTTTTAGGTTTTTTTGGGTTTTTTGGTTTTTTCGTGTTTTTAGATGTTTTATGGTTTTTTAGGGTTTATTTAGGGTTTTTATGATTTTTAGGATTTTTAGGGTTTTTAGTTTTTTTTAGTGTTGTTAAGGTTTTTTGGGTTTTTTGGGTTTTTTGGGGTTTGTAAGTTTTTCCGAGTTTGTTAGGGTTTGTCTTTGTGAATATTAGTGTTTTGAATGGTTTAATAGCATTTCTGTTGTATATTTGGATTTTTAGGTATTTTGTAGCTTTTATTGGGGTTTAATAGGTTTTTTAGGGTTTATTACAAGTTATTAGTGTTTATTAGGGTTTACTAGTGGGATTTAGGGTTTATTAGGGTTTATTATGGTTTATTATTGGTTGGTAGGGTATTTTAGGATTTATTAGTTCTTATTAGAGTGATTTATGGTGTCTAAGGGTTTGTTAGGGTTTTTAAGGGTGTGTAAGGGTTTCTATGGGTGGGATAGGGTTTGTTAGGGTTTTTCATGGTTATTAATGGTTCTTAGTGTTTATGGGGTTATTCATGGTTGGTTTAGGGTTTTTAGGGATTTTTAGGGTTTTATTAGGGTTTATTAGTTTTTATTAGGGTTTATTAGGGGTTTTTGGGGATTATTAGGGTTTTTAGGGGTTTATTAGTATTTTTCTTTTATTAGGTTATATTATTGTTTGTTAATTCTTTTTTGATAATATAGAATTTTTATTTTTTATGACCGTTTTGTTATTTTTTGACAGTATTTTTATTTTTTTATGGTTATATTAGAGTTTATTATGGTTTATTTTGGTTTCTAGGGATTTTTATGGTATATTAGCGTGTTTGTCTTTATTAGGTTATATTAGTGTTTTTACGTCTTTTTAGGTAATATAGCATTTTTTTATTGTTTGTGACCATTTTTTATTTTTTGTGAGCATTTTTATGGTTTATTAGGTTATATTAGAGTTTATTAGGGTTTATAGAGATTTTTTATTGTATATTAGCATTTTTTCATTATTAGGATTTTGTAGGGTTTTATTAGGGGTCATTATGGTGTGTTAAAGTTTGTTAGGGTTGAGTAGGGTTAATTTTGGATTTATTTATGTTTTATTAGGGATTTTTAGGGTTTGGTTGGGGTTTATTATGGTTTATTAGTGTTTATTAGTGTCTATTAGGGTTGTTTATGTTTTCTTAACGTGTTTTTATTGGTTATTTGGTTTTATTATCATTTATTAGGGTTTATTAAGTATTTTTCGGGTTTTATTAGGGTTGAGTAGAGTCTCCTAGGGTCTTAGGGATTATTAGGAATTGTTAGGGATTATTAGAGTTTATTAGGGGTTTATTAAGGTTTAATTTTTTATATTACGGTATATTAGGGTTTAATATTTTTAAGGGTTTTGAAACGTCTTTAAGGTTTTTGTAGCATTGTTTAGTGTTTGTGTAGCGTTGTTTGAGTTTATGTAGCAATTTTAGTGTTTATGTAGCGATTTTTGGGTTTAGTTAGTGGTTTTAGGTTTTATGTTGCATTTTTTAGGGTTTATGTAACATTTTTAGGGTTTATGTAGAGTGTTTAGTGTTTAGGTTTTATGTAGCTTTTTTGAGGGATTATGTTGCGTTTTCTAGGTTTATACAGTGTTTTTAGGGGTGATGTAGAGTTTTTGTTGCATTTTTTAGGGTTTATGTAACTTTGTTAGTGTTCAATTAGTTTTTTTAGGGTTTATGTTGTGTTTTTAGGTTTTATGTAGAGTTTTTTAATGTTTATGTTGCGTTGTTTAGGGTTTATGTTACGGTTCTAGGGTTTTGTAGTGTTTTTGGGTTTATGTTGTGTTTTTTGGGTTTATGTTGCGTTTTTTGGGTTTATGTTGCATTTATAGGGTTTATGTTGCATTTTCATGTTTGTGTAACGTTGTTTGGTTTTATGTATCAATTTGTTTCCTTTTTAGGGTTTTAATGGTTGTTTATGGTTTGTAATGGTTTTAGGGTTTTTATGGGTTGTTAACAGGTGTTTTTGGTTTTTATGGTATTAGATGGGTTTTCAATGGTTTTTTGGGGGTTTTTAATGGTTTATTCGTTTTTTCGGGATTAATAGGGTTTGTTAGGGTTTTTAGTGTGTTTTACAGTTTGTTTGGTATTATAGTGGTTTTTACGGTTTATGTAATGTGTTTTAGCATTTTTGAGTTTTTTAGGGGTTTTAGTGTTCTTTAGAGTTTATTATCGTTCTTTAGGGTTTATTAGGGTTCTTTAGAGTTTATTTGTGTTCTTTAGGATTTGTTATAGTTTATTTGCATTTTTATTGTATATCAGGGTCTTATTGGGCTTTCGTTGGAATTAATAGTTTTTTCTATGGTTTATCAACCTTTTTTAGGGTTATTTATGATTTATTAGGGTTTCATCGGGTTTATTTTATTTACTAGGGTTTATTAACATGTATTTGGGTTTATTACAATTTATTAGGGTTTATTATGATTTTTTAGGGTTTATTGCGGTTTATTAGGGATTTGTTATGGTTTGATTCAGTTTGTTGCGATTTATTTGGAATTGTTAGGATTTGTTACGATTTATTTGGGGTTTTTAGGTTTTGTTACGATTTATTATGGGGTTATTAGGGTTTGTTAGGGTTTATTAGCGGATTGTAGGGTTTTGTAGGATATTATTTGGTGGGTTTTTTACTGTTTTGTCAGGTTTGTTAGGGTTTTTAGTGATTATTAGGTGTTATTATGGTTCAATAGTTTTTTTACTGTATATTAGGGGTTTTAGGGATTTTTTAGCATTTATTAGTGTCTAATAGGGGTTTTTAGGGTTTATTTAAGGTTATAATGATTTATTAGTGTTTATTAGGGTTTTAGGGTTTAATAGTGGGTTTTACGTGTTATTTGGGTTTATTAGTGGTTCTTAGTGGTTATTAGTGATTGTTAGGGTTTCTTATGTTTTGTTAGGGTTTGTTAGGATGTGTGTAATTCTATTATCACACATGTTATTATTATCATTATTATCATTATCATTATTATCATTAAGATTACTATAATTATCATTATTATTATTATTATTATTATTATTATTATCGTCACATGAAAATGTAGATGCACATGCGTTATTTTTTATTATTTATTATTTATTTCCATGCACGTGCATATGTTGTTGTTGTTGTTATTATTATTATTATTATTATTACTATTATTATTATTATTATCATCATCACATGAAAATGCACATGCACATCCGTTATTATTTATTACCATGCACGCGCACACATAATGCACCTACATTGTTCTATTATCACATGCATTTTTATTGTTATAGTTATTAATACTATTATTGTTATTATTGTTATAATCATCAAATGAAAATGCAAATGCACGTGCGTTATTATTTATTACCATACATGCGCACATTCAATACATGTGCGTTATTCTATTATCACATGTCGTATTATTATGAATATTACTATTATTGTTATTATTATCATCACGTGCGCCATGAGTTATTATTTGTTATCATGAACTGCACATGCAATGCATGTGGGTTATTCTATTATCACATGAGTTGTTGTTGTTATTATTATTATTATTACTGTTATTATTATTATTATTATCATCTCATGCTCATGCACAAGCACATGCACGTGCATTATTATTTATTTTTTATTACCATGCACGTGCACATGAAATGCACACATGTTATTTTATTATCACATACGTTGTTATTATTCTTGTTATTATTATTATTATGGTTGTTGTCATTGTTGTTGTTATTATTATCATCACATGAAAATGCACATGCCAATGCACATGCAAATACATAACACGCACATTCAGTGCACGTGCATTATTCTATTATCACATGTGTTGTTAATAATAATAATAATAATAATATTATTATTATTATTATTATTATCATCATCGTCATCATCATCACATGAAAATGCAATGCACACGTGTTATTATTTATTACCATGCACGTGCACACGTAATGCACATACAATATTCTATTATCTCATGCATTGGTACTACTAATTTTATCAATACTACTACTGCTGATGTTATTATTATTATTATCACATGCAAATGTGTATGCATGTGAGTTATTATTTATTGTTTATTACCATGCACGTGCATATGCAATGAACTTGTAATATTTGTTTTATTATTATTATTATTATCACAATTATTATTATTATTATTATTATTATTATTTTCATTATCATTATTATTATCATTATCTCATGAAAATCGACATTCATGTGCGTTGTTATTTATTATTTATTACCATGCACGTGCATGCATCATTATTATTATTATTATTAAAATTAGTATTATTAATATTATTATCAATTGTAATGGAACATGCACATTCATGTGCATTCTTATGTACTATTATTTATTTATTATTTACTACTATGCACGTGCACATGCAATGCATTGGCGTTATTCTATTATTATTATTATTGTTTGTATCATGAAATACAAATTCAAATGCACGTGCGTTGTTATTTATTATTTATTACCATACATGTGCATGCGTCATTATCATTATCATTACTTGGAAATGCACATACACATGCGTTATTATATATTATTTATTACCATGCACATGAAAATGCAATGAACTTATGTTATTCTATTATCACATGTCTTATTATTATTTATTCTCATGCACGTGCACACACAAGGCACTTGCTTTATTCTATTATCACATGTGTTATTATTTATTATTTATTATCATTTAAATGCAAATTAACATTCATGTGGACTATTTTATTTTTTATTGTTATTACCATGCACATGCCCATGCACATGCACTTGGATGTGCATTATTATTTATTATTTATTATCATTCACATGCACATGCACGTACACATGCAATTCACATGCGTTATTATTTATAATTTATTTTTTATTATCACTTACATGCAAATGCACATGCATATGCACATGCATGTGCATTATGATTTATTATTTAAACCATTCACATGCATATGCACATGCACGTGCGTTATTACAACTATTATTATTAGAAGTATTTTTAGTGTTTACTATCAATTTTTTGGATTTTTAGGTGTTATTAACATTTATTATGGTTTGTTAGGGTTTTAGGGTGTTTTAATGGTATATTAGTGTTTTTAGGGTTTGGTGGGGGTTATTAGGATTTTATTAGGGTTTATTATGGCGTGTAAAGGTTTATTAGGGTTTATTAGGTATTTTTAGGGTTTTATTAGGATGGAGTTAGGTTAATTAGGGTATATTTGGGTATATTATGGTATATTTGTGTATGTTTAGGATTTATTAGGGTTTATTATGGTTCATTATGGTTTATTAATTTTTAAGAGGGTATATTAAGGTTTTTTAGTGTTTATTAGTGTTTATTCAGGTTTATTAGCACTTTTAAGCTTTGCTAGGTTTTATTAGAATTTATTAGGGATTTTAGGGATTTTTAATGGTATATTTGCGTTTTTAGCATTTAGTGGGGTTATTGTAGTTTATTATGGTTTTTTAAGCTTTGTTAGGGTTGAGTAGGTATTTTTAGGGTTTTATTAGGGTTGATTCGGTATCTTTAAGGTTTTATTAGGGTTTATTAGGGTTGAGTATAGTTTATTATGGATTGTTAGTGATTTTTAGTGTTTACTAGGTTTTGTTAGTGTTTTTATTAGGGTATATGTTTGTTTTTTAGTTTTTGTTAATATATATTTGAGGGTTTGTTATGACTTTTAGGATTTATTAGCGTGTTTTCAGTGTTTGTTAGCATTTTTAATGGTTTATTATCTTTTATTTTAATTTATTATGGTTTATTAGGGTTTCTAAGGTTTTCTAATGGTTTGTTTGCGTTTCTTTGTTTATTGGGGTTTTGTTGGGTTTTATTATGTTTTGTTATGTTGTGTCAAGGTTTATTAGGGTTGAGAAGGTACTTTTAGAGTTTTATTAGGGTTTATTCCTTTTTATTAGGGTTTATTACGGATTTTTTGGGTTTGTTATGGTTTGTTAGGGGTTTATTATTATTTTTGTTTTATTATGTTATATTAGTGCATGTTATGACTTTTTAGATAATATAGCGTGATTTTATTGTCTGTGAGAATTTTGTTTTTGTTTGTGAGAGTTTTAGGGTTTCTTTGGATATATTGGAGTTTACTATGGTTTATTAGGGTTTCTAGGGACTTTTATGGTACACTAGCGTTTTTGTCTTTATTAGGTTATATTAGTGTTTTTAGGTCTTTTTAGGTAATATAGCGTGTTTTTATTGATTTTGATCGTTTTTTATTGATTGTGAGTGTTTTTATGGTTTATTAGTTTATATTAGAGTTTATTAGGGTTTCAAGGGATTTTTTAAGGTATACTAGCATTTTTTTCTTTATTAGTGTTTTGTAGGGTTTTATTAGGGGTTATTATTGTGTGTTAAGGTTTGTTAGGGTTGTGTAGGGTTTATTTGGCTTATTTTTGGATTATTTGGGCTTTTTAGGGTTTTTTGGGGTTTATTAGGGTTTATTAGTGTTTATTAGTGTCTATTATGGTTGGTTAGGGTTGGTTAGGTTTTCATAACGTGTTTTTATGGTTTATTAGGTTTCATTATCATTTATTAGGGTTTATTACTCATTTTTGGGGTTTTATTAGGGTTGATTAGAGTTTATTAGGATTTTAGAGATTATAAGGTGTTTTAGGGATTATTAGAGTTTATTAGGGGATTATTAGGGTTTAATTTTTTACATTATGGTATATTAGGGTTTAATATTTTTGAGGGTTTTAAAGCATCTTTAAGGATTTTGTTGCATTTTTTAGGGTTTGTGTAGTGTTGTTAGATTTTATGTAGCATATTTGTTGTTTATGTAGCATTTTTAGGGTTTAGTTAGCAGTTTTAGATTTTATGTATCATTTTTAGGTTTTATGTAACGTTTTTAGGGTTTGTGTAGCGTGTTTAGGGTTTTGGTTTTATGTAGCATTTTTTAGGGTTTATGTTGCGTTTTTGGGTTTATGTAGCGTTTTTAGGGGTGATGTAGCATTTATGTTGCATTTTTTAGGGTTTATGTAATGTTTTTAGGGTTCATGGAGTGTTTTTAGGGTTTATATTGTGTTTTTAGGTTTTTTGTAGCATTTTTTAATGTTTATGTTTCATTTTTTAGGGTTTATGTTGTGTTTTTAGGGTTTATGTTACAGTTCTAGGGTTTATGTAGTGCTTTTAGGGTTCATGTAGTGTTTTTTGGGTTCATGTTGAATTTTTCGGTTTATGTTGCATTTTTAGGGTTTTGCTGCATCTTTTAGGGTTTATGTAACGTTTTTATGGTTTATGTATCTATTTGAAGCGTTTTTAAGGTTTTAATAGTTGTTTATGGTTTGTAGTGTTTTTATGGTTTTTATGGGTTGTTAATTGGTGTCTATGGGTTTTTATGGTATTTGATGGATTTTATATGGTTTTTTTGGGGTTTTATGGGTTTATTTGTTTTTTGAGGATTGATAGGGGTTGTTAGGGTTTTTTGTGTGTTTTAGGGTTTGTGTGGATATTGTAGCCATTTTTAGGATTTATATAATGTGTTTTAGCGTTTTTTGGGTTCTTTAGGGTTTTTAGTGTTCTTTAGAGTTTAATATGGTTCATTAGGGTTTATTAGGATTCTTTAGGGTTTATTAGGGTTCTTTAGGGTTTATTAGTGTTCTTTAGGATTTGATACAGTTTATTAGCGTTTTTATTATATATTAGGCTTTTCTTGTGCTTTTGTAGTCATTAATAGATTTTTCTAGGGTTTATCAACCTTTTTAAAGGTTATTTAGGATTTATTAGGGTTCATTAGGGTTTATTTTATTTATTAGGGTTTTGTAATGTGTACTTGGGTTTATTACAATTTATTAGGGTTTATTATGCTTTGTTAGGGTTTATTGCGGTTTATTAGGGGTTTGTTAAGGTTTGTTTCAGTTTTTTACGATTTATTTATCATTGTTAGGATTTGTTACGATTTATTTGTGGTTGTTACTGTTTTTTATGATTTATTTTGGGGTTATAAGGGTTTGTTAGTATTTATTAGTGGGTTTTAGGATTTTGTAGTCTATTATTTGGTGGTTTTTGTAGCGTTTTGTCGGGTTTGTTAGGGTTTTTTAGTAATTATTAGAGTTTATTATGGTTTAATAGTATTTTTATAGTATATTAGTGGTTTTAGAGCTTTTGTGGTGTTTATTGGGGTCTAATAGAGTTTGTTAGGGTTTATTACTGGTTATTAAAATTTATTAGTGTCTATTAGGGTTTTTAGGGTTTAACAGTGGTCTTTAGGGGTTATTATGGTTGATTAGTGGTTATTAGGGGTTATTAGTGGTTGTCAGGGTTTGTTAGATTTTGTTAGGGTTTTTAGGGTTTGTTTCGGTTTGTTTGAGTTGTTTGGAGTTTTATGCATTTTTTGGGTTTTATGGGTATGTTTGGATTTTGTATGCTTTGTTAGGGTTATTTTAGCGTTTTTAGGGGTTTTGTCGCATTTTGTGGGGTTTGAAGCATTTTTTGGTTTTTTGTAGAAATTTTAAAGGTTTAGGTAGTGTTGTTAGTGGCTTTAGTGGTTCATTAGGGGTTTATTAGCGTTTGATTTTTTATATTATGGTATATTAGGGTTTAATATTTTTGTGGGTTTTGAAGCGTCTTTAGGGTTTTTGTATCATTTTTAAGGGTTTGTGTAGTGTTGTTAGAGTTTATATAGCATTTTTAGTGTTTATATAACCTTTTTATGTTTTAGTTAGCGATTTTTGGTTTTATGTATCATTTTTAGGGTTTATGTAATGTTTTTAGGGTTTATGTAGAGTGTTTAGGGTTTAGGTTTTATGTAGCATTTTTTAGGTTTTATGTTGCGTTTTTTGGGTTTATGTATTGTTTTATGGGGTGATGTAGCATTTATGTTGCAATTTTTAGTGTTTATGTAACGTTTTTAGGGTTCATGTACTGTTTTTATTGTTTATATTGTTTTTTTAGGTTTTATGTAGCGTTTTATATTGTTTATGTTGTGTTTTTTAGGGTTTATGTTCTGTTATTTTGGGTTTATGTTACAATTCTAGGGTTTATGTAGTTCTTTAAGGGTTTATGTAGTGTTTTTTGGGTTTATGTTGCATTTTTTAGTTTATGTTGCGTTTTTAGGATTTTTGTTGCATTTTTTAGGGTTTATGTAACGTTTTTAGGGTTTATGTAACGTTTTTAGGGTTTATGTAATTATTTGAAGCCCTTTTTAGGGTTTTAATGGTTGTTTATGATTTGTAGTGTTTTTAGGGGTTTTAGGGGTTGTTAACGGGTGATTATTGGTTTTTATGGTATTTGATGGCTTTTTAATGGTGTTTTGGGGGTTTTATGGGTTTATTTATTTATTTTGTTTTTTTGTGATTGATAGGGTCATTGGTGTTTTTTAGTGTGTTTTATGGTTTGTTTGGGTATTGTTGCAGTTTTTAGGATTTATATAATGTGTTTTAGCATTTTTTGGGTTCATTAGGGGTTTTACTATTCTTTATAGTTTAATATGGTTCTTTTGAGTTTATTAGGGTTCTTTAGGGTTTATTAGTGTTATTTATTATTTGTTACAGTTTATTAGCATTTTTTTGTATATTAATATTTTATTGGAATTTTGTAGGCAATAATAGCTTTTTCTAGGGTTTATCAACATTTTTTAGGGTTATTTTGGACTTATTAGGGTTTACTTATTTTATTTGGGCTTAGTAATGTGTATTTGGGTTTATTACGATTTATTAGGATTTATTATGATTTTGTTAGGGTTTATTAGGGTTTGTTAGGGGTTTGTTATGGTTTGATTCAATTTGTTACGATTTATTTGGAATTGTAAGGATTTGTTATGATTTATTTGGGGTTGTTAGGGTTTGTTACGATTTATTTTGGGGTTATTAGTGTTTTTATGGTTTATTAGTGGGTTTTAGGTTTTTTGTAGGCTATTATTTAGATATTTTTGTAGCATTTTGTCGGGTTTGTTGGGGTATTTAGTGATTATTAGGGTTTATTATGGTTTAATAGTGTTTTTATTGTATATTAAGGGTTTTAGCGATTTTTTAGTGTTCTTTAGGTTCTAATAGAGTTTGTTAGGTTTTATTACAGGTAATTACGATTTATAAGAGTTTATTAGGGTTTTAGGTTTTAATAGTGGGGTTTTTGGGTTATTAGGGTTTATTAGTGGTTCTTAGGGGTTATTAGTGGTTGTTAGGGTTTGTTAGGGTTTTTAGGGTTTGTTACGGTTTTTTTGAGTTGTTTGGGGTTTTATGCGTTTTTTGGGTTTTATGGGTGTGTTTGGATTTTTTATGCTTTGATAGGGTTATTTTAGCATTTTTTGGGGTTTTGTTGTCTTTTGTGGGTTTTGAACCAATTTTCGGGTTTTGGTAGCAATTGATAGGGTTTATGTAGTGATGTTAGTGGATTTAGTGGTTTATTAGGTTTCTTTACGGTTTTTAGGGTTTTTTATTGTTCTTTAGGGTGTATTAAAGTTTCTTTTTAGTTTTTTAGGGTTTTCTAGGGGGTTTTAGGTTTTAAGGGTTTCATATGGTTGGTTAGGTTTTGTTAGGACTTTTTAGGCCTTTAGGGTTTTTAGCATTTTTAGTGGTTTTTAGGTTTTTTAGGGTTTTTTGAGGTTTCTTAGGGGTTTTTAGGTTCTTTATCGGGTTTTTTTTTGGTTTTTTGAGTTTTTAGGGGTTTTAGGGGTTTTTAGTGTTTTCGGGGTTTTTTGGGGTTTTATGGTTTTTTTAGGGTTTTGTCAGGTTTTTTTTGGGTTTGTTAGGGTTTTGTTGTGAATATTAGCATTTTGAATGGTTTATTAGCGTTTTTTGTATATTTGGGTTTTTAGGTATTTTGTAACTTTTATTGGGGTCTAATAGGGTCTTTTGGGATTATTACAATTTTTTTGTGTTTATTAGGGTTTAGTAGTGGGCTTTAGGGTTTATTATTTGTTGGTAGGGTTTTTTAGGATTTATTAGTTCTTATTAGAGTGATTTGGGGTGTCTAAGGGTTTGTTAGGGTTTCTAAGGGTGTGTTAGGGTTTTTATGGGTGTGTTAGGGTTTTTATGGGCGGGTTAGGGTTTCTAAGGCTGTGCTATATTTTTAAGGGTTTATAAGGTTGTGTTAGGGTTTTTATGGGTGTGTTGGCGTTTATAAGGGTGGGCTCGGGTTTCTAATGGTGTGTTAGGGTTTCTAAGGGTGTGTTAGGGATTCTAAGGGTTTGTTAGTGTTTCATAGGGTTATTCATGGGGTTTTAGGGTTATTTAGTTGTTCATGGTTGTCACAGATGTGTAGAGCTAGTCGCAAGCTTTAATTTGATATGTGGTAAAGGTGAAACGGACACCTAGAGCAGAAGTTATTTTCATTTTCATGACATAAGAACCTTTTGATTCATTAAGAACATGATAAGGTGTTCCTATTGGTCACAGATGTGTAGATATTGTCGAAAGCTTGGATTTGATATATGGTAGAGGAAAAACGGACTCTCAGAGTAGAAGTTGTGGTCTTTTGGACGGTTTAAGTATCTTTTTGGGCCTTCGAGGATGTGAGTAGGTAGTTTAGTGGTTATATTAGTGTATTTATAGTCTCAATCTTCAAATTGATATGTGGGAGAGGCAAAACGGACACCCATAGAAGAAGTTATTGCAAAACAGACACCAGAAGCCAATCTTTTGACCATCCAAAGGGATTTTGGGTCTTTTTGGGGGTTGAAGAATGTCAGAAAGGGTTCCAGTGGATACCAATGTCTGTATATTTTCACAATATTCGATTCTATATGTGGTATAACCAAAATGAACACACGTAGCAGAAATTCTTGTTGTTTTAAATTGAGCAACCCTCCTAGAGCAAAAAAAACCTAAGAAACCCACAAATCACTAAAATAGGCATAACTTCTTCTTCAGGTGTCCGTTTGAGCGTTTTGACTTGTAAAATCGAAGCTCATGAGATGATTGATGACCATGTATAATCGAAAATGTGAGAAGTTCAAAGAAATAGAAGATATATTAGTTATACCACTCCAAAAAAAAGATCAGCTTCAAACGACCATAACTTTCACTTCTGTTGTCCGTTTGAGCTCTACCAAATATCAAATCGAAGGCAGCGAAGAGATCTAAACATAAGAATAACTTGAAAAAAGTTCCAGTCATACTTGGGACACTAAATTCCCAAAAACCCATCATAAGGCCTCAAAAACTCCATTTCTGTATTTAGATCCCTGAAATTGTTTTCTTAAAATAGTCATAACATCTGATCTATGTGTCTGTTCGGCCTTCAACCCTTGTTTTTATCGTAGTTAGTTCCATGAGATTTAGTTTGACTATTCACAGAGTGTAAATGGACACCTAAAAAAGATGTTATGCATTTTTTAATGACTCTGTGGTTTGTTAGGTTTTTCGAGACACCATTTCTAGCACTTTTGTCGAGTCTGCTGTTTTTTCAAACAACTATAACTTATTATTACTGTTATTATTATATTATTATCATCATCTCAAGCAAATTCACTTGAACATGTGTGTGAATTATTATTATATTTTTATTACCATGCACGTGCACATGAAATTCACACAAGTTATTTTATTATCACAGGTATTATTATTATTATTATTATTATTATTATTGTGGTTGTTGTTGTTGTTGTTGTGGTTGTTGTTATCATCACATCCAAATGCACATCCAAACGCCCATACACACAGATTCAATGAACGAGCATTATTCTATTATCACATGCATTGTTATTATTATTATTATTATCATCATCATTATCCTCATCATCATCATCATCATCATCATTATGATCACATGAAAATTCAATGCACATGAGTTATTATTTATTATCATACACAAGCACACGTAATGCACATGAAATATTCTATTATCATATGCCTTATTACTACTACTATAATCACCACTACTACTACTATTATTACTATTGTTGTTATTATTACAAATCATCACATGCAAATGTAGATGCACGTGCGTTATTATTTATTATTATTATTACCATGTATGTGCATATGCAATGCTATTGTATTATTCTTTTATTATTATTATTATTATCACAGTTATTATTATTATCATTGTCATTATTATTATCATTATCACATGCAAATGGACATGCATGTGCGTTGATATTTATTATTTATTACCATGCACGTGCATGCATTAGTATTATTATTATTATTATTATCATCAAATGTAAATGCACATGCACAAGCATGTCCATTCTTATTTATTATTATTTATTTATTATTAACTATTATGCATGTTCACATGAAATGAACTTGAATTATTCTATTATTATTATTATTATTATTATTATTCTTCTTGTTGTTGTTGTTTGTATCATCAAATACAAATTCACATGCATGTGCGTTGTTATTTATTATTTATTACCAGGCACGTGGATGCATCATTATCATTATCATTACATGTAAATGCACATGCACATGCGTTATTATATATTATTTATTATCATGCACATGCAAATGCAATGCACTTGCATTATTCTATTATCATGTGTGTTATTATTATTTATTCTAAGGCACGTGCACACACAATGCACGTGCGTTATTCTATTATCACATGTGTTATTATTTATTATTTAGTATCATTTACAAGAAAATGCACATTCATGTGGACTTGGTTAATATTTATTGTTTATTACCATGAACATTCACATGCACATTCACATGCACTTGTATGTGTGTAATTATTTATTATTTATTATCATTCACATGCACATGCGCATACACATGCAATTCACATGCGTTATTATTTATAATTTATTATTTATTATCCTTCACAAGAAAATGCACAGGCATATGCACATACACGTGCATTATGATTTAATATTTATACCATGCACATTTGTATAAACATGCACGTGTGTTATTACTACTATTATTATTAGAGGTATTTTAAGGGTTTACTATCATTTTTAAGGATTTTTACGTGTTATTAACATTTATTATGGTTTGTTAGGGTTTTATGGTTTTTTAATGGTTTATAATTGTTTTTACGGTTTGTTGGGGGTTATTAGGATTTTATTAGGGTTTATTATGGTGTGTCAAAGTTTATTAGGGTTTATTAGGTATTTTTAGGGTTTTATTTGGATTGAGCTGGGTTTATTAGGGTATATTATGGTATATTTGGGTATGTTTAGGATTTATTAGGGTTTATTATGGGTCATTATGGTTTATTAATTTTTAAGAGGGTATATTATGATTTTTAGTGTTTAGTAGTGTTTATTCAGGTTTATTAGCACTTTTAAGCTTTGTTATGTTTTATTAGCATTTAATAGGGTTTTAGGGCTTTTTAAAGGTATATTTACATTTTTTAGTGTTTAGTGGGGTTTATTGTGGTTTATTATGGTGTGTTAAGGGTTATTAGGATTGAGTAGGTATTTTTGGGTTTTATTAGAGTTGAGTCAGTATCTTTTATGTTTTATTAGGGTTTATTAGGGTTGAGTTTGGTTTTTTAGGGTTTGTTTGGGATTTTTAGGGTTTATTAGGGCTTGTAGGTGTTTTTATTAGGGTATATGAGTGTTTTTTAGTTGTTGTTAATTTATATGAGGGGTTTTGATGACTTTTTAGGTTTTATTAGCGTTTTTTAGTGTTTGTGAGCATTTTTAATGGTTTATTAGCATATATTTGAATATATTATATTTTATTAGGGTTTTTAGGGATTTTTAATGGTTTGTTTGTGTATTTTTATTGGGTTTTAGTTGGGTTTTATTATTTTTTGTTATACTGTGTCAATGTTTATTAGGGTTGAGAAGGTATTTTTAGGGTTTTATTTTGGTTTTATTAGGGTTTATTAGTTTTTATTAGGGTTTATTAGGGATTTTTAGGGTTTATTAGGGTTTGTTAGGGGTTTATTAGTTTTTTTGTTTTATTAGGTTATATTAGGGTTTGTTCGGCCTTTTTAAATAATATAGCGTGTTTTTATTGTTTGTGAGCATTTTATTGTGAGCGTTTTTAGGGTTTCTTAGGTTATATTAGAGTTTATTATGGTTTATTAGGGTTTGTAGGGATTTTTATGGTATATTAGCATTTTTTGTCTTTATTTTGTTATATTAGTGTTTTTAGGTCTTTTTAGGTAATATAGCGTGTTTTTATTGTTTGTGATAATTTTTTTATCATTTATGAGTGTTTTTAGGGTTTATTATCTTATATTAGAGTTTATCAGGGTTTCTAGGGATTTTTTATGGTATACTTGCATTTTTTTCTTTATTAGGGTTTTGTAGGGTTTTATTAGGGTTTATTATGGTTTGTTAATGTTTTTTAGGGTTGTGTAGGATTTATTTGGATTTATTTATGGTTTATTAGGGCTTTTTAGGGTTTTTTGGGGTTTATTAGGGTTTATTAGTGTTTATTAGTTTCTATATGGGTTGTTTGGATTTTCTTAACATGTTTATAGGGTTTAGTAGGTTTTATTATCATTTATTAGGGTTATTTTGTATTTTTGGGGTTTTATTAGGGTTGAGTAGAGTTTCTTAGGATTTTAGGGATTATAAGGTGTTTTTAGGGATTATTAGAGTTTATTAGTGGTTTATTAGGGATTAATTTTTTATATTATGGAATATTAAGGTTTAATATTTTTGAGGGTTTTGAAGCGTCTTTAGGGTTTTTGTAGCATTTTTAGGGTTTGTGTAGCATTTTTAGAGTTTATGTAGCGTTTTTATTGTTTATGTAGCGTTTTTAGGATTTAGTTAGCAGTTATAGATTTTATGTATCAATTTAAGGGTTTATGAAACATTTTTAGGGTTTATGTAGCATGTTTAGGGTTTATGTTTTATGTAGCATTTTCTAGGGTTTATGTTGCATTTTCTAGGTTTATGTAGCGTTTTTACGAGTGATGTAACATTTATGTTGCATTTTTTAGGGTTTATGTAATGTTTTTTAGGGTTTATGGTGTGTTTTTAGAGTTTATATTGTGTTTTTAGGACTTATAAAGCGTTTTTAATATTTATGTTGCATTTTTTGAGTTTATGTTTTGTTTTTTAGGGTTTATGTTAAAGTTCTAGGGTTTATGTACTGCTTTTAGGGTTCATGTAGCATTTTTTGTGTTCATGTGGTGTTTTTTGATTTATGTTGTGTTTTTAGGGTTTTGCTGCATTTTTTAGGGTTTATGTAACATTTTTATGGGTTATGTATCTATTTGAAGCCTTTTTAGGGTTTTAATTGTTGTTTATGGTTTGTAGTGTTTTTAGGGTTTTTATAGGTTGTTAATGGGTGTCAATTGGTTTTTATGGTATCTGATGGATTTTTTTTATGGTTTTTTGGGGGTTTTATGGGTTTAATTGTTTTTTGAGGATTGATTGGGGTTGTTATGGCTTTTTTGTGTTTTAGGGTTTGTTTGGATATTGTAGCAATTTTTAGGATTTATATAATGTGTTTTAGCATTTTTTTTGGGTTTTATGGGTGTGTTTGGATTTTTTATGCTTTGTTAGGGTTATTTTAGCATTTTTGGGGGTTTTGTTGCATTTTGTGGGGTTTAAACCAATTTTCTGGTTTTGGTAGCAATTTATAGGGTTTATGTAGTGTTGTTAGTGGCTTTAGTGGTTCATTAGGGTTCATTAGGGTTTTTAGGGTTTTTATTGTTCTTTAGGGTGTATTAGGGTTTCTTTTGAGGTTTTTTAGGGTTTTCTAGGGGGGTTTTAGGGTTTTAAGGGTTTCATATGGTTGGTCAGGGTTTTGTTAGGATTTTTAGGCTTTTAAGGGTGTTTAGCATTTTTAGTGGTTTTTAGGTTTTTATGGTTTTTTGAGGTTTTTTTGAGGTTTGTTAGGGGTTTTTCGATTTGTTTTCAGGTTTTTCCGGTTTTTTTGGTTTTTAGGGGTTTTAGAGTTTTTAGGGTTTTTAGGGGTTTTTTTGGGTTTTATGGTTTTTTGGGGTTTTGTTAGGTTTTTTCGGGTTTTTATGGTTTTTTGTGAATATTAGCATTTTGAATGGTTTATTAGCGTTTTTTTGTATATTTGGGTTTTTAGGTATTTTGTAGCTTTTATTGGGGTCTAATAGGGTCCTTAGGGTTTATTACGATTTATTAGTGTTTATTAGGGTTTATTATTGGTATTTAGGGTTTATTAGGGTTTATTATTTGTTGGTAGGGTTTTTTTTGGATTTATTAGTTCTTATTAGAGTGATTTGGGGTGTCTAAGGGTTGGTTAGGGTTTCTAAGGGTGTGCTAGGGTTTCTAAGGTTAGGTTAGGTTTTTTATGGGAGGGGTAGGGTTTCTAAGGGTGTGCTATGGTTTCTAAGGGCTTCTATGGTTGTGTTAGGGTTTTTATGGGTGCGTTGGAGTTTATAAGGGTGTGCTAGGATTTATAAGGGTGTTTTAGGGTTTCTAAGGGTGTGTTAGGGACTCTAAGGGTGTGTTAGTATTTATTAGGATTATACATGGGGTTTTAGGGTTATTTAGTTGTTCATGGTTGTCACAGATGTGTAGAGCTAGTCGCAAGCTTTAATTTGATATGTGGTACAGGTGAAACAGACACCTAGAGTAGAAGTTATTGTCATTTGCAAGACTTAAGGACCTTTTGAGTCTTTAAGAACGTGATAAGGTGTTTCTATTGCTCATAGATGTGTAGATCTAGTCGAAGGCTTAGATTTGATATATGGTAGAGGAAAAACGGACTCTCGAAGTAGAAGTTATGGTCTTTTGGACGGTTTAAGTACCTTTTGGGCCTTTAAGGATGTGAGAAGGTGGTTTAGTTGTTATAGGAGTGTAGGTCTAGTCACATGCTTTGATTTGATATGGGGGAGAGGCAAAACAGACACCCATAGAAGAAGTTATTGCAAAACGGACACCAGAAGCCAATCTTTTGACCATCCAAAGGGATTTTGGGTCTTTTTGGGGGTTGAAGAATGTCAGAAAGGGTTCTAGTGGTCACCAAAGTCTGTATATTTTCACAATATTCGATGTGATATGTGGTATATCCAAAATGAACACACGTAGCAGAAGTTATTGTTGTTTTAAATTGAGCAACCCTCCTAGAGCCTAAAAACCTAAGAAACCCAGAACTCACTAAAATAAGAATAACTTCTTCTTCGGGTGTCCGTTTGAGCATTGTGACTAGTAAAATCAAAAATCATGAGATGAGTGAGGACCATGTATAATAAAAAATGTAGGAAGATCAATGAAATAGAAGATATATTAGTTATACCACTCTAAAAAAATTCTAGCTTCAAACGACCATAACTTTCACTTCTGTTGTCCGTTTGACCTCTACCACTTATCAAATCGAAGGCAGCGAAGAGATCTATGCAGAAGAATAACTTTAAAAAATTTACAATCATACATGGGACCCTAAAGTCCCAAAAATCCATCAGAAGGACTCCAAAACTCCATCTCCGTATTCAGATCCCTGTCAAAGTTTTCTGAAAACAGTCATAACTTCTGATCTGTGTGTCTGTTCGGCCTTCGACCCCTGTTTTTATCGTAGTTTGTTCAATGATATTTAGTTTGAATATTCATGGAGCATAAATGGACACCTAAAGAAGATGTTATTCATTTCTTAATGACTCTATGATTTTTTAGGTTTTTCGAGACACCATTTCTAGCAATTTTGTCATGTCTACTATTTTTTCAAACAACTGTAACTTATTATTACTGTTATTATTATTATTATTATCATCATCATCTCATATAAATTCACCAGCACATGTGTGTGTGTTATTATTATATTTTTATTACCATGCACATGCACATGAAATGTACACAAGTTATTTTATTATCACAAGCATTGTTATTATTATAATAATTATTATTATTATTATTGTGGTTGTTGTTGTTGTTGTTGTTCTCATCACATGCAAATGCACATCCAAATGCACATACACACACATTCAATGAACGTGTGTTATTCTATTATCACATGCGTTGTTATTATTATTATTATTATTATTATTATTATTATTATTATTTTTATTATCATCATCATCATCAACAACATCACATGAAAAAGAAATGCACATGAGTTATTATTTATTATCATACACAGGCACATGTAATGAACATGCAAAATTCTATTATCATATGCATTAGTACTACTACTATTATCACCACCACCACTACTATTATTACTGCTACTGTTATTATTACAATCATCACATGCAAACATAGATTCACATGCGTTATTATTTATTCTTTATTACCATGTATGTGCATATGCAATGCACTTGTATTATTCTTTTATTATTATTATTATTATCATTATTATCATAGTTTTTATTGTTATTATTGTTATTATTATTTTTATTATCATTATTATTATTATTATCATTATCACATGCATGTGTGTTGTTATTTATTATTTATTACCCTGCACGTGCAAGCGTTGTTATTATTATTATTATTATTAAAATTCCTATTATTAATATTATCATCAAATGTAAATGCACATGCACATGCATGTACGTTCTTATTTATTATTATTTATTTATTATTTACTACTATGCACGTGCACATGAAATGCACTTGCGTTATTCTATTATTAATAATAATATTATTATTATTCTTGTTGTTGTTGTTGTTTGTATCATCAAATACAAATGCACATGCATGTGCGTTGTTTTTTATTATTTATTACCATGCATGTGAATGAATCATTATCATTATCGTTACATGTATATGCACATGCACGTGCATTATTATATATTATTTATTATCATGCACATCCAAATGCAATGCACTTGCGTTATTCTATTATCACATGCGTTATTATTATTTATTTTTAGGCACGTGCACACACAATGCACGTGTGTTATTCTATTATCACATGTGTTATTAATTATTATTTATTAACATTCACATGAAAATGCACATTCATGTGGACTTGGTTATTATTTATTTTTTATTACCATGCCCATGCAAATGCACATGCACATTCACCTATATATGCGTAATTTTTTATTATTTATTATCATTCACATGCACATGCACATACACATGCAATTCACATGTGTTATTATTAATAATTTATTATTTATTATCACTCACATGAAAATGCGCAAGCATATGCACATACACGTTTGTTATGATTTATTATTTATACCATGCACATGTGTATGCACATGCACGTGCATTATTACTACTATAATTATAAGAGGTATTTTTAGGGTTTACTATCATTTTTTAGGATTTTTAGGTGTTATTAACATTTATTATGGTTTATTAGGGTTTTTAATGGTATATTAGCGTTTTTAGGGTTTTGTGGGGGTTATTAGGATTTTATTAGGGTTTATTATGCTGTGTCAAAGTTTATTAGGGTTTATTAGGTATTTTTAGGGTTTTATTTGGATTGAGTTGGGTTTATTAGGGTATATTATGGTATATTTGGGTATGTTTAAGATTTATTAGGGTTTATTATGGTTTATTATGGTTTATTAATTTTTATGAGGGTATATTATGAATTTTTAGTGTTTAGAAGTGTTTATTCCAGTTTATTAGCGCTTTTAATCTTTGTTATGTTTTATAATCATTTAATAGGGTTTTTAGGGCTTTTTAATGGTATATTTTCATTTGTTTAGGGTTTAGTGGGGTTTATTGTGGTTTATTATGGTGTTTTAAGATTTATTAGGGTTGAGTAGGTATTTTTGGGGTTTTATTAGAGTTGAGTCAGTATCTTTAAGGTTTTATTAGGGTTTATTAGGGTTGAGTACGGTTTATTAGGGTTTGTTTGGGATTTTTAGGGTTTACTAGGGTTTGATAGTCTTTTTATTAGGGTATATGAGTGTTTTTTAGTTTTTTTAATATATATGAGGGGTTGTTATGACTTTTTTGGTTTTATTAGAATATATTTAGTTTTTGTGAGCATTTTTAATGGTTTATTAGCTTTTATTTGAATTTATTATGGTTTATTAGTGTTTTAGGGATTTTTAATGGTTTGTTTGTGTTTTTTTTGTTTATTGGGCTTTAGTTGGGTTTTATTAGGTTTTTTTATGGTGTGTCAATATTTATTTGGGTTAAGAAGGTATTTTTAGGGTTTTATTATTGTTTTATTAGGGTTTATTAGTTTTTATTAGGGTTTATTAGGGATTTTTAGGGTTTATTAGTGTTTGTTAGGGGTTTATTAGTTTTTTTGTTTTATTAGGTTATATTAGTGTTTTTTCGGCCTTTTTAGATAATATAGCGTGTTTTTATTAGGGTTTCTAGGGATTTTAAAGGTACATTATCATTTTTTGTCTTTATTATGTTATATTAGTGTTTTGAGGTCTTTTTAGGTAATATAGCACATTTTTAATGTTTGTGATCGTTTTTTTATTGTATGTGAATGTTTTTAGGGTTTATTATCTTATATTAGAGTTTATCAGGGTTTCTAGGGATTTTTTAGGGTATACTAACATTTTTTTCTTTATTAGGGTTTTTTAGGGTTTTATTAGGGTTTATTATAGTTTGTTAAGGTTTTTTAGGGTTGAGTAGGGTTTATTTGGATTTATTATGGTTTATTAGGACTTTTTAGGGTTTGTTTGGGGTTTATTAGTGTTTATTAGTGTTTATTAGGGTCTATTTATGTTGGTTAGGGTTGTTTAAATTTTCTTAATGTGTTTTTAGGGTTTATTCAGTTTTATTATCATTTATTAGGGTTTATTTGGTATTTTTGGGGTTTTATTAGGGTTGAGTAGATTTTCTTAGGATTTTAGGGATTATAAGGTGTTTTTAGGGATTATTAGAGTTTATTAGGGGTTTAATATGGTTTAATGTTTTATATTATAGTATTTTAAGGTTTAATATTTTTGAGGGTTTTAAAGCGTCTTTAGGGTTTTTTGTAGCATTTTAGGGTTTCTGTAGCATTTTTTAGTTTATGTAGCATTTTTATTGTTTATGTAGCGTTTTAGGATTTAGTTAGTGGTTTTAGATTTTATGTATCAATTTTAGGGTTTATGAAATGTTTTTAGGGTTTATGTTGTGTGTTTAGGGTTTAGGTTTTATGTAGCATTTTTTAGGGTTTCTGTTCCGTTTTCTAGGTTTATGTAGCATTTTTAGGGGTGATGTAGAGTTTATGTTTCATTTTTTAGGGTTTATGTAATGTTTTTTAGGTTTTATGGAGTGTTTTTGGGTTTATATTGTGTTTTTAGGTTTTATGTAGCGTTTTTTAATGTTTATGTTGTGTTTTTTGGGTTTATGTTTTGTTTTTTAGGGTTTATGTTACAGTTAGAAGGTTTATGTAGTGATTTTAGGGTTTATATTACGTTTTTCTGGTTTATGTTGAGTTTTTTGGTTTATATTGCGTTTTTAGGTTTTTTGTTGCATTTTTAGGGTTTATGAAATATTTTTAGGGTTTATGTATCTATTTGAAGCCCTTTTAGGGTTATAATGGTTGTTTATGGTTTGTAGTGTTTTCAGGTTTTTAAGTTTTTTTAATGGGTGTTTATGGTTTTTATGGTATATGATGGCTTTTTAATGGTTTTTGGGGATTTTATGGGTTTATTTGTTTTTTTGGATTTATAGGGGTTGTTAGGCTTTTTAGTGTTTTTTAGGGTTTTTTGGGTATTGTAGCCATTTTTTGGTTTTATATAATGTGTTTTAGAGTTTTTTGAGTTCTTTAGGGTTTTTAGTGTTCTTTAGAGTTTAATATGGTTCTTTAGGGTTTATTAGGGTTCTTTAGGGTTTATTAGTGTTCTTTAGGATTTTTTATAGCTTATTAGCGTTTTTATTGTATTTTAGGGTTTTATTGGGATTTTGTAGGTATTAATAGCTTTTTCTAGGGTTTATCAACCATTTTTAGGGTTATTTAGTATTTATTAGGGTTTATTTTAATTATTAGGGTTTTGTAATGTGTATTTGGTGTTATTATGATTTATTAGGGTTTATTATGATTTGTCAGGGTTTATTGTGGTTTATTAGGTGTTTGTTATGGTTTGTTTCGGTTTGTTACAATTTATTTGGTGTTTTTGGGATTTGTTATGATTTATTTGGGGTTTTTAGGGTTTGTTTATGAATTATTTTGGGGTTATTAGTGTTTTTTAGGGTTTATTAGTTGATTGCAGGGTTTTGTAGGCAATTATTTGGAGGTTTTTGTAGCATTTTGTCGGGTTTGTTAGGGTTTTTAGTGATTATTAGGGTTTATTAATGATTAATAGTGTTTTTTTGTATATTAGGGGTTTTAGGGCTTTTTAGCATTTTTTTGGGTCTAATAGTGTTTGTTAGGGTTTATTACAGGTTATTACAATTTATTAGTGTTTATTTTGGTTTTATGGTTTAATAGTTGATTTTAGGGGTTATTAAGGTTTATTAGTGGTTCTTAGGGGTTATTAGTGTGTTTTAGGGTTTGTTAGGATTTGTTAGGGTTTTCAGGGTTTGTTATAGTTTGTTTGATTTGTTTGGTGTTTTATACTTTTTTTTGGGTTTTATGGGTATGCTTGGATCTTTTATGCTTTCTTAGGGTTATTTTAGTGGTTTAGGTTTCTTTGTGGTGTTTTTTGGGTTTTGAAGCATTTTTTTATTTTTTGTAGCAATTGTTAGGGTTTATGTAGCGTTGTTAGTGGCTTGAGTGGTTCTTTAGGGTTTTTTAGGGATCTTTAGTGTTCTTTATGGTGTATTAGGGTTTCTTTTTAGGTTTTTAGGGTTTGATAGGGTGTTTTAGGGTTTTGAAGGGTTTCATAGGGTTGGTTAGGGTTTTTTAGGCATCTTTAGGCATTTTAGGTTTTTTTAGCATTTTTAGGGGTTTTTAGGGTTTTTAGCATTTTTTGAGGTTTTTTGAGGTTTTTGAGGTTTTTTTTGGGTTTTTAGGTTTGTTTTTTGGTTTATTCAGTTTTTTGGTGTTTTTTGGGGTTTTAGGGTTTTTAGGGTGTTTATGATTTTTAGGGTTTTTTGGGTTTTTTGGGGTTTTGGGTTTTTTTTGGTTTTGAGGGGTTTTTGGGTTTTGTGAGGATCTGTCGTGTTAGTTATGGGGTTTTTTGTGAATATTAGCAATTTGAATGGTTTAATAGCATTTTTGTTGTATATTTGTAATTTTAGGTATTTTGTAGCTTTTATTGGGGTCTAATAGGGTTTTTAAGGTTTATTACGATTTATTAGTGTTTATTTGGGTTTAGTATGGGGATTTAGGGTTTGTATGGTTTATTATTGGTTGGTAGGGTGTTTAAGGATTTCTTAGTGCTTATTAGAGTTATTTAGGGTGTCTGAGGGTTTGATAGGGTTTCTAAGGGTGTGTTAGGGTTTCTAAGGGTGGGTTAGGGTTTTTATGGGTGGGTTAGGGTAACTAAGGGTGTGCTATGGTTTCTAATGGTTTCTAAGGTTGTGTTAGGGTTTCTATTGGTGTGTTGGGGTTTCTAATGGTGTGCTAGGGTATCTAAGGGTGTGTTAGAGTTTTGATGGGTGTGTTAGGGTTTCTAAGGGTGTGTTATTGTTTCCTAGGTTTGCATAGGGTTTTAGAGGATTGTTAGGATTTCTTATGGTTTTTAGGGGTTTTTTAGGGTTTCTTCGTGTTTTTTGGGTTTATTGGGGTTTCTTAGTGCTTCATGGGGTTTGTTAAGGAGTGTTATGGCATGTTAGGGTTTTTAGGGTTTGTTGTGTTTTTTAGGGTTTTTGGGGGTTTGTTAGGGTTTGTTAAGGTTGTTAGGGTTTCTTAGGGTTTGTCCGAGTTTTGCATGGTTTTTAATGGTTTTTAGTGTTCATGGGGTTATTCATGGTTTTTTAGGGTTATTCAGTTGTTCATGATTTTCACGGTTGTGTAGATCTAGTCGCAAGCTTCAATTTGATATGTGGTAGAGATGAAACAGACATCCAGAGCAGAAGTTATAGTCATTTGGAGGACTTATGGAACTTTTGGGTCTTCAAGAACGTGATAAGGTGTTCTTATTGGTCACAGATGTGCAAATCTAGTCGAAATATTCAATTTGATATATGGTAGAGGCAAAACGGACACCCAGAGTAGAAGGTTATGGGATTTTGGAGGGTTTAAGTACCTTTATGTGCCTTCAAGGATGTGAGAAGGTGGTTTAGTGGTTATAAGAGTGTAGGTCTAGTCAGAAGTTTCGATTTGATATGTGGTAGAGGCAAAACAGACACCCATAGAAGAAGTTAATGCAAAATGGACACCAATTGCCGATCTTTTGACCATCCAAAGGGATTTTGAGTCTTTTGGAGGTTGAAGAATGTCATAAAGGGCTCTAGTGGTTACCAGAGTGTGTATTGTTTCACAATATTCAATTTGATATGTGGTAGAGCCAAAATGAACACACGTATATGAAGTTATTGTCGTTTTAAATTGAGCAACTCTCATAGCACCTAAAAACCTAAGAAACCCGCAACTCACTAAAATAGGCATAACATCTCCTTTGGGTGTTCGTTTGAGCGTTGTGACTAGTCCAATCGAAGCTCATGAGATGAGTGAAGACCAAGTTTAGTAGAAACTATGATAAGATCAAAGAAATATAAGATATAATAGTTATACCACTCCAAAAAAATTTCAACTTCAAACGACCATAACTTTCGCTCCGGTTGTCCGTTTGAGCTCAACCACATATCAAATCAAAAGTAGTGAAGATATCTACACAGAAGGATGACTTGAACATAGTTAAATACATTTTTCAGACCCTAAAACCATAGAAACCCATCAGAAGTCCTCCAAAACTCTATTTTTGTGTATGGATCCATGTCAAATTTTCCTTAAAATGGTCATAACTTCTGATATGTGTGTTTGTTCAGCCTCTGGCACCTGTTTTTAACGTAGTTCGTTCCAGGAGATTCATTTTGACTATTCACATAGCAGAAATGGACACCCGAAGAAGAAGTTATGCCTTTTTCAATGACTCTGTGATTTGTTAGATTTCGAGACCCCATTTCTAGCATTTTTATTAGGTCTACTGTTTTTTCAAACAACTATAAATTATTATTACTGTTTTTATTATTATTATTATCATAATCTCATCCACATGCACATGCACATGCACATGCATTATTATTATATTTTTTTTCCATGCACGTGCACTTGCATTGCACACAGGTTATTTTATTATCACGTGCGTTGTTGTTATTATTGTTATTATTATTATTGTGGTTGTTGTTGTTGTAGTAGTTGTTGTTGTTATTGTTATTATCATCATATGCAAATGCACATGCAAATGAACATATACACACATTCAATGCACGTGCTTTATTCTATTATCACATGCGTTGTTAATAATAATAATAATAATAATAATATTATTATTATTATCATAATAATCATCATCACATGAAAATGCAATGCACGAGCGTTATTATTTATTACCATGCATGTGCACATGTAATACACCTACAATATTCTATTATCACATTCATTGGTACTACTACTATTACCACCAAGACTACTACTATTATTACTACGGCTGTTATTATTACTATCATCACATGCAAATGTAGATGCACGTGCGTTATTATTTATTATTTATTACCATGCACGTGCATATGCAATGCACTTGTATTATTATTTTATTATTATTATTATTATCACAATTATTATTATTATTATTATTATTACCATTATCACATACAAATGCACATGCATGTGCATTGTTATTTATTATTTATTACCATGCACGTGCATGCGTTATTATTATTATTATTATTAAAATTAGTATAATTAATATTATCATTAAATGTAAATGCACATGCACATGCATGTACCTTCTTATTTATTATTTTTTATTATTATTTACTACTATGCACATGCACCTGAAATTCACTTGCGTTATTCTATTATTATTATTATTATTATTATTATTATTATTATTATTTTTGTTTGTATCATCAAATAAAAGTGCACATGCACGTGTGTTTTTATTTATTATTTATTACCATTCACATGCATGCGTCATTATCATTATTATTACATGAAAATGCACATGCACATCCATTATTACATATTATTTATTATCATGCACATGCAAATGAAAAGAACATGCGTTATTCTATTATCACATGTGTTATTATTATTTATTCTCATGCATGTGCACACGCAATGCACGTGCATTATTCTATTATCACATGTGTTATTATTTATTATTTATTATCATTCACATGAAAATCCACATTCATGTGGACTTGGTTATTATTTATTGTTTATTACCATTCACATGCACATGCACATTCACTTGCACTTGGATGTGTGTTATTGGTAATTATTTATTATCATTCACATGCACGTGCACATACACATGTAATTCACATGCGTTATTATTTATAACGTGTTATTTATTATCATTCACATGAAAATGCGCAGACATATGCACATGCACGTGTGTTATGATTTATTATTTAAACTATGCACATTCATATGCACATGCACGTGCTTTATTACTACTATTATTATTGGAGGTATTTTTATGGTTTACTATCATTTTTTCTAATTTTTCATTGTTATTAACATTTATTATGGTTTATTAGGGTTTTAAGGTTTTTAATGGCATATTAACGTTTTTAGAGTTTGGTGGGGGTAATTAGGATTTTATTATGGTTTATTATGGATTGTTAAGGTTTATTAGGTATTTTTTGGATTTTATTAGGATTGAGTTGGGTTTATTAGGGAATATTATTGTATATTATGGTATATTTGGGTATGTTTAGGATTTATTAGGATTTATTATCATTCATTATGGTTTATTAATTTTTAAGTGGGTATATTAGGGTTTTTTAGGGTTTTGTAGTATTTATTAGGGTTTATTAGTGCTTTTAAGCTTTGTTAGGTTTTATTAGCATTTATTAGGGGTTTTAGGGATTTTTAATGGTATATTTGCGTTTTTTATGGTTTAATGGGGTTTATTATGGTTTATTATAGCATGTAAAGGTTTATTAGTGTTGAGTAGGTATTTTTAGGCTTTTATTAGGATTGATTAGTTATCTTTAGGGTTTTATTAGGGATTATTAGGGTTGAGTAGTGTTTATTAGGGTTAGTTAGGGATTTTTAGGGTTTACTAGGGTTTGTTAGTGTGTTTATTAGGGTATATGAGTTTTTTTAGTTTTTGTTAATATATATGAGGGGTTGTTATGACTTTTTAGGTTTTATTAGTGTTTTTTAGTGGTTGTGATCATTTTTTATGGTTTATTAGGTTTTATTATAATTTATTTTTGTTTATTAGGGTTTCTAGGTCTTTTTAATGGTTTGTTTGTGTTTTTTTGTTTAATGGGGTTTTGTTGGTTTTTATTAGGTTTTATTATGGTGTGTCGAGGTTTATTAGGGTTGAGAAGGTATTTTTAGGGTTTTATTATGGTTTTATTAGGGTTTATTAGTTTTATTAGGGTTTATTATGGATTATTAGGGTTTATTTGGGTTTGTTAGGGGTTTATTAGTTTTTTGGTTTTATTAGGTTATATTAGTGTTTTTAAGTGTTTTTAGATAATATAATGTTTTTTATTGTTTGTGAGCGTTTTGTTTTTTTGTGAGAGTTTTTCGGGTTTCATAGGTTATATTAGAGTTTATTATGGTTTGTTATGGTTTCAAGGGATGTTTACGTTATATTATAAGTTTTTGTCTTTATTTGGTTATATTAGTGTTTTTAGGTATTTTTAGGTAATATAGCCTGTTTTTATTGTTTGTGATCATTTTTTGCTTTTTTGTGAGCATTTTTAGGGTTTATTATGTTATATTACAGTTTTTCAGGGTTTCTAGGGATTTTTTAAGGTATACTAGAATTTTTTCTTTATTAGGGTTTTGTAAGGTTTTATTAGGGGTCATTATGGTGTGTTAAAGTTTGGTGGCATTGAGTAGGGTTTATTTGGATTTATTTATGATTTATTTGGGATTTTTAGGGGGTTTTGGGGGTTTATTAAGGTTTATTAGTGTTTATTAGAATCTATTAGGGTTGGTTATGGTTGTTTAGGTTTTCTAAACGTGTTTTTAGGATTTATTAGGTTTTATTATCATTTATTAGGGTTTATTATGTATTTTTGGGGTTTTATTAGGGTTGAGTAGAGTCTCTTAGGGTTTTTAGGGATTATAAGTCGTTTTTAGGGATTATTAGAGTTTATTAGGGCTTTATTAGTGTTTAATTTTTTATATTATGGTATATTAGGGTTTAATATTTCTGAGGGTTTTGAAGCATCTTTAGAGTTTTTGTAACATTTTTTAGTGTTGTTGTAGAGTTGTTTGATTTTATGTAGCATTTTTAGTGTTTATGTAGTGCTTTTAGGGTTTAGTTATCTCTTTTAGGTTTTATGTAGCATTTTTTGGGTTTATGTAATGTTTTTTGGGTTTATGTAGCGTGTTTAGGGTTTAGGTTTTATGTAGCATTTTTTAGGGTTTATGTTGCGTTTTCATGGTTTATATAGCATTTTTTAGGGTTGATGTAGCGTTTATGTTGCATTTTTTATGTTTTATGTAATGTTTTTAGGGTTCATGTAGGGTTTTAAGGGTTTATGTTGTGTTTTTAGGTTTTATATAGTGTTTTTTAATGTTTATGTTGCGTTGTTTAGGGTTTATGTTAAGGTTCTAGGGTTTATCTAGGGCATTTTGGGTTTATGTAGCGTTTTTTGGGTTTATGTTGCGTTTTTTGGGTTTATGTTTCATTTTTAGGGTTTATGTTACATTTTTAGAGTTTATGTAATAGTTTTTGGGTTTATTTATCTATTTGTTTACTTTTTAGTGTTTTAATAGTTGTTTGTAGTTTATAATGTTTTTGAGGGTTTTTAAGGGTTGTTAATGGGTGTTTATGGTTTTATGGTATTTGATGGGGTTTCAATGGGTTTTTTTGAGGTTTTTAAGGTTTTATTTGTTTATTCGGGACTGATAGGTGTTGTTAGGGTTTTTTAGTGTGTTTTAGGGTCGGTTTGGGTATTGTAGTAGTTTTTAGGGTTTATGTAATGTGTTTTAGCATTTTTTTGGGTTCTTCAGGGTATTTCAGAGTTCTTTAGAGTTTATTATGGTCCCATGTCTTTTATTTTAACACTGAATCCCCTTTTCCCCCCGTTTGGATAGGCTTCCCAGGTCTGCTGATGCACTTCTTCAATCAAATCGCCCTCTTCCCTATTGCAAAATTAATAGGGGACCCCATCAAAATGGACTCTGCCACTCGAAATCTGACAAGACCATCCGTTGCGCTTGTGTGTGTTGAGGTTGACCTTACCTAACACCTACCTTCAGTTATCTGGATCCAAAATGGAGACACTGGATTTTTTCAAGAAGTGGTCTATGAAGACTTGCCTAGCAACTACTCTAAAAGCATATATCTAGGACACTCCCTTGGGAATTGTGGCTCTAGGAAAGACTCCATAAGCAATCCTCACAATGAGAAATCTTTAACAAATAAATGGAAATCTATTTGGATTGAGAAATAGAGACTTCTTCCTAATGAACAAGGTGAATCCTTTAATGCTAATGCCCCAGTGATTTCTCCATCCATCCCAGATTCCTATCTAGCACAGCCTCAGTTCACTCAAGATGATGTATTCTATGGATCTGTGGATGTGGTCAATAATGATGAACCTATTTCAGATACTTTAGGAGCTGTTCTAACCACTCATGAGGTGGCACAAGAGACTCATTCTGTTTCTAGTAATTCTAATAATGATGATCATGACCAAATCCATCAAATTGAGGATGAATATATACACTCGAGTGCCAAAAAAGGAAAGAAACCTATTACTTACACTGATGGCTTTATCATTCCCCATCCCAATAAGAATAAAAAATGCATTGATTAGTCTAAGATGGAAAGAACCATTATCACTAGATCCCCAGGGATTCGGTTGGAGCAGGCCAACATTCCTCCATAGTTGGTAGTTAATTAAAATCCCTCTTTACCCACATCCCCTGATGAAGAGGGTTCCTCCACATCCTCGGATGAATAGGACTCCTCCTCAGATGGAGAAGAGGAAGAGGCTGGCATTAAACTTAAAAATTGTACTCGTGTTATTAAGGAAGGATACAAGGAGGAATTCTATCCTTCGATTGAGGAATAAGAAAGGTTGTCTTTTGGAAGATATTGTAACAAGGAGATAACTATTGATGAGTACTTGAGTATCAGAGAACGGATGTTTGATAGAGTGGAATTTGTGCTTGATCAAAATCATGATTTTGATTATCTTCAACTTTGGTGGGAATAACTCTCTTGTGTAGAATTTGAGTCTGTTTTTTCTCATTTTTTCTACTTTCATAACATGGATTCAGGAGCTGTCCTCAGTGTGAGTGGTCTTCGCAGGGTATGGATGTTTGGAGGCCTCATGGAGGGCTTTTATCCATAGGAAATATAGATTTGGAAAATCATATTTTTATTGAGAGATCAGGTTGTTATATATGAATGTTTTCTTTGTGTTGTTGGGACAACTTATTATCTAATGTTTCATATGATACCTTCTGGGATGTGAGCTTTATCAGGGGAACATGAAGTTTTTCGATGCATGTTGATGATGGGTTGGAAGAATTTTAGTTTGAGGGCTTCTATTCTTAAGTGTTTTCAGCTTACACATGCTATTTTTAGTGAGGGACTGGGCAATGGAGGCTGCTGCACTGATCATTCCAGACATGCTTGCATATCATAACATTGCTTTAAAGCTTGGCCAGCAGGGAGCCGGGATAGCTTAATAAGACAGAAGCATCATGGAGGCTTTAGAGATGGATATTATATCCATGGGAAGTGTACAATGATTACCTATATGATGCAGCACAAGGCTGATTGCAGACTTTTATATTTTGCATGATGATTTCTGTGAAGACCTGGGCCTTGGGAAAGATGTATTAATGAAATCTCTTCATGCTGGAATCTATCATGTCCCTCCGGGAATTGTTTATAGGTTTTTCTTTTCATCCTTTTTCTTATTCAATTATTCTCATGCTGGTACAAACTCATTGTACCTCATGTAATCACCTGACCATTATATTTTTGTTTAATAAATTTTGGGGAGTATGGGTTTCACTCATGCTCCAAGCCATTTTGGGTAGGGTTTTATTGGGCTTTTGTGGGCATTAATAGATTTTTCTAGGGTTTATCAACCTTTTTAGGGTTATTTAGGATTTATTAGGGTTCATTAGGGTTTATTTTAATTATTAGGGTTTATTAATGTGTATTTGGGTTTATTATGATTTATTAGGGTTTACTATGATTTGTTAGGGTTTATTGCGGTTTATTAGGGGTTTGTTATGGTTTTTTTCAGTTTATTACGATTTATTTAGCATTCTTAGGAATTGTTACGATTTATTTAGGGTTGTTAGGGTTTGTCATAATTTATTATGGTGTTATTATGGTTTTTAGGGTTTATTAGCAGGTTGTAGGGTTTTGTAGGCTATTATTTGGCGGGTTTTGTAGTGTTTTGTCGGGTATGTTAGGGTTTTTAGTTATTATTGGATTTATTATGGTTCGATAGTGTTTTGTATTGTATATTAGGAGTTTTAGGGATTTTTTAGAGTTTATTATAGTCTAATAGGGTTTTTTAGGGATTATTACAATTTATTATGATTTATTAGTGTTTATTATGGTTTTAGGGTTTAATAGTGGTTTTCAGGTGTTATTTGGGTTTATTAGTGGTTCTTAGGGGTTATTAGTGGTTGTTAGGGTTTGTTAGGTTTTTTTGGGGTTTGTAAGGATGTGTGTTATTCAATTATCATACATTTTATTATTATCATTATTATCATTATCATTATTATAATTATCAATATTGTTATTACAATTATTAGTATTATTATTATCGTTACGTGCAAATGCAGATGCACATGCATTATTATTATTTATTTCCATGCACGTGCATATGTTGTTGTTGTTGTTGTTCTTATTATTATTATTATTATTATTAATATTATCATCTTCATATGCAAATGCACATGCACGTCCATTATTATTTATTACCTTCCACGTGCACACGCAATGCACCTACATTATTCTATAATCACATGCATTTTTATTGTTATTGTTACTATAACTATTATTGTTATTATTCTTATTATCATAAAATGCAAATGCAAATGATCGTGCATTATTATTTATTTCCATACATGTGTACATTCAATACATGTGTGTTATTCTATTATCACATGTTCTATTATTATTAATATTACTATTATTGTTATTATTATCATCATGTGTGATATGAGTTATTATTTATTATCATTCAATGCACATGAAATGCATGTGCATTATTCTATTATCACATGCGTTATTGTTATTATTATTATTATTATTATTGTTACTGTAATTTTTCTTATTATTATCATCATCTCATGCACATGCACATACACATGAACATGGATTTTTATATATTTTATATTACCATTCACGTGCACATGCAATGAACACACATTATTTTATTATCACATATATTGTTATTCATATTGTTATTATTATTATTGTGGTTGTTTTTTTTGCTGTTGTTATTGTTATTGTTATTATCATCACATGAAAATGCACATGAAAATGCACATGAAAAGACATAATCGTGCACATTCAATGCACGTGCGTTATTCTATTATCACATGCATTGTTAATAATAATAATATTATTATTATTATTATTATTATTATCACCGTCATCATCATCACATACACATGCAATGCATGTGCATTATAATGTATTACCATGCATGTGCACACGTAATGCACTTGCAATATTCTATTATCACATGCATTAGTACTACTGCTATTATCACTACTACTACTACTGCTGTTATTATTATTATCATCACATGAAAATGCAGATGCACATGCGTTATTATTTATTATTTATTACCACTACTAGAAATTTAAGCTATATCCACAAACCTATAGCCATGGTTTTATAGGTCCATGGATATAGCAGGTTTATAGCGATAGTTTATTTTTTAATCCTTGGATACACAATTCCATTCCCTTCTTTTTTTGATTCCCATCGGGCTCCGCCTCCATCCCCAATATGCATCCCGTTTTTTTATTCCAGACGGGATCCTCCTACATCCCTGATACGCGACCCTCTCACCATAGTTCCCCCCTCCCCCGACGACCTCTCCTCTTCCCCGATGGCCTCTCTCACCGCGCCCTCTTCTCTTCCCTCATGGCTTTCCTCTATCGCCCTTGGTGCTGTCCTCTATCGTTCGTCATCGCCGGCTTTGGTTCCTCCATCCCTCATCGGGGTTCATTCATTCACAGCACAGATTCTCCAATCGTGGATTGGCTTCTCCATTCGGGGGTGCTCCATCCCTTGAGCGGTACTCCCTTCCTCCATACCATTCATTGGGCATTCCTCCTCTATTTGGTGCATCGGCAGAAGGGTTCCTCCATACTCTTCTTCGGGCCTTCCTCCTTCATAAGGTGTGTTGGCCCAACTAATTTGTATTGTTGAGGAATTGGGGGTTCCACCGAGGTCATTGGACTCTCCCAAACTCATATACACGACCTGGGTTTCAATATAAATGATGAGACCTTGTTTTCTCTTAGGGTACAAGTATTTATTAGAGATGTAAATGTAGTAAATGTCTAGTAAGTTGCAGAGGAGAAGGATTTATTATGTTGTATTATGTTAGTTGGTCCATATTAAAATTTTATTTTAGTTATCATTTAGCATGTATTGATGATCTTTCCATTTTAAACCGTGACCAAACTTATGCGATGAGAATAAGGGGACTAGTCCCAACTAGAACTAAAATCATCACTAGAATTTTGCGTATAAAAAATATTGTTTTGGTTCCCATAAATTTGAATGCATTCAGTGTGGGCATGCTTTACTGTTATAAATATTGGTGTCATATAATTTTTCCATTAGATATTATTCCATAAAGCTGATGCATGAAACATTCCTTATCTAATTTTTTTTAATGAAAATATTTCAAAATTGTGTTTCGACATGTTTACTATATCATGTTGAAATGTAAGGAAACATTAAAATGTATTCACTATATTGGGAGAAGATACATTAAAATGTTCTCCATATAATTATTTTGGGTTCTTTTATGGCCTATGTAGCATAATATCTTAGTCTTGATCCTCCAAGTATAAACTATTTGGATTCCATTATTGGTTCCATGGGTATAATGTGTTTTTCTAGTAGTGAAAAAGGTCATTCAATGTAGTTTATGATATCCTTCTGTATTAAAAGATTCAAGGGAGTTGGTTAAGAACTGTTAAAACTACTTGAGAATAAGAAATATAGGGAGTAGATAGGATATTCCATATTCAGGGATACAAGAAGTCGATATCTTTGATGTATGGGTCTTGGATTTCATTGGTCCATTTACTAAATCACATGGGAATGAGTGCATATTTTTTTAAATAGACTATTTCAATTTGGAATGTATTTATTGCATTACTAGATAGTATGGGTTCATATATAGTGATTGCTTTTGAAAATAAATCTTTTATAGATATGTAGTTCCTATAATCATAATCAATGATAATGGTTTCCAATTTAAAAATAGTCATTTTAGAGAAATAATGAAAAAATGAGGATGCAAACACAAGAACGTGTGGCAATTGACAGTCCTAGCCATTTCTTCTTATGGGCAAGGTCTTCGTAGAGGGGGATGAATTTTGGTGTTTTTTTATAAATATTTTAGTTATTTCTTTGAATTTTAATTCCATTTTCTACATACCTATCATAAAATCTATGTGGCCATTTCCTGTCCTATACATTGCTTCCTATGCATATTTTATTTAACACGTTATGATAAGTAATAGTCTGATAAATTACCACAAGCATGAACATCCTACCAAGTCACATCAACATTGTTTTTTTGTTTCATATTAAGGATATTGATGTTGGGAAAGTTGTGTGCCCTCAACTAGCTATGAGAGTTTCCAGTGCAAGTGTTAGATGTAAAAAGGTATGTTCTAAGTATAAGCATGCCTTAATTTTCATGTTATTTTTTTAAACTCTCCTTATGTTTGAAATTTTAAAGCTTTCACCTTCATGTTTGGTTTTTTTCATATTCTGTATAAAGTGGGATCATTACTAGAAAAATGATCTATGACCACACACCTATTTTCCATGTTTCCCCCTGCTTGTGGTCTTCAAAGTCCCATCACATAATAGTTGATTAATTAGGAATATATGTTTCCTTGATTTGAGGACCCACTTCATGATTTAGTGAGGAATATCCAAATACATACACATCTCTCTGCTTAGCCTCTTTATTAAAATGCTATGATGTCAATTGATTCAGTGCTCTGGCTGCTTCACTTCTGGATGAGGTTCAAGGATTGGTGCATCAACTAGAAACCCGAATACATAATGATGAATCCTCTATGATTCCATGTAATTTTTTCCTGTTGATCCAATCAACTTTGAAAGCAGAAACTTACTTGGAAAAACATATTGGAACTAGTTATACTCAATGTTGTTGTTCATATCAGTTCATCACAAAGTCAAATATTGAGCATCTTGTTTCATATCTATGTTAATAAAAGAATAATTAAAAGAGTTTATAGGCTAGGTCAGTTTATAAAAAGGAGTTGAAAAGAATAAAATCACAATTTTTTTTCCAATGAATGAATTACACATAAAACTTTTGTAGAGGACGTGTCCCATATGTTTTATGTAGACTCATGTAAATCATTTTCATAGGAAATGGTTCTGTGTAAGTTTTTATATAGTTACCTTTTGGATTTTGGAATTACTTCATAGAAAAATAATATACAGTGACACTAGAAAAAAAAATTATGAATAAATAGAGAGAATTCGAGAACCTTATTCTGTTCAAAAAGTAGATAATGGGACATTGATTTTTGAAGGATGAAGATGGAGGATTATCTATTTTAGGACTTTGAGTTTCCATTGAAAGGATTAAAACCATAAAAAATTGATAAAGTGTAATGGGAATGACTTAATAGTATGGAACATGTAGAGATACATGTATCTTTAGAAAAAAATGTTTCCTATAACATATGGGAGGTGAAAACCATAGTAGAGTTAATGAAGGCTATAGTGGATATGTTTTATATTCCAACAAAAATAAAAAACAATGGGTTGAGAATCCCAAAACATTTAAATGGAGACGAAGTGGTTTTATGATAATTGAAGTTGTATAATTTAATGGCTGTCTTGAGAATCCCAAAACATTTAATTAGGGCTTTTTTGATTTTTGGGTTCCTTATATTTTTGTTGTGTGTTTTGGATTTCATTGAGGTGGATTCGAATTGCCGTTGACGAAGGCTTACATGTGTATGCATAGGTAGGAATATGCATATATAATTTCCCCCTTTATATATATTCACTCATGGAAATATGAATATATATATATTGGGGCAAGGTGTGCTTATATATAGATATGAAAAATGCATACGCGTGTAAGTGTAAAGGGGTATATTCAAGTATAAATATATATCTAAGGACCCCCTTGTGCATATTTGGCCATGAAAATATGTACATAATGGCTAGGTGTCCTTATATATATGTTAAGTTTCATATGCGTGCAAGCGGAAAAAAGGAAGATTCGAGTTGTCGTCATCAAAAGGAAACGCGCCTTGAGGTTGAGGTAGGGTCCCTCTCCTAGCCTATTTAATTCAAGAATGTTTTAAATTTCATTTAGTTGCCTTCTTAATTTTGAATGTTTATATTAAATTGTAATTCTTGAATAAGTGTTTTTTAAGATAATTGTTTCGTTTGATAAATAAGTCATAGTTTTGTAAAAAAACACCCCAACGGAGGTGCGCTGTCTGCAAAAACTCACAGTGGTATACCTTGCTTAACATTATTGCATTGATGTTTTCCTTATACTTGATGTAGTTGTTAGTCATAAAGCACACATCTTACTTGACCCTTTTTATATCCCTGTAGGGGGTTTCCCTCTTTTTATTAAAATGGTTGTTTGAACCAAGACACTCTTTAAGTGCCGTTAGACTTTTAAGATGGGTCCCATGTTGTGTGACTATGTCACATGGCATGTGATATTTAAATACAACCAAAAGCCTAGTTCCATAGTCCCGGGGTCCCACAGTACTAGTAATGTCAGATTACATGTTATGTAACCTGTGATTATCTTGATCCCATGGGGTATTCCTCTAGGTATTCCAACACATTGCTAGATCTCCAAACCTCACCGAATTAGGTATATCAGGGGTCATCCAATCCTCGAGTCATCACAGATTAGAATTAATTTATTTAAATCATCTGAGAAAACATCCTCTCATGCCATCCATATCATCATATTTGATACTAAGTGGAAGATGCTACCCCACAGATGTTGCTGGACCGGGCCAACACACTACGGTCACGACACGGTCACACCGCGGTAATGCTGTGATTTGGCCCTGCTCCAGCCACATCCAACCCACACCAGCCCCTTCCACCTTCATTTCATCCCACTACCACCAGCATTTCAGCCCACAACATCCCCCCTTCCACCTTCGAATCAGCCTGCACCATCGCCCCAACACCTGCAACCAGCCCCCTTCCACCTACATTCGAGCCCTCACCGAATTAGGTATATCATGGGTCATCCAATCCTCTAGTCATCACAAATTAACATTCATTTCTTTAAATATTTTGAGAAAATATCCTCTCATGCCATCCATATCATCCTATTTGAAACTAAGTGGAAGATGCTACCCTGCGGATGTCGCTGGACTGAGCCAACACACTGCGGTCACGCCGTTGTCACGCCACGGTCACGACGCGGTCACGCCACGGTAATGTTGTGATTTGGCCCTGCTCCAGCCACATCCAGCCCACACCAGCCCCCTTCCACCTTCATTTCAGCCTGCTGCCACCAGCATTCCAGCCCGCAACAGCCCCCCTTCCACCTTCGAATCAGCCCGCACCATCCCCCCATCACCTACATCCAGCCCCCTTCCACCAGCATTCTAGCCCCCTTCCACCTGCATTCGAGCCTGCACCAGCCCCCAGCCACCTGCAATCCATCCCGCACCGTTTAGGTCAAGCCCTTTGGATTAAATAATGATGACAGTACATACCAACACTACAAAAATTATATCATTAATACCTTCTTAGAAAGAATAGAGGAATGATTTTGTTAATGACATGGTTATCAAATCTCAATAGAGTTGTGATTATTTCAAAGATCTTTAAACAATATTTAACAAGTTTCAGTAGCACAACCTAAACATGAATCTGGTAAAATGTGTATTTAGGGTAACGCTAGGGAAATTATATAGATTTGAGATCAGCCTCCAAGTGAATTTTCTAATCATACCATCATTAATGGTAGAAAGATCCTTGACCCCTAATCCTCCCATTTCCACAGGTTTTATTCATTCTTCCCACTTCACTGTGACCAAATTCCTTTCAAATATTGATCCTGTCCCTATAATGTTTCTCATGAGGCTTTGATGTTCCTTAATAAGCCTTCACGACCATTTATATCAAGTGAAAGGGCAAGGATCCCCTCTTCACCCCAAGATATTGAAAGGGCAAGGATCCCGTCTTCACCCCAAGGTATCAAGTGATCCTGTTCTTTTTTCCAACAGGAATTCCATTGCCAAAAACAATTGAAGATTTGTCCCAGCTTATGGCCTGTCCAGCCACATCCTCATAGTGAGTGAAAAGATCCTTTATATAGGATATGGTTCTCTTTGTAGCCTACTCCAGCAATACAATGTCCTCATCATAGAGAAGATGGGGTGGGTCCTAATCATTAAAACCAGCTCTAATCCTCTTACAAATACCGAGATGAGAAAGCTCATTGATGAATCGACTTATGTAATCCTCTGTAATTACAAACAGTATACCCGATAAGGGGTAACCTTTCCATACACCCCATGAGTAAGAGAAGAACCCTCTCAGTGCACCGTTCACAAGAATTGACATCCGTGAGGATCCAAGAATAGTGTTAACAAGGTTCAGAAATCTATTCAAGAACCCATTCCTACAAAGTATCTCAATGAGAAAACTCCATTTATGGGTATCAAAAGACTTAGAGATGTCAATATTAAAAGAAAAGTTCCCTTCCTTTGACTTCCTTCGCATGAGGTTAACACTCTCAGGGGCCATGAAAAGGCATTGCTGTATGTTCCTTCTCAGATTTAGTAGGCATATTAATGTTATCTGAAGTATGGGAAATACAAATAGTATGATTAACAAAAAGGGGAGGAGATGTACCTGAAATATTTGTAGCAAGGTTGTCATGTGAAGTACCTGAATGGTTTTCCAGCTTTTCTCTAGAACCTGGGGGAATCTGTGGTGTGTCCACTAGGTTCGTTTTCTCTTGATAAGATGAAAATATACACCTATAATTCTTGACCAATTCAATAGGAATATTTGGGTTGGAATCTTTCTAATCTTGCAAAATTTAGGCAACCAAATTTTGATTTGGGTAACTGTCCAGAGCAGTCTTTGAAACACCCAGAACTTCAGGTGCCATGGCCATATCCTTGGGAGATGCACTGTCCTACCCAAGTGGGGGTTAAGGGGTCTGTTCAGAGCTGAAGGTATTCTCCATAGAAGTGTCACTGGTCAAGTGTAAACCCCCAAGAGGGATTCATTTTTTCTACTTAGAGTCATTATTCAAAATCATCTTGGTCTGTTCATCTTGTCTGTCATGTAGTGTGCCAGCCTGTTTTGATTCACAGCCCAAAGAAAAATAAGGTTATTAAGATTGACCATTGTCAATATTCATATCATTAAAAAGATCATTATAAATGTGATGTGATTTAATACCTTTAGAGGGGTCTAAAAGAGTATCCCCTAGAGCTAAAACTGCCAAGGAAGGGTTTTTCATAATATGCAGGTCTCCAGGCAGTGATGAGCATGTATGATCACATGCATTCAAAGCCGATTTAATATCCCTATCTAGACCCAAAGGTGGGTTTGAGTGGCCTTGAGTGCTGGTTGAATTGGTAAACATGATCTAATAAAAGAGTAATCGTAAAGAAATCCAAGAGAACAGCCTAAATCCACTGAGAAAACAAGAAAACCCATCATCTTCATCACCACTAAACCCCAACCTCCCAACTTTCAATCAATAGCCAACCCCTAGTGGAATTAGAAATAGTAGTAGCCCGCTTGACAACAGAAGCACTCCCTACCAAACAAAAACCTACTATAATCCAATAACACTAGCCAATATCACATGTACTAGAGAAAAACCCAATAACAGTCAGAGTTTTAGCAGTAACCCACTCAACAGTAGTATCACCAACACCTATAAGCCAACAGCAATGTCCAGCAACTAGGAATGTACTCAAATTTACATCCCAAGCCACCAACACCAACCCATGACACTCCTACAACACACCCCATCAAAGAGGCATCCTGAACCACACAAAAAACCCAGCCAACAACCCATTTACCAACTCATAGTCAACAGTAGCACCCAATCACTGTTAACAAACCAGTCCATAGAAACAGAACCTCCAGCACCTATAAGCCAACACCAGCCATAACATTAGCCTCTACACCCATCCATCACCAAGAATCCATCTTGATGTTCCTATCTAGAGTCTCACAGAAATATTCAACAACATCTCCCAGTATCTGTAGCACCAAAAATAATCACCCAATATTTTTCTCAGCATCATAGAAAAATATGCATAAAACTCGGATATGGTGCATGGGAAGACTCACATATTATGGACCTCAGATTCTACTGCTTCCCCGTTTCATTTTCATACTGTGATTCCCGACCAGTCCTACCAGCGATAAAGGGAGATGGAGAGGATTTGTGGTGCATGTCAAGACCACGATATGACCGAGCAGCGAGAAAGTCAGCCCCAGATGTAATTGGTCCTTTGGTCAGAGAACCAGAGCAACCGTCACCAACCCACAGAGCCTTTTCTATCAAATAAGCTAAATAAATAGATCCTTCCACCTCCTCTTCTACATTTTCTAGTTATGCAAACCAAAATAGAAATAGAGATCAACATGAAAGATCATACACATCATCTTCATAACCATTCTACTATTAACAAATGGGTATAGAATTCCTCGAATGTCAAAACCTTCAACATATCCACCTGTCAAGAATGAAAATTGCGATTCTTCAGGATGGTTCATGTCTTTAACCTAAAGAGGGGTTATTAGATCTCTAAATTCCATCACGTATTCACTCGTCCACTACCTTCCTCTGGAGAACGGTGAAAAGTTCCTTATTTTAGACACAACAGACATCGTTTAACGCTATTATCAATGTCTGAAAGGGACGTTCATGTGTGAAGACCAAATAATAAACAAAGTTTGTGTTCTAACTTCTAAGTAGTACCTGATAAAGGCTAGAAGAGCTTCAAAAGGAGTAATAACTGGAGCCATTTACTCTTTACTATCCAACATAATAGTTTGAGCACATGAAACATAAATGAACACATCACACTACCAAATACATAAAATCAAAACATAAGTTGAAATCTCTCAAAATCCAGCCATGGAAAAAAAATACAATTACACAATTCATTAGTAAAAGGGTACCTCAGGAAAGTTTGCAAGCTTTGCTGGATTAGGCCTTCCCATGACAAAGGTATAGGCCTTCTTTCCTGCTCCTGCTATCAAATCTTCCAGCTGTCGAATCATACTAAGATAACCGGCTACAAGATTAGTGAAAAAGTCACAAAGTGGTTGCATGAGAAACACAGAAAAGTCAGTTACAAAAAGAAAACTGAGAATACATTAAAAATTCATAAGTCATCACAATGTTTCAATAACAATGGAAAGACCATAAAGGTCCCAAGAATACATATAGGTTGTATTATGAGTTTTGATGGCTATGGTTTGTATGGTTATGGTTTATACAGATAGACTAAGTCATGTGATGCAACTTTATCATGTGTGAAAGCACTTATGATACATTTATGTTAAGTTCATTCCTACTTAAAGAATAAAAATAGGGTATATAGTGGTTTCACAACTTGTAAGGTGTTTTATCAGAATTAGGCCTTATAATCATCTATTCTGAATATGCACTGAAGTAGAAACAACTTCTCTCCAAAAGAATTTTAAAATTTTGTGTTCAGCCAGCATTGTTCTGCTGGAATGTAGAAAAAAACATACTTTTTTAAATTTCATGTTGATTAATCAATAAATGTCACATAGTAAAGGTATTAAATAAGATGATATATTAGTGAGGCTCCCAACACATCATAATGGGACTTGGGAACACTGGAAGATAGATTTGAGAGAGGAAATGAATGAACCATGCTAAGAAGCTTTGGAGTGAACATAAATGGATAGAGAGGGCACTAACATAGCAAATAAAATAAAATAAAGATACCTGCAGTATATAATTATTAAAACAAATCCCAATTTAGACATAAAACATAGCACATACTTTTTTTCATAGTTGGTTGTCTTATCTTTTATTTGTGAAAACACTTGTCACTTACAGCCCGTTTGGTTCAAATAATCCGAATGGAATAAAACAAAATAGAATGAACTGGACTGAAATGGATGGGGAGGAATGGAATGGGCTGGAATGAAATTTTTTTTGGTTACTTTCACAACAAAATTATTTAATGTCAATTATACCCCTGATTTCAACTAAAAGACATTTTAAAGTGGATGAAAAAAATAGACATGTTAGTTTTATCCTTACTCCTATGAAACCAACCTGACATCCCTAGAGTTGTCATTATTCATTCCATCATTTTAGTCTTAAAAAATACCAAGCATCTGATAAACATACCTACACCGAGGTTTCCTACCAAAATCCCAACAATGATAGCATCCATTGCTTTTTCCACAAGGTAGTACCTACACAATATTGCTTGGATTAAAACATAAATCTATGTGACAACAATGAATCTTAGATCATAAGTCCAAACAAAAATTAAAGGTAAAGCTTATGTCTTCAATACCTACGATTAAGAATCATTCTTTGCTGAGGTACATCCTTTACCAAGCTGCTTCTTGCTATATTATACCTGACTGAAACAAAAAAAGAATGTCAACATGTAATCTCAGACATAATGCACAAAGTATATTCATAGCGAGTATATAATTACCTTTTGAATTGAGAACATTTAAAGCAAAGGTAGGGGATATCCAGGCAGGGGGGGTGCTGTCCAGGCAGGGGGAGGGGTGTCTAGCAGGGGTGGTGCTGTCCAGGTAGGGGGGAGAGGTGTCCAGGAGGGAGGGAGGGGGGTGCTGTCCAGGAAGGGGGGAGGGGTGTCTAGAAGGGGGTTCTGTCCAGGAAGGGGGGAGAGGTGTCCATCTGGGAGGGAGGGGGTGTTGTCCAGGAAGGGGGGTGTCTAGGGGGAGAGGTGTTTAGGAGGGGGGGGGGTGCTGTCCAGGCAGGGGGGAGAGGTGTCCAGGAGGGAGGGGGCTGTCCAGGCAGGGGGGAGGTGTCCAGGAGGGAAGGTGCTGTAGGGGGGGGGGGGGTGGGCTACCACATTAGATGATTTCTTCATTAAATTCAGAATAACTTCTTAACTACACATATTGATTGTTGTAATGACAACATATATCTCTTCATTCAACATCAATCAGTACATAACAATTTTTAGGAACCATAGTTCTATTCAGATCCACTGTAACTTAAATATCATTATGACTTGAACTTTGTACAACCACTCATCAATCTCCCATGTTGGCATATGATGATTAAACTATTATTAAATTGGGGGGGGGCTGTCCAGAGGGGGAATTGCAGGTGCAGGAGGGGGGATGTCTAGGGGAGGCCTTGCAGGGGGAGGGCTGTCCAGGGGAGGCTTTGCAGGGGGGAGGGGTTATGTCCAGGGGAGGCTTTTCAGGGGAGGAGGCTGTAGGGGGGGTGTTCTGTGTAGGGGAGAGGGTGGGGGCTATTTTTTTGGGGGAGGGAGGGCTGTCCAAGAGGGGGGGGGGGTTGTCCAGGAAGGGCTTTACAGGGGGGTTTTGCAGGGGAGGGGGGCTGCAGGGGGGGTTGTCTACTGCAAGGGGAGTGGGGGAGGGGGGGGTCTATCCAGGGGGCTTTACAGGGGTGGGGGCTACAGGGGGGAGGGGTTCTATAAGGGGAGTGGGGGTGGGGGCTGTGCAGTGGGGTTGGGGGGGTATTTTTTTTATGGATTTTCAGACCCTATAGCCATAGTTTTAGACCGTGGCTATTGGTTAATTGCCACGATTTTTAACCATGGCTCTAGGTCTAATGCCATGGTTTAAAACCGTGGCTATAGATCTAGAGCCATGGTTTGAGGACTTATAGCCACGGTTTAAAATCGTGACTATAGCCCGAATTTCCAGTAGTGTACCACACACGTGCATATGCAATGCACTTGTATTATTATTGTATTATTATTATTATTATTGTCACAATTATTATTATTGTTATTGTTATTATTATTATTATTATTATCATTATCATTATTATTATCATTATCACATGAAAATACACATGCATGTGTGTTGTTATTTATTATTTATTATTTATTACCATGAACGTGCTTGCATTATTATTATTATTATTATTACAATTAGTATTATTAATATTATTATCAAATGTAAAATTACATGCACATGCATGTGTGTTCTTATTTACTATTATTTATTTATTATTTAATACTATGCATGTGCACATGAAATGAACTTGTGTTATTCTATTATTATTATTGTTGTTGTTGTTATTGTTATTGTTGTTGTTTGTATCATGAAATACAAATGTACAAGCACTTGAGTTGTTATTTATTGTTTATTACCATGCACGTGCATGCGTCATTATCATTATCTTTACATGTAAATGCACATACACGTGTGTTATTATATATTATTTTTTACCATGAACATGAAAATGCAATTTACTTGTGTTATTATATTATCACATGTGTTATTATTATTTATTCTCATGCACGTGCACACATAATGCCCTTGCATTATTCTATTATCACATTTGTTATTATTTGTTATTTATTATCATTCACATGAAAATACACATTCATGTGGACTTTGTTATTATTTATTGTTTATTACCATGAACATGCACATGCACATGCACATGCACTTGGATGTACGTTATTATTTATTATTTATTATCATTCACATGCACATGCACATACACATGAAATTCACAGGTGTTATTATTTATTATTTATAATTTATTATTATTCACAAGCAAATGCGCATGAATATTCACATGCACGTGCATTATGATTTATTATTTAAACTATGCACATGCATATGCACATGCACGTGCGTTATTACTACTAATATTATTAGAGGTATTTTAGGGTTTAAAATCATTTTTTAGAATTTTTAGGTGTTATTAACATTTATTTTGGTTTGTTAGGGTTTTACAGATTTTTAATGCAATATTAGTGTTTTTTAGGGTTTAGTGGGGGTTATTAGGATTTTATTAGGGTTTATTATAGTGTGTCATGGTTTATTAGGGTTTATTAGGTATTTTTATGGTTTTATTAGGATTTAGTTGAGTTTATTAGGGTATATTATGATATATTATGGTATATTTGGGTATGTTTAGGATTTATTAGGATTTTTTATGGTTCATTATGATTTATTAATTTTTAAGAGGGTATATTAGGGTTTTTAGTGTTTAGTAGTGATTATTAGGGTTTATTAGTGCTTTTAAGCTTTGTTAGGTTTTGTTAGCATTTATTAGGGGTTTTAGGGCTTTTAATGGTATATTTGCATTTTTTAGGGTTTAGTGGGGTTTATTATGGTTTATTATGGTGTGTTAAGGTTTATTAGGTTTGAGTAGGTATTTTAGGGTTTTATTTGGGTTGAGTCGGTATCTTTAAGGTTTTATTAGGGTTTATTAGGGTTGAGTACAGTTGATTAGGGATTGTTAGTGATTTTTAGGGTTTACTAGGGTTTGTTAGTGTTTTTATTTGGGTATATGAGTGTTTTTTGGTTTTTTTAATATTTATAAGGAGTTGTTATGAATTTTTCGTTTTTATTAGCATCTATTTAGTGTTTGTGAGCATTTTTAAGGATTTATTAGCTTTTATTTGAATTTATTATTGTTTAATAGGGTTTTTAGGGCTTTTTAATGTGTTGTTTGCGTTTTTTTGTTTATTGGGGTTTAGTTGGGTTTTATAAGGTTTTGTTATGGTGTGTCAAGGTTTATTAGGGTTGAGAAGGTTATTTTATGGGTTTTTAGGGTTTATTTAGGGATTATTTGTTTTTATTAGAGTTTATTAGGGATTTTTAGTTTTTATTAGGGTTTTCTAGGGGTTTATTTGTTTTTTTGTTTATTAGGTTATATTAGTGTTTGTTTGGTCTTTTTAGATAATATAGAATGTTTTTATTGTTTGTGAGCATTTAGTTTTTGTTTGTGAGCGTTTTAGTGTTCCTTTGGTTATTTAAGTGTTTATTATGGTTTATTAGGGTTTCTAGGGATTTTAAGGTGTATTAGTGGTTTTTGTCTATATTATGTTATATTAGTTTTTTTAGGTCTTTTTAGGTAATATAGACCGTTTTTATTGTTTGTGATCTATTTTTTGTTATTTGTGAGATTTTTTAGGGTTTATTAGGTTATATTAGAGTTTATCAGGGTTTGTCGGGATTTTTTATGGTTTACTAGAACTTTTTTTCCTATTAGGGTTTTATAGGGTTTTATTAGGGGTTATTATGGTGTGTTAAGGTTTGTTAGGGTTGAGTAGGGTTTATTTGGATTTATTTATGATTTATTAGGGCTTTTAGGGTTTGTTTGGAGTTTATTTGGATTTATTAGTGTTTATTAGTGTCTATTTGGGTTGGTTAGTGTTGTTTAGGTTTTCATAATGTGTTTTTAAGGTTTATTAGATTATATTATCATTTATTAGGGTTTATTAGGTATTTTTGGGGTTTTATAAGGGTTGAGTAGAGTTTCATAGGATTTTAGGGATTATAAGGTTTTTTAGGGACTATTAGAGTTTATTAGGGTTTAATTGTTTATATTATAGTATATTAGGGTTTAATATTTTCAAGGGTTTTAAAGCGTCTTTATGGTTTTTGTATATTTTTTAAGGTTTGTGTAGCGTTGTTAGAGTTTATGTAGTATTTTTAGTCTTTATGTAGCTTTTTTACGGTTTAGTTAGAGGTTTTAGATTTTGTGTATCATTTTTAGGATTTATGTAATGTTTTAGGGTTTATGTAGCATGTTTAGGGTCTAGGTTTTATGTAGCATTTTTTAGGGTTTATGTTGTGTTTTCAGGGTACATGTAGCATTTTTAGGGGTGATGTAGTGTTTATGTTGCATTTTTAAGGGTTTATGAAATGTTTTTTTAGGATCATGTAGTGTTTTTATGGTTTATATTCTGTTTTTAGGTTTTATGTAGCGTTTCTAATGTTTATGTTGTGTTTCTAGGGCTTTTGGTGTGTTTTTAAGGGTTTATGTTAAAGTTCTAGGGTTTATGTAGTGCTTTTAAGGATTATGTAGCATTTTTTGGGTTTATGTAGCGTTTTTTGTTTATGTTGCGTTTTTAGGGTTTTTGTTGCTTTTTTTAGGGGTTATGTAACATTTTTAGAGTTTATGTATCTATGTGAATCCATTATAGGGTTTTAATGGTTGTTTATTGTTTGTAGTGTTTTTAGGGTTTTTTAAGGGTTTTTAACAGGGTTTTATGGTTTTTTATTGTATATGATAGATTTTTAATTTTTTTGAGGGTTTTTATGGGTTTATTTGTTTTTTTGGGATTGATAGGGGTTGCTAGGGTTTATTATTGTGTTTTAGGGTTTGTTTGGGTATTGTACCGATTTTTATGGTTTATATAATGTGTTTATCATTTTTCTGGGTTTTTAGGGTTTTTTAGAGTTTAATATTGTTCTTTAGGGTTTATTAGTGTTATTTAGGGTTTATTAGTGTTCTTTAGGATTTGTTACAGTTTATTAGCATTTTTTATTGTATATTAGGGTTTTATTGGGCATTTGTCGGCAATAAAAGCTTTTTCTAGGGTTTATCAACCTTTTTAGGGTTATTTAGGATTTATTAGGGTTTATTTTATTTATTAGGGTTTAGTAATGTATATTTGGGTTTATTATGATTTATTAGGGTTTATTATGATTTGTTACGATTTATTGGGGTTTATTAGGTGTTTGTTATGGTTTGTTTCAGTTTGTTACGATTTATTTCGCATTGTTAGGATTTTTTATGATTTATTTGGGGTTTTTACAGTTTGTTAGGATTTATTTTGGGGTTATTAGGTTTTTTAGGGTTTATTAGTGGGTTGTAGGTTTTTTTAGGCTATTATTTGGAGATTTTTATAGATTTTTTTCTGGTTTATCAGGGTTTTTAGTGATTACGAGGATTTATTATGGTTTAATAGTGTTTTTATTGTAAATTAGGGATTTTAGGGCTTTTGTAGCATTTATTAGTGTAACACCCCAAGTTTTTCTAAAGATAAATAGAAATTCATGGAACTTTGTTTTAAATAGATATTTTTAATTATCCTTTAAAACATAACATTTCTACTTCTATATTCTGAATTTCAAGAAATAGTCATCTACAATTGTGTTCAGTATGTTATTTGGAGTCTGATAGAACAAACTTGATTCTCGGTGAATAGTAACATACCCTTATGAATAGTAATTGAATAGTAATATGACCACATGAATAGTAAATAATAATATTATTTCATTTTCCAAAGGCAATAGGATAATGGGATCTTAATTAATTTTCCAATGTCACATAAAACTAATTGCATTTCAATATTGTTATTTTTCAAATTAACTATGACCTTATTTAAAAATTAAATTAATAATATCTAGATAATTATTTTTGAAAAATGGATTTCACTTTTGAATTCTACACGTAGAAAAATGGTAGGGGTGAATTTTTGGAAATTTTCTGAAATTCAATAATTTTCGGTGAATAGTGAAATACGATAAAATACCGTATAATCAATTTATCAGTAAAAATGCACTATTTATGACATCATAAGTGATGCAAGGCCACTTTATTCGAACTCACATGATATTATCACTATTTAGGGCCACTTTATTTGAGATTATTCATAGTCTTGATAAAATTATTATAATAATGATTAAAATAATCTAAAATGCCTCCCCTCCTCCACTATAAATACCACCCTCACTCCCCTCTTCCTCCCACACCTCTCAAGCCATGAGCATTGCCTAATTCTTGAAAAATTCCCTCCCCAATATTCTTAACCACTTCCTAGAGCTTCTGGTATCACCAAAAGAACCAAATCAAATCCCTTAAGAAGGATCTCAAGGAGAAGAGATCAAGAGGTAAACATCCTTCTTTATTTTCTTTATTTTCTTTAATTTTATGTTATTTTCTTCCATTATCTTTGTCTTGTGTTGGGATATTTCATTAAATATTCGCCACTTACTGTACATATCTTTTATGAATGATGATATATTCCATTCTTCTCATAAATCTTGTTTTTATGAAATTTTAAGAGACGTCGTTAGGCTGCCGAATTTTCGTGAGAAATTTCCCCAGATTTTCTTTTATTTCATGATTCCTTTATCTTTATTCTTCACTCCCTCTTATCCAAGAGGCATGAAATCTCCAGAATCATTTATATTCATTATTTTCTCATGTTTATGTAAAATTCGTCATCATTATTCTTCTCCTCTTCCACTTATTTAAAGAATAAAAAAAACATTGTCCATTTGTGTCGAATTACTGACATCGTGGATGATTTATTTTCAATTTCCATTAATTATTTCATGTATGGCCGTGAAACAATTAATATGGTTGAACCAGGTTATAATATAAGTTTTATGAATCATATATTGTTCTGAAATTCTTTTTTACTCATGGTTCTAATTTAAAAGACAAAATGAGGTTGTTATTATTAAAGAACCACTAAAATGATCTGAACGAACATCATTAATGATTTAACTTATAATTCATTCTCATATAAAGAATAAAAGTGATAAATGGTATAAATTATGGTACTGGAAATATTTAAATACTACTCCATTTCAATTCTTTAGTTTCACTTCCAATCAACAAGAACAATTCATCATGAACCGATCGTTAAAATCATAAAAGAACTCAACCAAAATAATGAAAGGAACGAAATACTAACAATTAAGGGGTGAAATAAGGTTATGAAATGACCATATAAGATGTTATAAACAAGAAAATGTTTCTGTAAAATACTAATAATACTCTTTTAACCATTATACAGGAGGTTTAATCAAGTTTTAAGTAAGAAAAGCCTAAGGTAAGGGGTTCCTTATCTCACTTTCATTTCTGTGAGATTTTCATTGTTCGCCACTTATTTCTTGTATGTGGTATATGTTTACTGACATTTGATATATATAATAACATGATTAAATTAATATTCATGTTATTAAATTATTCACTTGATATTTATTAAGTTCTGGTCATATGATTCGACCGATCACATTGTTGTAAGAAAATTCATAACCCGTTTTCCATTCTTTGGGTTAACATTATACTTCATCATTTATGTGGTATTTAAATTGTTTGTGTGATGAATTATGATTATAATATGTTTAAAAATGTATATTTATAGAGTATATACATATTTCATCCACTCTATTATGTCTCACTACAATTATATGATATTTATGAGAGACTTTTCTTCGAAAATTCTCTTTTAAAATTCTATTTTTATAAAATTGAAAAGAAATATTTTTATGATATTATTCATGTTGTATGATTATGTTTAAATTACTGGGAATTGTTTATGATGAAGGGTGGGACCTATATTTCCCTCTAATTCATTGGGTATGAGTATGTTGGAGGTTGGCTGTATGGTTACTCCAAGTGTTACTGCGATGGTTACACAAAGTAAGGTAGTCGTGAGGGTTACAAATTTTTACGGTAGCCAAGATGGTTACAAGATTATGTAAGTAATTTCCCAAGATACCTCTATGATTATATTTATGTTCTCATGTTTGTGTCGATCTTGTGTAAATCTCATGTTACTCGAAGTAAGTATTTATGGGTGAAAAGAATGTCTTTTGACAATTTTTTCATATGTTGTGAGTATTCATAGACTAATGTGATTTTTCCTTATTTTCCACCACTTACTGAGCTTTTGTGCTCATCCCAAGTTTTTAAATGATTTTTCACAGGTTAATGGATGTGTAATACAAGGAAGTAAGACATGTTAAATGTTGAGGAATTGTCAATGAGTCTTGTTTTAAGTTTTAATGTTTTATATTTTGAGAAAAATTGAAACTGTTTTTATGGTATCCACTATGTAATAATGTGTAATGTTATGAATGTATTATGTCCCAATTATCTAAAGCTCTAAACTTTAAAATATACTTAATTTAAAAGGAAGTGTTTTCTTGATTAAATTCAAGATTATGTATGTAGTAAGGTCGGGTCCTTATAGTTGGTATCAGAGGATGGTTTAGATAACTTTAGGGGTTAGGGTGATAGAATACCATAAATGATTTTCACTCTGTGTTTAATTTGTTATCTAATTTAATTATTACCATGTTTATTCATCTAAGAAATGTTTGTTCAGAATGGTTTTCCACAGAAGGAACATGGATGCTGAAGAGGAGCATGAAAAAAATATAAGGGTTGTTTTACAAACATTAAAAGAAAAGAAACTATATGGAAAATTCAGGAAGTGTGATTTTTGGATGCAACAGATTTTTTTTTCTTGGGGATATTGTAAATAAGAATGGAATAACAGATGATCCTTCCAAAACAAAAGTAGTTGATGAATGGAAAATACCCACAAATTTTACAGAGATTCGTAGTTTTCTGGGCTTAGCAAGTTATTACCGACGGTTTGTTATGAACTTTTCACGGTTATCTAGCCCGATAATTAAGTTAACACAGAAAGGGGTTAAATTTGTTTGGATAGTGGAATGTGATGTTTTTTTTCAGGAACTGAAGAACAGATTGGTGAATTCTCCTGTTTTGGCCTAACCTTCCTGGAATGGTGTGTTTTTCATGTATGGTGATTCTTCGTTGAAGGGACTTGGTTGTGTTTTGATGCAGAATGATCAGGTAATTATCTATGCTTCGAGACAACTTAAAACTCATGAGCTAAATTATCCCACACATGATTCGGAATTGGCAGCTGTGGTTTTTTCTTTGAAAATATAGAGGTATCATCTATACGGAACCAAATGCGAAATATATACTGGCCATAAAAGTCTAAAGTATATATTCACTAAAAAGGAATTAAACATGAGGCAGAGAAGATGGCTAGAATTGATAAAGGATTATGACTGCATGATCAATTACCATCCTAGAAAAGTAAACAAAGTAGCAGATGCCTTAAGTCGGAAACATCCTGCATCATTAACCATCCTATGTTTGGAACATGATACCTTGATTAATGATTTGATGAATTTTGGCTTAAAAGTTGTTGGCGTAGAGAATATATCTGTTTTGTTTTAGGTTTCAGTGTAGTCTTCATTGTTAGACAGAATTATGAAAACACAGAGGGAAGAATGTGAGCTACAAAAAAAGGTTGAATTGGTTAAAATGGCTAAGTTTCCAGAATTAATCTTGATAAAATTGTGTTTTAAGATTTGGAAAAAGGTTGTGTGTGCCTTGTGATTCCCAGTTGAAGAAATAATTGTTGTTTGAATCTCATAGTTCTTCATTTTCGGTTCATCCTGGAAGTATTAAGATGTACAGAGACCTTCAGGAGTATTATTGTTGGAATGGGATGAAAAGAGATATTGCTGATTTTACAATGAAATGTTTGACATGTCAATAGTTTAATGCAGAGCGGCAGTTACTGAAGGGGATGCTTCAGCCTTTCCTAGTGCCAGAGTAGAAATGGGAGAATATATCCATGGACATTGTGGTGGGACTACCAAAGACTTCTCTAGGTAACAATGCGATTTGGGTTATTGTTGATCGACTAACAAATTTTTCACATTTCTTTCTATTCGAGATACAATGACTTTGGATCAACCTTCTCGATTGTACCTCAAGGATATTGTCAGGTTACATGGAGTTTCTCTTTCCATTGTGTCTGACTGAGAACCCAGGTTCACTTCTAACTTTTGAAAGGGACTTTAGATTTCGTTGGGCACAGAGTGAAATTTCAGTACAACTTTTCATCCCCAATTAGATGGGCAGTCAGAACGAACGATTCAGACTTTGGAGGATATGCTTCGAGCTTGTTCAATGGACTATCAGGGACGTTGGGATCAGCATCTTTCTTTAGTTCAGTTTTCTTATAATAATAGTTTTCATTCCAGTATTTAGATGGAACCTTTTGAGGCCTTGTATGGGAAGCGATGTCAGACTCCAGCGTTTTGGGATGAAGTTGGTGGAAGAAAGTTTATGGGGATAGTATTAGTAGAATAAGTGGCTGAGAAAGTGAGGATGATCCAGCAACACATGAGGACAGCTCAAAGCAGGCAGAAAAGTTATGCATATAATAGAAGGAAAGACTTCTCTTTCGAGGTAGGTGACCATGTTTTCCTTAAAGTCTCTCCTTGGAAAAGTGTGATACTTTTCGGTAAAAAAAGGAAAGCTAAGTCCACAGTTCATCGGTCCTTTTGAAATCTTGGCGAAAGTTGGAACAGTTGCAAACCACGTAGCTTTTCCTCTGAGCTTGTTTCAGGTACACAGTGTTTTTCATGTTTTGATGTAGAGAAAGTATCGGCCAGATTCATCACATGTCTTGAACCCAGAAGCAGTTCAGCAGAAAAAGAACCTTTCTTATGAGGAGAGACTAGTTCAGATTCTTGATCGAAGGGAACATGTATTTCAGAACAAGGTAGTCCACCAGGTAAAGGATTTGTGGAGAAACCACATGGTTTAAGAAGCAACATGGGAGTCTGAAAATGCTATGAGGGAAAAATACCATAGGTTGTTAAATAAGTAAATCAAATTGCGAGGACGCAATTTCAAGAAGGTGGGGATAATGTAACACCCCAACTTTTTCTAAAGATAAATAGAAATGCATGGAACTTTGTTTTAAGTGGATATTTTTAATTATCCTTTAAAACATAACTTTTCTACTTCTATATTCTGAATTTCAAGAAACTGTTATCTACAACTGTGTTCAGTATGTTATTTGGAGTCTGATAGAACAAACTTGATTTTTGGTGAATAATAACATACACTTATGAATAGTAATATGACCTCATGAATAGTAAATATTATTATTATTTTATTTTCCCAAGGCAATAGGATAATGGGATCTTAATTAATTTTCCAATGTCAGATAAAACTAATTGCACTTCAATATTGTTATTTTTCGAATTAAGTGTGACCTTATTTAAAAATTAATTTAATAATATTTAGAAAATTATTTTTGATAAATGGATTCCACTTTTGAATTCTACATGTTGAAAAATGGTAGGGGTGAATTTTTGGGAATTTTCTGAAATTCAATAATTTTCGGTGAATAGTGAAATACGATAAAATACATTATAATCAATTTATCAGTAAAAATGAACTATTTATGACATCATAAGTGATGAAATGCCACTTTCATCGAACTCACATGATATTATCACTATTTAGGGCCACTTGATTTGAAATTATTCATAGTCTTGATAAAATTAATATAATAATGATTAAAATAATCTAAAATACCTCCCCTCCTCCACTATAAAAACCACCCTCACTCCCCTCTTCCTCCCACACCTCTCAAGCCTTGGGAATTGTCTAATTCTTGCCAAATTCCCTCCCCAATCTTCTTCCCCACGTCCTAGATCTTTTGTTATCACCAAAAGTCCAAAATCAAAGCCCTTAAGAAGGAACTCAAGGAGAAGAGATCAAGAGGTAAACATCCTTCTTTATTTTCTGTCTTTTCTTTCATTTTATGTTATTCTCTTCCATTCCCTTTGTCTTGTGTTGGGATATTTCATTAAATATTCCCCCATTATTGTCCATATCTTTTATGAATGATGATATATTCCATTCCTCTCATCAATCTTGTTTTTATGAAATTTTAAGAGATGCTGTTAGGATGCCGAATTTTCGTGAGAAATTTTTCCAGATTTTCTTTTATTTAATGATTCATTTTTCTTCATTCCTCACTCCCTATTTTCCAAGAGGCATGAAATCTCATGAATCATTTATATTTATTATTTTCTCATGTTTATGTAAAATTCCTCATCAGTATTCTTCTCCTCTTCCACTTATTTAAAGAATAAAAAAAACATTGTCCATTTGTGTCGAATTACCGACATCGTGGACGATGTATTTTAAATTTCCATTAATTATTTCATGTATGGTCATGAAACCATTTATGTGGTTGAACCAGGTTATAATATATGTTTTATGAATCATATATGGTTCTTAAATTCTTTTGTACTCATGGTTCTAATTTAAAAGACAAAATGAGGTTGTTATTATTAAAGAACCACTAAAATGATCTAAATGAACATCATTAATATTTTAACTTATAAGTCATTCTCATATAAAGAATAAAAGTGATAAATGGTATAAATTATGGAAATTTAAATATTTAAATACTACACCATTTCAATTCTGGAGTTTCACTTCAAATCAAGAAGAAAAATTCATCATGAACCGATCGTGAAAATCATAAAAGAACTCACCCAAAATAATGAAAGGAACAAAATACTAACAATTAAGGGGTGAAATAAGGTTATTAAATGACCATATAAGATGTTATAAACAAGAAACCTTTTCTTTAGAATACTAATAACACTGTTTTAACCATTATACAGGAGGATTAAACAATTTTGAAGTAAGACAAGCCTAAGGTAAGGGGTTCCTCATCTCACTTTCATTTCTTTGAGATTTTCATCGTTCGCCACTTATTTCTTGTATGTGGTATATGTGTACTTCCATTTGATATATATAATAACATTATTCTCTTAATATTCATGTTATTAAATGATTCACTTGATATTTATTATGTTCTGGTCATATGATTCGACCGATCACATTGTTGTAAGGAAATTCTAAACCTGTTTTCCATTCTTTGGGTTAACATTCTACTTCATCATTTATGTGGTATTTAAATTGTTTGTGTGATGAATTATGATTATAATAAGTCTAAAAATTTTTATTTACAGATTATATACATATTTCATCCACTATATTATGTCTCACTTCAAGTATATGATGTTTATGAGGGTCTTTTCTTCGAAAATTCTCTTTTAAAATTCTGTTTTTACAAAATTCAAAAGCAATGTTTCTATTATATTATTCATGTTGTATGATTATGTTTTGGTTCTTGGGAATTGTTAATGATTAATTTTGGGACCTATATTTCCCTCCAATGCATTGGGTATGAGTAAGTTGGAGGTCAGCTGTATGGTTACTCTCAGTGTAACTGCGATGGTTACACAAAGTAATGTAGTCGTGAGGGTTACAAATTTTAAGGTAGCCAAGATGGTTACAAGATTATGTAAGTAATGCCCCAAGATACCTATATGATTATATTTATGTTATCATGTTTTTTTGGATCTTTTGTAAATCTCATGTTACTTGAAGTAAGTATTTATGGGTGAAAATAATGTCTTTTAACAATGTTTTGATACGTTGTGAGTATTCATGGACTAATGTGATTTTTCCTTATTTTCCACCCCTTACTGAGATTTTGTTCTCATCCCAAGTTTTTAAATGATTTTTCACCAGTTAATGGATGTGTAATACAAGGAAGTAAGACATGTTAAATGTTGAATAATTGTCAATGAGTCTTGTTTTATGTTTTAATGTTTTATATTTTGAGAAAAATTGAAACTATTTTATGGTATTCACTATGTTACAATTTGTAATGTTATGAATGTATTATGTCCCAATTCTCTAAGGATATAAACATTAAAAGATCCTCAATTTAAAATGAAGTGTTTTCTTGATTAAATTCAAGATTATGTATGTAGTAAGGTCAGGTCTTTATAGTTGGTATCAGAGGATGGTTTAGATAACTTTAGGGGTTAGGGTGATAGAATACCATAAATGATTTTCACTCTATGTTTAATTTGTTATATCATTTAAACATTACCATGTTTCTTCATCTAATAAATGTTTGTTTAGAATGGTTTTCTGCAGAAGGAATAGGGATGCTGAGGAGGAGCATGAAAAACATCTAAGGGTTTTTTACAAACATTAAAAGAAAAGAAACTATATGGAAAATTCAGGAAGTGTGATTTTTGGTTGCAACAGATTTCTTTTTTGGGTACATTGTAAATAAGGATGGAATAACAGTTGATCCTTCCAAAACAAAAGTAGTTGATGAATGGACAAGACCCACAAATGTTACAGAGAATCGTAGTTTTTTGGGCTTATCAAGTTATTACCGACGGTTTGTTAAGAACTTTGCACGGTTATCTAGCCCGATAACTAAGTTAACATGGAAAGGGGTTAAATTTGTTTGGACAGAGGAATGTGATGTTTTTTTTTCAGGAACTGATGAAGAGATTGGTGAATGCTCCTGGTTTGGCCTTACATTCCTGGAATGGTGAGTTTGTCATCTACAGTGATGCTTCTTTGAAGGGACTTGGTTGTTTTTTGATGCAGAATGATCAGGTAATTCCCTATGCTTCGAGACAACTTAAACCTCATGAGCTAAATTATCCCACACATGATTTGGAATTGGAAGCTGTGGTTTTTTGCTTTGAAAATATGGAGGCATTATCTATATGAAACCAAATTCCAAATATATACTGACCATAAAAGTCTAAAGTATATATTAACTCAGAAGGGATTAAACATGAGGCAGAGACGATGGATAGAAATGATAAAGGATTATGACTGCACGATCAATTGCCATCCTGGAAAAGAAAACAAAGTAGAAGATGCATTAAGTAAGAAACATCATGCATCATTAACCATGCTACGTTTGGAAACTGATCCCTTGATTAATGATATGATGAATTTTGGCTTAGAAGTTGTTGGTGCAGGGAATATATCTATTTTGTTTCAGGTTTCAGTGCAGTCTTCATTGTCAGACAGAATTATGAAAGCGTCGAGGGAAGACCGTGAACTACATAAAAAGGTAGAATTGGTTAAAATGGATATATTGCCAGAATTTAATCTTGATAAATATTGTGTTTTAAGATTTGTAAAAAGGTTGTGTGTGCCTTGTGATTCCCAGTTGAAGAAAGAATTGTTGTCTGAAGCTCATACTTCTTCATTTTCTGTTCATCCTGGAAGTACTAAGATGTACAGATTCCTTCAAGAGTATTATTGGTGGAATGGGATGAAAAGAGATATTACTGATTTTACAATGAAATGTTTGACATGTCAGTAGTTTAAAGAAGAGTGGTAGTTACCAAAGGGGATGCTTCAACCTTTGCCAGTCCCAGAGTGAAAATGGGAGAATATATCCATGGAATTTGTGGTGGGAATACCAAATAATTCTCGAGGTAACAATGTGATTTGGGTTATTGTTGATCGGCTAACAAATTCTGCACATTTTCTTTCTATTTGAGATACAATGAATTTGGATCAACTTTCTCGATTGTACCTCAAGGAGATTGTCAGGTTACATGGAGTTCCTCTTTACATTGTGTCTGACTGAGATCCCAGGTTCACTTATAACTTTTGGAAGGGACTTCAGAAGTCGTTGGGCACAGAGTTAAATTTCAGTACATCTTTTCATCCTCAATCAGATGGGTAGTTAGAACGAATGATTCAGAATTTATAGGATATGCTTCGAGCTTCTTCAATGGACTATTAGAGAAGTTGGGATCAACATCTTTCTTTAGTTGAGTTTTCTTATAATACTAGTTTTCATTCTAGTATTCAGATTGCACCATTTGAGGCCTTGTATGGGAAGCGATGTCGGACTCTAGCTTTTTGGGATGAAGTTGGTGGAAGAAAGTTAATGGGGCCAGAATTAGTAGAGGAAGTGGCTGAGAAAGTGAGGATGATCCAGCAACACATGAGGATAGCTCAGAGAAGGCAGAAAAGTTATGCAGATAACAGAAGGAAAGACTTCTCTTTCGAGGTAGGTGACCATGTTTTCCTTAATTTCTCTCCTTGGAAAAGTGTGATGCTTTTCGGTAAAAAAGGAAAGCTATGTCCATGGTTCATCGCTCCTTTTTAAATCTTGGAGAAAGTTGGAACAGTTTCATACCGCGTAGCTTTGCCTCCGAGCTTGTTTCAATTACACAATGTTTTTCATGTTTCGATGTTGAGAAAGTATGTGCCAGATTCATCCCATGTCTTCAACCCAAAAGCATTTCAGCAGAAAGAGAACCTTTCTTATGAAGAGAGACCAGTTCAGATTCTTGATCGAAGGGAATAGGTATTGTAGAATATGTTATCCCACCAGGTAAAGGTTTTGTGGAGAAACAACATGGTTGAAGAAGCAACATGAGAGTCTGAAAATTCTATGAGGGAAAAATACCCTCAGTTGTTAAATGAGTAAATAAAATTGCGATGATGCAATATCAAGAAGGTGGGGATAATGTAACACCCCAAGTTTTTCTAAAGATAAATAGAAATACATGGAACTTTGTTTTAAATGGATATTTTTAATTATCCTTTAAAACAAAACTTTTCTACTTCTATATTCTTAATCTCAAGAAACTTTCATATACAATTGTGTTCAGTATGTTATTTGGAGTCTGATAGAAAAAACGTGATTTTTGGTGAATAGTAACATACCCTTATGAATAGTAATATGAATAGTAATATGAACTCATGAATAGAACATAATAAAATTATTTTATTTTCCCAAGGCAATAGGATAATGGGATCTTAATTAATTTTCCAATGTCACATAAAACTAATTGCACTTCAATATTGTTATTTTTCGAATTAATTGTGACCTTATTTAAAAATTAAATTAATAGTATTTACAAAATTATTTTTGAAAAATGGATTTCACTTTTGAATTCTACACGTTGAAAAATGGTAGGGGTGAATTTTTGGGAATTTTAAGAAATTCAATAATTTTCGGTGAATAGTGAAATACGATAAAATACCGTATAATCAATTTATCAATAAAAATGCACTATTTATGACATCATAAGTGATGAAAGGCCACTTTATTCGAACTCAAATGATATTATAACTATTTAGGGCCACTTTATTTGAGATTATTCATAGTCTTGATAAAATTATTATAGTAATGAATAAAATAATCTAAAATACCTACCCTTCTCCACTATAAATACCACCCTCACTCCCCTCTTCCTCCCACACCTCTCAAGCCTCGATAATTGCCTAATTTCTGCCAAATTACCTCCCCAATATTCTTCCCCACTTCCTAGAGAAACTGGTCTCACCAAAATACCAAAATCAGAGCCCTTAAGAAGGATCTCAAGGAGAAGAGATCAAGAGGTAAACATCCTCCTTTATTTTCTTTATTTTCTTTCATTTTATGTTATTCTCTTCCATTAACTTTGTATTGTGTTGTGATATTTCATTAAATATCCCCCCCTTAATTTCCATATCTTGTATGAATGATGATATATTCCATTCCTCTCATCAATCTTGTTTTTATGAAATTTTAAGAGATGTCGTTAGGCTGCCAAATTTTTGTGAGAAATTTCTCAAGATTTTCTTTTATTTCATGATTCTTTTTTCTTATTTACTCACTCCATATTATCCAAGAGGCATGAAATATCCAGAATCATGTATATTCATTATGTTCTCATGTTTATGGAAAATTCCTCATCAGTATTCTTCTCATCTTCTACTTATTTAAAGAATAAAAAAACATTGTCCATTTGTGTCGAATTACCGACATCGTGGACGATGTATTTTCAATTTCCATTAATTCTTTCATGTATGGTAATGAAACCATTTATATGGTTTAACTAGGTTATAATATATGTTTTATGACTCATATATGGTTCTGGAATTCTTTTGTACTCAGGGTTCTAATTTAAAAGACAAAATGAGGTTGTTATTATAAAAGAACCACTAAAATAATCTAAACGAACATCATTAATGTTTTAACTTATAAGTCATTCTCATGTAAAGAATAAAAGTGATAAATAGTATAAATTATGGTACTGTAAATATGTAAATACTACTCCATTTCAATTCTATAGTTTCACTTCCAATCAACAAGAACGATTCATCATGAACCGATCGTGAAAATCATAAAAGAACTCACCCAAAATAATGCAAGGAACAAAATACTAACAATTAAGGGGTGAAATAAGGTCATGAAATGACCATATAAGATGTTATAAACACAATAATGTTTCTGTAAAATACTAATAACACTCTGTTAACAATTATATTGGAGTATTAAACAATTTTTAAGTAAGACAAGCCTAAGGTAAGGGGTTCCTCATCTCACTTTCATTTCTGTGATATTTTCATCGTTCGCCACTTATTTCTTGTATGTTGTATATGTATACAGCCATTTGATATATATAATAACATTATTCTCTTAATATTCATGTTATTAAATTATTAACTTGATATTTATTAAGTTCTGGTCATATGATTCGACCGATCACATTGTTGTAAGGAAATTCAAAACCTGTTTTCCATTCTTTGGGTTAACATTCTGCTTCGTCATTTATGTGGTATTTAAAATGTTTGTGTGATAAATTATGATTATAATATGTTTAAAAATGTGTATTTACATATTATATACATATTTCATCCCATCAATTAAGTCTCACTTCAAGTATATGATGTTTATGAGGGACTTTTCTTCTAAAATTCTCTTTTAAAATTCTGTTTTTACAAAATTCAAAAGCAATGTTTTTATGCTATTATTCATGTTGTATGATTATGTTTTGGTTTTTGGAAATTGTTTATGATGAAGGGTGGGACCTATATTTTCCTCCAATGCATTGGTTATGAGTAAGTTGGAGGTTTGCCGAATGGTTACTCCAAGTGTAACTGCGATGGTTACACAAAGTAAGGTAGCCGTGAGGGTTACAAATTTTATGGTAGCCAAGATGGTTAGAAGATTTTGTAAGTAATTACCCAATATACCTCTATGATTATATTTATGTTCTCATGTTTCTATGGATATTGTGTAAATCTCACGTTACTCAAAGTAAGTATTTATGGGTGAAAAGAATGTCTTTTGAAAATGATTTCATATGTTATGAGTATTCATGGACTAATGTGATTTTTCCTTGTTTTCCATCCCTTACTGAGATTTTTTGCTCAGCCCAAGTTTTTAAATGATTTTTTCACAGGTTAATGGATGTGTAATAAAAGGAAGGAAGACATGTTAAACATTGAAGAATTGTCAAGGAGTCTTGTTTTAAGTTTTAATGTTTTATATTTTGAGAAAAATGGAACCTGTTTTTATGGTATCCACTATGTAACAATGTGTAATGTTATGAATGTATCATATCCCAATTCTCTAAAGCTCTAAACTTTAAAAGTTCCTCAATTTAAAAGGATGTTTTTTCTTGATTAAATTCAAGATTATTTATGTATTATGGTTGGGTCCTTAGAATTAGGGTCTAATAAAGTTTGTTAGGGTTTATTACAGGTTATTACAATTTATTAGTGTTTATTAGGGGTTTTAGGGATTAATAGTGGGTTTTATGGGTTATTAGGGTTTATTAGTGGTTCTTAGGGTTTATTAGTGTTTTTTAGGGTTTGTTATGTTTTGTTAGGGTTGTTTGGTTTTTTTACAGGTTGTTTGAGTTGTTTGGGGTTTTCTGCATTTTTTTGGGTTTTATGGCTGTGTTTGGATTTTTTATGTTTTGTTAGGGTTATTTTAGAATTTTTGGAGTTTTTTGGTGTTTTGTGAGTTTTGAAGCATTTTTTGGGGTTTTGTAACAATTGGTAGGGTTTATGTAACATTGTTAGTGGCTTTAGTGGTTCTTTAGGGTTTTAGGGTTCTTTAGGGTGTATTAGGGTTTATTTGGAGGTTTTTAGGGTTTTCTAGGGGGTTTTAGTGTTTTTAAGGGTTTTATAGGGTTGTTTTGGGTTTTTAGGCATTTTTAGACGTTTCAGGGTCTTTTAGAGTTTTTAGTGGTTTTTAGGTTTTTTAGGGTTTTATGTTGTTTTTTGAGGTTTTTAGGGTTTTTTAGGTTTGTCTTCCGGTTTTTTGGTTTTTTCAGTTTTTTAGGGGTTTTTGGGTTTTTGGCGTTTTTAAGGATTTTTTTTGGTTTTTTGGGTTTTTTGGGTTTTTATGGTTTTTTAGGGTTTTGTCAGGTTTTGCCGGGTTTGTTAGGGTTTTTAGTGAATATCAGCATTTTGAATGGTTTAATAGCATTTTTGTGGTATATTTGGGGTTTTATGTATTTTTTTGCTTTTCTTGGGGTATATTAGTGTTTTTAGGGTTTATTATTATTTATTAGTGTTTATTAGGGTTTAGTAGTGGGCTTGAGGGTTTATTAGGGTTTATTATGGTTTATTATTGGTTGGTAGGGTTCGTTGGGATTTATTAGTTCTTATAAGAGTGATTTAGTGTGTCTAAGGGCTTGTTAGGTTTTCTAAGGTTGTGTTAGGGTTTCTAAGGGTGGGTTATGGTTTTTATGGGCGTGTTAGGTTTTCTAAGGGTGTTCTATGGTTTCTAAGGGTTTCTATGGTTGTGTTAGGGTTTCTATGGGTGTGTTGGGGTTTTAAGGGTGTGATAGGGTTTCCAAGGGTGTGTTAGGGTTTCTAAGGGTGTGTTAGTGTTTCTAAGGGTGTGTTAGTGTTTCTTAGGTTTTCTTACGGTTTTGTTAGAGTTTTCGGGTTTTCAGGTTATGTTAGGGTTTCTTATGATTTCTTAGGGGTTTTTAGGGTTTCTTTGTATTTTCTTTTTTTATTGGGGTTTGTTAGTGCTTCTTGGGGTTTGTTAGGGCTTATTAGGGTTTGTTAGGGTTTATTATGTTTTTTAGGGATTTTGGGGTTTGTTAGGGGTTTTTAGGGTACGTTAGGGTATGTTAGTGTTTCTTAGTGTTTGTTAGGGTTTGTTAGGGCTTGTTAGTGTTTTACGTGGTTTTTAATGGTTTTTAGTGTTTATGGGGTTATTCATTGTGACGAACCATAGTTTCATTAATGGAAATCCCCCTTGATCTAATTAAATTTCACTTTATGTAAAATGTTTACAAAAAATGTCAACTTCTTTGGTTGTATATTAATAATTGTGACCGTTGATTTAATAGCCTTTGAATAGTGATCATATGAGTAATATAAATATAGGGCTTTAACAAACCCAATTTACCCAGACAATGGAAGCGATGGACTCAACCAGTAGAATTGCTCCATACAAATTCCATTTGTCAGAGATCAGAAAAGAGGTGGCATATTTGGGCTTCGCTCTTGACCAAGCCCAAGCTGAGCTTCATCATGCCAAGCTCGAATGAGACCATCTACAGGAAAAGTTGAAGTTGATAGAGATTACCACTCGAGCGATGTTATCTGAGCCACCCCAAAAGTCCGTCACCATCGCACACCTTACTCTGAAGTCTTATGCGGCTGTTTTAAGGGGTTATGTAACAAATCTCCAGTACTATGTTCATGGACATTATTTTTGTATATAATAATGAATATAATTTCTTGTCATTATTGATACATTGTAAATAGTTTTTAAAGTACAAATAGTGTTTTTAGTTATTATTTAATTAAGAATTATATTTTATTAAATTAAGGGATTTTTGAATTAAATAAAATTCTCATAAAATATTATTATTATTATTAAATTAATTTTTATTAAATATAAATGATCTTATAATTTTATGAATGCAATTGTAATTTTTATTAAGGTTTGAAATCAATTTTTTCAAAACCCGTTAATTTTCGATAAATGCCCGTTTTTATTTTAAAAGCGAAAATTAACATATTTAGAAAATTATTTAGATAAAATAAATGTTATTTCTGGAATTAGGACGTCGAAATTATCCAACGGTGAATTTTTCATAATTTTCTGAGACAATCAAATTTTTGGGTAAAAATTAAATATCGTTTAAATATATAATGTGTTTTATGACATCATAATGACCCAATAATGATGTAATAAAATACTATAAGCTTTATGTTCGGCCAATATATTCTTTACCATTAAAATAATGTGATTTTGGGTTTGTTTGACTTATTTTAAAAAGCATTAGTTGACCCCTCAAGACTTATTAAACATCTTTTCGTTTTAAATTATTTTCCATGGGAGTGTGACTCACCTCCACATAAGAAACCACATTATTTTAAGAAGTTAGGACTTTGGCCTCCTAAAATATTGTTTTCCTCTTCCCTTTGGCAAAAACAATGGGCAAAAACGATGAGCTTATTTGTGGTTTGGATTAGTTTAATGTAAGGGGTCCCAAACCTAAATAATAAAGAATTCACTCACCTTTCTTATATAAACCCACCAATGCTCCCACTTCCTCCTCACTCAAAGCCTTTGGAGTTCATCCAAACTATTCCCTAATCTCTCTAGAATCCTCCCAAGGTACCCCAATCTCCCAGGAAGCCTCTCTCAGGCCTCTCTCAAGCCTTTGGAAGCACACTTCTAAGTAAGGGGTTTTCTTCCTTTCACTTTTTGTCCAATTTTCTTAACATTTTTATTCCATTTTAATTTCAATTATAAATGCTGGGTTATAGTTTCACACCTCCCCCATACTACCCTCTTATTTTTTGAATGATTGGATACCCCTTTCTCTCTCATTAAATGCCTCCCATGTACACCCGTTACTATGCTGAAATTCCGAAAGGAACTTCTCTCTCCACATTTACATTCAAGGAATACTTTTTTATCATGAATCTAATTTCCATTAAAATTGTTAGGACATGTATCTATATGACCCTCTTACTTTCCATTTCATGTAGATATTATGAGACACCCATTTCTCTCTCATCAACCATTTTTATGAATTCTTATATCACACTGTTACACTGCCAAAATTACACCTATTTTCTAAGACAATGCCATTGTGTAGTGAATACCATGCCCATTTCTCCATCAAGGGTATTCAACTTCATTCACATTTACTTATTGATTATAAAGTCTCATTCCATATTCCTTTTTCGTGGAATAAATGATTATGTCTTATGAATCCATGTTTTAGGATCCATGTGGCACACTTATGCATGAAATGAAATGTTTAAGAAGGGTGCGCTCTTATAGCACTCCAATGCATTGGGTAAAGTATAGTATCATGATACATCATGTGCAGTGAGTGTTTAATCATGATAATTCAAGGGAAATGAGGGTTTACTTGTGCTTCATGTGAAATGAGGATTTACTCATGCTCCATATACAACGAGCATTAGCTCATGCTAATTCCTTGTTAAGTGTTGTTGCCACATTTCTATGTTATGATTATCATGATTTATCATGCCTTAATGTTCATGTTTCTATTGTGATCTATTGATATGCCTATTTTATAAAATGTATTTTACTCCTAATGTATTCCATTTTTATTCCCTTACTGGGATTTATAGCTCACCCTTTTCTTTTGCATGTCCCCAGGTTATCTCATGCAATGCTAAGTACGAGGGAATGTAGTGGTCATGTAAAGGAATTTTTCAATAAAGATGTTGTATTTCATGTTTTAAGTTGTTATGTATTGATCCTAATCCCCAAAGACACTAGACCTCTTGATATTCCATGTTGTATCAAGTGAATAGTTTATGTAAAAAATCATGTTTATGTTTGTAATAAAAGCAGGGTTGTCATAGTTGGTATCAAAGGATAGGTTCATTTATTTTTGGGATTAGGATTAGAAAACCATAGTAAAGCCTTAGAGTCAAGAATAAGTATAATAAAAATATCCCTAAGTTTTGGTAAGTACTGAGTAAGTGGTTTATCAAACAAATACATCCCTGTCTGGATATGAGCAGGTAGAGGCGGATCTGGCACGGATGTATCCTAGGGGTAAAAACCAAAAACACCGCTTTGAGCTATAATCGAATGGGAACTGGTGCACGAAAACGGGCCTTGCTGCACTCTTGGTTACGACACTCCCAGGGGATATGTTTTGATAAATTCACAAGCTTAGTATGAACCCTTTTTAAGGGAATAAAAAAATTTACCCTATGAATATATGTTAGATAGTAGATCATGAAAAGCCTAGATTAAAGACTATAGACTCGTGAGTTAAGGAAATAAAAGTTTATTTATAAGTAAAAAACTTTTTTCTTTAGATTACCCTTTATGTGTTACCCCCCCAAACTTTCCTTTTATTCCAGCTAATGGCTGGTAATATGAGGACTCGGGATAACAACCGATGTAAAGATCAGTGTGATGACAATACTAATGAGATGCCCAATCCAATGGGAGTGGGAATCAAAAACTTTGTCACGATTCTCTATCAGCAAAATCAATATTTGAATTGAAACACGGTTCAAGAGGAACTTCCAAACCCCCATAAGAAGGAACAAGTCGCTATCAAGAGATTCATGAGACAAAGGCCTCTTACTTTTAGTGGATCATCTGATCCCATGATCACTGAACAATGGATCAACTCCATTGAAATGATATTCTCCATCCTTCGATGTTCTGAACAAGAGAATGTTCTCCAGGCGGCTTATCATATGGTGGGTGAAGCTGATCAATGGTGGACATTGATCAAAAGTATTAAGCATGAGGATGAGATCGAGGAGTTGTAATGGGAGGATTTCTGGATGATGTTTTGTGATAAATATTTTCCGCGCACCCTTTGGATTAATATGGAAAGGGACATCCTTTCCCTCAAGAAAAAAGAAGAATAATATGTTGAAGCATAGGAGGAAAACATCAAAAGGCTTGAACAATACGCTTCCGGCTTTGTCGTTACCCCCAAATGCAAGGTTGACCACTTCTTTGGTGGGCTGAAGCCTAGCATGCAGAAAGCATTAGCGATTTGTGACTTCGAAAGATATGAGGAAATTGTCCGATGTGCCCCCAAGGTCGAAATGGAGATCGAGGAATCACAGGGGTATAATGGGGAAAAGAAGCGTAAGGTGTAATTCAATGCTAGCGGTCCAATTGGTAAATCCAACGGTATTAAGAAGATCCAGCACCCACTTGCCAAAAGTGCGGAAAGAAGCACCCTAGAAATTGACTCAAGGGGATGAGGAAATGCTTTAGGTGTGGAAGAGAAGGGCACCAAGCTATTAACTGTCGGAAGGAAAGACCCGCAGTTGCAATATTGGAGAGGAACACTCCATTAGAACCACAACGCATTGTTCATTGCTACAATTGCAAAGAATCGGGGCATCTTGCAAATCAGTTCCCTAATCCAATTTTTTTCAGCGGCAACCAAAAACCTCCAAGGCAGGAAGGAAGATATTTTTCCATCACTTCTGCCGAAGTGAACCACAACAATGAAGTGGTGATTGGTATGCTAGTTATTAATTCAAGAATAGTGAAATTACTTGTTGATTCATGTTATACATATTCTTTTATATCTCGAAAGTTTAGTAGAACAATTACAGCACCGCCAAAAATCATGAAATTGAATATGTCAGTTAGTACGAAAAATGGGGCAATCAGTGCATCTCATGAATATAACTCCTCCCCTGTAATAATCTATGGATTGAATTTCCTCACGAACCTCATCATACTCCCTCTAGTGGAATTTTATGCAATTCTTTGCATGGATTGTCTTTCCTTATATAGAGCCAACATAAATTTTTGGTAGAGTGAAATCACACACCATATGGAGAATCGTCCCCCAATTATTTACAAGTGTATGGAAGAAGATGAATCTCATTTAGCTCTATCATCTCAATCATGGATATTACTGTCCTATGAGCATGCGTATCTGGATCAGATGATTGAGTCCAAGTAAGAAACCATCCTTTAAGAAATGCCTATTGTGAGGGAATTCGCTGAAGTGTTTCCTGAGGAACTGCCTGGTCTTCCTCCTAGAAGAGATGTTAAATTCTCAATTGAACTTATACCAGGGGTGCTACCAATATCCAAGACTCCACATATAATGCCTATCTTGGAGCTTGAAGAGCTGAAGAAACAACTACTGGAGAATATGGATAAAGGGTTTATATGCCCAAGTGCTTCACCGTGGGGTGCACTAGTCCTCTTCGTCAAGAAGAAGGTTGGGTCAATGAGGCTTTGCATCGATTATCGTGAACTTAACAAAATCACGATAAAGAACAAGTATCCTCTTCCACGGATCGATGGATTATTCGATCAACTCCATGGAGCTCAATACTTCTCCAAGGTAGATTTGTGTTTGGGATATTATCAAGTAAGGGTGAAGAAGGAAGATGTCCCCAAGACAGCTTTTCGTACAAGATACAGGCACTATGAATTCATAGTAATGCCTTTCGGACTCACCAATCCTCCAAAAATATTCATGGACTTGATGAATAGAGTATTTAGAGATTACCTAGACAAATTTTTGGTAGTCTTTATAGATGATATTCTAATATACTCCAAAACCAAGGAGGATCATGAGGATCATTTAAGAACTATACTGGAGACTTTGCGCAAGGATAAGCTCTATGAAAAGTACATCAAGTGTGAGATCGGGTTGAAGGAAGTCTCATTCTTGGGCCATATCATCACAAGCAATGGGATATCTATGGATCCCTCCAAAATAGATGAAATTGAGGGATGGACGAGGCCAACATCGGTAACAGATATCCATAGCTTCTTGGGGTTAGCTGGATATTATCGACGATTTGTGAGAAATTTCTCACGATTGTCCAACCCTCTTACCAAGCTAACTCGAAAGGGAGTAACGTTTTATTGGAGTGATGAATGCGAAGAAAGCTCAAGGAGTTGAAAAGGAGGCTTATCACTGCGCCTGTGCTCACTTTACCCACAAGTGGGGAATTTTTTTGGTATTCAGTGAGGATTCGAAGAAGGTCTTAGGCTGTGCGCTGATGAAAAATGATAAAGTGATATCCTATGCCACAATGCAGTTGAAAATACATGAGAGAAACTACCCAACATATGATCTGGAGTTGGCAGCGGGATCTTTTCCTTGAAAATCTGGCGGCATTTTCTCTATGGGGAGAAATTTGAGATATATACTGACCAATAGAGTCTTAAATATATATTCACACAGAAGGAGCTTAATATGCACCAGAGAATATAGATAGATATCATCAAGGATTATGACTATTCAATACATTACCACCCTGGGAAAGCGAACAAGGTGGCAGATTCCCTAAGTAGAAAGGACCCAGTGATTCTATCAATGATGAGAATTGAGAAGGATCCAATCTTCTTAGACTTGATGAATATGGACATGGGAATCATAAAGAAGGGAACATCATCAATACTTTCACAAATGAATGATCAACCATCTCTTTTGGAAAGGTTAAAGGATTCTCAAAAGGATGGTGTGGGAATTCAGGAAAAACCAGAAGCTATCAAAAAAGAGAAATCCTTGGAGTTTAATGTTAATGAATAAGGGATTGTGCGATTTGGGAAAAGACAATGTGTTCCATCATGTATGGAGCTGAAGAAGGAACTTTTGGATGATGCACATAGTTCAAATTTCTCTATTCACCCAGGGAGCACAAAGATGTATCGAGGTCTCCAAGAAAACTATTGGTGGGATAATATGAAGAAGGAGATTGCGGAATATACATCAAAGTGCCTGGTGTGCCAGCAAGTGAAGGAAAAGAGGAAGAAGTATAAGGGGATGATGCAACCATTTCCCATACTAGAATGGAAATGGAAAAACATCACCATGGATTTTTTCACTGGACTTCCAAGGACATCCAAAGGAAACAATTCAATCTCGGTTGTTGTGGATCGTCTAACAAAGACTGCACACTTCATTGCTATTCGGGAGGATTTCTGATTGGATAAACTGGCACATATATATATATATATATATCAGGGAAGTGGTAAGGCTGCATGGAGTGCCACTATCTATTGTGTCTGACCGAGATCCAAGATTCACCTCTATGTTTTAGAAGAGTTTTCAAAATGCTCTAAATACTGAACTGAACTTCAGTACGGCCTATCATCCTCAAACTGATGGCCAATCCGAGCGGACTGTCCAAACACTTGAGGACATGATGAGAGTGTGCTCAATGGACTTTAAATGAGGATGAGATCAACATCTTCCTCTGGTTGAGTTCTCTTATAATAACAGTTTCCACTCGAGCATCCAAATGGCACCATATGAAGCCATGTATGGGAAAAGGTGCATAACACCGGCATGTTGGGATGTGGTTGGTGTATATAAGATGCTTGGACCAGAAATGGTCGAGGAAATGGTGGAGAAGGTGAAAACCATTCGGCAGCATATCAAGGCCGCACAGAGTCGACAGAAGAGTTATGAAGATAATTGTTGACGATACCATGAGTTTAAAGTTGGAGACATGGTTTTTCTACACATATCTCCATGGAATAAGGTCCCGAGGTTTGGAAAGAAAGGGAAGTTAAGTCCAAGGTACATCAGCCCCTTCAAGATTCTTGATCGTGTTGGGGCTTTGTGGCCTATCGACTAGCACTTCCACCTACGATGGACAAAGTAGATGATGTCTTTCATGTATCTTTCTTAAGGAAGTACATACTGGACCCTTCACATGTACTCTCTTATGAGGTGGTACAGTTGGAAGATTATCTTTCTTATGAGGAGCAACCGGTGAAGATCTTAGATCGTAGAGAAAAAGTTCTACAAAATAATACAATGCCCCTCGTCAAGGTGTTGTGGAGAAACCACAAGTATGAAGAAGAGACTTGGGAATTAGAGGAAATGATGAAGCTGAGTTACCCACATCTGTTTTAGTGTGGGAAATGGAAATTTCAAGGGCAAAATTTCTTAAGGGGGTAATATTGTAACGAACAAAAGTTTCATTAATGGAAATCCCTCTTGATGTAATTAAATGTCTCTTTTTCTAAATTTTTTATATAAAATGTCAAATTCTTTGGTTGTATGTTAATAATTGTGACTATTGATTTTATAGCTGTTGAACAGTGATCACATGAGTAGTATAAATATATGACTTTAACAAATCAAATTTACTCAGACAAAGGAAGTGATGACCTCATCCAATAGAATTGCTCCATAAGAAGCCCATTTTCTGGAGCTCGGAAAGGAGGTGGCATCTTTGGGCTTTGATCTGGACGAAGACCAAGCTGAGCTTCATCATGTCAAGCTCGAATGGGACCGTCTACGAGAAAAGTTGAAGTTGATAGATATTACCACTCGAGTGATGTTATCTAAGCCAGGCCAAGAGTCTGTCACCATCGCACACCTTACCCTTAGGTCTTATGCTTCTGTTTTAATGGGTTATGTAAAAAATCGCTAGTACTATGTTCATGTACATTATTTTTGTATATAATAATGAATATAATTTCTTGTCATTATTGATACATTGTAAATAGTTTTTAAAGTACAAATAGTGTTTTTAGTTATTATTTAATTAAGAATTCTATTTTATTAATTTAAGGTATTTTTGAATTAAATAATATTTTATTAAAATATTATTATTATTATTAAATTAATTTTTATTAAATAAAAATGATCTTATAATTTTATGAATGCAATTTTAATTTTAATTAAAGTTTGAAAGTCATTTTTGTCAAAACCCGTGAATTTTCGATAAATGTCGGTTTTTATTATAAAAGTGAAAATTAACACATTTAGAAAATTATTTAGATAAAAGAAATGTTATTTCGGGAATCAGGATGTCAAAATTATCCAAAGGTTAATTTTTCAAAATTTTCTGAGACAATCATATTTTTGGGATAAAATTAAATACCGTTTAAATATATAATGTGTTTTATGACATCATAATGACCCAATAATGATGTAATAAAATTATATAAGCTTTATGTTCGGCCAATATATTATTTACCATTAAAATAATGTGATTTTGGATTTGTTTGACTTATTTTACAAAGCATTAATGGACCCCTCAAGACTTATTAAACATCTTGACTTTTTAAATTATTTTCCATGGGAGTGTGACTCACCTCCACATAAGAAACCCCATTATTTTAATATGTTCGGACTTTGGCCTCATAAAATATTGTTTTTCTCTTCAATTTTTCAAAAACCATGGGCAAAAACCATGAGCTGATTTGTGGTTTGGATTAGTTTTATGTAAGGGGTCCCAAACCTAAATAATAAAGAATTCACTCAGCTTTCCTATATAAACCCACCCAAGATCCCTCTTACTCCTCACTCAAAGTCTTTGGGGTTCATCCAACCTCTGCCATACTCTCTCTAGAATCCTCCCAAGGTGCCCCAAGCTCCCAATAAGCCTCTCTCAAGCCTCTCTCAAGCCTTTGGAAGCACACTTCCAAGTAAGGGTTTTTCTTCCTTTCACTTTTTTTGTCCAATTTTCTTAATATTGTTATTCCCCTTTAATTTCAATTATAAATGATAGTTTATGGTTTCGAAACTCCCCCATACTACCCTCTTATTTTTGTAATGATGGGAGACCCCTTTCTCTCTCATTAAATGCCTCCCATGTACACCCGTTACTATGCCGAAATTCCAAAAGGAACTTCTCTCTCCTCATTTACATTCAAGAAATAATTTTGTATCATGAATATAAATTCCATTACAATTGTTGGGAAATGTATCTATATAACCCCCTTACTGTCCATTTCATGTATATATTATGAGACACCCCTTTCTCTCTCATCAACCATTTTTTATGAATTCTTATATCACGCCGTTAGGCTGCCAAAATTACACAACAATTTTCTAAGCCAATGCCATTGTGTAGTGAATACCATGCCCATTTATCCATCAAGGGTATTCACCTAATGAACATTTAATTATTGATTATAAAGTTTCATTCCACATTCCTTTGTCGTGGAGGCACACTTATGCAAGAAATGAAATGTTTAAGAAGGGTGTGCCCTTATAGTGCTCCAATGCATTGGGTAAAGTATATTATCATGATACGTCATGTACAATGAGTGTTGACTCATTCTAATTCAAGTGCAACGAGGGTTTACTAGTGATTCATGTGAAATGAGTATTTACTCATGCTCCATGTGCTATGAGCCTTGGCTCATGCTAATTCCATGTTAAGTGTTGTTGCCACATTTCCATGTTATGATTATCAGGCTTTATCGTGCCTTTATGTTCATGTTTCTCTTGTGCTCTATTGATATGACTATTTTCTAACATGTATTGTACTCCTCATGTATTCCATGTTTAATCCCTTACTGGGCTTTATAGCTCACACTTTTCTTATGCATGCCCCCAGGTTATCCCATGCAATGCTAAGTACGAGGGAATGTAGTGGTCATGTAAAGGAAGTTTTCAATAAAGATGTTGTATTTCATTTTTTAAGTTGTTATGTAATGATCCTAAGCCCCAAAGACACTTGACCTCTTGACCTTCCATATTGTATCAAGTGAATAGTTTATGTAATAAATCATGTTTAAGTTTGTAATAAAATTCGGGTTGTCATATTCATGGTTTGTTAGGGTTATTTATTTGTTCATGGTTGTCACAGATATGTAGAGCTAGTTGCAAGCTTCAATTTGATATGTGGTAGAGGTGAAACGGACACCCCGAGCAGATGTTATGGTCATTTGGAGTACTTAAGGACCTTTTGGGTCTTTAATAATGTGATAAGGTGTTCCAATTGGTCACAAATGTGTAGATATAGTCCATATCTTTGATTTGATATATGGTAGAGGAAAAACGGACTCCCGGAGTAGAAGTTATGGTCTTTGGAGTGTTTAAGTACCTTTTTGGGACTTCAAGGATGTGAGAAGTTGCTTTAGTGATTATAAGAGTGTTGGTATAGTATCAAGCTATGATTTGATAAGTGGTATTGGAAAAATGTATACCCATAGAAGAATTTATTGCAAAACGAACACGAGAAGCCAATATTTTGACCTTCCAAAGGGATTTTGGGCCTTTTGGGGGTTAAAGAATCTCGAAAATAATTCCAGTGGTTACTATAGTGTGTATCTTTTCACAATATTCTATTTGATATGTCTTAGATCCAAAATGAACACACATAGCATAATTTATTGTCATTTTAAATTGAGTAATGCTCCTCGAGCCTAAAAACCTAAGAAACCCAAAAATCACTAAAATTGGCATAACCTCACCTTTAGGTTTCCGTTTGAGTGTTGTGACTAGTAAAATCTATTCTCGTGAGAGGAGTGAGGAAAAATTCTAATCGAAACTGTGAGAAGATTAACAAAACAGAAGATATATTAGTTATACCACTCCAAAAATATGTCCAACTTCAAATGGCCATAATTTTCACTCCGGTTGTCCGTTTGAGCTCTACCACATATAAAATCGAAGGCAGCAAAGAAATATACATAGAGGGATAACTTGAAAAAAGTTCAAGCCATTTTTTGGAACCTAAAATCCCAAAAAACCCACAAGAAGGCCTCCAAAACTCCATTTTTTTATCTGGATCCCTGTCAAATTTTTCTTAAACCAACATAACTTCTTATATGTGTGTCTGTTCGGCCTCCGGAACCTGCTTTTATAGTAGTTCATTCCATGAGATTTAGTTTGACTATTCACGGAGCAGAAATGGACACCTGAAGAAAAAGTTATTCATCTTTTAATGACTCTTTGATTGGTTAGGTTTTTAGAGACACCATTTTTAGCACTTTTTTCATGTCTGCTGTTTTTTCAAATAACTGTAAATTATTATTACTGTTATTATTATTATAATCATCATCATATCATTAAAATTCACATGCACATGCACGTGCATTATTATTATATTTTTATTACCATGCATGTGCACATGCAATGCACACACGTTATTTTATTACCACATGTGTTGTTATTTTTGTTGTTATTATTATTATTATTGTGGTTGTTGTTGTTGTTGAAGTTTTTTGTTGTTGTTGTTGTTGTTACTATTGTTATTATCATCACATGCAAATGCACATCCAAATACACATACACACATATTAAATGAATGTGTGTTATTCTATTATCACATGTGTTGTTATTATTAATATTATAAATGTTATTATTATTATTATTATTATTATTATTATCATCATCATCACATGCAAATGAAATGCACGAGGGTTATTGTTTATTACCATACACATGCACACGTAATGCACAATCAATATTCTATTATCATATGCATTAGTACTACTACTATTATCACCACTACTACCTCTACTATTACTATTGTTGTTATTATTACTATAATCACATGAAAATGTAGATGCATGTGCGTTATTATTTATTTTTTATTACCATGTACAAGTAGATGCAATGCAGTTGTATTATTCTTTTAAAAATATTATTATTGTTATTATTATTATCACAGTTATTATTATTATTATTATTATTATCATTATCATTATTATTATCATTATCACATGAAAATGCACATGCATGTGCATTGTTATTTATTATTTATTACCATGCACATGCATGCGTTATTATTATTATTATTACAATTAGTTTTATTAATATTATCATCAAATGTAAATGCACATGGACATGCATGTGAGTTCTTATTTGTTATTATTTATTTATTTTTTACTACTACGCACGTAGACAAGAAATGCACTCACGATATTCTATTATTATTATTATTATTATTATTGCTACTATTATTATTATTATTCATGTTGTTGTTGTTGTTTATATCATCAAATAAAAATGCACATGCACGTGCATTGTTATTTATTATTTATTACCATGCATGTGCATGCGTCATTATCATTATCATTACATGTAAATGTGCATGCATGTGTGTTGTTATATATTATTTATTATCATGCACATGCAAATTGAATGTAGTTGCATTATTATATTATCACATGTGATGTTATTATTTATTCTAATGCATGTGTACAAGCAATGCACGTGCGTTATTCTATTATCACATGTGTTATTTTTTATTATTTGTTATCATTCACATGCAATGTCACGACCCGTCCCCCGGGGCCTGTGTCGTAACTACCTCAAGCCCGCCTTCCATAGGCCAGGGGCTGGCGACTTGCACCAAAGGCGTAAATCCCTATTACTGGGAAGGTATTTCCTTTATAAAACATAAACACACACACAACCAGAGTATAGGAGGAAACAAACACTATTTAAAGTAGTAACAGGTGTACTGGAAGTACAAAGGGTCTGAAAATACAAGCCCAACAGAAAGGTACAGCTACAACTGAAAGAATGTACAACTAAAAAGACAAACAACTGAATGGTGAAGTAGCTCCTAGATCGTCCTCTGGGTTCCTACCTGAAGGGTAGGTACAGATGTCCTCCTCAGCACTCCACGTCTGTTTTTCTCCTCCGGGTACCGACTCATCATGAGATCCACCTCCGGGTATCTTCCAACTCTACAAGCCTCAACCACGATCAGTGTTGTCTGTCGTCTGAAACCAACACAACGAGGTGCGGGCATAGCCCATGCAGGGGTGAGTATAACGATACTCGGTAGGGACCCCGAGACCCTCAAGGTCTCACTAAAACCAACAAGGATAAACCACAAACAAAGATATCAATAGATTACCTTTACTTAGGTATATTCCCATACATATACCTATGTTATCAAGTAACCTATCTCAATCACGAGGTAAACACAAAGGTCATTGACTCAGCTCAATCGGGATTTCTATTCACAATGAAGAAATCACGGCTGCCGGAGAACTCCTCCTCTTTCGAGTGAAGCACTCCTGCCATGAATCCGAGGTGCCACTCCCTAACCTTATACTGTTGAGGTACTCCTCCTGCCGAGTACCGCGGGTCTGCCACCTCACAAAGTAGTGCCCCTACAACATGGGTCTGCCACCTCACAAAGTAGTGCTCCACTCAAAGCCTACAGAGGTACTCCTCATGTCGAGAACCGCGGGTCTACCACCTCACAATGTAGTGCTCATTCACCATGGGTCTGCCACCTCACAATGTAGTGCTCCCCACTGGGCAATACAAGTTACTCCGAATCGAGTCGGACAAAAGTCATCAGGTCTCAGGCAGCTACAAGGTCATCGTACTCCATATGCTCGTATCCGGGAGGATTCTATCCACGAGCCACTGGTTGACACTCCAAGTTTCATGAAGTCTGACAAAAAGTATCACAAAGATCCGTCACGTCATAGGGATATCAATGCAACAGACGACGCGTCAATTGGTCGCCCGGTCTGTGAGTTATTAGCCTTTTTGTCCCGGGGGCCCGGTTGGTTTCGTGTACGAACCAACCTGACTGTATCTCAACAATACCCCAAACCCCCATGGGGTATACTCAAAGGAACCGTTTCGCAACGAGATTACCAATGCCGCTGATGATTCTTCAATCAGACGTCCGGTCTCAGAGTTATTGGCTTCTCCGTTCCAAGTGACCGGTTGGTTTATAAGCTAAACCAACCCGACCACACTCCAACCGCATCCAAACCTCAAGTTCAGTATTCCAAAATAACCATATCATCAAGAGTAATCCAACGTAGTCGATGGAAGGTCAATCGAACGTCTGATCCTCAAGATATATGTGTTTCTGCTCTGAGTGTCTGGATGGTTTTGAGTTCGAACCAACCCGGCCATACCCAAACATCACCGAAACCTTGAGTTTAATATACCAAAACGACCTTCTCGATCCATGTAATCCTACGCAACTGACGGTGCATCGATCGGAGGTCTGTAGCTCAAGATATATCTGTTTAACCGAAAACAGTCCGAAATTAGGGGTTCTGGGCCCTGTCCGACCCGGCCCAACACCCCCTAGGTGGGCCCAAACCAGGTGACCCGACCCAGGTCCTGGTCCGGCCCACCTGGGCACGGCCCGGCCCGGCCGGGCGCGGTCTGGCCTGGCCGGTGCGGCTCGGTGCGACCTAGCCCTCGTCGCGCACACGGCTGGCCACGAGGCTGGCCGACCAGTGGGGGGCGGCGCCCAGTGGTGCCGGTCCTAGCCACTAGTCTGGGGGTTTACACCTCCCCAGTTCATCAAAATGGTCGGTCATAAATGCCAGCCCTTGGGTAACCGTGGGACCCCCTCGGGTCCCGCCTCATAGTGGCACTGGCGGCCGGCATAGCCGGCCGCCCTTCCAGGTCCGCCGCGGCTATAGGTCGCGGCTCTATTCAACCGGCGCGTTGTGACGGTGTCGCACCCCTTAGCGGCCCGCCCAGGTCGCGGCCCCTGTAGCTCTGGTGCGGCGCGACAGCGCTGCGCCCCACCACCGCGGCCCGTCCCGGCTGCGGCCCCTGTAGCTCCGTCGCGGCGTGACGACATCGCGCCCCTCCACCGCGACCCACCCCGGCAGCGGTCCAGCTTTACTCTGCACGACACGACGGTGCTGCACCTTTGCGGTGACCCTACTATCATGCACTGATGATCCATTCGTGGTCGGCCCGGCACCGGCCGGTTCTTCATAGTCTGCCTCCATCGTCCACAAACAACAAACGAGAGGGGATGGGTCGGACCGTGTTCATGCAGTCCGAGCCCTTCCTCTTCAAGATGGTATCATGCGGCCAAACGAAACTCAAGAAATGAAGAACGATGATGAATGATATTAAAACTTGAACATAACAACCCCAACCTCAAGGATCGTTGTTCGTTGATGATTTCACGAAAGGGTGGACGTCATCTCATTGACGTCGTCGCAAGGAAGGAGATGAAGGTTATGAAGATCATTGGAGTTCATCGCTTCCGCAAAGGGCTTCAATCCTGGATCGAGCGTCATTCGTTCGAGATCCATCAGAAGGAGAACTGTTCTTCATGGAGGGAGGGATCTCTTCTATTTCTCCATAGGTTCCCCCCACAAAATTATTGTCCAAGACCAATATTATAAAAGCCTTCTCCCATTTTAAAGAATGCCAACCATTTAAAATTAATTCAAAGAATAAATTCATAAATTATGTGTGTAGGCAAAGTTTAATGGAGGAGTGGAAGGTAGAGAGGTTGTACAATTAAAGAGGAGAATAAATTAATTTAAGGGATTATAAAGGGGGGGTTTAGGGAGTTTAGGGGGATGTGAGAAGATAGGGTCTCGTGTGGGCCCCACCACACTAAACCCTACCATGGGAGGTTAGGTGGGTCTGGGCCCCACCTCTAAATCCCCCTTTATAGGATAACAACCACCCTCCACAAATAAAAAATATCAAACACATATTTTTATTTATTCCTTAAAAACAAACCTAGAATTAACCTCTTCTCCCGTCCAAACACAACTACGGTAATGGTCCCTTTATGAAATTACCGGCATTGTGAGTTCATCGGTGTCCTCAGATTTCAATTCTGAGCACCGGTTCAAAAGTTAGAAAAAACTGCTTGTTCATTTACTGAACGTACCCGAGCTAAACTTTGGAAATTGATTCCGGGCACACCGGGTCTTAGAATCAAGTGCAGTTAGAAGCCACATACTCATAAAATTCCAAATAAATTAACAAAAATAAATTCTTGTAAATTTTCGGGTCTTTAAATTACTCCCACCTTAGGTATTTACGTCCCCATAGAGCTACAACAAAAACTAAGGAAACTAATGGAGGTACTGAGCATGCATCCGAGCCTCTGGCTCCCATGTGCTCTCTTGTAGGTTCCAGTGATGCCAGCAAAAGCGCACCAGAGGAATCGACCATCCACGTAGGACCCACTCCTGTTGATCCCCAACCTTTACTGGAACCCCGTAAAAGTTGTCCCATCATCGATGTCCATCTCTCCGTGGTCGATGATGACGGATAGGTCATGCACACATCTCCTCAGCTGAGATATGTGAATGATGTCGTGCACCCAGTGCATCAGAGGTGGAAAGGTTAAATGAAACGCAGAGATAACTTGACGCCCCGAAAAAATCTCTTTAGACCTCATTGAGGTGAGACCCGTTAGAAGACGTGGTCGTCACCCTCGAACTCCAGTGGTCTCATCTCCTATCAGCATAGGACTTCTTATCTACTCTGTGTAGTCTTCATCCGCTCTTGGATGATCTGCTCCTTCTCCGTCATAGCCTGAACCATCTCTGGTTCTACACATGCTGACTCCATCACTATCCACAAAGGATAGCTGAAACGTGGCCAGCTACTATCTCGCCACTCCTAACAGCTGAATGCCCGATCTCCTACTAAGATAATCTGCTACAAAGTTTCCCTCCCCAAGAGTATAAAGTATCTCGATGTCATAGTCCTGGAGGAATTCAAGCCATCACTGTTGTCTCAGGTTCATGTCCTTCTGAAAGAAGATACACCTGAGACTATTGAGTTGGAGAGAACCGTAAACCATTCGCTCAACGAACAATGGGTGATACTAGCCGATTGTAAGAACTCATGTCCACCATTCTTCATCTACATTCTACAAAAGAGCTGTTGAGATTTATCCTCTGTCGAAAAGAGAAATCCGGTCTCATCCCCTGGATGAACCACGTTCTTTGACTAATACAGTCAATCCAGACATGAACAATACAATTCATGTCTTGGATGACATCGTAAGGCCTCGACGCCACTACCAAGATATTCAACTGTCACTCTCGCCTCCAAGGGTTGAGTCACACTGTTGGCATCAGTGTCTGGTCACTAGGTCTCCTCCAGTAAGAATCTCGAATGTGAGGGTCAAGTCAACAGTTTTAACAGGAACCTCTTAGTATCAACCATACAAAAACGACAGAAAAGTAAAAGTCACAAAGATAAGTGTCTTTTATTACTATAGCTCAAAGTGAAAAGACACACAAAGACCTTAAAAAACAACAACACGGGAACAAGAAGCACCAAGAACAAAGGCCTCCTTGCCTAGAACTAGTCTCGCTCCTATCCACCTACTTCAGGAGGTCCACTGCCTTGTCCACCGCTCGGATTTTTCTCAAGATCCCACCGCTGCTTCTGTCTCGGTGGCTCCTATAATGCCTACAGATCAACTGTGCAGGGAGTTGGATTGTCACGTTCCATGTGACCAAGACCGCCGTAGGAGAAACACTGTGCGTTCCTGGTATGCCTGGCTCTGACTCCACCCCAGGTGTCCCGCACTACCAATCCTGAGTCTTTATGTCAACCACCTATAGGTCTGATCCTCTTGGACCCCTGCATCATATTTCTACTGCCTACAAATGACTCGGCTACTGATGGAAAACCCTACAGCAAAGGCAGCAGCTCCTGAGCACGCTCAAAGTGTAGAGTCGCTGGTATAAACTACACCCTGAAAAAACTCTCGAAGTCTCCCCAAGTGAAGGTCATATCGTTGCAAAATTGGATCATCTGGCTCCACCACCTCTCAGATGCTCCCTGAAAGAGACTAATAGATAGGTACACCATCAAGTCAGAGGGTGTCCCAGCTGTGTGGAATGCTCATGCTACAAACTCCAGCCAGTGCACAGCCATCTGAAAATCTGACTCGCCTCTAAACCTCGGAGTCCTCTGTCACTGGAACTAGTGCAACACGCTCAAGCGGTGTGATATCTCTGCTGGTGTGTCAACTTGGAGAGGTCCCTATACTGAAGCCTCACTTCTCTGTGGGAAATCATCGTGCTCTCAACTCGTTACCCACGTTGACTGACTGGGTGAAGACATCCTGAAAGAAACAAATGTGACACGGTCAAAAGACTATACCAGGTGAGCTGACCTGGTTTGAGTTGATTTAAAAGAAAATTTTGAAACCACACAAGCAATCAATGTTTTCGTGCACTGAGTCGAAAATCAAAAGTCAGGGTCCTGGTGTATGGATAGGTCACCCTCCCGCACCAACACTGGACTCCCTGAACTAAAAACCACACTTAGTACCCTTAAAACTATTTCTTCACAGAATGAAAACATTAGGGTTCTAAGTTCTACAGTAGAACCAACTCCTCTGATACCTATTTTTCATGACCCATCCCCAAGGGCCCGTGTCGTAACTACCTCAAGCCCGCCTTCCATAGCCCAGGGGCTGGAGACTATCACCGAAGGCGTAAATCCCTATAACTGGGAAGGAATTGCCTTTATAAAACATAAACACACACAGAACTAGAGTACAAGCAGAAACAAACACTAAGTAAAGTAGTAACAGGTGTGATGAAAGTACAATGTGGCCGGAAATAAAATCTCAATAGAAAGGTACAGCTACAACTGAAAGAAAGTACAACTGAAAAGGAAAACAACTGAATGGTGAAGCATCTCCTGGATTGTCCTCTGGGTTCATACATGAAGGGTAGGTACAGATGTCCTACTCAACACTCCACGTTCGTCCGTCTCCTCCAGGTACCGACCCATCGTGAGATCCATGTCCGGGTACCGTCCAGCTCTACAAGCCTCAACCACGATCAGTGTTGTCTATCGTCTGAAACCAACACAACGAGGTGTGGGCATAGCCCGTGCAGGGGTGAGTATAACAATACTCATTAGGGTCCCCGAGACCCTCATGGTCTCACTAAAACCAACAAGGATAAAACAAAAATAATGATATCAATAGATAACATTTACTTAGGTATATTCCCATACATATATTTAAGTTATCATGTAACCCATCTCAATCATGCGGTAAACACAAAGTTCATTTACTTAGATCAACTGGGATTTTTATTCATAATGATGAAAACATGGCTACTGGAGAACTCCTCCTCTGTCGAGCGCAGAAGTCCCGCCACGACTTCGAGGTTCCACTCACTAACCATAGACTTATGAGGTACTTTTCCTGTCGAGTACCGCGGGTCTTCCACCTCACAAAGTAGTGCTCCTACGCCATGGGTCTGCCACCTCATAAAGTAGTGCTCCCCCTCATAGCCTACAAAGGTACTCCTCCTGTCGAGTACTGCGGGTCTGCCACCTCACAAAGTAGTGCTCCCCACTGGGCTATACAACTCACTCCGAATCGAATCAGACAAGCAGTCATCAGGTCTCAGCCAGCTACAAGGTCACTGTACTCCGTATGCTCGTCTTCGGGAGGATCCTCTCCACGAGCCACTAGTCGACACTCAAAGTGTCACAAAGTCCAATGAAGAAGTATCACAAAGATCTGTCATGTCATAGGGATCTAAATGCAACAGACGACGAGTCAATTGGATGCCCCGTCTGTGAGTTATTATTCTTTTTGTCTAGGGGGCTTGGTTGGTTTCCTGTATGAACTAACCCAAATGTATCTCAAAAATACCCCAAACTAACATTGGGTATACTCAAATGAACCGTTTCTCAACGAGATTACCAACGCTATTGACGATTCGTCAATCAGACGTCCGGTTTGAGAGTTATTGGCTTTTCCGTTCCAGGGGCCCGATTGGTTTATAAGCTAAACCAACCCGACCATACTCCAACCGCATCCAAAAATCAAGTGAAGTATTCCAAAAGAACTTTCTCATCAAGAGGAATCCAATGTAGTCGACGAAACATCAACCAGATGTTCGATCCTCAAGTAATAAGTGTTTCCGCTCCGAGGGCCCGGTTGGTTTCGAGTTCGAACCAACACGGTCATACACAAATTTCACCAAAACATTGAGTGTAATATTCCAAAATGACCATATCGATCCAAGGAATCCAACGCAACTGACAGTGCGTCGATCAGAGGTCTGTAGCTCATGATATGTCTGTTTAACCGAAAATGGTCCGAAAATAGGGGGTTTGGGCCCGGTCCGACCCGGCCCAACACCCCCTGGGTTGGCCCGAACCACATTGACCCGACCTGGGTCTGGGTTCCGGCCCGGCAGGGCGCGGCCCGGTCGGTGCGGCCTGGCATGGCCCGACCCCTGTGGCCCACGCGGCTGGCCGCGTGACTGGCTGACCAGGGTGGTGGCGGCGCCTAGTGGGGCCCACCCTAGCCGCTGGTCTGGGGGGTTACACTCCCCCCTGGTTCTTTGAAATGGCCGGTCATGAAGGCCGGACCTTGGGTAACCACGGGACCCCCTCGGGTCCCACCTCTTGGTGGCACCGGCGGCCGGCACAACCGGCTGCCCTTCCAGGTCCGCCACAGTCTTAGGCTGCGGCTTTGTTCAACCGGCGCAGCGCAACGGTGCCGCACCCAACCGCCACAGCCCGCCCCATCCATGGCCCCTGTAGCTCCGGAACGGCGTGACGACACCTTACCCTCAGCCGCAACCCGCCCCGGCCGTGGTCTGGCTTTACTCTACACGGAACGACGGTGTCGTGCCTTTGCGGCGACCCGACAATCATGCGCTGACGATCCGCTCGTGGTCGGCCTGACGTTGGCCGGTTCTTCGCAGTACGCCTCCATCGTCCACAAACAAAAAATGAGAGGGGAAGGGTCGGACCGTGTTTGTGTGGTCCGAGCCCTTCCTCATCAAGATGGTATCATGCGGCCAAATGAAAATCATGAATTGAATAATGATTATGAACGGTATTAAAACTTGAACATAACAACCCCTACCTCATGGTTCGTTGTTCGTTGACGATATCGCGAAAGGGTGGACGTCGGCTCGTTGACATCGTCGCAAGGAAGGAGATGAAGGTGACGACGATCATTGGCGTTCGTCACTTCCGCAAAGGCCTTCGATCCCGGCTCGAGCGTCGTTTGTTGGAGATCTATTGGAAGGAGAACCGTTCTTCGCGGAGGGAGGGAGCTCTTCTATTTCTTCAGAGGTTCCCTCCACAAAATTATTTTCCAAGGCCAATATTATAAAATCCTTCTCCCATTTTAAACAACGCCAACCATTTCAAAATAATTCAAAGATCCAATTCATTAATTATGTGTGTAGGCAAAGTTTAATGGAGGAGAGGAAGGTAGAGAGGCTACACAGTAAAAGAGGAGAATAAATTAATTTAAGGGGTGATAAGGGGTGGGGGTTTAGGGAGTCGAGGGGGAGGTGTGGAGTTAGGGTCTCGTGTGGGCCCCACCACACTAAACCCTCCCATGGGAGGTTAGGTGGGTGTGGTCCCCACCTATAACTCACCCTTTGTAGGATAACAACCACCCTCCACAAATAAAAAATATCAAACACATATTTTTATTTATTCCTTAAAAACAAACCGAAAATTAACCTCTTCTCCCGTCAAAACACAACTATGGAAAAGGTCCCCTTAAGCAATTAACGGTGCTGCGAGTTAATCGATGCCCTCAGATTTCAATTCCAAGCATCGGTTCAAATGATAGAAAAACCCGCTCGTTCGTTTACTGAACATATCCGAGCTAAACTTTGGAAATTGATTCCGACCACACCGGGCCTCGAAATCAAGTGCTGTCAGAAGCCACCGACTTGTAAAATTCCAAAGAAATTAAGAAAAAAAAATTCCTTGAAATTTCCGGGTCTTTACATGCAAATTTACATTCATGTGGAATTGGTTATTATTTATTGTTTATTACCATGCACATGCACAAGCACACTCACATGCACATGCACATGCACTTGTATGTGAGGAATTATTTATTATTTATTATCATTCACATGCACATCCACAAACACATGAAATTCACATGCGTTATTATTTATAATTTATTGGCATTCACATGTAAATGCCCAGGCACATGCACATGCACATGCGTTATGATTTATTATTTAAACCATGCACATGAAAATGAACATGCATGTTCGTTATTACTACTATTATTATTATAGGTATTTTTAGGGTTTACTATCATTTTTTAGGATTTTTAGGTGTTATTAACATTTATTATGGTTTGTTAGGGTTTTAGGGGTTTTAATGGTATATTACCATTTTTTAGTGTTTGGTGGGTGTTATTAGGATTTTATTAGGGTTTATTATGGAGTGTCAAGGTTTATTAGGGTTTATTAGGTATTTTTAGGGTTTTATTAGGATTTATTTGGGCTTATTAGTGTGTATTATGGTATATTATGGTATATTTGGGTATGTTTAGGATTTATTAGGGTTTATTAGGGTTCATTATGGTTTATTAAATTTTAAGAGGGTATATTAGGGTTTTTAGTGTTTAGTAGTGTTTATTCAGGTTTATTAGTGCTTTTAAGCTTTGTTAGGTTTTATTAGCATTTATTAGGGGTTTTGGGCTTTTAATGGTATATTTGCATTTTTAGGGTTTAGTGGGGTTTATTATGGTTTATTAATGTGTGTTAAGGTTTATTAGGAATGAGTTGTTATTTTTAGGGTTTTATTTGGGTTGAGTAGGTATCATTAGGGTTTTATTAGGGTTTATTAGGGTTGAGTAGTGTTTACTAGGGTTTGTTAGGGATTTTTAGGGTTTACTAGTGTTTTTTAGTGTTTTTATTAGGGTATATGAGTGTTTTTTAGTTTTTGTTAATTTATATGTGGGGTTTTTATGACTTTTTAGGTTTTATTAGCGTGTTTTTAGTGTTTATTAGCATTTTAATGGTTTATTAGCTTTTATTTGAATTTATAATGGTTTATTAGATTTTCTAGGGATTTTTAATGGTTTGTTTGCCTTTGTTTTTTATTATTGGGGTTTAGTTGGGTTTTATTAGCTTTTTTATGGTGTGTCAAGGTATATTAGGCTTGAGAAGGTATTTTTAGGATTTTATTATGGTTTTATCAGGGTTTATTAGTTTTTATTAGGGTTTATTAAGGATTTTTAAGGATTATTAGGGTTTCTTAGGGGTTTATTAGTTTTTTATTTTGTTAGGTTATCTTAGTGTTAGTTAGGTCTTTTTAGATAATATAGTGTTTTTTTGTTGTTTGTGAGCGTTTTGTTTTTGTTTGTGAGCATTTTTAGGATTTAATAGGTTTTATTAGAGTTTATTGTGGTTTATTAGGGTTTCTAGGGATTTTTATTGTATATTATAATTTTTTTTCTTTATTAGGTTTTATTTGTGTTTTTAGGACTTTTTAGGTAATATAGTGCATTTTTATTGTTTTTGATCATTTTTAATTATTTGTGAGCGTTTATAGGGTTTATTAGGTTATATTAGAGCTTATCAAGGTTTCTCGGGATTTTTTAAGCTATACTAGCATTTTTTTTATTTGGGTTTTGTAGGGTTTTATTAGGGGTTATTATGGTGTGTTAAGGTTTGTTAGGGTTGAGTAGGGTTTATTTGGCTTTATTTATGGTTTATTAGGGATTTTTAGGGTTTGTCTGGGGTTTATTAGGGTTTATTTGTGTTTATTAGTGTCTATTAGGGCTGGTTAGGGTTGTTTAGGTTTTCTTAACATGATTTTAGGGTTTATAAAGTTTTATTATCATTTTTTAGGGTTTAATAGATATTTTTGGGGTTTTATTAGGGTTGAGTAGAGATTTTTTTGGGTTTTTAGGGATTATATGGTGTTTTAAGGGATTATTAGAGTTTATTCGAGTTTAATTGTTTATATTATAGTGTATTAGGGTTTAATATTTTTAACGGATTTAAAGCATCTTTCGGGGTTTTGTAGCACTTTTTAGGGTTTGTGTAGCGTTGTTAGAGTTTATGTAGCATTTTTAGTGTTTATGTAGCGTTTTTAGGGTTTAGTTAACAGTTTTAGATTTTATGTATCATTTTTAGGGTTTATGTAACATTTTAGGGTTTATGTAGCGTGTTTAGGGTTTAGGTTTTCTGTATCAAATTTTAGGGTTTATGTTTCGTTTTCTGGGTTTATGTAGCATTTTTAGGGGTGATGTAGCGTTTATGTTTCATTTTTTTGAGTTTATGTAACGTTTTTAGGGTTCATGTAGTGTTTTTATTGTTTATATTGTGTTTTTTGGTTTTATGTAGCCTTTTTTAAAGTTTATGATGCGTTTTTAGGGTTTATGTTGTGTTTTTTAGGGTTTATGTTACAATTCTAGGGTTTATGTGGTGCTTTAAGGGTTTATGTAGTGTTGTTTGGGATTATGTTGCATTTTTTGGTTTATGTTTCATTTTTAAGGGTTTATGTAACGTTTTTAGGGTTTATGTATTTATTTGAAGCCTTTTTTAGGGTTTTAATGGTTTCTTATGGTTTGTGGGTTTTTAGGATTTTTAAGGGTTGTTAACGGGTGTTTAAGGTTTTTTATGGTATCTGATGGATTTTAATGGTTTTTGGGGGGGTTTATGGGTTTATTTATTATTTTGGGAATGATAGGGGTTGTTAAGACTTTTTAGTGTGTTTTAGGGTTTTTTTGGGTATTGTATCGGTTTTTAGGATTTTTAGGTGTTATTAACATTTATTATTATTTGTTAGGGTTTTAGGGATTTTTAATGGTATATTAGAGTTTTTAGGGTTTGGTGGGGGTTATTAGGATTTTATTAGGGCTTATTATGATGTGTCAAGGTTTATTAGGGTTTATTAGGTATTTTTATGGTTTTATTAGGATTGAGTTGAGTTTATTAGGGTATATTATGATATATTATGGTATATTTGTGTATGTTTAGGATTTATTAGGGTTTATTTTGGTTCATTATGGTTTAATAATTTTTAAGAGGGTACATTAGGGTTCTTTAGAGTTTAGTTATGTTTATTAGGGTTTACTAGTTCTTTTATGCTCTGTTAGGTTTTATTAGCATTTATTAGGAGTTTCAGGGCTTTTTAATGGTGTATTTGAATTTTTTAGGGTTTAGTGGGGTTTATTATGGTTTATTATGGTGTGTTAAGGTTTATTCGGTTTGATTAGGTATTTTTAGGGTTTTATTAGGGTTGAGTCGGTATCTTTATGGTTTTATTAGGGTTTATTAGGGTTGAGTACGGTTTATTAGGGATTGTTAGGGATTTTTAGGGTTTAGTAGGGTTTGTTAGTTTTTTTATTAGGGTATATGAGTTTTTTTTGTTTTTGTTAATATATATGGGGGGACTTTATGACTTTTTAGGTTTTATTAGCGTTTTTTTAGTGTTTGTAAGCATTTTTAATGGTTTATTAGCTGTTATTTGAATTTATAATGGTTTATTAGGGTTTCTAGGGATTTTTAATGGTTTGTTTTCGTTTTTTTTTTGTTTATTGGGGTTTAGTTGGATTTTATTATGTTTTGTTATGGTGTGTCAAGGTTTTATTAGGGTTGAGAAGGTTTTTTTAGGGTTTTATTATGGTTTTATTAGGGTTTATTTGTTTTTTTTGTGTTTATTAAGGATTTTTAGGGTTTGCTAGGGGTTTATTAGTTTTTTTGTTTTATTAGGTCATATTAGTGTTTTTTCGGTCTTTTTACATAATATAGTGTTTTTTTATTGTTTGTGAGAATTTTGTTTTTGTTTGTGAGTGTTTTAGGGTTTCTTTGGTTATATTAGAGTATATTCTGGTTTATTAGGGTTTCGAGGGATTTTTAAAGTATATTAGCGTTTTTTGTCTTTATGAGGTTATATTAGTGTTTTTAGGTCTTTTTAGGTAATATAGCACATTTTTATTGTTTGAGATCTGTTTATTGTTGTTTGTAAGAGTTTTTAGGGTTTATTAGGTAATATTAGTGTTTATCAGGGTTTCTAGGGATTTTTTATGGTATACTAGCATTTTTTCTTTATTAGGTTTTTGTAGGGTTTTATTAGGGGTTATTATGGTGTGTAAAGGTTTGTTAGGGTTGAGTAGGGATTATTTGGTTTTATTTATGATTAATTAAGGCTCTTTAGGATTTTTTGGGGTTTATTAGGGTTTATTAGTGTTTATTAGTGTCTATTTCGGTTGGTTAGGGTTGTTTAGGTTTTCTTAACGTGTTTTTACCATATATTAGATTTTATTATCATTTATTAGGGTTTATTAGGTATTTTGGGGTTTTATTAAGGTTGGGTAGAATTTCATTGGATTTTAGGGATTATAAGGTGTTTTAGGGATTATTAGAGGTTATTAGGGGTTTATTAGGGTTTAATTTTTTTATATTATGGTATATTAGGGCTTAATATTTTTGAGGGTTTTAAAGTGTCTTTAGGGTTTTTGTAGATTTTTTTTGGGTTTGTGTAGCATTGTTAGAGTTTATGTATCATTTTCAGTGTTTATGTAGCATTTTAAGGGTTTAGTTAGAGGTTTTAGATTTTATGCATAATTTTTAGGGTTTATGAAATGTTTTTAGGGTTTATGTAGTGTGTTTAGGGTTTAGGTATTATGTAGAATTTTTAGGGTTTATGTTGCATTTTCTGGGTGTATGTAGCATTTTAGGGGTGATGTAGCGTTTATGTTCCATTTTTAAGGGTTGATGTAATGTTTACAGGGATCTTGGAGTGTTTTTAGGGTTTATATTGTGTTTTTAGGTTTTATGTAGCGTTTTTAATGTTTATGTTGTGTTTTTAGGGTTTATGTTGTGTTTTTAAGGGTTTATGTTATAGTTCTAAGGTTTATGTAGTGATTTTAGGGTTTATGTAGCATTTTTTGGGTTTATGTAGAATTTTTTGGTTTATGTTTCGTTTTTAGGGTTTTTGTTGAATTTTTTTTGGGTTTATGTCACGTTTTAAGGGTTTATGTATATATTTGAATCCTTTTTTATTGTTTTAATGGTTGTTTACTGTTTGTAGTGTTTTTAGGGGTTTTAAGGTTTGTTAACGGGGTTTTATGGTTTTTTATGGTATATGGTGGCTTTTTAATTGTTTTAAGGGTTTTTATGGGTTTATTTGTTTTTTTGGGATTCATAGGGGTTATTAGGGTTTTTAGTGTGTTTTAGTGTTTTTTTGGGTATTGTAGCAGTTTTTATGGTTTATATAATGTGTTTATCTTTTTTTGGGTTCTTTAGGGTTTTTTAGTGTTCTTTATAGTTTAATATGGTTCTTTAGGTATTATTAGTGTTATTTAGGGTTTATTAGTGTTCTTTAGGATTTGTTACAGTTTATGTAGCGTTTTTTGGGTTTATGTTACATTTTTAGGGTTTATGTATCTATTTGAAGCCTTTTTAGGGTTTTAATGGTTGTTTATTGTTTGTAGTGTATTTTTGGGGTTTTAAGGGTTGTTAACAGGTTTTTATGGTTTTTTATGTTATATGATGGCTTTTTAATTTTTTTTGGGGGTTTTATGGGTTTATTTGTTTTTTTGGGATTGATTGTGGTTTTTAGGGGTTTTAGTGTGTTTTAGGGTTTGTTTGGGTATTGTAAGGGTGTTTATGGTTTATATAATGTGTTTATCATTTCTTTTGGTTCTTTAGGGTTTTTAGTGTTCATTAGAGTTTAATATGGTTTTTAGGGTTTGGTAGTGTTCTTTAGGGTTTATTAGTGTTCTTTAGGATTTGTTACAGTATATTAGCATTTTTAATTGTATATTAGAGTTTCATTGGGCTTTTTTAGGCATTAAAATCTTTTTCTAGGGTTTATCAACCTTTTTTAGGGTTATTTAGAATTTATTAGGGTTTATTTTATTTATTAGGGTTTAGTAATGTGTATTTGGGTTTATTACGATTTATTAGGGTTTATTAGGGGTTTTTTATGGGTTGATTCAGTTTGTTACGATTTATTTTGAATTGTTAGGATTTTTTACGATTTATTTGGGGTTGTTATGGGTTGTTATGATTTATTTTGGGGTTATTAAGTTTTTTTAGGGTTTATTAGTGGGCAGTATTGTTTTGTAGGCTATTATTTGGAGATTTTTGTAGCATTTTTTCGGGTTTGTTAGGGTTTTAGTGATTATTAGGATTTATTATGGTTTAATAGTGTTTTTTATTGTATATTAGGGATTTTAGGGCTTTTGTCGCGTTTATTAGGGTGTAATAAAGATTGTTAGGGTTTATTACAGGTTATTAAAATTTATTAGTGTTTATTAGGGTTTTTAGGGTTTAATAGTGGGTTTTATGGGTTATTAGAGTTTATTTGTGGTTCTTAGGGGTTATTAGTGGTTGTTAGGGTTTGTTGTTTTTTGTTAGGGTTTTTAGGGTTTTTTCAGTTTGTTTGAGTTGTTTGTGGTTTTATGCATTTTTTGGGTTTTATGGGTGTGTTTGGATTTTTTATGCTTTGTTAGGGTTATTTTAGCATTTTTGGGGGTTTTTTGTGTTTTTTGAGTTTTGAAGCATTTTTTCGTTTTTGTAGAAATTGATAGGGTTTATGTAGCATTTTAGTGGCTTTAGTGGTTCTTTAGGTTTCTTTAGGGTTTTTAGGGTTCTTTAAGGTTCTTTAGGGTTTATTAGGGCTTATTTTGAGGTTTTTAGGGTTTTCTAGGTGGTTTTTAGTGTTTCTAAGGGTTTCATAGTGTTGGTTAGGGTTTTGTTAGGCATTTTTATGATTTTGGGGTCTTTTAGAGTTTTTAGAGGTTTTTAGGTTTTTTACGGTTTTTGAGGTTTTTCTGAGGTTTTTAGGGTTTTTAGGTTTGTTTTCCAGTTTTTTGGTTTTTTCAGTTTTTAGGGGTTTTAGGGTTTTTATGGGTTTTTTTGGTTTTTTTGGTTTTGTCAGGTTTTGCCGGGTTTGTTTGGGTTTTTTCTGAATATTAACATTTTGAATGGTTTAATAGCATTTTTGTGGTATATTTTGGTTTTAAGTATTTTTTTGCTTTTATTGGGGTTTAATAGGGTTTATAGGGTTTATTATGATTTATTAGTGTTACTAGGGTTTAGTAGTTGGCTTGAGGGTTTATTAGTGTTTTTTATGGTTTATTATTGGTTGGTAGGGTTCGTTAGGATTTATTAGTTCTTATAAGAGTGATTTATGGTGACTAAGGGTTTGTTAGGTTTTCTAAGGGTGTGTTACAGTTTCTAAGGGTGGGTTAGGGTTTTTATGGGCGGGTTAGTGTTTCTAAGGGTGTTCTATGGTTTCTAAGGGTTTCTAAAGTTGTGTTAGGGTTTCTATGTGTGTGTTGGGGTTTCCTAGGGTGTGATAGGGTTTCTAAGGGTCTGTAAGGGTTTCTAAGGGCGTGTTAGTGTTTCTAAGGGTGTTTTAGTGTTTCTTAGGTTTTCTTAGGGTTTGGTAAGGGTTTTAGGGTTTTAGGGTTATGTTAGGGCATCTTATAATTTATTAGGGGTATTTAGGGTTTCTTCAGGTTTTTTTGTTTTTATTGGGGTTTCTTAGTGATTCATGGGGTCTTTTAGGGATTATTAAGGTTTGTTAGGGTTTTTATTTTTTTAGGGTTTTTGGGGTTTGTTAGGGTTCGTTACGGTACGTTAGGGTAAGTTAGTGTTTGTTAGTGTTTATTAGGGTTTGTTAGGACTTGTTAGGGTTTTACATGGGTTTTAATAGTTTTTAGTGTTTATGGGGTTATTCATGGTTTGTTAGGGTTATTTAGTTGTTCATGGTTGTCACAGATATGTAGAGCTAGTCGCCAGATTCAATTTGATATGTGGTAGAGGTGAAACGGACACCCAGAGCAGAAGTTATGGTCATTTGGATGACTTAAGGACCTTTTGGTTGTCTAAGAACGTTATAATGTGTTCCAATTGGTCACAAATGTGTAGATCTAGTCGAAAGCTTCGATTTGAGATATTGTAGAGGCAAAACGGACTCCCGGAGTAGAATTTATGGTCTTTTGGAGGGTTTAATTACCTTTTTTGGCCTTCAAGGATGTGAGAAGGTGCTTCAGTGATTATAGGAGTGTAGGTCTAGTCTCAAGAATCGATTTGATATGTGGTATAGGAAAAACTGATACCCATAGGAGAAGTTATTACAAAACGGACACGAGAATACAATATTCTGACCATCCAAAGGGATTTTGGGTCTTTTTGGGGGTTAATGAATCCCGGAAAGCATTCAAGTGGTTACCAAAGAGTGTATCTTTTCACAATCTTTAATTTTATACGTGGTATATCCAAAATGAGCACACATAGCACAAGTTATTATCATTTTAAATTGAGTAACCCTCATAGTGCCTAAAAACCTAAGAATCCCAAAACTCACAAAAATAGGCATAACATCACCTTCGGGTGTCCGTTTGAGTGCTATGACGAGTAAAATCAAAGCTCGTGAGAAGAGTGAGGAACAAGTCTTATCGAAACTATGATAAGATTAATGAAACATACGATGTATTAGTTATACCACTCCAAAAATATGTCCAACTTCAAACGGACATAATTTTCACTCCAGTTGTCCGTTTGAGCTCTACCACATATAAAATCAAAGGCAGCAAAGAGATCTACGTAGAAGGCTAACATGAAAAAAGTTCAAGCCATGTTGGGGAACCTAAAATCCCAAAAACCCATTAGAAGTCCTCCAAAACTCCATTTCCTTGTCTCGATCACTGTTAATTTTTTCTTAAACCGGACAAAACTTCTTATCTGTGTGTCTGTTCGGCCTCCAGAACCTGTTTTTATAGTATTTCATTACATGAGATTCAGTTTGACTATTCACGGAGTGGAAATGGACACCTGAAGAAAAAGTTATTCATTTTTTAATGACTCTGTGATTGTTAGGTTTTCGAGACACAATTTCTAGCACTTTTGTCCTATCTGCTTTTTTTTTCAAACAACTATAACATATTATTACTGTTATTATTATTATTATTATTATTATCATCATCTCATGAAAATGCACATGCACATGCACGTGCATTATTATAATATTTTTATTACTAGGCACGTGCACATACAATGCACACATGTTATTTTGTTATCACATGCGTTGTTATTATTATTGTTATTATTATTATTGTTGTGGTTGTTGTTGTTGTTGTTGTTGTTGTTGTTATTATTATTATCATCACATGCAAATTCACATCCAAATGCACATACACGCATATTCAATGAACATGTGTTATTCTATTATCACATGCGTTGTTATTATTAATATTATTAATGTTATTATTAGTATTATTATGATCATTTTCATCACATGAAAATGCAATGCATGAGAGTTATTATTTATTACCATACAAAAGCACACATAATGCACATGCAATATTCTATTATCATATGCTTTAGTACTACTACTGTTATCACCACCACTACTACTATTATTACTACTACTGTTATTATTACTATCATCACATGAAAATGTAGATGCACGTGTGTTATTATTTATTATTTATTACCATGTACATGCATATGTAATGTAGTTGTATTATTCTTTTAATAATAATATTATTGTTATTATTATTATCACAATTATTTTTAGTATTTTTATTATTATTATTATCATTATCATTATTATTATCATTATCACATGCAAATTCACATGCATGTGCGTTGTTATTTATTATTTATTACCATGAACGTGCATGCGTTATTATTATTATTATTATTACAATTAGTATTATTAATATTATCATTAAATGTAAATGCACATGCACATGCATGTGCATTCTTATTTATTATTATTTATTTTTTATTTACTACTATGCACGTGCACATGAAATGCACTTACTTTATTCTATTATTATTATTATTATTATTATTATTATTATTCATGTGGTTGTTGTTGTTTCTATCATGAAATAAAAATGCACATGTACGTGCGGTGTAATTTATTATTTATTACCATGCACGTTCATGTGTCATTATCATTATAATTACATGTAAATGCACATGCACGTGTGTTGTTATATATTATTTATTATCATGCACATGAAAATGAAATGCACTTGCGTTATTCTATTATCACATGTGTTATTATTATTTATTCTAATGCACATTCACACTCAATGCACGTGCGTTGTTCTATTATCACATGTGTCATTATTTATTATTTTTTATCATTCACATGCAAATGCACATTAATGTGGACTTGGTTATTGTTTATTGTTAATTACCATGCACATGCACAGGCACATGCACATGGACATGCACTTGTATGTTCGTAATTATTTATTATTTATTATCATTCACATGAACATGAACATACACATGCAATTCACAGGCGTTATTATTTATAATTTATTATTTATTATCATTCACATGCAAATGCCCAGGCACATGCGTTATGATTCATTATTTAAAAAATGCACATGCATATGCACATGCACATTCGTTATTACTACTATTATTATTAGAGTTATTTTTAGAGTTTCCTAACATTTTTTAGTATTTTTAGGTGTTTTTAACATTTATTACGGTTTTTAGGGTTTTAGGGTTTTTAATGGTATATTAGAATTTTTTAGGGTTTGGTGGGGGTTATTAGGATTTTATTTGGGTTTATTATGGACTATCATGTTTTATTAGGGTTTATTAGGTATTTTTAGGGTTTAATTAGGATTGAGTTGGGTTTATTAGTGTGTATTATAGTATATTATTGTATATTTGGGTATGTTTAGGATTTATTAGGGTTTATTATGGTTTATTATGGTTTATTAATTTTTAGAGGGTATTTTGGGTTTTTAGTGTTTAGTAGTGTTTATTCGGGTTTATTAGTGCTTTTAAGCATTGTTAGGTTTTATTATCATTTATTAGGGGTTTTAGGGATTTTAATGGTGTATTTGCGTTTTTAGGGATTATTGGGGTTTATTATGGTTTATTATGGTGTGTTAAGGTTTATTATGGTTGAGTAGGTATTTTTAGGGTTTTATTAGGGTTGAGTTGGTATCTTTAAGGTTTTATTATGGTTTATTAGGGTTGAGTACGGTTATTGGGGTTTGTTAGGGATTTTTAGGGTTTACTAGGGTTTGTTAGTGTTTTTATTAGGGTATATGAGTGTTTTTCAGTTTTTGTTAATATATATGAGAGGTTGTTATGACTTTTTAGGTTTTATTACCATGTTTTTAGTGTTTGTAAGTATTTTTAATGGTTTTTAGCTTTTATTTTAATTTATTATGGTTTATTAGGGTTTCTAGGGTTTTTTAATGGTTTGTTTGCGTTTTTTGTTTATTGGGGTTTAGTTGGGTTTTATTAGGTTTTTTTTTGGTGTGTCAAGGTTTATTAGGGCTGATAATGTATTTTTAGGGTTTTATTATTGTTTTATTAGGGTTTATTAGTTTTTATTAGGGTTTATTAAGGATTTTTAGGGTTTATTTGGGTTTCTTAGGGGTTTATTAGTTTTTTTTATTTTATTAGGCTATCTTAGTGTCTGTTAGGTCTTTTTAGATAATATAGTGTGTTTTTGTTGTTTGTGAGGGTTTTGTTTTTGTTTGTTAGAGTTTTTAGGGTTTATTAGGTTATGTTAGAGTTAATTGTGGTTTATTAGGGTTTCTAGGGATTTTTAAGGTATATTAGAATTTTTTGTCTTTATTAGTTTTTATTAGTGTTTTTAGGTCTTTTTGGTAATATAGTGCGTTTTTATTGTTTCTGGTCATTTTTTAATTGTTTTTGAGGGTTTTTTGGGTTTATTAGGTTATATTAGAGTTTATCAAGGTTTCTTTGGATTTTTTAAGGTATACTAGCATTTTGTTTATTAGTGTTTTGTAGGGTTTTAATAGTGGTTATTATGGTGTGTTAAGGTTTGTTAGGGTTGAGTAGGGTTTATTTGGCTTTATTTATGGTTTATTAGTTCTTTTTAGGCTTTGTTTGGGGTTTATTGGGGTTTATTAGTGTTTATTAGTGTCTATTAGGGTTGGTTAGGGTAGTTTAGGTTTTCTTAAAAAGTTTTTAGGGTTTATTAATTTTTAATATCATTTTTAGGGTTTATTGGGTATTTTGGGGTTTTATTAGGGTTGGGTAGAGATTTTTTGGGTTTTTAGGGATTTCAAGGTGTTTTTAGGGATTATTAGAGTTTATTAGGGTTTAATTATTTATATTATGGTATATTAGGCTTTAATATTTTTGAGGGTTTTAAAGCGTCTTTCGGGGTTTTGTAGCATTTTTAGGGTTTGTGTAGCGTTGTTAGAGTTTATGTAGCATTTTTAGTGTTTATGTAGTGTTTTTAGGGTTTAGTTAGAAGTTTTAGACTTTATGTATCATTTTCAGGGTTTATGTAAGGTTTTTAGGGTTTATGTAGCGTGTTTAGGGCTTAGGTTTTCTGTAGTATTTTTTAGGGTTTAGGTTGCATTTTCTGGGTTTAAGTAGCATTTGGTGATGTAGCATTTATCTTTAATTTTTTAGGGTTTATGTATCTTTTTTATGGTTCATGTAGTGTTTTTAGGGTTTATATTGTGTTTTTTGGTTTTATGTAGCATTTTTTAATGTTTATGATGCGTTTTTTAGAGTTTATGTTGTGTTTTTAGGGTTTATGTTACATTTCTAGGGTTTATGTGGTGCTTTTTGAGTTTATGTAGAATTGTTTGTGATTATGTTGCATTTATTGGTTTATGTTGCGTTTTTAGGGTTTTTGTTTTATTTCTAAGGGTTTATGTGACATTTTTATGGTTTATGTATCTATTTGATGCCTTTTTAAGGGTATTAATGGTTTTTTATGGTTTGTGGTTTTTTAGGGGTTTTAAGGGTTGTTAATGGGTGTTTACTGTTTTTATGGTATCTGATGAATATTATTGGTTTTTTTGGGGGTTTTATGGGTTTATTCGTTTTTTGGATTGATATTGGATGTTAAGGTTTTTAGTGTGTTTTAGGGTTCGTTTGGGTATTATTGCAGTTTTTAGGGTTTATATAATGTGTTTTAGTGTTTTTTGGGTTCTTTAGGGTTTTTAGTGTTCTTTGGAGTTTAATATGGTTCTTTAGGGTTTATTAGGGTTCTTTAGGGTTTATTAGTATTCTTTATGATTTCTTATAGTTTATTAGCTTTTTTTATTGTATATTTGGGTTTTATTGGGCTTTTGTAGGCATTAATAGATTTTTCTAGGATTTATCAACCTTTTTAGGGTTATTTAGGATTTATTAGGGTTTATTACGGTTTAGTTTATTTATTAGAGTTTAGTAACATGTATTGGGGTTTATTAATATTTATAAGGGTTTATTATGCTTTGTTAGGTTTATTGCAGTTTATTAGGGGTTTGATATGGTTCGTTTTAATTTGTTATGATTTATTTGGAATTGTAAAGATTTATTATGATTTATTTTGGGTTTTTAGGGTTTGTTACGATTTATTTTGGGGGTTATCAGGGTTTTTTATGGTTTATTAGTTGGTTGTAGGGTTTTGTAGGCTATTTTTTGAGCTTTTTTTAGCGTTTTGTCGGGTTTCTTAGGGGTTTTAATGATTATTAGGGTGTATTGTGGTTTAATAGTGTTTTTTATTATATATTATGGGGTTTAGGGATTTTGTAGTGTTTATTAGGGTTTAATAGAGTTTGTTAGGGTTTATCACATGTTATTACAATTTATTAGTGTTTATTAGGGTTTTTAGGGTTTAATAGTGGGTTTTAGAGGTCATTAGGGTTTATTGGTGGTTCATAGGGGGTTATTAGCGATTTCTAGGGTTTGTTAGAGTTTGTTAGGGTTTTTAAGGTTTGTTACGGTTTGTTTGAGTTGTTTGGGGGTTTAAGTGTTTTTTTGTGTTTTATGGGTGTGTTTGGAATTTTTATGCTTTGTTAGGGTCATCGTAGAGTTTTTTGGGTTTTTTTGCGTTTTGTGGGTTTTAAAGTATTTTTCGGTTTTTTTAGAAATTGTTACGGTTTATGTAGCATTGTTAGTGTCTTTAGTGGTTATTTAGGGGTTTTAGGGTTATTTAGGGTTCTTTATGTTGTATTAGGGTTTCTTTTGAGGTTTTTAGGGTTTTCAAGGGTTTTTTTTATTGTTTTAAGGGTTTCATAGGGTTGTTTAGGGTTTTGTTTGGAATTTTTAGGCTTTTTAGGGTTTTCAACATTTTTAGGGGTTTATAGGGTTTTTAGTGTTTCTTGAGGTTTTTGATGTTTTATTGGATTTTTAGGTTTTTTTTGGGTTTTTCTAGTTTTTTCATGTTTTTGGTGTTTTAGGGTTTTTTTAGGGTTTTTCGGGTTTTTAGGGATTTTAGGGTTTTTTGCTTTTTTGGGGGGTTTTAGGGTTTTGTCGGGTTTTGTCAGGTTTGTGTGGGTCTTTTGTGTGAATATAAGTGTTTTGAATGATTTAATATCATTTTTCTTGTATATTTGGTTTTTAGGTATTTTGTAGCTTTTATTGGGGTCTAATAGGGCTGTTAGGGTTTGTTACGATTTATTAGTGTTTATTAGGGTTTAATAGTGGGCTTTAGGGTTTATTAGGGTTTATTATTGGTTAATAGGGTTTGTTATGATTTATTAGTGCTTAATAGAGTGATTTAGGGTGTCTAAGGGTTTGTTAGGGTTTCTATGGGTGTGTTAGGGTTTCTAAGGGTGGGTTATGTTTTTAAGGGCGGGTTAGGGTTTCTATGGTTGTGTTTGGCTTTTTATGTGGGTGTTGGGGTTTCTAAGGGTGTGATATGGTTTCTAAGGGTTTGTTAGGGTTTCTAAGGGATTGTTAGGGTTTCTAAGGGTGTGTTAGTGTTTCTTAGGTTTTCTTAGGGTTTTGTTAGGGTTTTTAGGGTTTTGTTAGGGTTTGTTATGGTTTCCTAGTGGGTTTGTTGGGTTTCTTCATGTTTTTTTGTGATTATTGGTGTTTCTAAGTGCTTCTTAGGGTTTGATAGAGGTTTTTATGGGTTTTTAGGGTTTTTTAGGGTTTGTTAGTGATTGTTTTTTATTTTAGGGTTTTTTGGGGTTTGTTAGGGTTCGTTAGGGTTTGTTAGGGTTGTTAGTGATTGTTAGGGTTTGTTAGGGTTTGTCAGGGTTTTGCATTGTTTTTAATGATTTTTAGTGTTTATGGGGTTATTCATGGTTTTTTAGGGTTATTTAGTTGTTCATGGTTGTCCCAGATGTGTAGATCTAGTCACAAGCTTCAATTTGATATGTGTTAGAGGTGAAACAGACACCCAGGGCAGAAGTTATGATCATTTGGAAGACTTAAGGAACTTTTGGGATTTTAATAATGTGATAAGGTGTTCCTATCAGTCACATATATGTAGATCTAGTCTAAAGCTTCGATTTGATATATGGTAGAGGCAAAAGGGACTCCCGAAGTAGAAGTTATGGTCTTTTAGAGTTTTTAATTACCTTGTTGGGCCTTCAAGGATGTGATAAGGTGATTTAGTTGTTAAAGGATTGTAGGTTTAGTTGCAATCTTCTATTTGATATGAGGTAGAGGCAAAATGGACACCCATAGAAGAAGTTATTGCAAAACGGACACCAGAAGACAATCTTTTGACCATCCAAAGGGATATTGGGTGTTTTGGGGGGTTGAAGATTGTCAGAAAGGTTTCTAGTGGTTACCAGATAGTGTATCCTTTCACAATCATCGATTTGATATGTGGCAGATCCAAAAAGAACACATGTAGAAGAATTTATTGTCATTTTAAATTGAGCAACTTTCCTAGCGCCTAAAAATCTAAGAAACCCGCAACCCACTAAAATAGGAATAACTTCTCCTTCGGGTGTCTGTTTGAGTGCAGTGACTAGTCAAATCGATGCTTGTGAGATGAGTTAGAACCATGTTCAGTAGAATCTATGAGAAGATCAAATAAATATAAGATATATTATTTATACCACTCCAAAAAATGTCCAACTTAAAACCGCCATAAATTTCGCTCTGGTTGTTCTTTTCAGCTCTACCACATATCAAATCGAATGTAGCGAAGAGATCTATAAGGAAGGATGACTTGAACATAGTTAAAGTCAGGTTTGAGAACATAAAATCCCAGAAACCCATCAGAAGGCCTCCAAAACTCCATTTCTGTGTACGGATCCCTGTCAAATTTTTCTTAAAATGGTCATAACTTCTGATATGTGTGTCCGTTCGGCCACCGGCACCTATTTTTATCATCGTCCATTCCTTGAGATTCAGTTTGACTATTCACAGAGTGGAAATGGACACCCAAAGAAAAGTTATGCCTTTTTCAATGAATCTGTGATTTGTTAGGTTTTTCGAGACCCCATTTCTAGCATTTTTGTCTTGTCTACTTTTTTTTCAAAGAACAATAACTTATTATAACTGTCACTATTAATATTATTATTATTATTGTCATCATGTCATCCACATGCACATGCACGTGCACGTGACTTATTGTTATATTTTTATTACCATGCACGTGCACATGCAATGCACACACATTATTTTATTATCACATGCATTGTAATTATTATTGTTATTATTATTATTGTGGTTGTTATTGCTGTTTTTGTTGTTGTTATTGTTTTTATCATCACTAGAAAATGCACATACGAATGCACATACACACACATTCAATGCACGTGCATTATTCGATTATCACATGGGTTGTTATTATTAATATTAATATTAATATTATAATTATCATCATCATCACATGAAAATGCAACACAAGTGTGTTATTATTTATCACCATGCACGTGTACACTTAATTCACATGTAATATTCAATTAACACATGCATTGGTACTACTACTATTATCACCACTACTACTACTATTTTTACTACTGCAGTTATTATTACTACCATCACATGAAAATGTAGATACACATGCGTTATTATTTATTATTTATTACCATGCACGTGCATATGCAATGCACTTGTATCATTATTTTATTATTATTACTATCACAATTATTATTATTATTATTATCATCATCATTATCATTATTATTATCATTATCAAATGAAAATGAACATGCATGTGCGTTATTATTTATTATTTATTACCATGCACGTTCATGCATTGTTATTATTATTATTACAATTAGTATTATTAATATTATCATCAAATGTAAATGAACATGCACATGCATGTGCATTCTTATTTATTATTATTTATTTATTATTTAATACTATGCACGTGCACATGAAATGCACTTGCATTATTCTATTATTTTTTTTTTTCTTGTATCATCAAATACAAATGCACATGCATGTGCGTTGTTATTTATTATTTATTACCATGCACATGCATGCATCATTATCATTATCATTACATGTAAATGCACATGCATGCACATTATTATATATTATTTATTATCATGAAAATACAAATGCAATTCACTTGCGTTATTCTATTACCACATGTGTTATTATTATTTATTCTCATGCCCGTTCACATGCAATGCACGTGCATTATTCTATTATCACATATGTTACTATTTATTATTTATTATCATTCACATGAAAATGCACATTCAGGTGGACATCGTTATTATTTATTGTTTATTACCTTGCACATGAACATGCACTTGGATGTGAATTATTATTTATTATTTATTATCATTCACTTGCACATGCAAAAACATATGTAATTCACATGCGTTATTATTTATAATTTATTATTTATTATCATTCACATGCAAATGTTCAGGCACATGCACATGCACGTGCGTTATGATTTATTATTTAAACCATGAACCAGCATATGCACATGCACATGCATTATTACTTTTATTATTATTAGACATAGTTTTAGGGTTTACTAGAATTTTTTAGAATTTTTAGGTTTTATTAAAATTTATTATGGTTTGTTATGGTTTTAGGGTTTTTTAATGGTATATTAGCGTTTTTAGGGTTTGGTGGTGGTTATTAGGATTTTATTAGGGTTCATTATGGTGTGTTAAGGTTTATTAGATATTTTTAGATTTTATTATAATTGAAATGGGTTTATTAGGGTATATTATGGTATATTATGGTATATTAGGGTACGTTTAGGATTTATTAGGCTTTATTATCGTTCATTATTGTTTATTAATTTTTCAGAGGGTATATTAGGTTTTTTAGTGTTTAGTGGTGTTTATTAGGGTTTATTAGTTCTTTTTAGCTTTGTTAGGTCTTATAGCATTTATTAGAGGTTTTAGGGCTTTTTAATGGTATATTTGTGTTTTTTTGGGTTTAGTGGGGTTTATTATGGTTTATTATAAGGTGTTTACGTTTTTTAGGATTGATTAGGTATTTTTAGGGTTTTATTAGGTTTGAGTTGGTATGGTTATGGTTTTGTTAGGGTTTATTAGGGTTGAGTAGTGTTTATTAGGGTCTGCTAGGGATTTTTTGGGTTTACTAGGGTTTTTTAGTGTTTTTATTAGGGTATATGAGTGTTTTTTAGTTGCTATTAATATATATGAGGGTTTATTAGGACTTTTTAGGTTTTATTCGCGTGTTTTTAGTGTTTGGGTGCATTTTTTATGGTTTATTAGGTTTTATTAGAATTTATTATGGTTTATTATTTTTTCTAGGGATTTTTAATGGTTTGTTTGCGTTTTTTGTTTATTGGGGTTCAGTTGGGTTTTATTATGGTGTTTCAAGGTTTATTAGGGTTGAGAAGGAATTTTTGGGTTTTATTGTGGTTTTATTAGGGTTTATTAGTTTTATTAGGGTTTATTAGAGATTTTTAGGGTTTATTAGGGTTTTTTCAAGGGTTTATTAGTTTTTTTGTTTTATTAGGTTATATTAGTGTTTTTAAGTGTTTTTAGATAATATTGCGTTTTTATTGCTTGTGAGCATTTTGTTTTTGTTTATGAACATTTTTAGGGATTCATAGGATATATTAGAGTTTATTATGGTTTATTATGATTTCAAGGGATTTCTAAGGTATATTTTGCGTTTTTTTTCTTCATTAGGTTATATTAGTATTTATATGTCTTTTTAAATATAGCGTGTTTTTATTGTTTGTGATCATTTTTTATTGTTCGTGAGCATTTTTAGGGTTTATTAAGTTATATTAGAGTTTATCAGGGTTTCTAGAGATTTTTTTTATGTATACTAGCATTTTTTTTATTAGGGTTTTGTCGGGTTTTATTAGGGGTCATTATGGTGTGTTAAGGATTGTTAGGGTTGAGTAGGGTTTATTTGGATTTATTTATGGGTTATCCGGGTTTTTTTGAGTTTTTTGGGGTGTATTATGGTTTATTAGTGTTTATTACTATCTATTAGGGTTGGTTAGGGTTGTTTAGGTTTTCTTAATGTGTTTTTAGCGTTTATTAGGTTTTATGATCATTTATTAGGGTTTATTTGGTATTTTCCGGTTTTTATGGTTGAGTAGAGTCTCTTAGGGTTTTTAGGGATTATAATCTGTTTTTAGGGATTATAAGTGTTTATTAGGGGTTTATTAGTTTTAATTTTTTTATTTTATGGTATATTAGGGTTTAATATTTTTGAGGGTTTTGAAGCACCTTTAGGGGTTTTGTAGAATTTTTAGTGTTTCTGTAGCGTTGTTTGAGTTTATGTAGCATTTTTAGTGTTTATGTACCACTTTTAGGGTTTAGTTAGCAGTTTTAGGTTTTATGTATAATTTTTAGGGTTTATGTAATGTTTTTAGGGTTTATGTATCATCTTAAGGGTTTAGGTTTTATTTAGCATTTTTAGGGTTTATGTTGCGTTTTCTGGGTTTATGTAGCATTTTAGGGGTGATGTAGCATTTATGTTGCATTTTTTAGTGTTTATGTAACTTTTTTTGGGTTAATGTAGTGTTTTTAGGGTTTATGTTCTGTTTTTAGGTTTTATGTAGCGTTTTTAATCTTTCTATTTTGTCATTTAGGGTTTATGTTACGGTTCTAGGGTTTATGTAGTGCTTTTTGGGTTTATATAGATGCACGTGTGTTATTATTTATTATTTATTACCATGTACATGCATATGTAATGTAGTTGTATTATTCTTTTAATAATATTATTATTGTTATTATTATTATCACAATTATTTTTATTATTTTTATTATTATTATTATCATTATCATTATTATTATCATTATCACATGCAAATTCACATGCATGTGCGTTGTTATTTATTATTTATTACCATGCGCGTGCATGCGTTATTATTATTATTATTATTACAATTAGTATTATTAATATTATCATCAAATGTAAATGCACATGCACATGCATGTGCGTTCTTATTTATTATTTTTTATTTTTTATTTACTACTATGCACGTGCACATGAAATGCACTTACTTTATTCTATTATTATTATTATTATTATTATTATTATTCATGTGGTTGTTGTTGGTTCTATCATGAAATAAAAATGCACATGCACGTGCGGTGTAATTTATTATTTATTACCATGCACGTTCATGTATCATTATCATTATAATTACATGTAAATGCACATGCACGTGTGTTGTTATATATTATTTATTATCATGCACATGAAAATGAAATGCACTTGCGTTATTCTATTATCACATGTGTTATTATTATTTATTCTAATGCACAAGCACACGCAATGCACGTGCGTTGTTCTATTATCACATGTGTCATTATTTATTATTTGTTATCATTCACATGCAAATGCACATTAATGTGGACTTGGTTATTGTTTATTTTTAATTACCATGCACATGCACATGCACATGCACATGGACATGCACTTGTATGTGCGTAATTATTTATTATTTATTATCATTCACATGAACATGCACATACACATGCAATTCACATGCGTTATTATTTATAATTTATTATTTATTATCATTCACATGCAAATGCCCAGGCACATGCGTTATGATTTATTATTTAAACAATGCACATGCATATGCACATGCACATTCGTTATTACTACTATTATTATTAGAGTTATTTTTTGGGTATACTATCATTTTTTAGGATTTTTAGGTGTTATTAACATTTATTACGGTTTTTTAGGGTTTTAGGGTTTTTAATGGTATATTAGCATTTTTTAGGGTTTGGTGGGGGTTATTAGGATTTTATTTGGGTTTATTATGGACTATAATGGTTTAATAGGGTTTATTAGGTATTTTTAGGGTTTTATTAGGATTGAGTTGGGTTTATTAGTGTGTATTATAGTATATTGTGGTATATTTGGGTATGTTTAGGATTTATTAGGGTTTATTATGGTTTATTATGGTTTATTAATTTTTAGAGGGTATTTTGGGTTTTTAGTGTTTAGTAGTGTTTATTCGGGTTTATTAGAACTTTTAAGAATTGTTAGGTTTTATTATCATTTATTAGGGGTTTTAGGGATTTTAATGGTGTATTTGCGTTTTTAGGGATTAGTGGGGTTTATTATGGTTTATTCTGGTGTGTTAAGGTTTATTATGGTTGAGTAGGTATTTTTAGGGTTTTATTAGGGTTGAGTTGGTATCTTTAAGGTTTTATTATGGTTTATTAGGGTTGAGTACGGTTATTGGTGTTTGTTAGGGATTTTTAGGGTTTACTAGGGTTTGTTAGTGTTTTTATTAGGGTACATGAGTGTTTTTTAGTTTTTGTTAATATATATGAGAAGTTTTTATGAATTTTTAGGTTTTATAACCATTTTTTTAGTGTTTGTAAGTATTTTTAATGGTTTTTAGCTTTTATTTGAATTTATTATGGTTTATTAGGGTTTCTAGGGTTTTTTAATGGTTTGTTTGCGTTTTTTGTTTATTGGGGTTTAGTTGGGTTTTATTAGGTTTTGTTATGGTGTGTCAAGGTTTATTTGGGATGAGAATGTATTTTTAGGGTTTTATTATTGTTTTATTAGGGTTTATTAGTTTTTATTAGGGTTTATTAAGAATTTTTAGGGTTTATTTGCGTTTCATAGGGGTTTATTAGTTTTTTTATTTTATTAGGTTATCTTAGTGTCTGTTAGCTCTTTTTAGATAATATAGTGTGTTTTTGTTGTTTATGAGGGCTTTGTTTTTGTTTGTGAGCGTTTTTAGGGTTTATTAGGTTTTGTTAGAGTTTATTGTGGTTTATGAGGGTTCCTAGGTATTTTTAAGGTATATTAGAATTTTTTTGTCTTTATTAGGTTTTTTAGTGTTTTTAGGTCTTTTAGGTAATATAGCGCGGTTTTATTGTTTGTGATCATTTTTTAATTGTTTGTGAGGGTTTTTTGGGTTTATTAGGTTATATTTTAGTTTATCAAGGTTTCTTTGGATTTTTTAAGGTATAGTAGCATTTTTTTTATTAGTGTTTTGTAGGGTTTTATTAGTGGTTATTATGGTGTGTTAAGGTTTTTTAGGGTTGAGTAGGGTTTATTTGGCTTTATTTATGGTTTATTAGTGCTTTTTAGGGTTTGTTTTGGGTTTATTAGGGTTTATTAGTGTTTATTAGTGTCTCTTAGGGTTGGTTAGGGTAGTTTAGATTTTCTTAAAAAGTTTTTAGGGTTTATTAATTTTTATTATCATTTTTAGGGTTTATTGGGTATTTTGGGGTTTTATTAGGGCTGAGTAGAGATTTTTTGGGTTTTTAGGGATTATAAGGTGTTTTTAGGGATTATTAGAGTTTATTAGGGTTTAATTATTTATATTATGGTATATTAGGCTTTAATATTTTTGAGGGTTTTAAAGCGTCTTTCGGGGTTTTGTAGCATTTTTAGTGTTTGTGTAGCGTTGTTAGAGTTTATGTAGCATTTTTAGTGTTTATGTAGTGTTTTTAGGGTTTAGTTAACAGTTTTAGACTTTATGTATCATTTTTAGGGTTTGTGTAATGTTTTTAGGGTTTATGTAGCGTGTTTAGGGCTGAGGTTTTCTGTAGTATTTTTTAGGGTTTAGGTTGCATTTTCTGGGTTTAAGTAGCATTTTTAGGGGTGATGTAGCATTTATCTTTCATTTTTTAGGGTTTATGTAACTTTTCTATGGTTCATGTAGTGTTTTTAGGGTTTATATTGTGTTTTTTGGTTTTATGTAGCATTTTTTAAAGTTTATGATGCGTTTTTAGGGTTTATGTTGTGTTTTTTAGGGTTTATGTTACATTTCTAGGGTTTATGTGGTGCTTTTTGAGTTTATGTAGCATTTTTTGTGATTATGTTGCATTTATTGGTTTATGTTTCGTTTTTAGGGTTTTTTTCGCAATTCTAAGGGTTTATGTGACATTTTTATGGTTTATGTATCTATTTGATGCCTTTTTAAGGTATTAATGGTTTTTTATGGTTTGTGGTTTTTTAGGGGTTTTAAGGGTTGTTATTGGGTGTTTACTGTTTTTATGGTATATGATGGATTTTATTGGTTTTTTTTGGGGGGGGGGGGTTTATGGGTTTATTTGTTTTTTTGGATTGATATAGGATGATAAGTTTTTTAGTGTGTTTTAGGGTTCGTTTGGGTATTATAGCAGTTTTTATGGTTTATATAATGTTTTTTAGTGTTTTTTTGGGTTCTTTAGGGTTTTTAGTGTTCTTTGGAATTTAATATGGTTCTTTAGGGTTTATTAGGGTTCTTTAGGGTTTATTAGTGTTCTTTAGGATTTGTTATAGTTTATTAGCTTTTTTATTGTATATTTGGGTTTTATTGGGTTTTTGTAGGCATTAATAGCTTTTTCTAGGATTTATCAACCTTTTTTAGGGTTATTTAGGATTTATTAGGGTTTATTAGGGTTTATTTTATTTATTAGTGTTTAGTAACATGTATTGGGGTTTATTACAATTTATTAGGGTTTATTATGCTTTGTTAGGTTTATTGCAGTTTATTAGGGGTTTGATATGGTTTGTTTTAATTTGTTATGATTTATTTGGCATTGTTAAGATTTGTTATGATTTATTTCGGGTTGTTAGGGTTTGTAACGATTTATTTTGGGGGTTATCATGGTTTGTTATGGTTTATTAGTTGGTTGTAGGGTTTTGTAGGCTATTTTTTTAGCTTTTTGTAGCGTTTTGTCGGGTTTCTTAGGGGTTTTAATGATTATTAGGGTGTATTGGGGTTTAATAGTGTTTGTTATTATATATTATGGGGTTTAGGGCTTTCTTAGTGTTTATTAGGGTTTAATAGAGTTTTTTAGGGTTTATCACATGTTATTACGATTTATTAGTGTTTATTAGGGTTTTTAGGGTTTAATAGTGGGTTTTAGGGGTCATTAGGGTTTATTGGTGGTTCATAGGGGGTTATTAGTGGTTTATAGTGTTTGTTAGGGTTTTTAAGGTTTGTTACGGTTTGTTTCAGTTGTTTGGGGGTTTAAGTGTTTTTTTTGTTTTATGGGTGTGTTTGGATTTTTTATGCTTTGTTAGGGTCATCGTAGAGTTTTTTGGGTTTTTTGCGTTTTGTGGGTTTTGAATTATTTTTCGGGTTTTTAGAAATTGTTACGGTTTATGTAGCATTTTTAGTGACTTTAGTGGTTATTTAGGGGTTTTAGGGTTATTTAGGGTTCTTTATGTTGTATTAGGGTTTCTTTTGAGGTTTTTAGGGTTTTCTAAGGGTTTTTTTATTATTTTAAGGGTTTCATAGGGTTGTTTAGGGTTTTGTTTGGCATTATTAGGCTTTTTAGGGTTTTCATCATTTTTAGGGGTTTATAAGGTTTTTAGTGTTTCTTGAGGTTTTTGATGTTTTATTGGATTTTTAGGTTTTTTTGGGTTTTTCTAGTTTTTTAATGTTTTTTGGTGTTTTAGGGTTTTTTTAGGGTTTTTCGGGTTTTTAGGAAAAGAAGGCATGGGTCCAGGATATTCCCGGAACCCCCCAAAATTTATAAACAAAGGATACAGACACTGCAGACAAGGGATGGGAGGGATCAATCAATCCACACCCAAAACCCCTACGACCTCAGCCCGAGGGCCACAAAAGGAAAGAAAAAAAAAAGAAACAAAGCACAAGACCAAAAAAGACACAGTGTCCAAAAGAAAACCACACACAGAGTAGGTCAGTCAACATCGCCGCCAAAATCCTCCAGCTCCGCATCACGAAACCCCATGCCAACACCAAAGCCGCCGCCATCATCAGTAAAGCTAAAATCTGATTCATCACCCTGGTCCATTGAGTCCCATCCAGGGTCAAAATCTTCTTGCATGCCAAGTCTGGACCGCAGCTTATCCATAGCTTTTACCTGCTCAGCAGAAAAATAAGGCTTCTCTCGCTTATTCACCTTTAGATTCAGTTTGACAGCTCGTGAGGAGGCCCTAGTTGCCATTGGGCATGGGAGGGCAGAGTAATCCCTCCTCCTTCTTCGTCTTGGTGGGGTAGAGGAGGTTCCCGCAGTAGACATCTTTGTTCCATTTCCACCATCACTAGCGGCTAATGGTGCCTTGCCTTTCTTGATTTCTTCCTCAAGAGTTTCAGCACCTCCACTGATTTTTTTCTCCCTTGATGTGACCATAGCAGCATTTATCCGTTGATCAGCCTCAGCAAACCTCTCCCCAAGCCTCCTTGCCTCATCTTCAAGAGGGAACCTTTCCCTTTCAACCCATACCATCTCATGGAGCTGCACACAAAAGTCTTCGCATATGGAACACCATGAAGGATCATCGCCCTCTGCAGGTCCATGGATGGACCACCAGCATCACCAGCATATTGGAGCTGGTCACTAGGCAGGTCCTCAGCACTGCCGTCAGAGGTGCATGATAACCCAGGCCCCTTGCCAGGTTCCCCCACGCCAGGATACCCATGCAGGACCAGCGGGGCATCACGCCAGTCTATATCCCCATCCAGTATGGGCTTTTCCTCAGCTGAGCATGAACTCCAGTCATCTCCAGACCTGGTTTTCTGAGAAACAGAATCCTCCTTTGCATCATCTTCCACTTGCACCCCAACCATGGAAGGCTCAGTCGAACCTGCAGCCTGAGAAACATTCACAGGAGCCTCATCCTTTAGAGCAGATCCACCAGCATTCTCATCAACCTTTAAGCCGGTTGTGCCATCCCATCCAAGATCCTTGCAGGAATTTTTCACATTTCCTGGCCAGACATCCATCGCAATTGTCCTATCTATCTCAGTTTGCTTTCTACTATCTTCACCAGACCCTAGAACTCCTTCATCAGAGCCAGGAATTCCACCCTCAGCGAGCATGACTTCATCCTCAACAGCATTCCCCGAGACACCGACGCTTGCTTCTAGACTCACCAAGAAGCCACCAGAATCCATCAGAGAGATTTCTAACCCATTACCAGCAAACATAGAAGACGAGCAGGGCACATCGGTAGCCACAGAGTGGGAAACCTCCCCAATCGTCCCCTTCACCTCCACCCGAGGGAGGCTGCTCCCACCAGAAGATAGAGATTCACCACCCCTAGAAGCGCCAGAACAAATTCCAGAACAGTCACTGTGCCCGAAGCTCCAGCACAAAGAGCAGAAGACTGGCCATTGCTCGAAGACAACAGATTGTCTCCATCTGAGCTCCTCTCCCACAGCAATCCAGACAGAGTCCACAGGGGGTTTCGATGCATCAATTTCGACAAAAGCCCTTGGAGCAACCGGATGACAGAGGGCCCTCATCCTACTATCCACACAGAGGAATCTCCCCACCAGGTTTCTAAGCATCGAAATAATTGAGAAATTCTGAAAAGGGAGTGGCAGTTCAGGAAAACGCACCCAGGTAGCAGCAATCGGGGAGCTTCTCTTCATATGAAAATCAAAGCTCCATAAAAAGAGGGGGAATCGAGCACCATTGCATGACCGAGGAGCCGCTGACCATGAAAGGATGAGATCATCCTCCGTTGCAAACCGAACCATGATATGAGAGCTGCCGAGCAGGCCGATAGTCGCGCGAGCCCTAAGATTCCAGGAAGCCACAACGAACCTGTCGAAGGTGACCACCGGGGGTCTTCGCCTCAGAAAGCTTGCAACCAGAGTCAATCGGTGGAGATACGCGGCCTCAGTGAACTCCTGAGATGAGAGAGGAAGCTGAGGGCAGCCATCGAAGAACTCTGGAACCTTTGGGCCAAGCACCGTTCGCGGGAAGGCGGGTAACAGATCAGCAGAATAGAGCGGCGAGAAATCATCAGGGAGAGCATCCTCCCCCGTAGAGATAGGGGAGGAGCTTCGATTTCCATTTCCTTCAACCCAATGGGAAATCGCCATCGCAGGGGAGCAGAATCTCCAGGAGCGCTCGAGCCGCCATCTTCGTGTTTTTAGGGATTTTATGGTTTTTTTCTTTTTTGGGGGGTTTTAGGGTTTTGTCAGGTTTTGTCAGGTTTGTTAGGGTCTTTTTTGTTAATATAAGTGTTTTGAATGATTTAATATCATTTTTGTTGTATATTTGGTTTTTTAGGTATTTTGTAGCTTTTATTGGGGTCTAATAGGGGTTTTAGGTTTTGTTACGATTTATTAGTGTTTATTAGGGGTTAGTAGTGGGCTTTAGGGTTTATTAGGGTTTATTATTGGTAAATAGGGTTTGTTATGATTTATTAGTGCTTAATAGAGTGATTTAGGGTGTCTAAGGGTTTGTTAGGGTTTCTATGGGTGTGTTGGGGTTTCTAAGGGTGGGTTAGGTTTTTTAAGGGGGGGTTAGGGTTTCTAAGGTTGTGTTTGGATTTTTATGTGGGTGTTGGGGTTTCTAAGGGTGTGATATGGTTTCTAAGGGTTTGTTAGGGTTTCTAAGGGATTATTAGGGTTTATAAGGGTGTGTTAGTGTTTCTTAGGGTTTTGTTAGGGTTTTTAGGGTTTTGTTAGGGTTTGTTATGGTTTCCTAGTGGGTTTGTTGGGTTTCTTCATGTTTTTTGGGATTATTGGTGTTTCTAAGTGCTTCTTATGGTTTGATAGAGGTTTTTAGGGGGTTTTATGGTTTTTTAGGGTTTTTTAGTGATTGTTTTGTATTTTAGGGTTTTTTGGGGTTTGTTAGGGTTCGTTAGGGTTTGTTAGGGTTGTTAGTGATTGTTAGGGTTTGTCAGGGTTTTGCATTGTTTTTAATGATTTTTAGTGTTTATGGGGTTATTCATGGTTTTTAGGGTTATTTAGTTGTTCATGGTTGTCACAGATGTGTAGAGCTAGTCACAAGCTTCAATTTGATATGTGGTAGAGGTAAAACAGACACCCAGGGCAGAAGTTATGATCATTTGGAAGAATTAAGGACCTTTTGGGATTTTAATAATGTGATAAGGTGTTCCTATCAGTCACATATATGTAGATCTAGTCTAAAGCTTCGATTTGATATATGGTAGAGGCAAAAGGGACTCCCGAAGTAGAAGTTATGGTCTTTTAGAGTTTTTAATTACCTTATTGGGCCTTCAAGGATGTGATAAGGTGCTTCAATTGTTAAAGGATTGTAGGTTTAGTTGCAATCTTCGATTTGATATGAGGTAGAGGCAAAAAGGACACCCATAGAAGAAGTTATTGCAAAACGGACACCAGAAGACAATCTTTTGACCATCCAAAGGGATATTGGGTCTTTTGGGGGGTTGAAGATTGCCAGAAAGGTTTCTAGTGGTTACTAGATAGTGTATCCTTTCACAATCATCGATTTGATTTGTGGTATATCCAAAACGAACACACGTAGCAGAATTTATTATCATTTTAAATTGAGCAACTCTCCTAGCGCCTAAAAATCTAAGAAACCCGCAACCCACTAAAATAGGCATAACTTCTCCTTCGGGTGTCCGTTTGAGTGCAATGACTAGTCAAATCGATGCTCGTGAGATGAGTTAGAACCATGTTCAGTAGAATCTATGAGAAGATCAAATAAATATAAGATATATTAGTTATACCACTCCAAAAAATGTCCAACTTCAAACCGCCATAAATTTCGCTCTGGTTGTCCTTTTCAGCTCTACCACATATCAAATCGAATGTAGAAAAGAGATATATAAGGTAGGATGACTTGAATATAGTTAAAGTCAGGTTTGAGAACATAAAATCCTAGAAACCCATCAGAAGGCCTCCAAAACTCCATTTCTGTGTATGGATACCTGTCAAATTTTTCTTAAAATGGTCATAACTTCTGATATATGTGTCCGTTCTGCCACCAGCACCTGTTTTTATCATCGTTCATTCCTTGAGATTCAGTTTGACTATTCACAGAGCAGAAATGGTCACCCAAAGAAAAGTTATGCCTTTTTTAATGAATCTGTGATTTGTTAGGTCTTTCGAGACCCCATTTCTAGCATTTTTGTCTTGTATACTTTTTTTTCAAACAACTATAACTTATTATAACTGTCATTATTATTATTATTATTATTATTATTGTCATCATGTCATCCACATGCACATGCACGTGAACGTGACTTATTGTTATATTTTTATTACCATGCACGTGCACATGCAATGCACACACATTATTTTATTATCACATGAATTGTAATTATTATTGTTATTATTATTATTGTGGTTGTTATTGCTGCTGTTGTTGTTGTTATTGTTATTATCATCACTAGAAAATCCACATGCGAATGCACATACACACACATTCAATGCACGTGCGTTATTCGATTATCACATGGGTTGTTATTATTAATATTAATATTCTTATTATTATTATCATCATCATCACATGAAAATGCAACACAAGTGTGTTATTATTTATCACCATGCACGTGCACACTTAAGGCACATGTAATATTCAATTTACACATACATTGGTACTACTACTATTATCACCACTACTATTACTATTTTTACTACTGCTGTTATTATTACTATCATCACATGAAAATGTAGATGCACATGCGTTATTATTTATTATTTATTACCATGAACGTACACATGCAATGCACTTGTATCATTATTTTATTATTATTACAATCACAATTATTATTATTATTATTATCATCATCATTATCATTATTATTATCCTTATCACATGAAAATTCAAATGCATGTGTGTTATTATTTATTATTTATTACCATGCACATTCATGCGTTGTTATTATTATTATTACAATTAGTATTATTAATATTATCATCAAATGTAAATGAACATCCACATGCATGTGCATTCTTATTTATTATTATTTATTTATTATTTAATACTATGCACGTTCACATGAAATGCACTTGCATTATTCTATTATTATTGATTTTATTATTTTTTCTTGTATCATCAAATACAAATGCACATGCATGTGCGTTGTTATTTATTATTTATTGCCATGCACATGCATGCATCATTATCATTATCATTACATGTAAATGCACATGCATGCGCATTATTATATATTATTTATTATCATGAAAATTCAAATGCAATGCACTTGCGTTATTCTATTACCACATGTGTTATTGTTATTTATTCTCATGCACGTGCACATGCAATGCACGCGCATTATTCTATTATCACATGTGTTACTATTTATTATTTATTATCATTCACATGAAAATGCACATTCAAGTGGACATGGTTATTATTTATTGTTTATTACCATGCACAAGAACATGCACTTGGATGTGCATTATTATTTATTATTTATTATCATTCACTTGCACATGCACAAACATATGTAATTCACATGCTTTATTATTTATAATTTATTATTTATTATCATTCACATGCAAATGTTTAGGCACATGCACATGCACGTGCGTTATGATTTATTATTTAAACCATGAACCAGCATACGCACATGCACATGCATTATTACTTTTATTATTATTAGACATACTTTTATGGTTTACTAGAATTTTTTATAATTTTTAGGTGTTATTAAAATTTATTATGGTTTGTTATGGTTTTAGGGTTTTTAATGGTATATTAGCATTTTTAGGGTTTGGTGGTGGTTATTAGGATTTTATTAGGGTTCATTATAGTGTGTTAAGGTTTATTAGATATTTTTAGGGTTTTATTATAATTGAAATGGGTTTATTAGGGTATATTATGGTATATTATGGTATATTAGGGTACGTTTAGGATTTATTAGGCTTTATTATCGTTCATTATGGTTTATTAAATTTTCAGAGGGTATATTAGGTTTTTTAGGGTTTAGTGGTGTGTATTAGGGTTTATTAGTTCTTTTAACCTTTGTTAGGTCTTATTAGCATTTATTAGAGGTTTTAGGGCTTTTTAATGGTATATTTGTGTTTTTTTGGGTTTAGTGGGGTTTATTATGGTTTATTATAAGGTGTTTACGTTTTTTAGGATTGAGTAGGTATTTTTAGGGTTCTATTAGGTTTGAGTTGGTATGGTTATGGTTTTATTAGGGTTTATTAGGGTTGAGTAGTGTTTATTAGGGTTTTCTAGGGATTTTTTGGGTTTACTAGGGGTTTTTAGTGTTTTTATTAGGGTATATGAGTGTTTTTTTGTTTCTATTAATATATATGAGGGTTTATTAGGACTTTTTAGGTTTTATTCGTGTGTTTTTAGTGTTTGGGTGCATTTTTTATGGTTTATTAGGTTTTATTAGAATTTATTATGGTTTATTATTGTTTCTAGGGATTTTAATGGTTTGTTTGCGTTTTTTTTTATTGGAGTTCAGTTGGGTTTTATTATGGTGTTTCAAGGTTTATTAGGGTTGAGAAGGAATTTTTAGAGTTTTATTGTGGTTTTATTAGGGTTTATTAGTTTTATTAGGGTTTATTAGATATTTTTAGGGTTTATTAGGGTTTTTCAAGGGTTTATTAGTTTTTTTGTTTTATTAGGTTATATTAGTGTTTTTAAGTGTTTTTAGATAGTATTGCATTTTTTATTGCTTGTGAGCATTTTGTTTTTGTTTATGACCATTTTTAGGGATTCAAAGGATATATTAGAGTTTATTATGGATTATTATCATTTCAAGGGATTTCTAAGGTATATTTTGCGTTTTTTGTCTTCATTAGGTTATATTATTATTTATATGTCTTTTTAAATATAGCGTGTTTTTATTGTTTTTGATCATTTTTTATTGTTTGTGAGCATTTTTAGGGTTTATTATGTTATATTAGAGTTTATCAGGGTTTCTAGAGATTTTTTTATGTATACTAGCATTTTTTTCTTTATTAGGGTTTTGTCGGGTTTTATTAGGGGTCATTATGGTGTGTTAAGGTCTGTTAGGGTTGAGTAGGGTTTATTTGGATTTATTTATGGTTTATCTGGGATTTTTTGGGTTTTTTGGGGTGTATTATGGTTTATTAGTGTTTATTAGCGTCTATTAGGGTTGGTTAGGGTTGTTTAGGTTTTCTTAATGTGTTTTTAGGGTTTATTAGGTTTTATGATCATTTATTAGGGTTTATTAGGTATTTTCGGGTTTTTAGGGTTGAGTAGAGTCTCTTAGGGTTTTTAGGGATTATAATCTGTTTTTAGGGATTATAAGATTTTATTAGGGGTTTATTAGTTTTAATTTTTTTTATTTTATGATATATTAGGGTTTAATATTTTTGAGGGTTTTGAAGCGTATTTAGGGGTTTTGTAGCATTTTTAGTGTTTATGTAGCGTTGTTTGAGTTTATGTGGCATTTTTAGTGTTTATGTACCACTTTTAGGGTTTAGTAAGCAGTTTTAGGTTTTATATAGATTTTTTAGGGTTTATGTAATGTTTTTAGGGTTTATGTAGCATCTTAAGGGTTTAGGTTTTATTTAGCATTTTTAGGGTTTATGTTGCGTTTTCTGGGTTTATGTAGCATTTTTGGGGTGATGTAGCATTTATGTTGCATTTTTTAGTGTTTATGTAACTTTTTTTGGGTTCATGTAGTGTTTTTAGGGTTTATGTTTTGTTTTTAGGTTTTATGTAGCGTTTTTAATCTTTCTGTTTTGTTGTTTAGGGTTTATGTTACGGTTCTAGGGTTTATGTAGTGCTTTTTGGGTTTATGTAGGTTTTTTGGGTTTATGTTGCGTTTTTGGGGTTTATGTTGCATTTTTTGAGTTTATGTTGCATTTTATGGTTTATAGAAAGTTTTATTGGATTATTTATCTATTTGTTTCCTTATTTCGGGTTTTAATGGTTGTTTGTGGTTTGTAGTGGTTTTTACGGTTTTTAAGGGTTGTAAATGGGTGTTTATGGTATTTGATGGGTTTTCAATGGTTTTTTTGGGGTTTTAAGGGTTTATTTTTTTTTCAGGATTGATAGGGGTTGTTAGGGTTTTATAGTGTGTTTTAGGGTTTGTTTGGGTATTGTAGCAGTTTTTAGGGTTTATGTAATGTGTTTTAGTGTTTTTTGGGTTATTTATGGGTTTTTAGTGTTCTTTAGAGTTTATTTTGGTTCTTTAGGGTTTATTAGGGTTCTTTAGAGTTTATTTGTGTTCTTTAGGATTTGTTACAGTTTATTTGTGTTTTTATTGTATATTAGGGTTTTATTGGGCTTTTGTCGGCATTAATAGAATTTTCTAGGGTTTATTAACCCTTTTTAGGGTTATTTAGGATTAATTAGGGTTTCTTAGGGTTTATTTTATTTATTAGGGTTTATTAACATGTATTTGGGTTTATTACGATTTATTAGGGTTTATTAGGATTTGTTAGGGTTTATTGCGGTTTATTAGGGGTTTTTTATGGTTTGTTTCAGTTTGTTATGATTTATTTGGCGTTGTCAGGATTTGTTACGATTTATTTGGGCTTGTTAGGGTTTTTTGCAATTTATAATGGGGTTATTAGGGTTTTCTAGGGTTTATTAGTGGGTTATGGGGTTTTGTAGGCTATTATTTGGTGGCTTGTGTAGTGCTTTGTCGGGTTTGTTAGGGTTTTTAGCGATTATTAGGATTTATTATGGTTCAATGGTGTTTTTATTGTACATTAGGATTTTTAGGGATTTTGTAGAGTTTATTATAGTCTAATAGGGGTTTATAGGTTTTATTATTGGTTATTATGAATTATTAGTGTTTATTAGGGTTTTAGGGTTTATTCATGGGTTTCAAGTGTTATTTGGGTTTATTAGTGGTTCATAGGGGTAATTAGTGGTTGTTAGGGTTTTTCAGGTTTTGTTAGGGTTTGTTAGGACATGTGTTATTCTATTATCACACACGTTATTATTATCATTTTTACCATTATCATAATTATCATTATCATTATTATAATTATCATTATCATTATTACTATTATTATTAATATTATCGTGACAGGAAAATGCAGATGCACATGCGTTATTATTTATTATTTGTTATTTATTATTTATTTTCATGCACGTTTATATAATTTTGTTGTTGTTATTATTATTATTACTATATTTATTATTATTATTATCATCACATGCAAATGAACATTCACGTCCATTATTATTTATTTCCATGCACGTGAACACGCAATGCACCTACATTATTCTATTATCACATGAATATTTATTGTTATTGTTATTATTACTATTATTATTATTATTGTAATTATCATCAAATGAAAATGAAAATTCACCGGCATTATTATTTATTACCATACACGTGCACATTCAATACATGTGCGTTATTCTATTATCACATGCACTATTATTATTAATATTACTATTATTGTTATTATTATCATCACGTGCGCTATGACTTATTCTTTATTATCATGCACTGCACATTCAATGCATGTGCATTATTCTGTTATCACACGCGTTGTTTTTGTTGTGATTATTATTATTATTAATGTTATTATTATTATTATTATTATTATTATTATTATCATCTCATGCACATTCACATGCACATGAATTATTATTTATTGTTTATTACCCTGAACATGCACATGTAATGCACGCACATTATTTTATTATCACATACATTGTTATTCTTATTCTTATTATTATTATTGTGGTTGTTGTTGTTGTTGTTGTTTTTGTTATTTTTGTTGTTGTTATTATTATTATCATCACATGCAAATGCACATGCAAATACATAAACAACCACATTCAATGCACATGCGTTACTCTATTATAACATGCATTGTTATAATAATAATAATAATTATTATTATTATTATCATCATCGTCATCATCATCACATGCAAATAAAATGCACCCACATTATTATTTATTACCATGAACGTGCACACGTAATTCACATGCAATATTCTATTATCCCATGCATTGGTACTACAACTATTATCACTACTATTATTGTTGTTATTATTATTATCATCACATGGAAATGCAGAAGAACGTGCGTTATTATTTATTATTTTTTACCATGCACGTGCATATTCAATGAACTTGAATTATTCTTTTATTATTATTATTATTATTATTATTATCATAGTTGTTGTTATAATTTTTATTATTATAGTTATCATTATTATTATCATTATCACATGAAAATCCACATGCATGTGAGTTGTTATTTATTATTTATTACCATGCACGTGCATGTGTTATTATTATTATTATTAGTAGTAGTAGTAGTATAAATAATATTATTATCAAATGTAAATGCACATGCACATGCATGTGCGTTCTTATTTACTATTATTTATTTATTATTTACTACTATGCACGTGCACATGCAATGCACTTGTGTTATTCTATTATTATTATTATTTTTATTGTTTCTATCATCAAATACAAATGCACATGCACTTGCATTGTTATTTATTATTTATTACCATGCACGTGCATGCATCATTATCATTATCATTACATGTAAATGCACATACCCGTGCATTATTATATATTATTTATTACCATGCACATGAAAATGAAATGCACTTGCATTATTCTATTATCACATGTGTTATTATTATTTATTCTCATGCACGTGCACACACAAAAAACTTGTGTTACTCTATTATCACATGTGTTTTTATTTTTTATTTATTATCATTCACATGCATATGCACATTCTTGTGGAATTTGTTATTATTTATTGTTTATTACCATGCACGTGCACATGCACATGCACATGCACATGCATATGCACTGGGATGTGGGTTATTATTTATTATTTATTATCATTCACATGCACATGCACATACACATGCAATTCACATGCATAATTATTTATAATTTATTATTTATTATCATTCACATGCAAATGAGCATGCATATGCACATGCACGTGCGTTATGATTTATTATTTAAACCATGCGCATGCATATGCACAAGCACGTACGTTTTTACTACTATTATTATTATAGGTATTTTTAGGGTTTAATATCATTTTTTAGGATTTTTAGGTGTTATTAACATTTGTTATGGTTTGTTAGGGTTTTATGGGTTTTTAATGGTATATTAGCGTTTTTAGGGTTTGGTGGGGGTTATTAGGATTTTATAAGGGTTTATTATGGTGTGTCAAGGTTTATTAGGGTTTATTAGGTATTTTTAGGGTTTTATTAGGATTGATTTGGGTTTATTAGTGTATATTATGGAATATTATAGTATATTTGGGTTTTTTTACCATTTATTAGAGTTTATTATGGTTCATTATGGTTTATTAATTTTTTAGAGGATATATTATGGTTTTTTTGTGTTCATTACGTTTTATTTGGGTTTATTATCACTTTTATGCTTTGTTAGGTTTTATTAGCATTAATTAGGGGTTTTAGTGTTTTTAATGGTATATTTGTGTTTTTAGGGTTTAGTGGGGTTTATTATGGTTTATTATGGTGTGTTAATCTTTATTAGGGTTGAGTAGGTATTTTTAGGGTTTTATTAGGGATGAGGTGGTATCTTTAAGGTTTTATAAGGGTTTATTAGGTTTTAGTACAGTTTATTAGGGTTTGTTAGGGATTTTTAGTGTTTACTAGGGTTTGTTAGTTTTTTTATTAGGGTGTATTTGTGTTTCTTAGTTTTTTCTAACATATATGAGGAGTTGATATGACTTTTTAGGATTTATTAGCATGTTTTTAGTGTTTGTGATCATTTTTAGTGGTTTATTAGATTTTATTTTAATTTATTTTGGTTTATTAGGGTTTCTGGGGCTTTCTAATGGTTTGTTTGTGTTTTTTTGTTTATTGAGGTTTAGTAGGGCTTGATTAGATTATTTATGGTGTGTCAAGGTTTATTAGGGTTGAGAAGGTATTTTTAGGGTTTTAGTAGGGTTTATTCGTTTTAATTAGGGGTTATTAGGGATTTTTAGGGTTTATTATGTTTTGTTAGGGGTTTATTAGTTTTTTCTATTTTATTAGGCTATATTAGTGTTTGTTAGGTCTTTTTAGATAATATAGGGTGTTTTATTGTTTGTGAGAATTTTGTTTTTGTTTGTGAGAATTTTAGGGTTTCTATGGTTATATTAGAGTTTATTATTGTTTATTAGGGTTTCTACGGATTTTTAAGGTATATTAGCATTTTTTGTCTTTATTTGGTTATAGTAGTGTTTTTAGGTCTTTCTAGGTAATATAACAGGTTTTTATTGGTTGTGATCATTTTTTATTGTTTTTGAGCATTTTTAGGGTTTATTAGGTTATATTAGAGTTTATCAGGGTTTCTAGGGATTTTTTAAGGCATAATAGCATTTTTTTCTTTATTAGGGTTTTGTAGGGTTTTATTAGGGGTTATTATGGTGTGTTAAGGTTTTGTAGGGTTAAGTAGGCTTTATTTGGTTTTATTTATGGTTTATTAGGGCTCTTAGGGTTTTGGGGTTTATTGGGGTTTATTAGTGTTTATTAGTGTCTATTAGGGTTGTTAGGGTTTTCTTAACTTGTTTCTAGGGATTATTAGGTTTTATTATCATTTATTAGGGTTTATTAGGAGTTTTTGGGGTTTTATTACGGTTGAGAAGAATTTCTTAGGGTTTTATGGGATTCTATGGTGTTTTTAGAGATTATTAGTGGTGTATTAGGGTTTAATTTTTTATATTATGGTATATTAGGGTTTAATATTATTGAGGGTTTTAAAGCGTCTTTACGGTCTTTGTAGCATTTTTAGGGTTTGTGTAGCATTGTTAGAGTTTATGTAGCAGTTTTAGTGTTTATGTTGCACTTTTAGGGTTTAGTTAGTGGTTTTAGGTTTTATGTAGCATTTTTTAGGGTTTATGTAACGTTGTTAGGGTTTATGTAGCGTGTTTAGGGTTTAGGTTTTATGTAGCATTTTTTAGGGTTTATGTTGCGTTTTATGGGGTTATGTAGAGTTTTTAGGGGTGATGTAGCATTTATGTTGCATTGTTTTAGGGTTTATGTAACGTTTTTAGGGTTCATGTAGTGTTTTAGTGGTTATATTGTGTTTTTAGGTTTTATGTAGAGTTTTTTAATGTTTATGTTGCATTTTTTAGGGTTATGTTGCCTTTTTTATGGTTTATGTTACAGTTCTGGGGTTTATGTAGTGATTTTAGGGTTTGTGTAGCATTTTTTGGGTTTATGTTGCATTTTTTGGTTTACGTTGCGTTTTTAGTGATTTTGTTGCATTTTTTAGGGTTTATGTAACGTTATTAGGGGTTATGTATCTATTTGAATCGTTTTTTAGGGTTTTAATGGTTGTTTATGGTTTGTAGTGTTTTTTAGGGTTTTACTGGTTGTTTATGGGTGTTTATGGTTTTTTATGGTATCTGATGGATTTTTAATAGTTTTTGGGGGATTTTATGGGTTTATTTGTTTTTGTTTGGGGATTGATAGGGGTTGTTAGGTTTTTTTAGTTTTTTAGGGTTTGTTTGGGTATTGTAGTGGTTCTAAGGGTTTAGATAATGTGTTTTAGCATTATTTTTGGGTTCTTTAGGGTTTTTAGTGTTCTTTAGAGTTTAATATGGTTCTTTATGGTTTATTAGGGTTCTTTAAGGTTTATTAGTGTTCTTTAGGATTTGTAATATTTTATTAGCATTTTTATTGTATATTAGGGTTTTATTGGGCTTTTATAGGCTTGAATTGCTTTTTTCTAGGGTTTATCAACATTTTTAGGATTATATAGAATTTATTAGGGTTTATTATGGATTATTTTATTTATTAGGGTTTAGTAATGCGTATTTGGATTTATTACGATTTATTAGGGTTTATTATGATTTGTTAGGGTTTATTTGGTGTTTGTTATGGTTTGTTTCAGTTTGTTACAATTTATTTGGCGTTGTTAGGTATTGTTACGATTTATTTGGGGTTGTTAGTGTTTGTTACAATTTATTTTTGGGTTATTAGGGTTTTTAGGGTTTATTAGTGTGATGTAGGGTTTTATAGGCTATTATTTAGAGATTTTTTTAGCGTTTTGTCAGGTTTGATAGGGTTTTTACTGATTATTATGGTTTATTATGGGTTAATCATGTTTTTATTGTATATTAGTGGCTTTAGGGCTTTTTTAGCGTTTATTAGGGTCTAATATAGTTTTTTAGGGTTTATTATAGGTTATTAAGATTTATTAGTGTTTATTATGATTTTTGGGGTTTAATAGTGGGTTTTAGGGGTTATTAGGGTTTATTAGTGGTTCTTAGGGGTTATTAGTGGTTCTTATGGTTTGTTAGGTTTTTTTAGAGTTTTAAGGGTTTGTTACAGTTTGTTTTAGTTATTTGGGGTTTTATTCGTTTTTTGGGTTTTATGCGTGTGTTTGTATTTTTTATGCTTTGTTATTGTTATTTTAGCATTTTTGGGGTTTTGTGGCGTTTTTTGGGTTTTGAAGCTGTAGAGACCCGAATCCTGACGTACATTGACATTACATTACATTTGCGGAATACTTATTACATAACAAAAATACACACACAAGGACCGTAATAGTTTAGTGTCTTTGGAAACTCAGAACGTAATCTTCTAATCATGGTGAAAGATCTTCAACATCTCCCATAAAGATCTTTTTTTTACCTAAAACCTTTCTTTATATCCTAGGGAAAATAAAACATAAAAAGGGTGAGCTCAAATGCTCAGTAAGGGTAAAAAAAGAAATATCAATCACATCATATTAATAAGAACATATCTTTTGGAAATCTTAACCTGCAAAAGAGATCATAATTTCATAACATGGGATAAATCATAGTAGTGAAATGTAATCCCAATAATCATAACTTAAAACATGAAACTTTGTGGCATACACACATAATCATAGAGAATCATATCTTATTAGTCAAGACTCATTGCCAAGACTATCTTAGTGGACAAAGTCCCTTTTTGAACCGAGTCACCCTCGTTTCAGTCCTGTTTCACTGAACCGGTATAACCTACCATTCCATCCATGTATATATCATGAGATATAAAATATTTACCCAATGCATTGGAGGGAGATATAGGTCCCACCCATCTCATAATGATACCATTCTTATGTGTTCCACAAAATCATAAACCATACATCATAGCATAACCCATGTAATAAAAATGGGATGACATCATAAAACAATTAATATAAGATAAAGGAATTCATAAAAATATTTACATCACAACATAATCAAATCCATTTAATAATAGGGATAGAAACAGAACCCTTTATTATCTTAGATGGAAAATAATTTTGATAAAACACTTGAACTCCATTCTTGAGGAAAATATCATTTCTACTTCAAAAACACTTTTCCTTTCTTAACATGTCGTACAATTATAAACTAAAAGAAGTTGATTAAAAATAAACTTGAAAACTTGTAAAGGAAGCTTCTTGGAAATAATCTTTTAAAAATCCATTCATGCCGTGTAATTTAAAGAAAACATTCTTCGTACTTTTGTCGGAAAAGTCAAAAAGTACCTTGTACGAAAAACGACAAAAGATTCCTTTCATATCTTTTACTAAAAACTCACCGAAGGGTAAAATTGGATTTAAATAAGTGTAGGTGTATGGAAATAATATTACATATTGAGGAAAAATGGATGTGGATGATAAAATACACCCCAGTAAATACCAAAGTATAAACAATCTCGGATAAAAATGAGATTGTGATATTTCCCTTACCTTAGATCCGACTTGATTTGTAAGTGTCTGAACCTCCTGTATAATGATTTAAATAATGTTATTGACTTATTCCAGAATCATAATTATTTTTTTTATATCATATATGGTCATATTCTTAGCTTCTTAGTAGTAATATTTCATTGCTACTTGTTATTCAGGTGTTTATAACTTTTTGTTCTTATGCGTGTTTTGTCGAATAAATTCTTATTCTTTTCTTTAGGTTATAGATACCTCATTTCCATAATGGTATTATTGTAATATATATCATATTAATTCATTCAATTCATCTATATAATCATTATTAAATGATGATCATGTAGAATGAGTCGCATCACATCATGGAGACGGTATTCTGTACGTACGCACGAGTGATGATATCGTTCCTATGATCGTGGAATTGTATTGGAGTATATGTATACTATTTCAGAATCAATATAACTTTATAATAGTCATATATAGTCATTATTTACACCATTATACCCATCCAAGTAAGGTGGTGGTGGAAAATAGATTACACCACGGCGTGGAGACGGTATTCCGTACATACGCACGCGCAGTGATTTCTTTTTCCGTAGGATGGATAGATGGTGAAATAGGGTTGTTTCATACTTATAATAACATATCCGTATATGAGTGATACTGATGTTATTACTTAATAATGAAACAACCTAAGAAGAAGGAGTGGAAGAAGAAATAAAGATGAAAGAATCGGTAACGGAAATTACCTCTTCTTTGAAGCGCCTCTTTGAGACCTCCTCTTATGGCACTAAAATTGGACTTTGAGGAAGACCAAAACCTCTAGGATGTTTATAGGGAAGTGGAGAAGATAATTTGGCAGGGGTTGGCCGAGCTTGAGGGCTCAAAGTTGTGTGAGGAAGAGAGGGAGGAGGTTCCCTTTTATAAGGGAGGAGAGGGGCACCTTTGGGATAACTAAAAATATTTTTTTATTATAAAGTCAAGTTCGGTTTTAAATAGCTCCAAATTGATTTATTTCTAGGCTAAGGTGGGGATGGGTCTAAATCCTCTCATCCAATAGTATTTAGACAAGTTTAGGTTATTATTTTAACCTTATCAATTAGATTTAACTCTAAGTTAAATAATTTAACTTTTACCGTGTATTTTTGTTTTCTTACACTATATGGTTAATAAACATACTATATCAAGAAAAAAGAACCCCAAGTTGTTTATTATTAATATATATAATCTTATCTAAGTCATTTTGCCGAACTTTAGATTTTTAGGAATAAAATAACAATTAATAATATAATATTTGTTTTAAAAACTATTTTATTTCAATTTTGACACTATTTGGTACATGATTTTTATGAAATTCATAACAAAATGATAAGTTCGAACCAAGTTACTTAAATCAACAATAACATGTCATATTAACCTAAAAAATTAGTGTAAGTCATAAAAAGTCTCAAATTACATTTATTTGGGCATTTATAACATCAATTATGTCAATATTTCATTAATAAGACAATTACTGCATCATCTTTGTGTCATAATAAATGATAATTATTTAATCCCTAAAAATTCTAAATAAATTCATATGATGTAGATAATTATATTATATTTCTTTATACTATTCATGTTCGAAGTTTCATGAAGTTTATCACTAGATTAAAATTATTATACTTATAAGATTTAAGAAAGTGACATGTTGTCACATTCTATGGTTTTAATAATAATTAAATTATTTTCATTGAAAAAATTTAATTAAATTAATATAATCGGACCCTTAGGTGATATGGGTCGACTTTAAGTCATCCAATAGGATTTTTAGATTTGTTAGGGTAATTTTAAAATATTATATTTACCCTTAATTACCCGATTTACCTTTAACTATGGTAAATAAAATTTACCGTAGTTACTATTTATAATGCCCAAAAATAAAAAGTAGCTTATTAACATAATTTGGACCCACTGATTCCAAATATGGAATCACTTTTTCCAAATTCAATACAAAAAATATGCAGAAATTAAATTAAAATTAATCCCGTTGTCGAACGAAAACGGGTTTTTCTTTAAAACATTGCAAAAGATTGAATTGATTTAACCTACGAATTCAAGGTAAAATCAATGCTAATGACATACATTATATTAAATGGTAAAAATATATTCTATTTATACTTTAAAACCATTCAATATTATAATTTAACCACATAAGATATTACGATGAAAAAAGTTGTTTTTAATTAAAATATAGCGTGTTTTTACTATTCATTAAAATATGAAAGTTATCGGAAAAATATCAAAACTTTATCTAATGTAAATTTTTATATCCTGATTCAAAATAAGATTTTTATTTTGTCATATTTAACTTATAAACATGTCAAAAACTAGATTTAAAGTGGGTGCGCCATCAAAAGGCGGCAAAACTGCATTTTTTGAAAAATACTTATTTTACCCGAAAAATTTATTTTGTTCTTATACCATGTTCTAGAAATGTGTATGATGAATAATAATGTTATAAAATTCAAAATTTATTTAACACTATTCATAACGGCTAGTTCATGAAAATATTAAAATAATATATCGTTGTTTATTAAAACCCAGTATTGCGTACAACACACGCTATCGAGGAAGGTCGCGATTGCGTGTAATGCAAGCCAAGTCAGGGTTGCGTGTTGTGAAAGAATCCTTCATTGTTTCTTATAACAGAATACAACCATATTTCATTTATACATTGAATATATATATATATATATATATACTTAATGTTCCGTAGAATAACTATTATCAAAAAATTTTGTAACACGATCCAAGAATAGTGTTGCGTATACTACAAGCTAATACGGTGTTGCGTATAGCGCAAGGTAATCTTGGTGTAGAATACAACACAAGACATTAATGAAATTAAAAGAATATTTTTCATAAAATCTCAGGGTGTTACATTATACCCCCCTTAAAATAAATTTCTCCCTCGAAATTCGTTGGGGTTATAAATTGTTTACTACTCGAAATTTTCTTTAATAGAAACCCACATCGTAAAAAGGAATACCAAAACCAATCTCTAAAAACAAAATTATGAAACGTAACGGTTACCCAAATAAACTAATCACTGGGTTTCCACATAGGTGAAAATATGGATATTGAAGAAAAATCTAACCATCATGTTCAGATGGAGAGTGGTAGAGAACATAGCTATGGAAAATCCAACAATCACAAATCCATAAATTTTTGACGATCTAAGGTACCATATGATTAATTAGATATAAGAGCACTTGGACAACATTTTTGGTTATCAAGATCATTTCCCTAAAGTTGAAGAATTTGAATTAGAATAAATACTTACTTTATTTTGGTACAATCTCACTATTGTTCGTGCCTTGAACAATTTCCACTTCATCTCTTAAATAAATGAAGTTGAATTTGTTATTCATGAAGTGTTAGCAGATCATGTGATAGAATGACGAGTCATTCCATCTGTCTCAAACAATAGGTTAGCAAAATTTATTAAATATAAGTCATTCTATAGTGAGATTAATCATATATGGTTCCTAAAATGGACTTATACTTCATATATCATACTGCTTAATATAATGAAACTAGTTTCTACTAAACAGGGACTTCCTGTAAGCCAGTGGTAGGTGATAAAGACCAGTCGTACTTTGGTTGTGGGTTCGATTCCCACAGCCTTGTCTGAAGCGATGGGATGTCGCCCGTCCTGCAGGTTGTCCTTTTTCTAAAACTATATTACTATAACATCCCATCAATAATATCGAAAAAACTTCTATCCTTAAACAATACTAACTTATGTACAACATAATCCATTCCAATCTTTAGGCTTATCTATAATACTATAGTCTACTCTCATAATATAGTGAAAACGATTACCAGAGATTTAATACCATCGTTGATCCCCATATATCATAAGATATATCTTGTTGGTCAAATTACAAACATGTGAATACCTTAATCATGTATTCTCTTGAAGAATGAATACCCATTGAACCTTAGTGAAAACATGAATGCAGTTAAAAGTTAATACCTTCCACATACCAAAATCCTCAAAATTCTATATACTCAAACCATGATATCACTTAGTTCTTATATCAATCATGAGCTCATGAATACTATTAAACATTTCGTTTTCTCGTTTTCCCTTTATTATGCGCATATCATCTTATTTCCAAAAATATCTCAATCACTTTGAATACCACATTAGACCAATACATAAATATTCCAATACTTTATGATACAACATTATTTTGGAATCCCATTACATAAAAACTTAATCATTCCACCACATCGTTTCCATATTCAACATCACCAATAGTGATCGCATGTGACTTCCCTTTGTCCTTTTCCTTAAGCGGTTGCTCATGTCGATCATCACTAACCCTTGGATTACGGCATTTATTAGCATAATGCCCCATTTCCTTGCACTTGAAGCCTTGAATTGTTGGTGGTGCGTTCTCTGCAGTGTTTGCTTTATTCACATCATTAGAAACCCTTTTTCCATTACTTCGACACTCAGCTACTCGATGACCTTCTTTTCCACACTTAAAACATTTTTTAGTCCCTTTAAGACAATCTCCTCCATGCTTCTTTCCACACTTTGTGCATAAGGAAACATTCATCTTATTTTCACCATTATTCTGAGATTTCTCCTTGAACTCCATCTTTCGTTTCTTGTCAAAACCATGAGATGGATATGTAACACCAACTTCCATTTCTACCTTGATAGCACAACGCACAATTTCTTCACAGCTACTGAAGTCTCTTATAGCTAATGCCCTTCAAAGACTTGGTTTTAAGCCACTTAAAAATCGATCAACTTTACTTTCAGGTTGGATGATAATGCCAGATGCATACCTTGAAAGTCTTGTAAAATTTGCTTCGTATATACCAACAGATTCATCATCCTTCTGCTTCATCTCAAGAAACTCATTTTCTATCTTTGTTCGAAGAATACGAGGGAAGTACTTACTGAAAAACAAGTTCTTGAACTCGTCCCATTCCATGGACTCAATTTCATCTCTTGGCCTCGTATTCTTGATAAGATTCCACCATTTATCAGCTTCACCTTCCAAACGATATACTTCTAATATGACTTTATCATGTTCAGAACATTGAAGAACTGAAAATATCTTTTCAGTGGTACTGATCCATTGTTCAGCAACAAGTGGATCGGAAGTCCCACTGAAAGAAGGTGGACGTTGCCTCATGAAGGACTCAATAGAATATTGTTCCCTTCTCTTCTCATTTGGAAGTCCAGAATGATTCATAGCTTGTGTAAGTATAACAATAAGATTTTTCACTCTATCTCCTATAACATTTTTCTGTTCAGGAGGGAAATCATTGCATTGTCCATTGCATTGATCAACACAGTTCCTTCGGGTTCCAGCCATCGTCTAAAACCCAAAAAGAATAGTGTGAGAGGCAAAAATCATGCTAGGGAAAACAACATAATAAAGGGGGAGTACCTTCAATATCTAACATCTTAGGTTTAATTCTATGATCGTTAGCGTAATTCTAGTACTATAACCTATACGTATACTTAACCTTAGAAACATCCCTAGACATACCTTAGAAATATCTCTAGGGATCTCACTAAAGTTATCGCATCCTAGTTACCAAAGGTTGACTAAACCTTTCCTCTGATACCAACTGTAGAGAACCGAAGCCTGATGTACATTGACATTACATTACATTTTCGGAATACTTATTACATAACAAAAACACACACACAAGGACCGTAATAGTTTAGTGTCTTTGAAAACTCTGAACGTAATCTTCTAATCATTGTGAAAGATCTTCAACATCTCCCATAAAGATCTTTTTTTTACCTAAAACCTTTCTTTATATCCTGGGGAAAATAAAAAATAAAAAGGGTGAGCTCAAATGCTCAGTAAGGGTAAACAAAAGAAATATCAATCACATCATATTCATAAGAACATATCTTTTGGAAATCTTAACCTGCAAAAGAGATCATAATTTCATAACATGGGATAAATCATAGTAGTGAAATGTAATCCCAATAATCATAAATTAAAACATGAAACTTTGTGGCATACACACATAATCATAGAGAATCATATCTTATTAGTCAAGACTCATTTCCAAGACTATCTTAGTGGACAAAGTCCCTTTCTGAACCGAGTCACCCTCGTTTCAGTCCTGTTTCACTGAACCGGTATAACCTACCATTCCATCCATGTCTATCTCATGAGATATAAAATCTTTACCCAATGCATTGGAGGAAGATATAGGTCCCACCCATCTCATAATGATACCATTATTATGTGTGCCACAAAATCATAAACCATACATCATAACATAACCCATGTAATAAAAATGGGATGACATCATAAAACAATTCATATAAGATAAAGGAATTCATAAAAATATTTACATCACAACATAATCAAATCCATTTAATAATAGAGATAGAAACAGAACCCTTTATAATCTTAGATGGAAAATAATTTTGATAAAACACTTGAACTCCATTCTTGAGGAAAATATCCTTTCTACTTCAAAAACACTTTTCCTTTCTTAACATGTCGTACAATTATAAACTAAAAGAAGTTGATTAAAAATAAACTTGAAAACTTGTAAAGGAAGCTTCTTGGAAATAATGTTTTGAAAATCCATTCATGCCGTATAATTTAAAGAAAACATTCTTCGTACTTTTGTCGGAAAAGTCAAAAAGTACCTCGTACGAAAAAAGACAAAAGATTCCTTTCATATCTTTTACTAGAAACTCACCGAAGGGAAAAATTGGATTTAAATAATTGTAGGTGGATGGAAATAATATTACATATTGAGGAAACATGGATGTGGATGATAAAATACACCCCAGTAAATACCAAAGTATAAACAATCTCGGATAAAAATGAGATTGTGATATTTCCCTTACCTTAGGTCTGACTTGCTTTGTAAGTGTCCGAACCTCCTGTATAATGATTTAAATAATGTTATTGACTTATTCCAGAATCATAATTATTTTTTTTATATCATATATGGTCATATTCTTAGCTTCTTAGTAGTAAAATTTCATTGCTACTTGTTATTCGGGTGTTTATAACTTTTTGTTCGTATGAGTGTTTTGTCGAATAAATTCTTATTCTTTTCTTTAGGTTATAGATAACTCATTTACAGAATGTTATTAGTGTAATATATATCATATTCATTCATTCAATTCATTTATATAATCATTATGAAATGAAGATCATGTAGAACGAGTCGCATCACATCGTGGAGACGGTATTCCGTACATACGCACGAGTGATGATATCGTTCCTATGATCGTGGAATTGTATTGGAGTATATGTATACTATTTCAGAATCAATATCACTTTATAATAGTCATATATAGTCATTATTTATACCATTATACCCATCCAAGTAAGGTGGTGGTGGAAAATAGATTACACCACGGCGTGGAGACGGTATTCCGTACGTACGCACGCGCGGTGATTTCTTTTTCCGTAGGATGGATAGATGGTGAAATAAGGTTGTTTCATACTTATAATAACATATAAGTATATTATTGATACTGATGTTATTACTTAATAATGAAACAACCTAAGAATAAGGAGTGGAATAAGAAATAAAGATGAAAGAATCGGTAACGGAAATTACCTCTTCTTTGAAGCGCCTCTTTGAGACCTCCTCTTAGGGCACTAAAATTGGTATTTGAGGAAGCCCAAAACCTCTAGGATGTTTCTAGGGAAGTGGAGAAGAGAATTTGGCAGGGGTTGGCAGAGCTTGAGGGCTCAAAGTTGTGTGAGGAAGAGAGGGAGGAGGTGCCCTTTTATAAGGGAGGAGAGGGGCACCATAGGAATAACTAAAAATATTTTTTTATTATAAAGTCAAGTTCGGTTTTAAATAGCTCAAAATTGATTTATTTCGAGGATAAGGTGGGGATGGGTCGAAATCCTCTCATAAAATAGGATTTAGACAAGTTTAGGTTATTATTTTAACCTTATCAATTAGATTTAACTCTAAGTTAAATAATTTAACTTTTACCGTGTCTTTTTGTTTTCTTACACTATATGGTTAATAAACTTACTATATCAAGCCAAAATAACCCCAAGTGGTTTATTATTAATATATATAATATTATCTAAGTCATTTTTCCGAACCTTATATTTTTAGGAATAAAATAACAATTAATAATATAATATTTGTCTTAAAAACTATTTTATGTAAATTTTGACACTATTTGGTACATGATTTTTATGAAATCCATAACAGAATGATAAGTTCGAACCAAGTTACTTAAATCAACAATAACATGTCATATTATCCTAAAAAATTAGTGTAAGTCATAAAAAGCTTCAAATTACATTTATTTGGGCATTTATAACATCAATTATGTCAATATTTCATTAATAAGACAATTACTGCATCATCTTTGTGTCATAATAAATGATAATTATTTAATCCATAAAAATTCGAAATAAATTCATATGATGTAGATAATTATATTAGCTTTCTGGATACTATTCATGTTCTAAGTTTCATGAAGTTTATCACTAGATTAAAATTATTATACTTATAAGATTTAAGAAAGTGACATGTTGTCACATTCTTTGGTTTTAATAATAATTAAATTATTTTCATTGAAAAAATTTAATTAAATGAATCTAATCCGACCCTTAGGTGATATGGGTCGACTTTTAGTCATCCAATAGGATTTTTACATTTTTTAGGATAATTTTAAAATATTATATTTACCCTTAATTACCCGATTTACTTTTAACTATGGTAAATAAAATTTACCGTAGTTACTATTCATAATGCCCAAAAATAAAAAATAGCTTATTAAAATAATTTGGACCCACTGATTCCAAATATGGAATCAATTTTTCCAAATTCAATACAAAAAAGATGCAGAAATTAAATTAAAATTAATCCCGTTGTCGAACGAAAACGGGTTTTTCTTTAAAAGATTGCAAAAGATTGAATTTATTTAACCTACGAATTCAAGGTAAAATCAATGATAATGACATACATTATATTAAATGGTAAAAATATATTCTATTTATACATTAAAACCATTCAATATTATAATTTAACCACATAAGATATTACGATGAAAAAAGTTGTTTTTAATTAAAATATAGCGTGTTTTTACTATTCATTAAAATATGAAAGTTATCGGAAAAATATCAAAACTTTATCTAATGTAAATTTTTATATCTTGATTCAAAATAAGAATTTTATTTTGTCATATTTAACTTATAAACATGTTAATAACTATATTTAAAGTTTTTGTGCCATCAAAAGGCGGCAAAACTGCATTTTTTGAAAAATACTTATTTTACCCGAAAAATTTATTTTGTTCTTATACCATGTTCTAGAAATGTGTATGATGAATAATAATGTTATAAAATTCAAAATTTAGTTAACACTATTCATAACGGCTAGTTCATGAAAATATTAAAATAATATATCGTTGTTTATTAAAACCCAGTATTGCGTACAACACACGCTATCGAGGAAGGTCGTGATTGCGTGTAATGCAAGCCAAGTCAGGGTTGCGTGTTGTGAAAAAATCCTTCGTTGTTTCGTATAACATAATACAACCATATTTCATTTATACATTGAATATATATATATATATACTTAATGTTGCATAGAATAACTATTATCAAAATTTTGTGTAACACGATCCAAGAATAGTGTTGCGTATACTGCAAGCTAATACGGTGTTGCATATAGCGCAAGGTAATCTTGGTGTAGAATACAACAAAAGACATTAATGAAATTAAAGGAATATTTTTCATAAAATCTCGGGGTGTTACAGAAGCATTTTTGGGTTTTTTGTAGCAATTGATTGAGTTTATGTAGCGTTGTTAGTGGATTTTGTTGTTCTTTAGGTTTCTTTAGGGTTTTTAGGATTTTGTTAGGGTTCTTTAGGGTGTATTAGAGTTTCTTTTGAGGTTTTTAGGGTTATCTAGGGGTTTTTGGGGTTTTAAGGGTTTTATAGGGTTGGTTAGGGTTTTGTTTTGAATTTTTATGCTTTTTAGGATTTTTTAGCCTTTTTACAGGTGTTTAGGTTTTTAGGGTTTTTTGAGGTTTTTTGAGGTTTTTTAGGGATTTTTAGGTTTTTTTTGAGTTGTTTCTGTTTTTTTTTCAGTTTTTTGGGGTTTTAGGGTTTTTTAGGATTTGTTCGGGTTTTTGGGGTTTTTTAGGGGTTTTTTGGTTTTTATGGTTTTTAGGGGTTTTTTTAGGTTTTGCTGGTTTAGTTAGGGTTTTTTTGTGAGTATTAGCATTTTTAATGTTTTGATAGCATTTTTGTTGTATATTTGGGTTTTTAGGTATTTTTTAGCTTTTATTTTGGTCAAATAGGGTTTTTAGGGTTTATTACAATTTATTTGTGTTTATTAGGGTTTAGAAGTGGTATTTAGTGTTTATTAGGTATTATTGTGGTTTATTATTGTTTGGTAGGGTTTGTTTGGATTTATTAGTTTTTATTAGAGTGATTTAGGGGTTTTTAGGGTTTGTTATGTTTTTTAGGTTTTTGGGGGTTTGTTAGGGTTTGTTAGGGGTTTTCTAGGGTTTGTTAGTGTTTGTTAGTGTTTGTTAGGGTTTCTTAGGGTTTTGTGTGATTTTTAATGCTTGTTAGTGTTTATGGGGTTATTCATGGTTTTTTAGGGTTATTTAGTTTTTCATGGTTGTCATAGATGTGTAGAGCTAGTCGCAAGCTTCTATTTGATATGTGGTAGAGGTGAAAGGAACACCGAGATGAGAAGTTATGGTCATTTGGAGGACTTAAAGACCTTTTGGGTATTTAAGAACGTGATAAGGTGTTCCAATTGGTCACAGATGTGGTAGAGGCAAAACGGGCACCCATAGAAGAAGTTATTGCAAAACGGACACGAGAAGCCAATCTTTTGACCATCCGAAGTGATTTTGGGTCTTTTTAGAGGTGAAAGAATGTCAGAAATAGATCCAGTGGTTACCAGAGTGTGTATCTTTTCACAATCATCGATTCTATATGTGGAGAGCCAAAATGAACAGACGTAGCTGAAGTCATTGTCATTTAAAATTGAGCAACCCTCATAGCGCCTAAAAACCTAAGAAACCCGCATCTCACAAAAATAATCATAACTTCACCTTCGAGTGTCCGTTTGAGTGATGTGACTAGTAAAATAGATGATCGTAAGATGAGTGAGGACCAAGTCTAATCGAAACTGTGAGAGGATCAAAGAAACATAAGATATATTAGTTATAGCACTCCCAAAAAAGTCCTACTTCAAACGGCCCTAACATTCCTTACGGTTGTCCGTTTGAGCTCTACCACATATCAAATCGAAGGAATAAAAGAGATCTATGTAGAAGGGTAACTTGAAAAAAGTTCAACTCATGTTTGGGACCCTAAAATCCAAAAAACCCAACAGAAGGCCTCTAAAACTCCATTTCTGTGTCCGAGTCCCTATCAAATTTTTCTTAAAATAGTCAAAACTTCTGATCTGTGTGTCTGTTCGGCCTCCGACACCTATTTTTATCATAGTTCATTCCATGAGATTTAGTTTGACTATTCATAGAGCAGAAATTGACATAGGAAGAAGAAGTTACGCCTTTTTTAATAACTCTTTGATTTGTTAGGTTTTTTGAGACACCATTTATAGCACTTTATTCCTATCTGCTATTTTTTCAAACAGCTATAACTTATTATTACTGTTATTATTATTATTATTATCATCATCTCATGAAAATGCAAATGCACATGCATGTGATTTATTATTATATTTTTATTACCATGCACGTGCACATGCAATACACACACGTTACTTTATTATCACATGCATTGTTATTATTATTGTTATTGTTATTATTGTGGTTGTTGTTGTTGTAGTAGTAGTTGTTGTTATTGTTATTATCATCACATGAAAATACACATCTGAATGCACATACACACACATTCAATGAACGTGCGTTATTATATTATCACATGCATTGTTATTATTATTATCATCATCATCATCATCATCATCACATGGAAATGCAATGAATGAGAGTTGTTATTTATTACCATACACATGCACACATAATTCACATGCAATATTATATTATCATATGCATTAGTACAACTACTATTATCACCACTAATACAACTATTATTACTGCTGCTATTATTATTACTATCATCACTTGAAAATGTAGATGCACGTGCATTATTATTTATTATTTATTACCATGTATGTTCATAAGCAGTGCACTTGTATTATTCTTTTATTATTATTATTATTATTATCACAGTTATTATTATTATTATTATTATTATTATTATTATTATTCTTGTTGTTGTTGTTGTTGTCATTATCATTATTATTATAATTATCTCATGCAAATGCACATGCATGTGCGTTGTTATTTATTATATATTACCAGACATGTGCATGCGTTATTATTATTATTATTGCAATTAGTATTTATAATATTATCACCAAATTTAAATGCACATGAACATACATGTGCGTTCTTATTTATTATTATTTTATTATTATTTACTACTATACACGTGCATATGTAATGCACTTGTGTTATTCTATTATTATTATTATTATTATTCTTGTTCTTGTTGTTTGTATCATCAAATACAAATGCACATGCATGTGTGTTGTTATTTATTATTTATTACCGTGCTCGTGCATGCATCATTATCATTACCATTACACATAAATGCACATGAAAATGAAATTCACTTGCGTTATTCTATTATCACATGTGTTATTGTTATTTATTCTATTACACGTGCACACACAATGCACGTGCATTATTCTATTATCAAATGTGTTATTATTTATTATTTATTATCATTCACATACAAATGCACATTCATGTGGACTTGGTTATTATTTATTGTTTATTACCATGCACATTCACATGCACTTGTATGTGTCTAATTATTTATTATTTTTTATCATTCACATGCACATGTACATACATATGAAATTCACATGTGTTATTATTTATTATTTATTATTTATTATCATTCACATGCAAATGTTCATGCATATGCATATGCACGTGCATTGTGATTTATTATTTAAACCATGCACATGAATATGCACATGCACATGCATTATTACTACTATAATTATTAGAGGTATTTTTAGGGTTTACTATCATTTTATAGGATTTTTAGGTGTTATTAACATTTATTATGTTTTTTTAGGTTTTTAGGGTTTTTAAATGGTATAGTAGCATTTTTAGGGTTTGGTGGGGGTTATTAGGATTTTATTAGGGTTTATTATGGTGTTTCAAGGTTTATTAGGGTTTATTAGGTATTTTTAGGGTTTTATTAGGATTGAGTTGGGTTTATTAGGGTATATTATGGTATATTATGGTATATTTCGGTATGTTTAGGATTTATTAGGGTTTATTAAGGTTCGTTATGGTTTAATAATTTTTAAGAGGGTATATTAGGGTTTTTAGTGTTTAGTAGTGTTTATTCAGGTTTATTAGCACTTTAAGCTTTGTTATGTTTTATTAGCATTAATTAGGGATTTTAGGGCTATTTAATGGTATATTTGTGTTTTTTAGGGTTTAGTGGGGTTTATTATGGTTTAATATGGTGTGTTAAGGTTTATTATGGTTGGGTAGGTATTTTTTAGGTTTTATTAGGGTTGAGTAGGGTTTATTTGGGTTTGTTAGGGTTTTTTATGGTTTACTAGGGTTTGTAAGTGTTTTTATTAGGGCATATTAGTGTTTTTTAGTTTTTGTTAATATATATGAGGGGTTGTTATGACTTTTTAGGTTTTATTAGCGTGTTTTTAGTGTTTGTGAACATTTTTAGTGGTTTATAGTATTTCTTTTCAATTTATTATTGTTTATTAGGGTTTCTAGGGCTCTTTAATGGTTTGTTTGTGTTTTTTTGTTTATTGGGGTTTAGTTGGGTTTTATTAGTTTTTGTTATGGTGTCTCAAGGTTTATTAGGTTTGAGAAGGTATTTTTGGGGTTTTATTATGGTTTTATTAGGGTTTATTAGTTTTTATTAGGGTTTATTATGGATTTTTAGGGTTTGTTAGTGTTTTAAGTGGTTTATTAGTTTTTTTGTTTTATTAGGTTATATTAGTGTTTGTTAAGTCTTTTTAGATAATATAGGGTGTTTTTGTTGTTTTTGAGCATTTTGTTTTTGTTTGTGAGTGTTTTTTATGGTTTCATATGTTATATTAGAGTTTATTATGGTTTATTAGTGTTTCTTGGGATTTTTATGGTATATTAGCCTTTTTTGTCTTTATTAGGTTATATTAGTGTTTTTACGTCTTTTTAGGTAATATATCATGTTTTTATTGTCTGTGATCATTTTTTATTGTTTGTGAGCATTTTTAGGGTTTATTAGGTTATATTAGAATTTATCACGGTTTATAGGGATTTTTTAAGGTATACTAGCATTTTTTTCTTTATTAGGGTTTTGTAGGGTTTTATTAGAGCTTATTATGGTGTGTTAAGGTTTGTTAGGGTTGAGTAGGGTTTATTTGGCATTATTTATGGTTTATTAGGGCTTTTAGGGTGTGTTTGGGGTTTATTAGGGTTTATTATTGTTTATTAGTGTCTATTAGGGGTTGTTAGGGTTGTTTAGGTTTTCTTAATGTGTTTTTAGTTTTATTAGCTTTTATTATCATTTATTAGGGTTTATTAGGTATTTTTGGGGTTTTATTTTGGTTGAGAAGAGTTTCTTAGGGTTTTTAGGGATTATAAGGTGTTTTTAGGGATTATTAGAGTTTATTAGGGGTTTATTAGTGTTTAATTTTTTATATTTTGGTATATTAGAGTTTAATATTTTTTTGGGCTTTAAAGCGTCATTAGGATTTTGTATCATTTTTAGGGTTTGTGTAGCGTTATTAGAGTTTATGTAGTATTTTTATTGTTTATGTAGTGTTTTTAGGGTTTAGTTAGTATTTTTAAATTTTATATATCATTTATAGGGTTTATGTAACATTTTTAGGGTTTATGCAGCATGTTTAGGGTTTAGGTTTTATGTAGCATTTTTTTAGGGATTATGTTGTGTTTTCTGAGTTTTTGTAGTATTTTTACGGGTGATGTAGCGTTTATGACGCATTTTTAGGGTTTATGTAACTTTTTTAGGGTTCTTGTAGTGTTTTTTAGGTTTATATTGTGTTTTTTGTTTTATGTTGCATTTTTTAATGTTTATGTTGCATTTTTTGGGGTTTATGTTGTGTTTTTTAGGGTTTATCTTACAGTTCTAGTTTTTATGTAGTGCTTTTAGGGTTTATGTAGCGTTTTTTGTGTTTATGTTGCGTTTTTTGGTTTATGTTTCATTTTTAGGGTTTTTGTTGCATTTTAAGGGTTTATGTAATGTTTCTAGGGTTTACATTTCTATTTGAAGCCTTTTTTAGGGTTTTACTAGTTGTTTATGGTTTGTAGATTTCTTAGGGTTTTTTCGGGTTGTTAACGAGTGTTTATGGTTTTTTATGGTATCTAATGGATTTTATATGGTTTTTTTGTGGGGTGGGGGTTATGGGTTTATTTATTTTTTTGGGATTGATAGGGGTTGTTATGGTTTTTTAGTGTGTTTTAGGGTTTTTGGGGTATTATAGTGGTTTTTAGGGTTTATATAATGTGTTTTAGCGTTTTTTGTGTTCTTTAGGTTTTTTAGTGTTCTTTAAAGTTTAATGTGGTTCTTTAGGGTTTATTAGGGTTCTCTAGGGTTTGTTAGTGTTCTTTAGGATTTGATACAATTTATTAGCATTTTTTATTGTATATTAGGGTTTTATTAGGATTTTGTAGGCATTAATAGCATTTTCTAGGGTTTATCAACCCTTTTTAGGGTTATTTAGGATTTTTAGGATTTATTAGGGTTTATTTAATTTATTAGGGTATTGTAACGTGTATTTGGATTTATTAGGATTTATTAGGGTTTGTTAAGATTTGTTAGGGTTTATTGCAGTTTATTAGGGGTTTGTTATGGTTTGTTTCAGTTTGTTATGATTTATTTGGTGTTGTTAGGATTTGTTAAGATTTATTTGGGGTCGAATAGGGTTTTTAGGGTTTATTATGATTTATTAGTGTTTATTAGTGTTTAGTAGTGGTATTTAGGGTTTATTAGGGTTTATTATGGTTTATTATTGGTTGGTAGGGTTTGTTTGGATTTATTTGTTCTTATTAGAGTGATTTAGGATTTTTTAGGGTTTGTTATGTTTTTTAGGGTTTTTGGGGTTTTTTAGGGATTGTTAGGGTTTGATGGGGTTTATTAGTGTTTGTTAGGGTTTGGTAGGGTTTCATAGGGTTTTCCGTGGTTTTTAATGGTTTTTAGTGTTTATGGGGTTATTCATGGTTTGTTAGGGTTATTTAGTTGTTCATAGTTGTCACAGATGTGTAGAGCTAGTCGCAAGATTCAATTTGATATGTGGTAAAGGTGAAAAGGACACCAAGAGGAGAAGTTATGGTCATTTGGGGGACTTAAGGACCTTTTGGGTCTTTAAGAATGTGATAAGGTGTTCTAATTGGTCACAGTTGTGGTAGAGGCAAAATGGACACCCATAGAAGAAGTTATTGCAAAACGGACACAAAAGCCAATCTTTTGACCATCCGAAGTGATTTTGGGTCTTTTGGGGGGTTGAAGAATGTCATAAATGCTTTACATGGTTACCAGAGTGTGTATCTTTTCACAATAATAAATTTTATATATGGAGACCCAAAATGAACACACGTAGCTGAAGTCATTGTCGTTTTAAATTGAGCAACCCTCCCAGCGCCTAAAAACCTAAGAAACCTGCATCTCACTAAAATAGGCATAAATTCTCTTTCGAGTGTCCGTTTGAGTACTATGACTATTAAAATAGAATCTCGTGAGATGAGTGAGGAACAAGTATAATAGGAACTATGATAAGATCAAAGAAACATTAGATATATTAGTTATACCACTCCAAAAAAAATTCCTACTTCAAACGGCCATAACGTTCCCTCTGGTTGTCCGTTTGAGCTCTACCACATACCAAATCGAAGGAAGCGAAGAGATATATGTAGAAGGGTAACTTGAAAAAAGTTCATGTCATGTTTGGAAACCTAAAATCTCAAAATTCTAGGAGAAGGCCTCCAAAACTCCATTTATGTGTCTGGGTCCCTGTCAAATTTTTCTTAAAATGGTAAAAACTTCTGATCTGTGTGTCTATTCGGCCTCCGACACCTATTTTTATCATAGTTCATTCCATGAGATTTATTTTGACTATTTACAGAGTGAAAATGGACATAGAAAGAAGAATTTATGCCTTTTTAATGACTCTATGATTTGTTTGGTTTTTCGAGGCACCATTTATAGCACTTTTGTCTTGTCTGTTGTTTTTTCAAACAAATATAACTTATTATTACTGTTATTATTATTATTATTATCATCATCTCATGAAAATTCACATGCACGTGAATGTGATTTATTATTATATTTTTATTCCATGCATGTGCACATGCAATGCACACAGGTTATTTTATTATCACATGCATTGTTATTATTATTGTTATTGTTATTATTGTGGTTGTTGTTGTTGTAGTTGTTATTGTTATTATCATCACATGAAAATGAACATCCAAATGCACATACACACACATTCAATGAACATGTGTTATTCTATTATCACATGAATTGTTATTATTAATATTATTATTATTATCATCATCATCATCATCACATGCAAATGCAATGCACGAGAGTTATTATTTATTACCATACACATGCACACATAATTCACATTCAATATTCTATTATCATATGCATTACTACTACTACTATTATCACCACTACTAATACTATTATTACTACTTCTGTTATTATTACTATCCTCACTTGCAAATGTAGATGCACGTGCATAATTTTTTATTATTTATTACCATGTATGTGCATAAGCAATGCACTTGTATCATTCTTTTATTATTATAATTATTATTATCATAGTTATTATTATTATTATTGTTTTTGTTTTTTTTCATTACCATTATTATTATCATTATCACATGAAAATGCACATGCATTATCCTTGTTAATTTTTATTTATTACCAGTCACGTGCATGCGTTATTATTATTATTATTGAAATTAGTATTATTAATATTATTATAAAATGTAAATGCACATGCACATGCATGTGCATTCTTATTTATTATTATTTATTTATTATTTACTACTATCCACGTGCACATGTAATGCACTTGCTTTATTCTATTATTATTATTATTATTATTATTATTATTATTATTATTCTTGTTGTTGTTATTTGTATCATCAAATACAAATTCACATGAATGTGTGTTGTTATTTATTATTTATTACCATGCGTGTGCATGCATCATTATCATTACCATTACACGTAAATGCACATGCACGTGCGTTATTATATATTATTTATTATAATGAACATTCAAATGCAATGAACTTGCATTATTCTATTATCACATGTGTTATTATTATTTATTCTAATACACAAGCACACGCAATGCACGTGCATTATTCTATTATAACATGTTTTATTATTTATTACTTATTATCATTCAAATAAAAATGCACATCCATGTGGACTTGGTTATTATTTATTGTTTACTACCACGCACATGCACATGCACATGCACATGCACTTGTATGCGTGTAATTATTTATTATTTATTATCATTCACATGCACATGCACATACACATGCAATTCACATGTGTTATTATTTATAATTTATTATTTATTATCATTCACATGCAAATGTGCATGCATATGCACATGCACATGCGTTATTACTACTATTATTATTAGAGGTGTTTTTAAGGTTTACTATCATTTTTTAGGATTTTTAGGTGTTATTAACATTTATTTTGGTTTGTTAGGGTTTTAGGGTATTTAATGGTATATAAGCATTTTTAAGGGTTTGGTGGGGGTAATTAGGATTTTATATGGGTTTATTATGGTGTGTCAAGTTTTATTAGGGTATATGATGGTATATTATGGTATATTTGGGTATGCTTAGGATTTATTAGGGTTTATTATGGTTCATTATGGTTTATTAATTTTTAAGAGGGTATATTAGTGTTTTTCTGTGTTTAGTAGTGTTTATTCAGGTTTATTAGCGCTTTAAGCTTTGTTATGTTTTATTAGCATTAATTAGGGGTTTAGGGCTTTTTATTGGTATATTTTCATTTTTTAGGGTTTAGTGGGGTTTATTATGGTTTAATATGGGGTGTTAAGGTTTATTATGGTTGAGTAGTTATTTTTGAGTTTTATTTGGGTTGAGTCAGTATCTTTAAGGTTTTATTACGGTTTATTTGGGTTGAGTAGGGTTTATTTGGGTTTGTAAGGGATTTTTGTGGTTTACTAGGGTTTATTGGTGTTTTTATTAGGGTATATGAGTGTTTTTTAGTTTTTGTAAATATATATGAGGGGTTGTTATGAATTTTTCGGTTTTATTAGCATGTTTTTAGTGTTTGTGATCCTTTTTTATGGTTTTTAAGATTTTATTTCAATTTATTATGGTTTATTTGGGTTTCTAGGGATTTTTAATGGATTGTTTTCTTTTTTTTTGTTTATTGATGTTTAGTTGGGTTTTATTAGGTTTTTTTATGGTGTGTCAAGGTTTATTAGGGTTGAGAAGGTATTTTCGGGGTTTTATTATGGTTTAATTAGGGTTTATTAAATTTTATTAGGGTTTATTAGGGTTTTTAAGGGTTTGTTAGCGTTTTTAGTGGTTTATTAGTTTTTTTTTGTTTTATTAGGTTATATTAGTGTTTGTTAGGTCTTTTTAGATTATATTGGATGTTTTCTTGTTTTTGAGCATTTTGTTTTTGTTTGTGAGTGTTTTTTAGGGTTTCTTAGGTTATATTAGAGTTTATTATTTTTTATTAGCGTTTCTAGGGATTTTTAAGGTATATTAGTCTTTTTTATCTTTATTAGGTTATATTAGTGTTTTTAGGTCTTTTTAGGTAATATAGTGTGTTTTTATTGTATGTGATCTTTTTTTATTGTTTGTGAGCGTTTTTAGGGATTATTAGGTTATATTAGAATTTATCACAGTTTCTAGGGATTTGTTAAGGTATACTAGCATTTTTTCTTTATTAGGGTTTTGTAGGGTTTTATTAGACCCTATTATGGTGTGTTAAGGTTTGTTAGGGTTGAGTAGGGTTTATTTGGCTTTATTTATCCTTTATTAGGTCTTTTTTGGGTTTTTTTGGGTTTATTATTGTTTATTAGTGTTTATTAGTGTCTATAAGGATGGTTAGGGTGTTTTAGGTTTTCTTAACATGTTTTTAGGTTTTATTAGGTTTTATTATAATTTATTAGGGTTTATTAGTTATTTTTTGGGTTTTATTAGGGTTGAGTAGAGTTTCGTAGGATTTTAGGGATTATAAGGTGTTTTTAGGGATTATTAGAGTTTATTAGGGGTTTATTAGAGTTTTATTTTTTATATTATGTTATATCAAGGTTTAATATTTTTTTAGGGTTTTAAAGCATCTTTAGGATTTTGTAGCATTTTTTGGGGTTTGTGTAGCATCGTTAGAGTTTATGTAGTATTTTTATTGTTTATATAGTGTTTTTAAGGTTTAGTTAGTAGTTTTAAATTTTATGTACCATTTTTAGGGTCTATGTAACATTTTTAGGGTTTATGCAGCATGTTTAAGGTTTAGGTTTTATGTAGCATTTTTTAGGGTTTATGTTGTGTTTTCTGAGTTTATGTAGAATTGGTGATGTAGCGTTTATTTTGCATTATTTAAAGATTATGTAACTTTTTTAAGGTTCATGTAGTGTTTTTAAGGTTTAAATTGTGTTTTTGGTTTTACGTTGCATTTTTTAATGTTTATGTTGCGAGTTTTAGGGATTATGTTGTGTTTTTTAGGGTTTATGTTACGGTTCTAGGGTTTATGTAGTGCTTTTAAGGTTTATGTAGCATTTATTGGGTTTATGTTGTGTTTTTTGGTTTATGTTGCATTTTTAGGGTTTTTGTTGCATTTTTAAGGGTTTATGTAACCTTTTTAGGGTTTACGTATCTATTTGAAGCCTTTTTTAGGGTTTACTGGTTGTTTATGGTTTTTAGTTTTTTAGGGTTTTTAAGGGTTGTTAATGGGTGTTTATGGTTTTTATGGTATCTTAGGGATTTTATATAGTTTTTTTTTGGGGGGGGGGGTTATGGTTTTATTTGTTGTTTTGGGATTGATAGGGGTTGTTACGGTTTTCTAGTGTGTTTTAGGGTTTGTTTGGGTATTTTAATATTTATTAGGGTTTATATAATGTGTTTTAGCATTTTTGTGTGTTCTTTATGATTTTTTAGTGTTCTTTAAAGTTTAATATGGTTCTTTAGGGTTTATTAGGGTTCTTTAGGGTTTATTAGTGTACTTTAGGATTTGTTACAATTTATTAGAATTTTTATTTTATATTAGGGTTTTATTGGGCTTTTGTAGGCAGTAATAGCTTTTTCTAGGGTTTATGAACCCTTTTTAGGGTTATTTAGGATTTATTAGGATTTATTAGGATTTATTTGGATTTATTAGGGTTTATTTCATTAATTAGGTTATAGTAAGGTGTATTGGGTTTATTAGGATTTATTAGGGTTTTTTATGATTTGTTAGGGTTTATTGTAGTTTAATAGGGGTTTGTTATGGTTTGTTTGAGTTTGTTATGATTTATTTGGTGTTTTTAGGATTTGTTACGATTTATTTTGGGTTGTTAGGGTTTGTTATGATTTATTATGGGGTTATTAGTGTTTTTTATGGTTTATTAGCAGGTTGTAGGGTTTTGTAGGCTTTTATTTGGAGGTGTTTGTAGCGTTTTGTTGGGTTTGTTAGGGTTTCTAGTGATTATTGTGATTTATTATGGTTCAATAGTATTTTTTTGTTATATATTAGGGGTTTTGGGGATTTTTTAGCGTTTATTAGGGTCTAATAAAGGTTGTTAAGTTTTATTACAGGTTATTATGATTTATTAGTGTTTATTAGGGTTTTTAGGGTTTAATAGTGGGTTTTAGGGGTTATTTGGGTTTATTAGGGGTTCTTAGGGGGTTTTAGTGGTTTTTAGGGTTTGTTAGGTTTTGTTATGGTTTTAGGGTTTGTTACGGTTTGTTTGAGTTGTTGGTGGTTTTATGCGTTTTTTTGGATTTTATGGGTGTGTTAGGATTTTTTATGATTTGTTAGGGTTATTTTAGAATTTTTTTGGTGTTTTGTTGCATTTTGTGAGTTTTAAAGAATTTTTCAGTTTTTTGTAGCAATTGTTATGGTTTATGTAGCGTTGTTAGTGGCTTTAGTGGTTCTCTATGGTTTTTAGAGTTCCTTAGGGTTCTTTATGGTGTATTAGGGTTTCTTTTGTGGTTTTTAGGGTTAGTTAGGGGGTTTTTAGGGTTTTAAAGGGTTTCATAGGGTTGGTTAGGGTTTTTAGGCATTTTTATGTTTTTTAGAGTTTATTTCAGTGTTTTTCGGGGTTTTTAGGGTTTTTAGTGTTTTTTGAGGTTTTTGAGGATTTTTGAGGGTTTTTTGGGGTTTTAGGTTAGTTTTTGGGTTTTTTCGGGTTTTTAGGATTTTTTAGGGTTTTTTGGGGTTTTTTTGGGTTTTTTGGGTTTTGGGGGTTTTTTGGGTTTTTTAGGGTTTTGTCAGGTTTTTCCGGGTCTGTTAGGTTTTTTCTCGTGAATATTAGCATTTTGAATTATTTAATAGAAATTTTGTTGTATATTTTGGTTTTTAGGTATTTTGTAGATTTTATTGGGGGTCTAATAGGGTTTTTAGGGTTTATTACGATTTATTAGTGTTTATTAGGGTTTAGTAGTGGGCTTTAGGGTTTATTAGGGTTTATTATGGTTTATAATTTGTTGGTTGGGTTTGTGAGGATTTATTAGTGCTTATTATAGTGATATAGGGTGTCTAAGGGTTTTTAGGGTTTGTAAGGGTGTGTTAGGGCTTCTAAGGGTAGGTTGGGGTTTTTATGGGTGGGTTAAGGTTTCTAGGGGTGTGCTACAGTTTCTAAGGGTTTCTAAGCTTGTGATATTATTTATATGGGTGCGTTGGGGTTTCTAAGGGTGTGCTAGGGTTTATATGGGTGTTTTAGGGTTTCTAAGGGTGTATTAGGGTTTCTAAGGGCGTGTTTGTGTTTCTTAGGTTTGCTTAGGGTTTTGTTCGGGTATGTTATGGTTTATTAGGGGTTTTTTGGGTGTCTTAGGTTTTTTTGGGTTTATAGGGGTTTACTTAGTGCTTCTTGGGGTTTTATAGGGCTTGTTAGGGTTTGTTAGGGTTTTTAGGGTTTGTTATGTTTTTAGGGTTTTTTGGGGTTTGTTAGGGTTTGTTAGGGTTTGTTAGGTTTTGTTAGTGTTTGTTATGGTTTGTTAGGGTTTTTATGGGTTTGAATGGGTTTTAATAGTTTTTAGTGTTTATGGGATTATTCATGGTTTGTTAGGGTTATTTAGTATGTCATGGTTGTCACAGATGTGTAGAGCTAGTCACAAGCTCAAATTTGATATGTGGTAGAGGTGAAACGGGCACCCAGAATAGAAGTAATGGTCATTTGGAGGAAATAAGGACCTTTTGGGACATTAAGAACGTGTTAGGGTGTTCATATTGGTCACAGATGTGTTGATCTAGTCGAAAGCTTCGATTTGATATATGGTAGAGGCAAAACGGACTCCTAGAGTAGAAGTTATGTTCTTTTGGAGGGTTTATGTACCTTTTTGGGCCTTCAAGGTTGTGATAAGGTGGTTTAGTGGTTATAGAAGTATAGGTCATGTCAAAAGATGCGATTTGATATGTGGTAGAGGCAAAACCGACACCCATAGAAGAAGTTATTGTAAAACGGACACCAGAGGACAATCTTTTGACCATCCAAAGGGATTTTGGGTCTTTTTGGCGGTTGAAGAATTTCAGAAAGGGTTCTAGTGGTTACCAGAGTGTGTATATTTTCACAATATTTGATTTGATATTTGGTAGATCCGAAATGAACACACATAGTAGAAGTTATTGTCGTTTTAAATTGAGCAACACTCCAAGTGCCTAAAAACCTAAGAAACCTGCAACTCACTAAAATAGACATAACATCTCCTTTGAGTGTCTGTTTGAGCATTGTGACCAGTCAAATCAAAGCTCGTTAGATGAGTGAGGACCAAGTTTAGTAGAAACTACGATAAGATTAAAGAAATATAAGATATAATAGTTATACCACGCCAAAAAAAGTCCATCTTCAAAGGGCCATAACTTTTTCTCCGGTTGTCCATTTGAGCTCTACCACATATCAAATATAAAGTAGTGAAGAGATATACACAGAAGGATGAATTGAACACACTTAAAGTAATTTTTAAGACCCTAAAATCCCATAAACCCATCATAATTCCTCCAAAACTCCATTTCTGTGTACGGATCCCTGTCAAATTTTTCTTAAAATGGTCATAACCTCTGATCTGTGTGTCCGTTCGGCCTCTGACACCTGTTTTTATCGTATCTCGTTCCATGAGATTCAGTTTGACTATTCACAGAGTGGAAATTGACACCCAAAGAAGATGTTATGCCTTTTCAATGACTTTTTGATTTGTTAGTTTTTTCGACACCACATTTCTAGCATTTTTGTCTTGGCTGTTGTTTTTTCAAACAACTATAACTTATTATTACTGTTATTATTTTTATTTTTATTATCATCATCTCATCCACATGCACATGCACGTGCACATGAATTATTATTATATTTTTATTACCATGCACATGCACATGCAATGTATACACGTTATTTTATTATCACATGCGTTGTTATTATTATTGTTATTAGTATTATGGTCGTTGTTGTTGTTATTATTATTATCATCACATGCAAATGCACATGAGAATGCACATACAAGAACATTCAATGCACGTGTGTTATTATATTATCACATGAATTGTTATTATTAATATTATTAATAATATTATTATTATCATCATCATCATCATCACATGAAATTGTAATGCACATGCATTATTATTTATTACCATGCACGTGAAAATGTAATGCACATGCAATATTCTATTATCACATGCATTGATACTACTACTATTATCACCACTACTACTACTATTATTACTACTGCTATTATTATTACTATCATCAAATGAAAATGTAGATGCACATGTGTTATTATTTATTATTTATTACCATGCATGTGAATATGCATTGCACTTGTATTATTCTTTTATTATTATTATTATTATCACAATTTTATTATTATTATTATTACTATTATTATCATTATTATTATCATTATCACATGAAAAAGCACATGCATGTGCGTTGTTATTTTTTATTTTTTACCATGCACGTGCATGCGTTATTATTATTATTATTATTACAATTAGTATTATTAATATTATCATCCAATGTAAATGCACATGCACATGCATGTGCATTATTATTTATTATTATTTATTTATTATTTACTACTATGCACGTGAAAATGAAATGCCCTTGCATTATTCTATTATTATTATTATTATTATTATTATTATTCTTGTTGTTGTTGTTGTTGTTTGTATCATCAAATACAAATGCACATGCACGTGCGTGGTTATTTATTATTCATTACCATGCACGTGAATGTGTCATTATCATTATCATTACATGTAAATGCACATGCACATGGATTATTATATATTAATTATTATCATGCACATGCAAATGCAATTCACTTGCGTTATTCTATTATCACATGTGTTATTATTTATTATTTATTATCGTTCACATGAAAAATGCACATTTATGTGGACTTGGTTATTATTTATTGTTTATTACCATGCACATGCACATGCACATGCACATGCACATGCACTTGGATTTGCGTCATTATTTATTATTTATTATTTTTCACATGCACATGCACATACACATGTAATTAACATGCGTTATTATTTATAATTTATTATTTATTATCATTCACATGCAAATGAGAAGGCATATGCACATGCACGTGCATTATGATTTATTATTTAAACCATGCACATGCATATGCACATGCATGTGCCTTGTTACTATTATTATTATTAGAGGTATTTTTAGGGTTTACTAGCAGTTTTTAGAATTTTTAGGTGTTATTAACATTTATTATGGTTTGTTAGGGTTTTAGGGTTTTTAACAGTATATTATTGTTTTTTAGGGTTTTGTAGGGGTTATTGGGATTTGATTAGGGTTTATTATGGTGTGTTAAGGTTTATTATGGTTTATTAGTTATTTTTAGGGTTTTATTAGGATTGAGATGGGATTATTAGGGTATATTATGGTATATTATGGTATATTTGGGTTTGTTTATGATTTATTAGGGTTTATTATCGTTCATTATTGTTTATTAATTTTTAAGAGGGTATATTCGAGGTTTTTAGGGTTTATTAGTGTTTATTAGGTTTGTTTAGTGATTTTAAGCTTTTTTGGTTTTTATTAGCATTTATTAGGGGTTTTAGGGCTTTTTCATGTTATATTTGTGTTTTTAGGGTTTAGTGGGGTTTATTAGGGTTTATTATAGTGTGTTAAGGTTTATTACAGGTGAGTAAGTATTTTTAGAGTTTTATTAGGGTTGAGTAGGTATCTTTAGGGTTTTATTAAGGTTTACTAGGGCCGAGTAGTGTTTTATAGGGTTTATTAGGGATTTTTAGGGTTCACTAGGGTTTGTTAGTGTTTTTATTAGGGTATATGAGTGTTTTCTAGTTTTTGTTAATATATTTGAGGGGTTTTTATGACTTTTTAGGTTTTATTAGCGTGTTTTTAGTGTTTGTAAGAATTTTTTATGGTTTATTAGGTTTATTAGAATTTATTATGGTGTATTAGGGTTTCTAGGGATTTGTAATGGTTTGTTTGTGTTTTTTGTTCATTGGGGTTTAGTTGGGTTTTATTCGGTTTTATTATGTTGTGTCTAGGATTATTAGGGTTGAGATGGTATTGATAGGGATTTGTTATGGTTTTATTTGGGTTTATTAGTTTTTATTAGGGTTTATTAGGGTTTTTAGGGTTTGTTAGTGGTTTATTAGTTTTTTTTGTTTTATTAAGTTATATTAGTGTTTCTTATGTCTTTTTAGATAATATAGTGTTTTTTATTGTTTGTGAGTGTTTTGTTTTTGTTTGTGAGAATTTTTAGGGTTTATTAGGTAATATTAGAGTTTATTATGGTTTATTATTGTTTCTTGGGATTTTTAAGGTATATTAGCGTTTTTTCCTTTATTAGGTTATATTAGTTTTTTAAGTATTTTTAGGTAATATAGCATTTTTTTATTGTTTGTGATCATTTTTTTATTTTTTGTGAGTGTTTTTAGGGTTTATTAGTTCATATTAGAGTTTATCAGGGTTTCTATGGATTTTCTAAGGTATACTATCATTTTTTTATTATGGTTTTGTAGGGTTTTATTAGGGGTCATTATAGTGTGTTAAGGTTTGTTAGCGTTGAGTAGGGTTTATTTGGATTTATTTATGGTTTATTAGGAATTTTTAGGGTTTTTTGGGGTTTATTATGGATTATTAGTGTTTATTAGTGTCTATTAGGGTTGGTTAAGGTTGTTTACGTTTTCTTAATCTGTTTTTTTGGTTTATTAGGTTTTATTATCATTTATTAGTGTTTATTAGGTATTTTTGGGGTTTTATTAGGGTTGAGTAGAGACTCTTAAGGGTTTTAGGGATTATAAGGTGTTTTCATGGATTTTTAGAGTTTATTATGGGTTTATTAGGGTTTAATGTTTTATATTATGGTATATTAGGGTTTAATATTTTTTAGGGATTTGAAGCGTCTTTAAGGTTTTTGTAGAATTTTTAGTGTTTTTATAGCGTTGTTTGATTTTATGTAGCATGTTTAGTGTTTATGTAGCACTTTTAGGGTTTGGTTATCAGTTTTAGGTTTTATTTAGCATTTTTTAGGGTTTATGTAACGTTTTTAGGGTTTATGTAGCATATTTAGGGTTTAGGTTTTATGTAGCATTTTTAGGGTTTATGTTGCGTTTTCTGGGTTTATGAAGCATTTTTAGGGGTGATGTAGCATTTATGTTGCATTTTTAGGGTTTATGTAACGTTTTAGGGTTCATGTAGTGTTATTAGGGTTTATGTTGTGTTTTTAGGTTTTATATAGTATTTTTTAATGTTTATGTTTCGATGTTTAGGGTTTATGTTACAGTCCTAGGGTTTATGTAGTGCTTTTTGGGTTTATGTAGAGTTTTTTTTGGGGTTATGTTGCGTTTTTTGGGTTTATGTGGTTTTTTAGGGTTTATGTTGCATTTTTAGGGTTTATGTAACATTTTATGGGTTTATGTATCTATCTACTTCCTTTTTTAGGGTTTTAATGGTTCTTTGTGGTTTGTAGTGGTTTTTAGGGTTTTTAAGGGTTGTTAATGGGTGTTTATGATTTTTCTGTTATTTGATGGGTTTTCAATGGGTTTTTGGGGTTTTTAAGGATTTATTTGTTTTTAGGGATTGATAGGGGTTGTTAGGGTTTTTTAGTGTGTTTTACGGTTAGTTTGGGTATTGTAGCGGTTATTAGGGTTTTTGTAATGTGTTTTAGCATTATTTGGGTTCTTTAGGGTTTTTTGTGTTCTTTAAAGTTTATTATGGTTCTTTAGCATTTATTAGGGTTCTTTAGGGTTTATTAGTGTTCTTTAGGATTTGTTACGGTTTATTAGAATTTTTTATTGTAAATTAGGGTTTTATTGGGCTTTTGTAGGCATTAATAGCTTTTTCTAGGGATTATCAACCTTTTAGGGTTATTTAGGATTTATTAGGGTTTCTTAGGGTTTATATTATTTATTTGGGTTTATTAACATGTATTTGGGTTTATTACGATATATTAGGGTTTATTATGATTTGTTAGGGTTTATTGCCGTTTATTAGGGGTTTGTTATGGTTTGTTTTAGTTTGTTACGATTTATTTGGCATTGTTGGGATTTGTTACGATTTATTTGGGGTTGTTGGGGTCTGCTAAGATTTATTATGGGGTTTTTAGGGTTTTTAGGGTTTATTAGAAGGTTGTAGGGTTTTGTAGACTATTATTTTTCGGGATTTGTATTGTTTTGTCGGGTTTGTTACGATTTTTAGTGATTATTTGGATTTATTATAGTTCAATAGTGTTTTTATTGTATATTAGGTGTTTTAGGGCTTTTGTAGAATTTATGAGAGTCTAATAGAAGTTTTTAGGGTTTATTAGAGGTTATTATGCTTTATTAGTTTTTATTAGGGTTTTAGGGTTTAATAGTGGGTTTCATGTGTTATTTGGGTTTATTAGTTGTTCATAGGGGTTATTAGTGGTTGTTGGAATTTTTTAGGTTTTGTTAGGGTTTGTTAAGATGTGTGTTATTATATTATCACACACGTTATTATTATCATTATTATCATTATCATCATTGTCATTATCATTATTATAATTATCATTATTATAATTATCATTATTGTTATTACTATTATTATAATTATTATTATCTTCACATGAAAATGCAGATGCACATGTGTTATTATTTATTATTTATTATATATTATTTATTTTCATGCACGTGTATATGTTGTTTTTGTTGTTATTACTATTATTATTACTATTATTATTACTATTATTATTATTATCATCATCATCACATGCAAATGCACATGCACGTCCGTTATTATTTATTACCAAGCATGTGCACACGCAATGCACCTACATTATTCTATTATCACATGCATATTTATTGTTATTATCATCAAATGCAAATGCAAATGCATGTGCGTTATTTTTTATTACCTACACACGCACATTCAATACATGTGTGTTATTCTATTATCACATGCACTATTATTATTAATATTACTGTTTTTGTTATTATTATCATCAAGTGCGCTATGAGTTATTATTTTTTATCATGCACTGCACATGCAATGCATGCGTGTTATTATATTTTCACATGCGTTGTAGTTATTCTTATTATTACTGTTATTATTATTATTATTATCATCATCTCATGCACATGCACATGCACATGCACATGCATTATTATTTATTTTTTATTACCATGCACGTGCACATGCAACACACACACGTTATTTTATTATCACATACGTTTTTATACTTATTATTATTATTATTATTGTGGTTTTTGTTGTTGTTGTTGTTGTTATTGTTATTACCATCACATGAAAATGCACATGCAAATGCACAAGTAATTACATAAACATGCACATACAATTCACGTGTGTTATTCTATTATCACATGAGTTGTTATTAATAATAATAATATTATTATCATTGTCATCATCATCACATGAAAATAGAATGCATGCGTGTTGTTTTTTATTATCATGCACGTGCACACGTAATGAAATTGAAATATTCTATTATCACATGCATTGGTACTACTACTATTATCACTACTGCTGCTGCTGCTGTTATTATTATTATCATCACATGCAAATGCAGATGCACATGTATTATTATTTATTATTTATTACCATGCACGTGCCTATGCAATGCACTTGTATTATTCTTTTATTATTATTATTATCACATTTTATTATTATTATTATTATTATTATTATTATCATCACATTTTAATAATAATAATAATATTATTATTATTATTATCGTTATTATTATTATTATCATTATCACATGCAAATCCACATGCATGTGCATTTTTATTTATTATTTATTACCATGCACTTGCATGCATTCTGGCTATTATTATTACAATTAGTATTATTAATATTATAATCAAATGTAAATGCACCTGCACATGCATGTGTGTTATTATTTACTATTATTTATTTATTATTTACTACTATGCACGTGTACATGTAATGCATTTGCGTTATTATTATTATTATTGTTGTTGTTGTTGTTGTTGTTGTTGTTTGTATCATCAAATACAAATACACATGCACGTGCATCGTTATTTATTATTTATTACCATGCACATGCATGCGTCATTATCATTATCATTACATGTAAATGCACATAAATGTGCGTTATTATATGTTATTTATTATCATGCACATGAAAATGCAATGCACCTGCGTTATTCTATTATCACATGGGTTATTATTTATTATTTATTATCATTCACATGAAAATTCACATTCACGTGGACTTTGTTATTATGTATTGTTTATTACCATGCACATGCACATGCACTTGGATGTGTGTTATTATTTGTTATTTATTATCATTCACATGCACATGCACATACACATGCAATTCACATGCGTTATTAATTATAATTTATTATTTATTATCATTCACTTGCAAATGCGCATGAATATGCATATTCATGTGTGTTATGCTTTATTATTTAAACCATGCACATGCATACGCACATGCACGTGCGTTATTACTACTACTATTATTATTTTGGGTTTTTAATGGTATATTAGCATTTTTAGGGTTTGGTGAGGGGTATTAGGAATTTATTAGGGTTTATTATGGTGTGTCAGGGTTTATTAGGGTTTCTTAGGTATTATTAGATTTTTATTAGGATTGAGTAATGTATATTATGGTATATTATGGTATATTTCGGTATGTTTAGGATTTATTAGGGATTATTATGATTCATTATGGTTTATTAATTTTTAAGAGGTTATATTAGGGTTTTTAGTGTTCAATAGTGTTTATTTGGGTTTAATAGTGCTTTTAAGCTTTGTTAGTTTTTATTAGCATTTATTAGGGTTTTAGGGATTTGTAATGGTATATTCACGTTTTTAGGGTTTAGTGGGGTTTATTATGGTTTGTTAAGGTTTATTAGGGCTGAGTAGGTATTTTTACGATTTATTAGGGTTGATTCGGTATTTTAAGGTTTTATTAGGGTTTATTTGGGTTGAGTATGGTTTATTAGGGTTTGTTAGGGATTTTTATGGTTTACTATTGTAATGGACCAGACATCTTTTGTCCATTCCTTTGTGAAAATATGTTGTTTGAGGTGTTCCGGGAGGTCAGGGTGACTTATCCCCAACACTTTTCCAAATTTCCAATTTTGGGAATAGTTCCATCGGTGAACAGTTCTATCAGTAACCTCTAATGGTAACCTCTCTTTCCTTTTCAAAATTTCTAATTCTGTGAATAGTTCCATCGGTGAACAGTTCTATCTTTGACTTCTAACAGCAGCCTCTATTTCTTTTGCCAAATTTCGAGTTCATGGGCAGTGTTTCCAGACCAGTGAGGTTCTAACAACAGCCTCTATTTCTTTTGCCAAATTTTGAGTTCATGAATAGTGTTTCTAGACCAGTGATGTTCTAACAGCAACCTCTACTTCCTTTTCCAAATTTCGAGTTCATGAACAGTGTTTCTAGACCAGTGAGGTTCTAACAGCAACATCTATTTCCTTTGCCCAATTTTGTGTTCAGGAATAGTGTTTCCAGATCAGTGAGGTTCTAACAGCATCCTCTATTTCCTTTTCCAAATTTTGAGTTTGGTGTACAGTGTTTCCAGCTTCCTACTGTTTTTCCCTTTGAAGTTTCCTTTGATGTAAAATGAATTTAAAGACTCATTTAAGGACTCTTATGGTCGATTCAAAGGCCATAACTCCTATATTAATTATTCCTAAGGACTGGTATGTGTTTACTTGGTCAAACCGTGTGGTTTAATGCGAACCACTTTTAATGGAAAATTAAGTGCATCATAAACCGTCGCTCCTTTAAATCTTCAAAAATGAAAAGATATCTTCCTCCCTTTATCTTCCTCTTTGTTCTTATCTATGAGACACTATAACCTTTGAATCCTTCCCGTAAGAGTTGAACAATCAAACATTCCTCCTTGGATTGGTTTTGCTCTGTCTTGATGCCACCAAGCTGTATCGATCAATCATCGATATAAGGTATTTTTTATCATCATTCTTTTGGGGTTAATCTTCTCCCATTTCTAATTTCCATTATTATAGCATGTAATCTCTATGCTTCTAATGGGGTTTTCTTGGGTTTTGGTTGGTGCAGTCCTACCATGGAATCCTCAGGTGGATTCTGTTGACGCGAGAGGATAATCGTGACCCATGGGGTGGATAAATAATGTCACGAACTATTTTAGGTAGGGGATTCATTGATTCTCTTTTCTTTTACATGAAACTGTATTTTTTGCATGTTTTATGCCACTGGACCAAAATGGAATTCACATAATAAATATTTGAACCAGATAAATAAATTGATATCGGTCATATGTTATTTCTCAATGTTTTCTAGATAGTCTGATATCTATGCTTGCATTTCGTAGCTGTTTGTTCTTGATTAAAATTTTTAAAGAACGTAAACCAGAATTAATTGACAACTATTCTCTATTGATGAAGAGGTGTGTAAATGAACTTGGTTATTCTTGTTTTAATTTTATGTTAATCAAATTGGTGTAATAATAATGATTAATTATTTGTGATAGCTTACTGATTAGGTTCCCCTAATTTTGGAACCTATGAATAAAAATCTGTTAACTCAAGAGGGATTAAAGAAATGATTGTTTTATAATTCCTTGAAGGGTTATGATTTACCCTCTTGATTGTTAAAGGTCCAATATCCCCATTCATGTGATGTTTTTTTTCTACTTCTTGTGTTGTGATGTGAGCCTGGATGGATGTTGTCATATGTGGGGGCATGAAGACTTTTGTTTGTGGTAGTAGATGACACCTAGAGTTGTGATATGCATCGGTTTATGCACGTGCGTGTCTGGGAGGACACCAGGGATGATGGAATGGGATGGATGTGATTGTTGTATGCTTGATGATTCTTATTGGTTGATTATCTACTTTACTTTTCCCCACTGATCAAGGAAGCTGGTCTTGCTTACCATTCTTCAGAAAGAGGCGAAGACGTGCAGGGTATGCCACGTGATTTCTGTTTTTAGCTTCCCAAGGGAGGATGGGTCTACGCTATTGCTATAGGAGGAAAAGACTCGATGGGTAGTACGTCTACTCACCATGTTGAGCCCCCTTGTGTTTAGTAACATAGAATTCTTTTTTAGAATTCCAGGGAATATAGGAAAGTAATTCTGTAATAAAAATTTTAATAAATGGTGTTAACCCATGGGGTTGGAGTTTTCTAGAACATAATGATGATGTTCTAATTTTAAACGGACAGAGGACTTTGGGTGTGATGATAATGAAATTTAATGTTGAATTTTCATTGGTTAATTAATGATTAACGAATTAATTAACATAAAGTGAAACTAATAAAAAGGTAATGAAATAATTTATTTAATCTCTTTAAGTTGTCATGTTCTTATAGGATACCTATTATTAGAAGTAGAATCTCGGAGTTTGGGAGATGTTAGCTATAGTTTTGTCTAAGACTAGGTTATGCCCATAGTGTGGTTGTGAGATATAGTATATTCTGTACTTTTTGTGTTTCTATACGCTACTCCACCTTGTCAGTAAGGGCAACTGACACCCCAAGGATTCTGAGCGTTGGGGGTGTTTTCCCCAACATTCTGGGGGAGGATGGATGACTGACTACCCCTTTGGCCTTGCTCTCTTCTCCTGGTAGATACTTGTGTTGGTAGGTGCAATGTTTAGTTTTCCCCATATATGTGTGTAGAGGGCTGTAATAGCTTGTGTTTATTCACACACATATATTCTGGATATAGTATCCTATGGAATACTATAGGTGTAACATGTATAGGCTGTGATGGCTTGAGGATCCTTAATCGGTGTATGGGCAGTAATGGCTAGAGGTATAATACTCAATGTATGATACATGTTATGCAGGTTGTGGTGGCTCCTAGAAACTACCCGGTTACTTTTCTTACGTGGACATGGTGGTTTTGTTTCATGAGGTGCATGTTGTGGTGATTTGCCCAGGTGTCGGTGGGCAAGCCTTTTTGGAGAGAGATGCTCAGGACGTGCGACGTTGGGGAAAAGCGGTAAACCAGTGGGGAAGTAGTAGCGGGGTACCCTTGATATTCTTTATTATATGATATATTCTTGTATGTGTTACTTGGTGAGAGTATCCTTGGTGAGCTTGGGAACATAGTATAACTGTTTAGGTGATGAGTTAGTTTAACTTTTTGTTCATTGCGCTTTAGCATGATTTATTTACTTTTTCAGGAGAGGCTTCAGGGAGGATACTACTGAGTATACTGTTATACTCACCCTATGTTTATATAAACTTTTTTCAGCTCACTTGGTGAAGGTTAGAGATCAGGCTGGTGTTTACTTTCTTGGGGTTGTAGGAGATATTCAGGCTTGTGGTTGTTCCTATTTTTACTTTCTTTTGGGTACTTGAAGTTTCCCCTTTTAGTTGTAGTACTTTTGCATGACATTAAATATGTTCACTTGGGATTTCTTTCATCTTACTGGTTGAGTTGGAGTTTGTTGGTTTCTATCTTATATCTATCTTCCACATGTTTTCTCTTAGAGGGAAATGACTCCCATTTGTGTGTCTATTATACCCTCGGTTCTAGTCACAAATCTGGGGCCTACTGGAGGTGGGACTCGGTGGTCATTATCTTCCTTCTAGCATTGCCAACCCATGAGGGTTACACTTTGTGGGGAGGGGGTTGTGACAGAGTGGTATCAGAGGTCTGGTTGAGGGATATGATGGATTTTAGAGTTAGGAACAGGTGAGGTTGCATGGGTTTTTAGGGAAATGCTGTCATTCATATTTAGCAAGTGAGGTAAACATTGGAGATCGGTTGAGACATAGGCGTTTAGGGCCCCCTATGATCGGATGTACGGACCTTTAAGTTTACAATGTCTACTAAACAAGGTGATACTAGTTTTAGGGTAGAGATCTAGGAAAGGATCATGCATCATTCTTCTTTGTGCCTATGTTTGAATGGGTATACCTTGGGATAGGTTAACCAATAATGAATAAATGAAAACAATTAATTAATTACTGTTGAGTCTTCCATATTCCGGTCTTAGGAGCTTTAATGGTTTGTTATTTTACAGTTATGGCTCCAGTTCGACGTCCTTTTCAGGTTTGCACAAGAAAATTTCTAGTAGGCTATTCCAGTAGATCGTTATAGGGTAGAGGTTGACAACGATGAATCATGGAGGAAGACACTCCGAGAGTTTCAGTACCCGAGTCTGCAGAAGTATGAGGGCTCTGTTTCAGATTCAGTCATGGAAGACTGGTTGGAGGAGGTCGAGATTGGCTTCAGTTCGATCCATTCTCAGAAGGAGAACTGGGTGTCCTTGGTTGTGGCGATGCTGCATGGAACAATGAGGCAGTGGTGGTTCATGTTCCTTGGGGATCGTGAGGAGTCAGCTATCTCATGGGAGGAGTTCTGAGACAAGTTTAGAGTTGAGTTTCTTTCATCAACTGTGAAGGTGTCCAGTGGCCAGGAGATTTTTACCCATCGACAGGGGATCTCCAGTGTTCGAGAGTTAGGAATCCATTTTAGGAACCTTTTATGATATGCTTCAGACTTGTTACCAGATGATGAGGCCAGGGTGAGGCATTTTGAGGAGGCTTTGCATCCAGATATCCTGTGCCAGGTCACCCCATTTATGTTGAAGATATATCTTGAGGTGCTGGAAAGGGAAGAGGATGTCGAGAGGTCTTTGGATAGGACCAGATCATCATGATAGGGGAATTGACATGATTCCTCACGAAGCATAGTTGTGGTCCGGGGTTCCCGGTTTTCAGGAAAGAAGAGTTTTCGTTCAGCCAGGGGTATGTCCCAGCCCTTCACATCTCGTTTCTCCAGAGGAAGATACTCTGAGGCCTATACCAATGGATTTGGTGCTTTTTTTTCTTATGGTGGTCGTGGTCATCAGTAGTGGGAGTGCTCGACCTTTCAGAGCGGTCATCGTTCACCCGGTGCTATGCTCCAGGTTCCTCCGTTGTGGCAGTTCCAGCCGAGGAAGCACCAGCCGGTTTCACCAGATTTAGATCAGCAGAGGGTAGATGGGGCAGGTAGATGATAGCCCCATGACACTCCCCATCCTCATAGAGCAGAGTGAGGTCGTGGTGGTGGTTGTCATCAGGGTCAGAGAGGTCGTGGAGGAGGTCGTGTTCAGCTTCATGCTCTAGCGTTTCCAGTTCTAGGTGAGCCAGACATCGTTTGAGGTACCCTTTTCTTGTTTTCTACATTGTTTTATGACTTGTTTGATTCAGGAGTGTCACACTCCTTCATATCACCTATCATTTTCCATGATTTGGTACTTGAGGTAGAGAGGCTTCCAGTTCCCTTAGCGTTGATTACACTAGTTGGAGGTCGAGATGACTTGTTTGAAGTATGTAGTGATTGTGAGCTAGTGTTGGGGAAACACCGCTCTTGGGTAGATTTTCTATGTTTACGAATAAAACCATATGATGTCATCCTTGTCATGGATTGGTTGTATTTGGTACAGGCTATCGTGGATTGATTCAGGAAGAAGTTCATTTTCATTGGTACGGATGGAGAGCCAGTGGTGTTTGTTGGAGAGAGAGATCCTTGGATGGGTTATAGGTGCATTCCGTCCTTATCATCCATGATGGATGACATGATGCTAAGTTCATCATAGGTTTAGCAGTTGGAATTTTCTAGGTTCATAGAAGAGTACCCCAATGTATTTCCAGAAGAGGATGTAGCATTACCCCCTCGACGAGAGATTGAGTTTGTGATCGAGCTACAACCAGGAGCATCTCTAACCTCTATGTATCCATATAGGGTGGCCCCTTATGAGTTACGAGAGCTACATATACAGCTTGATGGTCTGTTATAGTGAGGTTTTGTTCGTCCAAGTGTGTCGTCGTGGGGTGCACCAGTTTTGTTCGTGAAGAAGGCTGACGGTAGTTTGCGGTTGTGTGTCGATTATCATTGCTTAAAAAAGTGACAATAAAGAATCACTATCCTATTCAATGGATTGATGATTTATTTGATCAGTTGAAGGGTGAAATTTGGTTCTCAAAGATAGACTTGTGGTCAGGATATCATCAAATACGTTTGAAGGATGAGGATATCCCAAAGATTGCTTTCCGTTGTCGTCATGGGCATTATGAGTTTGTTGTAATGCTATTTGGTGTGACGAATACTCTAGTTGTATTCATGGGATTAATGAATGCTGTGTTCTGTGAGTTCCTGGAAAAGTTCTTGGTAGTTTTCATCGATGACATCCTTGTGTACTCCACATCTAAATAGGAGCATGTATAGCATCTACAAGCCGTTTTGGGAGTTCTTCGTCAACATCAGTTTTTTGGGAAGTTTTCAAAGTGTAAGTTTTGGGCTCGAGAAGTCCTTTTCATGGGGAATGTTGTCTCCCAACAAGGATTAGTTCTAGATCCATCGAATATAGAAGCAGTTTTGTCTTGGGAATCCCCCAAGATAGTTTCAAAGGTGCAAAGTTTCCTTGGTCTCGTAGGATTCTATAGAAGGTTCGTATCCAATTTAGCATGAGTTGAGACTCCTCTGATATCTTTATCTAGGAAGTATTAGGCATTCATATGGTCTAATCAGTGTCATACATCTTTCAAGTATCTAAATAAGAAGTAAGTAAGTGCTCCAGTTCTTTGTATTCTAGATGAGGGAGTTCAGTTTGATGTTTTCTGTGACGCTTCACATCTGGGGTTAGGTTGTGTTCTCATGTAGCAATGTTCAGTTGTTTCTTATGGCTCTCAGTATTTGCATACCCATGAATGTAACTATACCACCCATGATCTTGAGTTGGAAGCTGTGGTGTTTTCCCTAAAGTTGGGGATACATTACCTCATTGGTGAGCGCTTTGTGGTTTTCACCGATCTTAAATATTTGAGGTATGTTTTCTACCAGCGTGGCCTGAACTTACAAAATCATCGGTGGATGGAGTTATTATAGGAATATGACTTTGAGATATCATATAAACCTGGAATGTGGAATTTTTTAGCTGATGCTCTGAGTCGAAAGTCACGTAGTGATGCTGTGCGTGAATCTGGTGATTCCTAGAGAGTAATGGAAGAGTTTTCAAAATTACATCTTGATATGGGTGAAGTTGGGGGTAGATGTTGTCTTTTTCAGATGACGGTACAGTCATCCCAAATGAAAAAGGTGGAAGAGTCCCAGTTGGGGGATCATGAGGTGGAGGTCTAGAGAGACCGTGTTGTTTATGGTGAGGCCCCTAATGTATGGACTGAGGATGAACAACATCGACTATTGTATCACGGAAGGCTTTTTGTTCCTTTGACGATGTGCGGGATTGTTCTTAGAGAGTTTCATAGTTCACCTTTTGTGGTGCATCCTGGCGTGACAAAGATATACCGAGCCTTGAGGAGCCAGTTTTGGTGGCATGGGCTGAAGCATGCCATTGCGGAGTTTGTGTCTCGATGTTTGGTCTGCCAGAAGGTGAAGGACAAACACCGTGTTCCTGGTGGTCTACTCCTGCCATTATATATTCCTCATTTTAAGTGAGATTACATCTCAATGGACTTTGTTTCTGAGATACCTCGAGCACCAGGAGGACATGATGCTATTTGGGTGGTAGTGGATTGTTTAACAAAATCATCCCACTTTAGAGCAATCAAGGAGTCAAGATCAGTGGAATTTTTGTCAAGGAAGTATCTAGAAGAGGTGGTGAGACTTCATGGAGTCCCTAGGAAGATCATTTTTGATCGAGATCCTCGTTTTACCTCCAAAGTGTGGAGAGGTCTCCAACATGCTTTCGATTCTCAATTATACCTTAACACTATTTTTCATCCTCAAATGGACTGTATGATAGAGCGAATGATCTAGACTCTTGAATACATGTTACGGTCTTGTGTTAATGATTGTGGAGGTTCGTGGATGAAGAACTTACCCTTGGTGGAGATATCTTAAAATAATGGTTTTCACTCCACGATCGGTATGGCACCGTTTGAAGCCTTGTATGGACAACCTTTCCATTCTCCGTTGTGCTGGACTGGTGTCAGAGAGTCAGCAATTCTCGGACCGGAACTAGTGTAGAATACAACAGAGATGGTTCAGGTGATTTGTGAGAGGACTAAGACAATGCAAGATCGTCATAAATCATATGTCGACCAAATAAGGAGGCCCTTAGAGTTTGATGTTGGGGATCATGTGTCTGTGAAGGTGACTCCCCGTCGTGGGCAGTGAAGGTTTGGTCGTGGAAGTAAGCTTTCTCCCTAGTTTGTTGGGCCTTTCGAGGGGTTAGCATGTGTTGGAGCGGTGGCGTATCGAGTAGCACTTACCCTTAGATGAGTCAGATACATGATGTTTTCCATGTATCACAGCTCCATCGTTATCTTCATGATGACTCTCACATCATTGATTGGGGAGAGATCGATGTTGATGATGATGAAACCACTGAAAAATGACCTGTGAAGATCCAAGACCGTAAGGAGAAGGTGTTGCACATGCGTTCTATCCCCTTGGTTCATATCTTGTGGCGACATAGTGTCATTGAGTACAGTACCTGGGAATGTGAGTCATAGATACGTGCTCAGTACCCAGAGTTTTTTGATGTTTAACTGTTTTCATGAATCGATATAGCTTATGTGGTTTTGAACCTTTCATGTTTATGAGATGGCTCCCATTGTTGTTTTTGTGTCTTTCTCTCTTTTGGGAGGCATCTCGAAGGGTGGTTGTTCAGACCCCGTTTGGTTTTCACTTTAGGTGGTGTTTGAGGTTTTCCAGGAGATCAAGGTGACTTATCCCCAACACTTTTCCAAATTTCCAATTCTGTGAATAGTTCAATCGGTGAACAGTTCTACCGGTAACCTCTATTGGTAACCTATCTTTTCTTTGCCAAATTTCCAATACTGTGAACAGTTCCATCAGTGAACAGTTTTATCAGTAACTTCTAACATTAGCTTCTATTTCCATTTTTAAATTTCGAGTTCATGAATAGTGTTTCCAGACCAGTGAGTTTCTAACAGCAGCCTCTATTTCCTATGACAAATTTCAAGTTAATGAACAGTGTTTCTAGACTAGTGAGTTTCTAACAGCAGCCTCTATTTTCTTTGCCATATTTGGAGTTCATGAACAGTGTTTCCAGACCAGTGAGGTTCTAACATCAGCCTCTATTTCCTTTCCCAAATTTCAAGTTCATGAACAGTGTTTTCAGATCAGTGAGGTTCTAACAGCAGCCTCTATTTCCTTTGCCAAATTTTGAGTTTGGTGTATAGTGTTTCCAGATTCCTACAGTTTTTCCCCTTTGACATTTCCTTTGACGTAAAATGCATTTAAAACCTCATTTTAAGGAAACTTACGGTCAATTCAAAGGCCATAAATCCTATATTAATTATTCCTAAGGCTCGGGATGTTTTTACTTGGTCAAACCGTGTGGTTTAATGCAATCTGCTTTTAATGGTAAATTAATCATATCTTGAACCATCACTCCATTAAATCTTCAAAAGGGATAAGATATCTTCCTCCCTTGTTCTTACTCTATGTTATCAGCTATGAGACGCAAGAACCTCTCAATCCTTCCTGTTAGAGTTTCACAATCGAACTTTCCTCCTCGAATTGATTTCTCTTGGTGTTGATGCCACCAAGCTGTATCAATCAATATTCGATATAAGGTATGTTTTATCATCATTATTTTGGGGTTCATCTTCTATTGTTTCTACGTTCCATTATTATAGCATGTAATCTCCATGATTCTAAAGGGGTTTTCTTGGGTTTCAGTTGGTGGAGTCATACCATGGCGTCCTCAGGTGGATTCAGTTGACGCGAGATGAGAATCGTGACCCGTGGGGTGGATAAAGAACGTCAAGAACTGTTTGAGGTAGGGGATTCATTGCTTCTCTTTTTTTTTACGTGCAACTATATTGTTATCTTGTTTTATCCCACTGAACCATAGTGGAATTGACATAATAAATATTTGAACTAGATAAATAAAATGATATTGTTCGTATGTTATTTCTCCTTGTTTTTTAGATAGTTTGATATCCATGATTTCTTTTCTTAGCTATTCATTCTTGATGAAAAATTGTAAAGAACATAAACAAGAATTAATTGATAACTGTTTTCTATGGATGAAGAGGCATGTAAATGAATCTGGTTCTTCTTGTTTTAATTTGATGTTAATAAAATTGGTTCAATAATCATGTTTAATTATTTGTGATATCTTGCTGATTAGGTTTCCCGAATTTTGGAAACTATGTTTAATAAATCTTTTAATTCAAGATAGATTAAAGAACTGATTGTTTGATAATTCCTTAAAGGGTTCTCAGTTACCCTCTTCATTATTAAAGGTCCAATAACCCAATTGATGTGATGTTTGTTTTCCTACTTCTTGTGCTGTGAAGTGAGCCTGGATTGCTGTTGTGATATTTGGTGGAATGTGGACTTTAGGTTGTGGTAGCAGATGATGCTTAGAGTGGTGAGATGCATCTGTTTATGCATGTGGGTGTCGGGGAGGGCACTAGGGATAATGGAATGGGATCGATGTGATTTTTGGATGCTTGCTGATTCTTCCCCCACACTTAAACTTTTGCACTCCTGGGCAAAACAATCAGAAAGAAAAAACAAGTGGACCTATAGACAAATCCAAACATCAAAATTACAAGTTCAAAATTTTCCAATCTCTTTCCTCATAATATATCATGCTTCATTTAAAACTTTAGTTTCAAAAACAATTTTTCTTTCACTTGCATTTTTTTAAAACAAGTATGTGCACTCATCAATCATGTGACCTACCTTGCCATTACACTCATCGCTCGAAAAGATTTGATCAATGTTTTTCTCAGTTCTCATGCACATGCATGCTTACCATAGGCTTGCCATGAATTTCACATCTCCACTAGTGGAAATCAAAAGAATGTACCAATCTCAAGGACTTTACATGAGGTTCAAATGTTTCTGAAGCTGTGGGACGGTGGGTTAAAAAAAAATATTGACATCTTTTTGGTAAAAAGGAGGGTTGAATCTTGAAATAAATGCATGATAAGTCAATCTAAATGTCTCCCCCAAACTCTTGCTCCCCCACACTTAAAACACTGCTTGTCCCCAAGCATTTGATAATCCAATGTTTCACTCTCTTTTTTACACAACTCACTCAAATAAGATGAGTAGGAAAAACAAGTGAGTATCAGTTCCAAAACCCCATGAAATAAATGTCAGACAATAATCCCAAAGAAAGGTACACAAGTAGCGTATACGATGTAACATCTCAATGAAGGTAGGTCATATAGAAAACTCTCTAGTTCCTGGAGTAATGGATCATCACTTTAATAGGTATCCCCAAAGTCGAGGGTTACCGCGTAATGACCACCAATGTACTCATTGTTGGAACTGAAAAGAGTTCTATATTCCTATATCAAAATAATATGAAATGAATGTCGCTACTGTGAAAAAAACTCATATGATCAGGATGGAATAATGTCAATCCATGTACATCAAATGACTCACTGCCCCTCGAAGAACCCTCTCCATGAGTAAGTCTCTCTCCCCCACACTTAGATTGTAATCATCATGCAAAAATTCAAGAAATTGGTAGGGAAGGGTATCGGCTTGGGCTCATCCTAAAAGGCTCCTGCATGGCTTCTAAGGGCTATACGAAGGAGAAAATGTTTGGGTGGCTCAGTGGGTCAACGGGGCTAAAATATCAAACAGATGCCTCGATCATTTTAGTACAACTTTCAAAAATTCCTATCGCTTTGATGGAAAAACATGGCAAGTTCTAGAAGACAAAACATGGTTGAGATTCCCTCAAGAAATAAGAGAAATCAGAGATGATTGTAAAATAGCTCAGAGTCCTCACGGGTATGGAAATATAATTTTGGACAGCACATATGATCATGAGTGCGAATAAGTGTAAAAAATATACAAGTTTTTGAAAAACATTTTTGAAGCATGAAATAATATCAGCAATCATCTAAGTCATGAGAGAAAGGATCAGATAATTCCAAAACAAGAATCAGGTGCTCAAACTGCCTAGGGACACAAGTGTTATGTTCTTGACTGTGTTGTGACAAAAATACAATGGCTTTTATGTGGGTTCATCAATGACAAGAATGTTAGTTTTTTTTTTTTTTTTTCTTCAAATTTTTCAAAAATTTTCTCTCTATTTTTTTTTACATGGTGTTTTTGGAAGCATAAAATATGGAAAAAAAATAGAACACTTCCCTGTGTAAGTGCAGATTGATGCGGAGAGGTTGTTTGTATCTGATGAAGCTCCAGAAATGGTATACCTGTAAAACCTACACATTGACAGCACATACTCGCATCATATCAAAGAAGTCACACCATAATAAAAAAATGTGGATGATAAAAATATTTATGATGAATTTAAATCCACTGCAGTTTCAGGAGAAAAGAGATTGTGGTAAATGCATGCCTTTTTATTTTAAAATAAAACTAAATGAAATGAAATTAAATGCAGTGAAAAGAAAACAACAAATGATGGGTTGCCTCCCATTGAGCGCTAAGTTTACTTCGTCTTCAGCCAGACGTTATTGAAACTCCACCAGGATCGAATGGAAATGTAAACCATGCATCTGCTTCTTTTTCAGTAGGAGCGCGGAATCCATTCATTGAAGATGAGTTTACCCTGCAAGCTGCACAAAATCTCAATGGAATCTTGTTAGAATAGTGGATGTGTGGAATGAAATGAAAATATGCCAACTCACAAGGGAATGAGTATACCTCACCTGAAGAAAGACTCATCGAATTGTTGAATTTTGGGAAAAGGTTGTCAATGGAAAGATCAAGAAGATTACCTCCTTGAACATACACAGGTGAAAAAGTGCCATTACTAGAATCCTTCAGTGGTTCGCTTATATCCATCACATTCTTGAATGCAGTATCTGGGTTGATGATGTATCCCAATTCGTTTTCACACCCAACTACTAGCATAGAAAAATCCACTGGTTTCCAACTCAATTCATGCTTGATGGTTTCATTGATTGTGCCAAGGTCAAAAATATTGTTAGAATATGTGGGTATTTCAAGTGAAGTGTTTTTAACCTCGACGCATAGAGCAAGCGGCTCAGGATCAATTGGAGCAGATGACTCCATTGTGTCAAGAATGACATCTTTTTCAAAATTTTCTTCTATACCGCCCTCATCATATTTCACTGTTGGCACATGTGTCACCACAAAATCAGGATCCTCCAAGCAATCCCATTCTTCCATTGTTTCTAGAAAATTATGAGTGTTCTCTTCCACCAATGCTGATTGATTCTTCGACTCCAGAAAAGTATTAGATGTCTCCATTTTAGAAAAAGTTTCAGACTCACAAAGATTTTCATAAAGAGGTGATTCGATGTCATTTGAAGTGATGTCCTCTTGAGTGTGGCAATCCAATGTCTCTTGGTTCAATTCTAAATCTATCATGGTAAAGAATGATCCTAGTTCAATGTCCTCTTCATCCTCAAAAGGTGCAGTTTGATATACATTGAATGTGTCCTTTTTCACTTTGGGATGACTAGGTTGTGAATTCACAGAAGGACATGAAATCACATTTTCTGAGGGACCATTATGTTCAACAGGGCGGAAGACCAAGCTCTCATATTCTTGAAATGTGATTAGATTGGAAGAATTATTTTGTGATGGAGGGGAGTCATCAATTGTATGATAAGAAGGCAGATCAATCCCATTATCAGACTTGGGACATAGATGTTGTTCAAATGGAACCTCTATTGCACTCTCCTCAAAAGAATTGTTTTGAATTAGATCATCAAGGGGTAATGAAGCAGCTAGTTCGGAAATATGATTCATTTGATTTACTAAATTATTCAATTGATTTTCTAGATCTTTTGTTGAGGAAAGCAACTTTGCATTGCATTCATCTTGAAGTTCAAACCTCCGATTGGTCTCAGTGATAGCACAATGCAACATGTGTTCAATTATTGAATCATTTGTTTGACATGAATTGTCAAGTTCTAAATTTTCAGGAATGCATTGACTTTGACAATGATTAACAGATGTATAAGGACTTGTTTCATAGCATGGTGAAATATTCTCATATGGATCATAGCATGGACTTGAATAAAGATCATTGAAATAAACGGGATTACCTGGATAGATCATGTGCGGTGAATCGTTATACGTCATACCTTGAGTTGGGGCTGCATAGGGCGGGTACTGGTTGTAATTGTGTGGTGCGGCCCACGTCATTCCGAGCTTCTGGGTGTCTTGAAAATTCCTGCAATGAAAAATTCCCAGAGTAGTAAACTGTTGTTTTTTTTTGTTGGTTTGGTTTTTGGTTTTTTTTTTAAATTTTTTTTAATTTTAAATTTTTTTTTTTTGACCTAAATCACTCTTTTAAAGGAACTCCTAATGATACTATTCTCCCCGGCAACGGCGCCAGAAATTTGGCACGCGCGTCGCAACGCGTGCAAATTTGCAATATTTATTTACCTACTAACTACTGTAGAAGTGGCGAGCAGGGTCGAACCACAGAGAGAATGTGAGTAGACACTAGAAATGTCCTTTTGGAGGAATGTTCAGGCGGATGGGCTTTAATTGTGTGATTAACAACTAAGTTCTAAAAACTTAAATGACTATTTTAAAAATGACTAATTAAATTAACTAAAACTATCTAAATGAACTTAGCTATGAAAGAAACTGGCAGAGATGGAAGTGTCAGAGTCGTGACGTCCGTTCAAGTGCATGCAATGTCAATTATTTAATTCCCACATTTGAATATTTATTTATTCAATTATCACCGATTCCAAATTTAATCAAAATGTCATCCGGTCTCATTCTCTGATGTTAGATAACATTCTAATTTTCACACAAATTATTTATCATTTCGTTCTCTGTCCTGACAAATAATTTGCGCGTCCTTATAGTGTTGAATCACTTGGTGAAATACAACGACCCGTTTCTCACAAAGTCGAAGTATCTACCTGCGTTGGGTTCGCTCACATGAGATTACTTATTAGGTATCACTCATGCAAGTTTGAAGGAGAGCGCACACAAAATATTAATTTTTCAATTAATATATTTATTTACTCAAAATTCGATCGCGTGCTTGATCGAATTCCAGATAAATAAATTCTCTGATGAACTCCCGTTCGTGATTACTTATTAGGTATCACACGAACGAGCACCAAAGCACGTGTGCAGAGCCCAAATGACAATTAATTTAAACGCAGATATAATTAATTAAATAAACAACCAATTAAAATTAATTTAAAAGGCAATCAAACGTAGAAATAAATTAAAGACATGCATTCACCATCACTTTCGTCACAACTCCGACATCAATGAATTAACCCGCCATCGTGACGACACAGCAGCACATAAAATAATAAACAGAAATCACCGTGCTCATGTCGTCGTAATTGTCACCGCAGGACGCCGTCAACGATTGCAAAATAATAATCATCGCTCCGCTCTGTGCAGTTGCTGACGCTGCACCCGAACCAAACCACCGCGCCACTGAAAATATGCTCTGATGCTTGCTCTCAGTGTGCGACGTGAATCTTCGGAAGCCAAGCGAACGTTCCAATCCTCCGCTGCGTCGATGATGAGTTCGAACCTCCGCTGCGCTCTTGGTGATGGTCCCGCTGGTTGATGCGTGAAAAATTAGAAAAGGAATAGAAGAAAATGAGAAGAGAAAAGAAATTAAATAAACAGGAAAGAAAGAAGAAAAAGAAAGATAAAAAAAAGATAAAATTAGAGAAGATAGAAGATAGAAAGAAAAGAGATAAAAAAATAAAAAGAAGATAATGAGAAGAGTAGGGAGATGGGGGCGGCGGTTCCAGCGGGTAGAGGGGAGGCCGAGAGTGAGGGCCGGCCGGTAGAGGAGGCGCAGGTCTCGGTTCCAGCGGGTGAGATGGCTACGGCGGCTAAGGCGGGGTGAGGGAGAGCGGCGACTTCCAGCGGGAGATGAGGGTGGCGGCGGGTGAGAGGTGATGAGCCGCCGGGAGATCGGGTGGCGATGAGAGGTGGCGGACAGGATCGGAAGTGGGATGAGTGAGGGTGGCGATGGGCTGGGTCCCGAAGTGGGGATGGGAGGCGGCGGCTTCCAAGGGAAGGCCGTTCGGCGGGGGGTTGAGCGGGTGAGAGATAGGCGGGGTTGATCGGCATATCAGAATCGGAGAAGCGGTTGGGGGAAATGGGTTTTATCTAGGATTGGAGAGGCGTGCGGGCCAAGGGGAAGAGGTTATGGAGGTCGGTTGATGGGTAGAGGAGAATAGGGGGGCGACCGCTTTGGCAGGGGACCGCTGGGGGAGATAAGGGAGGCGCTGGAATAGGGGTGGTGGTTTTTAGGAGAGTGAGAGAGCCGCAGGTTTGATGGGGGAAGGGGATTGGAGAGAGGGAGTGTGAGGGAGAGAGGCGGCGGGTCCAGGGGAGTACAAAAAATGGGGGGCGTGGGATTGATAGGGTGAGGGTTAGAAAAAAAAGGGGGGTTGCGAGGGAATAGGGAGGGATGGAGAGCAGGTCAAGGGGAAAATAAATAAAAAATAAAAAGTTAAATTCAAATGAAATTAAACAAAAACTAATTATCTAATTATGTTAAATAATAATAATAATAATAATACTAATAATAAGTAGAATTATATATATATATATATATTATTTACATGTTAAATTAATAAACTAATAGTAATAATAATAACTAATAATAATTAAAAAATATATAATATGAAAAGTTAATAAAGTGAAAATTAATAAAAACTAAAAAATGAAAATAAATAACTAATATAAAATTAACTAAAAACTATAAAAACAACTAAAATATTAAAAACTACAAAAAGAAACTAAAAATACAAGAAGCGGTTAACAAATTAATTAAAACTAAATAAAAAAAAATATAAAAATGTTAGTAAAATTCATGTACATCAATTCTTATTGGTTGATTATCGGTTTTACTTTTCCCCACTTCTCAAGGAAGCTAGTCTTGCGTACCCTTCTTCCGAAAGAGGCGAAGATGCATGGGGTATGTCACATGCTTTTTGTGTTTAGCTTCTCAAGGGAGGATAGGTCTATGTTCTTACTATAGGCAGAAATGACTCGACGAGTAGTACATATTCTCACCGTGTTGATCAACCATGTGTTTAGTATCATAGAATGATTTCGAGAATTCATGGGAATATGGGAATGTAATTATGTAATGAATATTTGAATAAATGGTGTTAACCCAGGGGTTTAGTGTTTTGTAGAACATAATGACGATGTTGTAATTTTAAAGGGACAGAGGAATTTGGGTGTGATGATAATGAAATTTAATGTAGAATTGTCATTGGTTAATTAATGATTAAATAATTAATAAACATAAAGTGAAACTAATAAAAAGGTAATGAAATAATTTATTAAATCTCTTTATGTGTTAGTGTTCTTATAGGATAACTAGTCTTAGAAGTAGCAGCCCGGAGTATGAGAGATGTTAGATTCAGTTGTGTCTAAGACTAGGTTATGCCCATATTGTGGTTGTGAGGTATATTATATTTTGTACTTTTTTTGTTTCTATACTCTACTCCACCCGGTTAGTAAGGTAAACTAACACCCCGGGGATTCTGATCCCCAGAGGGGTGTTTTCCCCAACATTCTGGTGGGAGGATGGATGGATAACTACCCCCTTTGGCCCCGCTCTCTTCTCTTCGTAGATACTTGTGCTAGTATGCATAGTGGTTGGTTTTCCCCATATATGTGTGTAGAGGGTTGTAATGTCTTGTGGTTATTCACACATATATATTCTGCATATGTATCCTATGGACTACTATAGGTGTAACGTGTATAGAGTGTGATGTCTTGAGGATCCTTACACGTTGTATAGGCTGTAATGGATTGAGGTATAATAATTCGATGTATGATACACATTTTGCGGGCTGTGGTGGCTCCTAGAAACTACCCGATTAATTTTCTTACGTGGACATGGTGGTTTTGTTACACGAGGTGCATGTTGGGGTCCCTCACCCAGGTGTCTGTGGGCAAGCCTTTTTGGAGAGAGATGCTTCGGATGTGCGACGTTGGGGCAAAGCGTTAAAAAAGTGGGGAAGTAGTAGTGGGGTAAACATGATATTCTTTATTATATGATATATTTGTGTATGTGTTACTTGGTGAGATTAGCCCTGGTGAGGTTGGGAACTTAGTATACCTCTTTATGTGAAGAGTTAGTTTCACTTGTTGTTCACTATGCTTTAGCATGCTTTCGTTACTTTTGCCCGAGAGGCTTCAGGGAGGATCATACTGAGTATACTGTTATACTCACCCTATGTATATATAAATTGTTTTTCAGGTAACTTGGAGCAGGTTGGAGATCATGCTGGTGCTTATTAGCTTGGGGTTGCAGGAGCTGTTCGGGATTGTGGTTGCTGCTGTTTTTACATTATTTTGGGTACTTGCGGTTTTCCCCTTTCAATTGTAGTACTTTTTCATGACATTATATATGTTCACTTGGGATTTATTTCGTCTTACTGGTTGAGTTGGAGTTGGTTGCTGTCTATCTTATCTCTCCCTTCCGCATTTGTTCTCTTAGAGGGTAATGCCTCCCATTTGTGTGTTTACTATACCCTCGGTGCTAGTCACATACCCGGGGCCTACTAGAGGTGGGACTCGGGGTGTCATTATCTCCCTTCTCACATTTCCGGCCAGGAGGGGTACACTTTGTGGGGGGGGGGTCGTGACAACTAGGGTTTGTTAGTGTTTCTATGAGGGTATATGAGTGTTTTTTATTTTTTGTTAATATATATGAGTGGTTGTTATGACTTTTTAGGTTTTATTTGTGTTTTTAAGTGTTTGTGAGCATTTTTAATGGTTTATCATATTTTATTTAAATTTATTATGATTTATTAGGGTTTCTAGGGATTTTTAATGGTTTGTTTACGTTTTTTTGTTTATTGGGGTTTAGTTGGGTTTTATTGGGCTTTTTATGGTGTGTCAAGGTTTATTAGGGTTGAGAAGGTATTTTTAGGGTTTTATTAGGGATTTACTAGGGTTCATTAAATTTTATTATTGTTTATTAGGGATTTTTAGGGTTTATTAGGTTTTGTTAGTGGTTTATTAGTTTTTTTGTTTTATTAGGATATATTAGTGTCTGTTAGGTCTTTTTAGATAATATAGCTTTTTTTATTGTTTGTGAGCATTTTTTTGTGAGCATTTTTAGAGTTTCTTAGGATATATTAGAGTTTATTATGGTTTATTAGGGTTTCTAGGCATTTTTAAGGTATATTAGAATTTTTTGTCTTTATTAGGTTATATTAGTGTTTTAGGTCTATTTAGGTAATATAGCACGTTTTTGTTGTTTGTGATCGTTTTTTATTGTTTGTGAGCATTTTTAGGGTTTATTTGGTTATCTTAGAGTTTATTAGGGTTTCTAGGGATTTTTATGGTATACTAGCATTTTTTTCTTTATTAGGGTTTTGTAGGGTTTTATTAGGGGTTATTATGGTGTGTTAAGGTTTGTTAGGGTTGATTAGGATTTATTAGGATTTATTTATGGTTTATTAGGTCTATTTGAGTTTTTTGGGGTTTATTAGGGTTTATTAGTGTTTTTTAGTTTCTATTAGGATTGGTTAAGGTTGTTTAGGTTTTCTTAATGTGTTTTCAATGTTTATTAGGTTTTATTATCATTTATTAGGGTTTATTATGTATTTTTGGGGTTTTATTAGGGTTGAGTAGAGTTTCTTAGGGTTTTAATGATTATAAGGTGCTTTGAGGGATTATTAGAGTTCATTAGGGATTTATTATGGGTGTATTAGGGTTTAATTTTTTATATTATGGTATATTAGGGTTCAATATTTTTTATGGTTTTGAAGCGTCTTTAGGGTTTTGTAGCTTTTTTCGGGGTTGTGTAGTGTTGTTAGAGTTTATGTAGCATTTTTATTGTTTATGTAGAATTTTTAGGGATTAGTTAGTGGTTTTAGGTTTTATGTATCATTTTTAGGGTTTATGTAATGTTTTTATGGTTTATGTAGTGTGTTTAGGGTTTAGGTTTTATGTAGCATTTTTTAGGGTTTATGTTTCATTTTCTCGGTTTATGTAGTGTTTTAGGGGTGATGTAGCATTTATGTTGCATTTTTTAGGGTTTATGTTACGCTTTCAGGGTTCATGTAGTGTTTTAGGGTTTATATTGTGTTTTTAGGTTTTATGTGGCATTTTTTAATGTTTAAGTGTCGTTTTTAGGGTTTATGTTGTGTTTTTCAGGATTTATGTTACAGTTCTGGGGTTTATGTAGTGTTTTTAGGGTTTATGTAGCGTTTTTGGGTTTCTGTTGTATTGTTTGGTTTCTGTTGTGTTTTTAAGGTTTTTGTTGCATTTTTAGGGTTTATGTAATATTTTTAGGGTTTATGTATCTATTTGAAGGATTTATTTTCATTTTAATGGTTGTTTATGGTTTGTAGTGTTATTTAAGGTTTTTACGGTTGTTAACAGGTGTTTATGGTTTTTTATGGTATCTGATGGATTTTTAATAGTTTTTTTGGGTGGGGGTGGGGTTATGGGTTTATTTGTTTTCTTGGGATTGATAGGGGTGTTAGGGTTTTTAGTGTGTTCTTTGATTTGTTTGGTTATTGTAGCGGTTTTTAGGGTTTATATAATGTGTTTTAGTGTGTTTTGGGTTCTTTAGGGTTTTTTAGTGTTCTTTAAAGTTTAATATGGTTCTTTAGGGTTTATTAGGGTTTATTAGTGTTCTTTAGGATTTGATACAATTTATTAGCATTTTTATTGTACATTAGGGTTTTATTGGGATTTTGTAGGATTAATAGTTTTTTCTAGGGCTTATCTACCTTTTTAGGTTTATTTAAGATTTATTAGGGTTTATTAGTGTTTATTTTATTTATTAGGGTTTTGTAACGTGTATTTGGGTTAATTGTGATTTATTTGGGTTTATTATGATTTGTTAGTGTTTATTGGGGTTTATTAGGGGTTTGTTATGGTTGGTTTCAGTTTGTAACAATTTAATTGGATTTGTTAGGATTTGTTACGATTTATTTGTGGTTCTTAGGGTTTGTTACGATTTATTTTGGGGTTATTAGGATTTTTATGGTTTATTAGTGGGTTATAGGGTTTTGTAGGGTATTATTTGGAGATTTTTTGTAGTGTTTTGCCGGGTTTATTAGTGTTTTAGTGATTATTAGGGTTTATTTTGGTTTAATAGTGTTTTTTATTGTATATTAGGGGTTTTATGGATTTTTTAGCATTTATTTGGGTCTAATAGAGTTTTTTAGGGTTTATTATAGGTTATTACGATTTATTAGTGGTTTTTAGGGTTTTTAGGGTTTATTAGCGAGTTATAGGGTTTTGTAGGCTATTATTATGAGATTTTTTGTAGTTTTTTGTCAGGTGTGTTAGGTTTTTTAGTTGTTATTAGGGTTTATTATGGTTTAATAGTGTTTTTAATTGTATATTAAGGGTTTTAGGGCTTTTTTAGCATTTATTATGGTCTAATAGAGTTTGTTAGGGTTTATTACATGTTATTACAACTTATTAGTGTTTATTACGGTTTTTAGGGTTTAATAGTGGGTTTTATTGATTATTAGGGTTTATTAGTGGTTCTTAGGGGTTTTTAGTGGTTGTTATGGTTTGTTAGGTTTTTTTAGGGCTTCTAGGGTTTGTTACGATTTGTTTGAGTTGTTTGGGGTTTTATTCGTTTTTTGGGTTTTATGAGTGTGTATGGATTTTATATGCTTTGTTAGGTTTATTTTATCATTTTTGGGGTTTTGTTGCGTTTTGTGGGTTTTGAAGCATTTTTCGGGTTTTTTGTAGCAACTGATAGGGTTTATGTAGCGTTGTTAGTGGCTTTAGTGTTTATTTATGGTTCAATATGGTTTTTAGGGTTTTTAGGGTTCTTTAGGGTGTATTAGGGTTTTTGAGGTTTTTAGGGTTTGCTGGGGGGTTTTTAGTGTTTTAAGGGTTTTATAGTGTTGGTTAGGGTTTTGTTAGGCATTTTTAGGGGTTTTAGGGGGTTTTTAGTGTTTTTAGTGGTTTTTAGGTTTTTTAGGGTTTTTTGAAGTTTTTTGAGGTTTTTTAGGGTTTTTTAGGTTTGTTTTCAGGGTTTTTCTATTTTTTCTGTTTTTAGGGGTTTTAAGGGTTCTTATGGGTTTTCAGGTTTTTTTTAGGATTTTTTAGGGATTTTAGGGTTTTTTTGGGTTTTTTTGGGTTTTTTTGGTTTTTAGGGGTTTGTTAGGTTTTTCCGGGTTTGATAGGGTTTTTTTGTGAATATTAGCATTTTGAATGGTTCAATTGATTTTTTGTGCTATATTTGGGTTTTTAGGTATTTTAAGAATTTATTGGGGTCTAATAGGGTTTTCTGGGTTTATTACGATTTTTTGGTGTTTATTAGGGTTTAATAGTGGGCTTTAGGGTTTATTGTGGTTTATTATTGGTTGGTAGGGTTTGTTAGGATTTATTAGTTCTTAATAGAGTGATTTAGTGTGTCTAAAGGTTTGTTAGGGTTTCTAAGGGTGTGTTAGTGTTTCTAAGGGTGGGTTAGGGTTTTTATGGGCAGGTTAGAGTTTCTAAGGGTGTTCTATGGTTTCTAAGTGTTTCTAAGGTTGTGTTAGGGTTTCTATGGGTGCCTTGGGGTTTCTAAGGGTGTGCTAGGGTTTCTAATTGTGTGTTCGGGTTTCTAAGGGTGTGTTAGGTTTTCTAAGGGTGTGTTAGTGTTTCTTAGGTTTACATGGGGTTTTTTCATGATGTTTTGGGTTTTTAGGGTTATGTTAGGATTTCTGATGGTTTCTTTTGGGTTATTTAGTGTTTCTTCAGGTTTTTTGGGTTTATTGGGGTTTCTTAGTACTTCTTAGGGTTTGTTTGGGCTTGTTCGGGATTGTTAGGGTTTGTTAGGGTTTTTTATGTTTTGTTATGTTTTTTTGGGTTTTTTGGGGTTTTTTAGGGTTTTTAGGGTTAGTTAGGGTTTTTAAGTGTTTTTTAGGGTTTGTTAGCGTTTGTTAGGGTTTTGCGTATTTTTAATGGTTCTGAGTGTTTATGGGGTTATTCATGGTTTTTAAGGTTATTTAGTTGTTCATGGTTGTCAAAAATGTGTAGATCTAGTCGAATGCTTCAATTTGATATTTGGTAGAGGTGAAATGGACACCCAGAGTAGAAGTTATGGTCATTTGGAATACTTAAGGACATTTTGGGTCTTTAAGAAGGTGATAAGGTGTTCTTATTTGTAACACTCCAAACCCACTATGGTGGAGCTGGTTCATTACTTGTGATATTTTCATGGATAGATTGAATGAAAATCCAGAAGGAATGATATGTTTAGTAGTCTTGAAGAAACTAGATTCATATATGTAACTCAAATTACATTGGAAAAGGTTACAAAATACAATACATAACAAAAAACTCAAAACTGCATCCACAGGAACTCAAAAGAAGACCGTCTCTTCATCACCTGTCGAAGGTAGACAATGAAAGGCATGAGTTGAAACACTCAGTAGGGGTTACAAATAGCAGAATCATGAGTACAATAATAAGTGAATCAAAAATAATCTGACATAATCAATATGACATATGGAATAAATGAATAACCAATGCCATTAAAAAACATAAAATGAAATTGAATCCATAGATTTTGTCATAGTGAAAATATCATGGATAAAAATAATAACTGATAATGAATAAAGTGAATACTTATTAACTGGATGTCATGTATCTAGAACATGAAACCATAATACAGTTAAAACAGTTTAACTTTGTGCGTAGAAACCCGTCTGATTTTTGGAAAAAAACTCGAAGGGTTTGTCGCCAACTGTTTTGTCTCATGAGTCCTACCAATGCATCATGGGGATATAGAGAGCCCCACCCACCACTTAATATCCAAATAATTATTTATACATTGATTCAATACAAGATAAATATGCCCTTTCAATATCTGTATAGAGTAGAGTATACAAATTCATCAATATTTCCATAATTAAAATAACTTTCCAAATAATCACCGTATGTAAAATGGTATACGGTTTAGACAAAAAACATATCCATGGCATGAGATTATGGATATTTAATATAAATATAATTTCAAATGAAAAGTTATCTCAAATGGGAAGTTGGTACAACACATAAGGATTATTAGGTGTACAATACAAAGATAGTCACAACGAAAATGGCAGTTGAGACAAAGTCCCTTACCACAATGTAATCGGTCAAACCGTATGACCAGAACTTAATAACCATCAAGTGAATCATTGAATAAAATTAATATAAATAGAATAATGTTATTATATATCAAATGTAACTACACATATAACAAATATAAGGAATAATTGGCGAACAATGGAAATCTCACATAAATGAAAGTGAGATGAGAAACCCCTTACCTTTGGCTCGAGTGTGTTCTTCGTTTGTTTTAATGGATTGAATAATAAAATTTATATTCATTAATTAATATTTCCAGAACCTCCTATACATTTAATTGATTCATTATAACCTTATTAGGTTCATTCATGGACCTTTATATTGGTTCAATTGGTTCAATTTTCATGTTTTGTAAGCATTTTCTTCCTTGGTTTTCATGGTTCGTTTACTTGTTTCCATGAATGGAAGTTCCTTTGAAACATGGTTAAACATCCAGAATTTTTAATAAATATTATTAAATAAATCATGGAGATATAAATGATCTTATAATGACTTTGTGTTATATAGCATGATGAAGATTCATTAGTTAAAACATTAATGATGTTCGGTTAGATCGTTTTAGTGATTCTTTGATAATAACAACCTCATTTTGTCTTATAAATTAGAACCATGAGTAAAAAAAAGATTTACAGAACCATGGGTGAGTCATAACACATATATTATAACTTTTATCAAACATATAAATGGTTTCATGACCATACCTGAATGAATTAATGTAAATTGATATCACATCGTCCATGATGTCGGTAATTCGACACATCACAAAAAATGTTTTTAATTCCTTGAACAAGTGGGGAAAATAAGAAGATTGATGATGAATTTCTCATGAACATAAGAACATACATAATATACAATATTATGGAGATTTCATTTCTATTGAGTAAGAATAGATGAATAAATAATAAATAAAGAACCCAAAATAAAAAAATAATTTTGAAATCGCTTAAAAATTCGGCAGCCTAACGGCTACGCAACATGGTTTTAGAAAATATTTATAAAGAGATGGTACAACGTTCACATATCCAGAAATGAATAATAATATAGTTTATATCAATAATAAGAAGAAAAATAAGTACATCGTGTGGAAACATGAAAGATATACCACATAAAAGAGAACTTGAAAGGGAAAAGAAAGAAAATGAGAATCTTCTTACCTTGTAGAGTAACCCCTAGAACTTGAAGGTTGGGTCATTGGGGGCTTGAGGAAACCTTGGGAGGACTAATATGAAAGTAATTAGGCCAGAAAATCATTGAGTTAGAATTGCGAATGAATTAAATGAAGGGAAGAGTTGGTATTTATAGGAAAAGTGAGGGATTATTTTAATAATTTTCAAGGGACACCTCATGAGTGGTTTTTGCAAAACCATTTGCTTTCCCATAGTATTTTCCCATGGTATAAGCCAAATGGGACACCTCACATCTTATTTATCTATTCATTAGTCTACCAGATTTATGACATCATTATTTCATCATTAATGATGTCATAAACACACCGAAACTAAAAACTGTATTTTTTACTATTCAATGAAAAATCAACTATTTCAGAAAAATTCCCAAAATTCACCCTAACCATTTTTCGATGTTTATAATTCAAAAGTGAAATCAATTTTTCAAAAATAATTTTCTAAATATTATTAATTTAATTTTTAAATAAAGTCATAGTTAATTCGAAAAATAAAAATCTTAAAGTACAATTAGTTTTATTTCTCATTGAAAAACTAATTAAGATCTCATTATCGTGTTTCCATAAGAAAATGAAATAATAATATTATTTACTATTCATAAGGGTCATATTACTATTCCAATTTCTATTCATAAGGGTATGTTACAATTCACGAAAAATTAAGTTTGTTCTATCAGACTCCAAATGACTTACTGGTCACAACTCTAGATGACCATTCTTTGAAATTCAAAACATAGAAGTGGAAATTTTATATTTAATAGCTATGTTTTGACTATATCCTAAATAACCTAGTGTTGTTTTGATTTATCAAAGTGATTAATATAATGTATTTAATAGAAACATAACATAAAATGTTTGGGGTGCTACATTATTCCCTCCTTCGGAAATTTTGTCCCCAAAATTTTATGTACATAGCCCACCAAAAATATGTGGGTGGATCTTCTTCATGAAATCCTTTGGTTTTGATGTTGCTTCCTCCATATTCTGGTTTCTCCAAAGAACCTTTACTAGACAAGTTGTTCGATTTCACAATACCTGCTTCCTTGTGTCAAGAATCTTGATGGGATTTTCACAATATGACAAATCTGGTTCCAGTTCAATTCCTTCATATGTAAGTACATGCGTTGGGTCTGGATTGTATTTCTTTAACAATGATATGTGGAACACATCATGAAATTTGGAGAGATTTGGCGGCATCTCTAAACGGTAAGATACAACTCTTATTCTTCCCAATATTTCAAATGGTCTGATGTACCTGGGGCTCTGTTTCCCTTTCTTACCGAACCTTCAGATGCCCTTCCATGGAGATACTTTCAGAAATATATGATCTCCCACTTGAAATTCCAAGTCCTTTCTCTGGTTGTCAGCATAACTCTTCTACCTACTTTGGGATGCTTTAATATGGGTTTGTATTTTCTTCACCTTTGACGTGGTTTCATCAATAATTTTTGGGCCTATAAGTTTCCTTTCACCAACTTCATCCCAACAAGTTGGAGTTCAATATCTCTTTCCATATAATGCTTTATATGGAGCCATTTTAATACTATAATGGAAACAATTATTGTATGAAAATTCCACCAAAGGAATTTATTGATCCCACATACCTTGGAAGTCTTGAGAGAATGACCTCAGCATGTCTTCCAGAGTTTGAATAGTCCTTTCCGACTGTCCGTCAGTTTGAGGGTGATATGTCGTACTCATATGGAGCTCGGTATTCAAAGAATTCTGGAGACTTTTCCAGAACCTTGATGTAAAACATGGATCACGATCAGAAACAATCTATAGGGGAACTTCATGAAGTCTCACAACTTCATTAATATATAGTCTTTCTAGACATTCAAGTGGTAGATCTTCTCTTATAGCAAGACAATGTGTTGTCTTGGTAAGATGATCAACAATAGCCCATATTGAATTTTTCATTCTAGGAGTCTTTGGTAGTCCCATGACAAAGTCCATTGTGAAATTATCCCATTTCCACTCAGGTATGGAAAGAGGTTTCAATACTCCTCCAGTTTGTTGCCTTCCAGCTTTCACTTTTTGAAAAACCATACATCTTGACACAAAATTAGCAATCTCCCTCTTCATGTTGTCCCACCAAAAATGTTCCTTCAAACCTCAATACATCTTAGTGCTACTAGGGTGTATAGAGAAATGGGAACTATGAGAATCATCCAACAATTCCCTTTTTAGATCAGGAATATCAGGAACACAAAGTCTCTTCCCAAATTTCAAAATTCCGTCTTGATATACGAAGTCACTCAATCCCCCATCATTCACAGCTTTAATCTTCTTTTGAAACTCCTTATCATCATCCTGAGAACTTTTTATCCTTTCTAGTATAGTTGGTTTGGAAACCATTTGAAAAAGAATTGTTGTTTCACCTTCCATGTTCATTCCCATATCCATCTTTACAAGATCCATGAAAATAGGATCCCTTTCAACTCTCATCTTGTTCAAAACTCCATGATCCTTTTTGATCAAAGCATCTGCCACCTTATTTTCCTTCCCCAGGTGGTAGTGTGTCATGCAATCATAATTCTTGATTAGTTCGAGCCATCTCCTTTGCCTCATGTTGATTTCTTTCTGTGAGAAAATATACTTCAAACTCTTGTGATCAGTATAAATCTCAAAATTTTCACCATAGAGATAATGTCTCCATATCTTCAAAGAAAATATGACACCAGCTAACTGAATATCATGAGTAGGATAGTTTTTATCATGAATTATTAGTTTTCATGATGCATACACAATAACCCTATCATTTTTCATAAGGACATAATTGAGTACTTTCTTTTAAGAATCACTATAAATAACAAACTTGTCATTCCCCGATGGAAGAGTCAATATTGGGGCACTGAATAATCTTCTCTTCAGTTCTTTGAAAAATTATTCATAATCTTTTTTCCAAAAAAATTCAACCCCTTTTTGTGCGAGCTTCGTTAGCGGGTTAGCCATTCGGGGAAAATTCTGCATGAAATGCCGATAATAACCTGCTAAGACAATAAAAATGCGTACCTCAGTTATGTTTGTTGGCGTGGGTCAATTTTGGATTTCCTTTGTCTTCGCAGGATCAACTAGGATTCCATCCTTCGAGACAATATGGCCAAGAAAATAAACTGACTGAATCCAAAATTCACACTTGTTAAACTTCCCATATAATTGATTTCTTCTAAGAGTTTCCTGAATAACTTGCAAGTGAATCTCATGGTCTTCATAGCTTTTTGAGCATATGAGGATATCATTGATGAATATCACAACAAAGTTATCAAGATATTCCTTTAAAACTTGTAATGCTCATACCTGGTTCGAAATGTTGTCTTCAAAATATCTTCCTTCCTCAAACTCAGTTGATGATATCCGGATCGAAGGCCAATCTTTGAAAAGTATTGAGCTCCATGAAGTTGGTAAAATATATCATCAATCCGGGGTATATGATACTTATTCTTTATTGTAATAGCATTGATTTCTCTTTAATCAAAGCATATCATCATGGATCCATCTTTATTCTTTAAAAACAAGACCAGGGATCCCCATGGAGAAACACTAGGTCGAATAAATCATTTTTCACTCAACTCTTCTAGTTTTTTATTCAGATCCACTAGCTCCACAGTGGCCATTCTATATGGGGTCTTTGATATAGGTCTTGCAGCGGGAATTAAGTCAATGGAAAACTCAATATCCCACTCTGGAGGATGTCCAGGTAAATCCTCTAGAAATATATCAATGTACTCTTTCACTATGTTCACATCTTCAATTTGAAGATTTATTTCCTCTACCATATATATTGGTTTATCTTCCTCTCCAATTATTGTATTCAATAGAGCTATTGGGGGTGGTTCTAGATAATAATGAGGTGGAGAAGTTTCTGCCCTAAAGACAAGGGATTCTACACCATTTCAAAAAATTGTAACTTCATTTTTCTTGCAATAAATCCTCACAAAACAATTTGATAGCCAATAAATAATGAGAATTATATCAAATTTAGTCATGGGTATGATGATAAGGCTAGAAACTAAAGCATGTTTTGGTGTTTGGAGGGGGACTAGTGGACATGCCTTTGATGCAATGATATATCCCATGGGAGTTTTGACTGACAACTCCTTTCTTAAATCAAATTGGACAAATCTAATTTTCTTAGAAAACTAAGAGGATATAAATGAATGCGATGATCCAGAATCAAATAAAGTGTTGGATATGTTTGAAGAAACAATTAAAGTACCTGCCACCACATCACTAGAAATATAAACCTCCACAGTTGTAATCACATAGGATCTCCCTTTATCTCTTGGATTTTTTTGAGGCATGTTTCCTTGGCGCTTAGGACACTCATTTTCATAGTGTCCCATCTCTCTTCAATTTTAGCATTGAACATCATTGAATTGTTTCTTCCCCTTGCATTCATTAGATCGATGCCCCTTTTCTCCGCAGTTATAGCGGACTCTCTTTCTTTCAAGAATTTCCCGGGATGATTCTTTCCACAGTTCTCTCATAATAGGAATCTATTCGTTCCCTTGATCTTCTTTGGTTCTTCTCCTTTTCCTTTGTTATCAGAATGCCACTTCTTATCTTGGTTTCCTTTGAAAAAATTTGATCTAGAAAATTCCTTCTCTATTTTGATAGCACTTGATAAAATTTCATCATATGATGAAAATGATTGAGAAGCCAGTGCCCTTCGAAGACTTGGATTATGACCTTCAAATAAATGATCAATCTTGTCTGCTGAGTCACGAACATAATCCAAAACATACCTAGCTAGACTTGTGAAGGTATCCTCATACTCTGCAACACTGTCTTCTTCCCTTTGTATCAAGCTGAGGAATTTCCTCTTCATTTCAGTTCATTTCTCACAAGGAAAATAATTATTGAAGAATATTTCCTTAAAATTCCATCATTCCATATCCTCTATCTCTTCTTCCTCCGTGCTATTTTGAATTAAGTACCACCATTGATCAACATCACCCTTGAGAAAATATACTGCCAGTACTACCTTTTAATTTTCATTTCATCTTAACACCATGAATATCATTTCAAGGGACTTATTCCATTTCTCAGCAACCATTGGATTAATAGTACCACTGAAATATTTGGGCTTCTGCCGCATGAAATGATCCAACACAGGCGTTGAATGGTTATTCGTTACAACTTGAGTAAGTTGTCCCAATATGGTCATGATCTGATCTGCTCCAACAGTAACTATGTTGACTTGCTCAGTAGGGATATCCCTACCTTGCCCACGAGTATTGATTCCCCTTCTTCCATTAGACGCCATTTCTAAATAATGGGATACGATAGATTAGTTTATGAATCTCATATATAAAAACACTCAACATAGATTGAAATTATATGCATAGCTAATTTTATGAATCTCAAATAGTAAAGAAATCAACATAGATTGAAATTCTATGCATAATTAATCTTATAAATCTCAAATAGAAAAGCACTCATCATAGACTAAAATTTTATGCATAGCTAATCTTATAAACAAGGTTCCTCTGAGGAAAAATTTACATTAACTCCATCATATTATCTTGTAAAGAAAATATGAATTATCGTAAGCATATCCCCGGGGAGTGTCATAACCAAGAGTGCATCAAGGCCCGTTGTCGTGCACCAGTTCCCGTTTGAGTCTAACTCAATGTGGTGTTTTCGGGTTTTACCCTTAGTTACATCTATGCCAGAGCCGCCTCTACTTGCTCATATCTAGACAGGGATGTATTGCATAAAAAATCCACATAATCTATTCCTTACCAAAATACCAGGAAGTTCTTGTATGTTTATCCTAAAATACTACCGTAGGGATTTGTTCCCTACTATAAATTTCCTAGTCTAGTTTCCAAGTGTTCTACTAAACTTTCTATGAAACCAATTGCAACACCCCGACTGCACTAGGCTGGAGCAAGTGCATTAATTGTGATATTGGCATGGTTAGAAAGAATGAAAATCCATAAGGAACGATCATTTTAGTAGTCTTGAAGAAACTAGATACATATATGTAACTCAACTTACATTGGAAAAGTTTACAAAATACAATACATAACAAAAAAACTCCAAACTGCATCCCCAGAAACTCAAAAGAAGACCTTCTCTTCATCACCTGTCGAAGGTAGAAAATGAAAGGTGTGAGTTAAAATGCTCAATAAGGGTTAAAAATAGTGGAATCATGAGTACAATAATATGTGAATCACAAATAATATGACATAATCAATATGGAACAGTAAATAAATTAATAACCAATGCCATTAATAAACTTAAAATGAAAGTGCATCCATAGATTTTGTCATAGTGAAAATCTCATGGATAATAATAATAACTGATAATGAATAAAGAGAATTATTATTAACTATACATCATGTATATAGAACATGAAACCATAATACCATTAAAACGGTTTAGCTTTGTGGGTAGAAACCCATCTGATTTTTGGAAACAAACTCGAAGGGTTTATCGCCAACTATTTTGTCTCATGACACCTACCGATGCATAAATGAGATATTGAGGGCCCCAACCACCAATGCATGTCCAAATAATTCTTTATACATTGATTCAATACAAGATTAATATGCCCTTTCAATATTCGTATTGATTATAGTATACGTATTCATAAATATTTCCATAATTAAAATAACTTTCCAAATAATCACCGTATGTAAAATGGTATATGGTTTAGATAACAAACATATCCATGAAATGAGATTATGGAAATTTAATATAAATATAATTTCAAATGAAAAGTTATCTCAAATGTTCAGTTGTTACACCACATTAGGATTATTAGGTGCATAATACAAAGATAGCCACAACGAAAACGGCAGTTGAGACAAAGTCCCTTACCACAATGTAATCGGTCGAACCGTATGACCAAAACTTAATAACCATCAAGTGAATCATTGAATAACATGAATATAAATATAAAAATGTTATTATATATCAAATTGAAGTACACATATACCAAATATAAGGAATAATTGGTGAACAATGGAAATCTCATAGAAATGAAAGTGTGATGAGAAACCCCTTACCTTATGCTCGAGTGTGTTCTTTGTTTGTTTTAATGGCATGAATAATAAAATGTATCTTCATTAATTAATATTACCAGAACCTCCTATAAATTTAATTGATTTGGTATAACCTTATTAGGTTCATTCACGGCCCTTTCTATAGGTTCAATTGGTTCAATTTTCATGTTTTGGAAGCATTTTCTTCCTTGGTTTTCATGGTTCGTTTACTTGTTTCCATGAATGGAAGTTCCATTGAAACATGGTTAAACATCCAGAATTTTTAATAAATCTTATTAACAAAATAAATGAGATATAAATGATCTTATAATGATTTTTTGTTATATACCATGATGATGATTCACTAGTTAAAACATTAATGATGTCCGTTTAGATCGTTTTAGTTGTTCTTTGATAATAACAACCTTATTTTGTCTTATAAATTAGAACCATGAGTAAAAAAAAAATTACAGAACCATTGGTGAGTCATAACACATAAATTATAACCTATTTTAACCATATAAATTGTTTCATGACTATACTTGAAATAATTAATGAAATTTGATATCACATCATCCACGATGTCGGTAATTCGACACATCATGGATAATGTTTTTAATTCCTTTAAGAAGAGGGTAAAAGAAGAAGATTGATGATGAATTTATCATGAATATAATAAAATTAATAATATAAAACATTATGGAGATTTAATTTCTCTTGGGTATGAAGATATGAAGAAATAATAAATAAAGAACTCCAAATAAAAGAATAATTTTTAAATCTCTTATAAAAATTCGGCAGCCTAACAGCTACACAACATGGTTTTAGAAAATATTTAAAAAAAGAGGGAAAAAGGGTCACCTATAAATAAATTAATAATAATATAGTTTAGATCAATAAAAAGAAGAAAGATAAGAACATGGTATGGAAATTTTAAAGATATACACATAATAGATAACTTGAAAGGGAAAAGAAAGAAATTGAGAATCTTCTTACCTTGTAGAGTAACCCCTAGAACATGATGGTTGGGACCTTGAGGGCTTGAGGAAACCTTGGGAGGACTAATATAAAGGTGATGAGGACAGAACTTCGTTGGGGAATAATTGGTAATGAATTCAATTAAGGGAGGAGTTGGTATTTATAGGAAAAGTGAGGGATTATTTTAATAATTTTCAAGGGACACTTCATGAGTGGTTTTTGCAAAACCATGGGCCTGCCCATGGTATTTTTCCCTGGTATAAGCCACATGGGACACATAACATATTATTTAAAAATACACAAGTCTACCAGATTTATGACATCATTATTTCATCCTTAATGATTTCATAAACACACTGAAACTAAAAACTGTATTTTTTACTATTCACTGAAAAATCAACTGTTTCAGAAACATTCCCAAAATTCACCCTAACCATTTTTTGACGTGTAGAATTAAAAAGTGAAATCCATTTTTCAAAAATAATTTTCTAAATATTATTAATTTAATATTTAATTAAATTCATTGTTGATTTGAAAAATAACAATCATAAAGTGCACTTAGTTTTATTTCTCATTGAAAAACTAATTAAGATCTCATTATATTGTTCCTTAAGAAAATGAAATAATAATATTATTAACTATTCATAAGGGTAATATTACTATTCATATTAATATTAATAAGGTTATATTACTATTAAAAAAAATTAAGTTTTTCATATAAGACTCCAAATGATTTACTGATCACAACTCTAGATGACCATTTTTTGAAATTCAAAACATAGAAGTAGAGAATTTTTATTTAATAGCTAGGTTTTGACTATATCTTAAATAACCTATTGTTATTTCAAAGGTACAAATTGAGGAATAGAATTTATTTAACAGAAACATACCATAAAATTTTTGGGGTGCTACATTATTGGTCAGAGATGTGTAGATCTAGTCGAAAGCTTCGATTTGATTTATGGTAGAGGCAACACGGACTCCCGGAGTAGAAGTTATGGTCTGTTTTGAGGGCTTAAGTAACTTTTTGGGCCTTAAAGGATGTGATTAGGGGGTTAAGTGGTTATAGGTGTGTAGTTCTAGTCTCAAGCTTTGATTTGATATGTGGTAGAGGCAAAACGGACACCCATAGAAGAAGTTATTGCTAAACGGGCACCAGAAGCCAATATTTTGACCATCCAAAGAGATTTTGGGTATTATTTGGGGGTTGAAGAATGCCAGAAAGGGTTCTAGTGGTTACCAGAGAGTTTATATTTTCACAATATTAAATTTGATATATGGTAGATCCAAAATGAACACATGTAGCAGAAGTTATTGTCGTTTTAAATTGAACAACCCTTCTAGCGCCAAAAAACCTATGAAACCCGCAACTCACTAAAATAGGCACAACTTCTCTTTATGATGTCCGTTTAAGCATGTGTCTAGTCAAATCGAAGCACTTGAGATGAATGAGAACTGAGTCTAATCAAAACTGTGAGAATATCAAAGAAACAAAAGATATATTAGTTATACCACTCCAAAAAAAGTCCAACTTCAAACGGCCATAACTTTCACTCCGGTTGTTCGTTTGAGCTCTACCACATATCAAATCGAAGGCTACGAAGAGATCAACACATAAGGTTAACTTGAAAAAAGTTGAAATCATGTTTAGGACCCTAAAATCCCAAAAATCCATCATAAGGCCTCCAAAACTCCATTTTCGTGTCTGGATCCGTGTCAAATATTTATTAAAATGGTCATAACTTATGATCAGTTTGTCTGTTCGGCCTCCGACTCCTGTTATTATCGTAGTTTGTTCCATGAGATTTAGTTTGAATATTCAAAGAGCGAAAATGGACACCCGAAGAAGAAGTTATTCCTTTTTTAATGACTCTGAGATTTGTTAGGTTTTTCGAGACACCATTTCTAGAACTTTTGTCTTGTCTTCTGTTTTTTCAAACAACTATAACTTATTATTACTGTTATTATTATTATTATTATCATAATCTAATGAAAATGCACATGCACATGCATGTGTGTTATTATTATATTTTTATTACCATGCACGTTCACATACATTGCACACATGCTATTTTATTATCACATGCGTTGTTGTTGTTATTATTATTATTATTATTGTGGTTGTTGTTGTTGTTGTAATTGTTATTATTATTATCATCACATGAAAATGCACATGCGAATGCACATACACACACATTCAATGAACGTGTGTTATTCTATTATCACATGCATTGATATTATTATTATTATTATTATTATTATCATCATCATCATCACATGCAAATCCAATGCACGAGAGTTATTATTTATTACCATACACATGCACACGTAATGCAAATGCAATATTCTATTATCATATGCATTAGTATTACAATTATTATCACCCCCACTACTACTATTATTACTACTACTGTTATTATTACTATCACCACATGAAAATGTAGATGTAAATGCATTATTATTTATTATTTATTACCATGTACGTGCATATGCAATGCACATGTATTATCCTTTTATTATTATTATTATTATTATTATTATCACAGTTTGTATTATTATTATTATCATTATCATTATCATTATTATTATCATTATCATATGCAAATGCACATGCATGTGCATTGTTATTTATTATTTATTAAAATTCACCTACATGCATTATTATTATTATTACTACAATTAGTCTTATTAATATTATCATCAAATGTAAATTCACATCCACATGCATGTGCGTTCTTATTTATTATTATTTACAACTACGCACATTCACATGAAATGCACTTGTTTTATTCCATTATTATTATTATTTTTGCTTTTGTTGTTGTTATTGTTGTTGTTTTTTTTATCATCAAATACAAATGCACATGCACGTGCCTTGTTATTTATTATTTATTACCATGCATGTGCATGCATCATTATCATTATCATTACATGTAAATGCACATGCATGTGCGTTATTTGATATTGTTTATTATCATGCACATGCAAATGCAATGCACTTGTGTTATTCTATTATCACATGTGTTATTATTATTTATTGTAATGCAAGTGCACATGCAATGCACTTGCGTTATTCTATTGTCACATGTGTTATTATTTATTATTTATTATCAATCACATGCAAATGCACATACATGTGGAATTTGTTATTATTTATGGTTTATTACCATGAACATGCACATTCACATGCACATACACATGCACATGCACTTGGATGGGCATTACTATTTATTATTTATTATCATTCACATGCACATGCACATGCACATGCACTTGCAATTCACATGCGTTATTATTTATAATTTATTATTTATTACCATTCACATGCAAAAGCTCATGCATATGCACATGAAAGTGTGTTATGATTTATTATTTAAACAATGCTCATGCATATCCACATGAACCTACGTTATTACTACTATTATTATTAGAGGTATTTTTAGGGTTTACTATCATTTTTTATGATTTTTAGGTGTCATTAACATTTATTATGGTTTGTTGGAGTTTTAGGGTTTTTTAATGGTATATTAGCATTTTTTAGGGTTTGGTGGGTGTTATTAGGATTTAATTAGGGTTTATTATGGTGTGTTAAGGTTTATTTGGGTTTATTAATTTTTGTAGGGTTTTATTAGGATTGAGTTGGGTTTATTAGGGTATATTATGGTATATTATGGTATATTTGGGTATGTTTAGTATATATTAGGGTTTATTATGTTTCATTGTGGTTTATTAATTTTTGAGAGGGTATATTAGGTTTTTTTAGAGTTTTGTAGGTATTATTCAGGTTTATTAGCGCTTTTAAGATTTGTTAGGTTTTATTAGCCTTTATTAGGGGTTTTAGGGATTTTTAAGGGTATATTTGAGTATTTTATCATTTAGTGGGTTTTATTATGGTTTATAATGGTGTGTTAAGGTTTATTAGGGTTGAGTATGTATTTTTAGGGTTTTATTAGGGTTGAGTCGGTATCTTTAAGGTTTCATTAGGTTTTATTAGGGTTTAGTATGATTTATTAGGGTTTGTTAGGGATGTTTGGGGTTTACTAGGATTTGTTAGTGTTTTTATTAGGGTATATGAGTGTTTTTCAGTTTTTGTTAATATATATGAGGGGTTGTTATGACTTTTTAGGTTTTATTAGCGTGTTTTTAGTGTTTGTGAGCATTTTTAATGGTTTATTATCTTTTATTTGAATTTATTATGGTTTATAAGGGTTTCTAGGGCTTTTTAATGGTTTGTTTTCATTTTTTTGTTTATTGGGGTTTAGTTGGGTTTTATTAGGTTTTGTTATGTTGTGTCAAGGTATATTAGGGTTGAGAAGGTATTTTTAGGGTTTTATTATGCTTTTATTAGGGTTTATTAATTTTTATTAGGGTGTGTTAGGGAGTTTTAGGGTTTGTTAGGGGTTTATTAGTTTTTTTAGTTTTATTAGGTTATATTAGTGTTTATTAGGCCTTTTTAGATAATATAGTGTGTTTTTATGGCTTTTGAGCATTTTTTTTTTGTTTATGAGTGTTTTTAGGGTTTCATAGTTTATATTAGAGTTTATTATGGTTTATTAGAGTTTCTAGGTATTTTTAAGGTATATTAGAATCTTTTGTTTTTATTAGGTTATATTAGGGTTTTTAGGTCTTTTAAGGTAATACAACGCTTTTTTATATTGTTTGTGATTGTTTTTTTATTTTATTTTTTTGAGCATTTTGAGGGTTTATTAGGTTATATTAGAGTTTTTCAGGGTTTCTAGGGATTTTTTATGGTATACTAGAATTTTCTTTCTTTATTGGGGTTTTGTAGGGTTTTATTAGGGGTTATTATGGTGTGTTAAGGTTTGTTAGGGTTGAGTAGGGTTTATTTGGATTATTTATGGTTTATTAGGTCTTTTTAGGGTTTGTTTGGGGTTTATTAGGGTCTATTAGTGTTTATTAGTGTCTATTGGGGTTGGGTTTGGTTGTTTAGATTTTCTTAATAGGCTTTTAGGGTTTATTAGGTTATATTATCATTTATTAGGGGTTATTAGTTATTTTTGGATTTTTATTAGGGTTGATTAGAGTTTCATGGTGTTTTTAGGGATAATAAGGTGTTTTTAGAGATTATTAGAGTTTATTAGGGGTTTATTAGGGTATAATTTTTTATATTATGGTATATAAGTGTTTAATATTTTTGAGGGTTTTAAAGCGTCTTTATGGTTTTTGTAGCATTTTTTAGGGTTTGTGTAGCGTTGTTAGAGTTTATATAGCATTTTTAGTGTTTATGTAGCATTTTTAGGGTTTAGGTAGCAGTTTTAGATTTTATGTAACATATTTAGGGTTTATGTAACGTTTTTAGGGTTTATGTAGCATGTTTAGGGTTTATATTTGTTTCACTCTGGAATTGGGGATGATCTCATTGATTTAAGATTCAAACATTCTAAACGGTTTCTAATGGGTTTGTTCGCAGAACAGGAAACATCCAATGATTCCATATCCATTTGAATATACTTTCCAAAGGTAGGTTCTCATTAGTTGTGGACTGATGGGGCTTAGGAATTTGCATTGGTTGAGAGGATGGGAGGTCGGACTCATCACACCTTTTTTAGGGAAATTATTTTATACTTCGAGACTCTCTTTATAGATTTAAGTTATGTTTGTGAATCCTTGTTACATTACCAAGTATAAAAGGAGCTTTCCTTTAGATCTAACAATAAATGATTGATATGTAGAAAATTTAGATTATCTTTTATATGTATTCGAGGTTCTTCATAGATAGAGAATCATCTATAATTGTTAGAGATTCTTAGTCAATGGTATCCTTTGATATATAAAAGTCTCTTGGTCATTATGATGATCATACTGGTTTTAAATCCACTCAGTGGGGCACTTGATGTTTATTGTCATTAAGAAGGACATTTATTATTTCAGAGTTGGGATCGTACCCGCAGATGAGCTACCTACGTATCCTTTGTTTAGGAAAAGGAATCAGAACCCACGTACTTCGAGTAAGGGAGTATGATGCTTATGCATAATTGATGTCTCAAAGAAATATTTCATGATTACTTTTAAACACTAAGCTCATGTGAGTCATGCTCGATGTGAGAAACAAGAGGTATTGGTGATACCAGGCAATTGTGCCACGAAATATGCAATTATGTGGGGATTATGTATGTATGACTGCCCAAATAGATGAGGATTAAGATTTACTTCAGGTAAAAAAATCTAGGAACAAGGTCCATAAAGGTATATGTGCTTAATGTATATTTGGATACTCTAATCTTGGGGCTTACTCCTAAGGAAGATTCCCATGTTAGGATGGGACTTATGAATGGGTTTTACTCCTGAGAAGGAAGCCCAGATCAAAAGGAAATTAAGACTGGTTAAGAGAGATTAAGGCTGGGGCTTACTCTTGAGAAGAAGGCACAGGTTAAGGGACTTGAAAAATTAAGGGACTTGGGGCTTACTCCTGAAGAGGATGCCCATATTTGAGACTGGGGATTACTCCTGAAAAGGAAACCTAGGTTAAGAGAATTATGGTTGGGGCTTACTCCTAAGGAGGATTCCCATATTTGGGAATTTTATGATTGGGGATTACTCCTGAAAAGGATGTCCAGATTAGGGGACATGGGGATTACTCCTAAGGAGGATGCCCATAATTAATTGGAATTATGACTGGGACTTACTTCTGAGAAGAATTCCTAGGTTAATGAGAATTGGGGCTTACTCCTAAGTAAGATTCCAACACTTTTGAACTTTGAGACTGTGGATTACTCTTGAAAAGGAAGCCCAGGTTAAAGAGGACTTGGGGCTTACTCCTAAGGAGGATGCCCAGATTTGAGAATTATTACTGGGGCTTATTCTTGAAAAGGAGGCCCACGTTAAGGGTTTCTTTCATCTAAAAGGATGAGTTTGAATGAATGAAATATCAATCTTTAGTGAAATAAAGATGTGTAAATCACTAGGTTTTGAGAGATATTCCACAGAATTCCTTTAATATAAGGAATTTAATCAAGAAAACATTCCATGAATGGCTTTGAAGAATGTATTGAAGACTGAATCTTGAATAGGAGTGCTGGAATTCTATAAGAGGGGTTAAATGGGCAAGAAGGTCACCCAAAAATGCAGGGGCACGCAAGTCCTGGCAGGCGCGTAGGTACTGCGTGGGCACGCAAGTCCTGGTCGCGCAGGTATACCAGCCCGACACATGGGTACTTGTGCGATTGTTAACCAGTAGGGTAACACTTGGGCGATCCTTGACCAAATCCTTTAGAATTATCCGGAGGTACTTCCAGAAGAGAGGCGCACAACTTTTGGTGAAGAAGTAGGGAAGCGTTCAAGTATGTTCATTTCCCTTAATGGTAAAACACCTTAGGCGCACAAGTGTTAGTGAATTCTAAAACATAGAGCTTAATCCTCTTGTTTAGACCTTCTATTATAGGTAAAGAATTTCCTTAGAAGTGTTCGGAAGACCTGAAGAAGAGAATTGGGCGTTCAGAAATCTATATCTAAATTCTGGAAAAATTTCTCCTCCAATGGGGGGCCCACTGGGGGTATTTATAGGCTAGAGAAGACCCCAGGCGGTTATCACCTAGGATGCGCAAGTGACTTGGGCGACCAACTTCGGCGCGCAAGTGTACTTGAACAACCATTGTGGCACCCAAGTATACTTCCGAGACCATTGTAGAACTTGCGCGACCCTTGTGCAATGTTCTTCTTATTCCTTCCTTTGTCAATTTTTTGATATTTGTCCAAAGGTTGAATCACCTTGAGCTAAGATATTCCCCTTTTCCAATATTTAGATTCTGTGACGAAAGTAGCATCAACAAAAGTCCCCCCTCAGAGTTGGATCCAAAATAAATGAGGATTTTAATATGAGGAAATCAAGAAGGAACAAGAAATATTGTAGTTTAATGTCATGCATTTCAGACATAAAAAGGCTAATGTTTAAGGTCGAAATAGCTTTGACCGAATGGATTAAAATTGACTCAATTCCTTGACAATTTATCTGAAAACATATTACCACACTCAAGTATGAGGGAAAATGAATGTAAACTATGACTTAATAAATATTGAATTTGAGAATTGATATGAAAAATAACAAAAAGGAATTAGAAGAATTATTTTCCATGAATGACGTTACCATTATTTAAAAAACCCGTTAGGGGGTTGAATTATGCAGGGCCACCTAAGGGCATTGGTTGCATGGTCAAATAATAGAATCTTTTGGCTGACAGGTCCATTATGTAGACTTGTTTATGCAAGGCTGCCTAAGGGAACGTGCTGCATAGTCAGGCAAAAGAACTCTCAAAAAGTTACTTTTCTACTGCTAAAAAGCCAATGGATGTTTATGGAGATTCAAATTTTCCAAAGCATAGAGTTTTCTGTATGAAGAGAGGTACTTGAATATGGAGAAGATATTTCCAAACAGGATTGTTTAAGAACAGGATGAATGTCACTCCTATGATGGTCTGACCCAAACATAGGGAAGGGAAAATATAAACCATAGACTTGAATATTTTTAGATCATGAAAAAGAGTATGAGACAAATATGTAAATAATGGCTATTTTTGCAGATCCCCACATATCGTCATTAAGACAACTAAGGACAAAAAGAGGTTTTTATCCTAAGAATGAAGTTACTATTATTTAACAAACCTGTTAGGGGGTTGAATTATGCAGGGCTGCCTAAGGGCATTGGTTGCATAGTCAAATAATAGCATCTTTTGGCTAACAGATCTGTTATGTTGACTGTTTATGCAAGGCCTCCTAAGGGCATGTGCTGCATGGTCAGGCAAAAGAATTCTCAAAATTTGGAAATTTTGTGATTAGAAGTTAGGAAAAAGGGTTATGAAGATCTGAAAATAGTTAAGGTTCGGAATATGACACATAAAAATGGGTATTGTTCAATGTATGTAAAGATACATAGATCAATTCTAACCATAATCACGTTGTGGCTGGGTCTTGAATTGAAATATTAGACTTCACTACGTATCCCATAAGTATGGGAATCAAGCCATACATAGTTCTTGAAATATAGTTTAATGTCATGTGGGACTAAAGTATGGGAGATCTTATTTTAGGGTCATAGAGCTCGGACCATTATAATAGATACACAATGTGTGTTTTCATGGGGACTTTTCAGCCAAGGGACTGAAAGTGGAATTTGGGGTTAGGCCCAAAGACATGGGTCTGGATTCGAGGGGCACTCTAACATTCCTACGTATCCCATAAGGATGGGGATTGAGCCCACATAGTTCTAAAAATACCCTCTTTACAGATTTGGTTCATACAAGTGAAGGGTGAAAGGGGACTTTAGTGTAATGATGGTTTGACCCAAAATAAAAGGTTCGGGCATTGCCATGTATGCACGTAGTCTTTGGAATAAAACATGATTGGAGATCAATGTAAATATTTATTTATTCTCAAGTGAGGGTATCAAATAATGTTGTAGTTTATTGTCATACTGGACAAAAGTGTTGTATAGTTTAACGTCTTTTATCAAGGACGAAAGTGAACCAATGTAAAGATATTGATTCTGGGGATGGTTTCACGAATCAACATCGTATGAGATGGAGGTGAACCGATGTGAAGAGATTGGTTTTGGGCTTGAACCATGGGAGGTTGCCTACGTACCCAGCCTGGAAGGCAAGGATCAAAGTCTGCGTAGTTCAATTAAAGAATGAATTAGTCATCAAGTTGTCCTTGGATACAACGATCTAAAAAATAGTGTTGGGACATACACATGGTTAGTAGCCCCGAGAGAGTGTTATGGTTTAAGTTTGCTCTAAGCTCACGTGAGCCATACTCGGTGTGAGAAACAAGAGGTAGCAACAACCCTAATGATGCACAATTTAATGTCACATAGGACATATAAATGGACTATGCAGTTTAAAGTCTTGCAGTTAGGACTATTGGTGCTGCACAATTTAATGTCATGTAGCAGGGACAAAGCACAGTTTAATGTCATGTAGAACATATTAAAGGAATTTCTGTATAGATTAGCATTATGTAGTTATAACAATGGGGACAATACAGTTTAATGTCATGTTAGACAAAAAGAGGTCTGTGCAATTTAATGTCGTGCAGTAAGGACAAAAGAGTACACCATTTAACGTCATGTTGGATGTATTAGAGACTTTTTCACAGTTTAACGTCATATTGGATGAAAAAGGGATGATACAGTTTAGCGTCATGTTGGACGTAAGTGCGAATAGTTTAAGGTCGTATGCATGGACCGTTGGTTATGCAGTTTAACGTCTTGCTAGACGTAAGGGAATTCTATATAGTTTAACATCATATTGCAAGGACGATGATGGGGGACACAGTTTAACGTCATGTTGGATGAATGTGCGAATAGTTTAAGGTCATATGCATGGACCGTTGCTGTATTTTGTGTTTATACAAAATATTTCTTCATAAATCTATCATTGGTTGGAGTAGTGATGAGTTCTCCATCCACTGAGATTAAAGAATAAGCTCCATTGGAGTAGACCTTATGTATTGAGTAAGGTCCTTCCCATTTTGGCTCAAGCTTGGGAGGTTTCTTTCCTGGTATCATTGAAGTTCTGATAACTAATACCAATTCTCCCTAAGTGAATGAACGAAGATGAACTTTTTTGTTAAAAGCTCGTTCTATTCGATTCTGATAGACTTCCAAGTGGTGCAAAATGCACAATCTTTTCTCATCTAACCGTGCGAATTCATTAAATCGATTTTGAGATTGTTCATCTATAGATGACTAATCACAAATGGCTACTCTGAGCGAGGGTAGTTGAACTTGAATGGGAAATATGGCTTCCGTTCCATATACTAGTGAATACGGAGTTGACCGCGTTGCAGTGCGAGTGGTGGTCTGATAGGCCCATAAAGCATGAAAGAGTTTATCAGACCATGATTTCTTATCTTTATCCACCATATTTTGCAGTATATTTGAAAGAGTCTTGTTGAAGGCTTCTATCTGGACATTGTCCACTACATGATACCGAGATGAATGGTTGGATTTGATGTTATATTCTTGGTACAACTTCTTCACCTCGGATGAACAGAAGTTGGTGCCATTGTCCGTCAATATGGTATGAGGGACACCAAATCTGGTAATGATGTTAGACATGATGAAGCTAACAATGCATTTAGAACTGACTTCCTTAAGAGGTATTGCCTCTGCCCATTTGGAAAAGAAATCAGTAGTAGTAAGAATATACTTAAACTGCTTGGCCGTAGCTGAAGGGTAAGGTCCCACCACATCCATTCCCCATGTGGAAAATGGCCACAGGTATTTAGCTGTATGAAGAAACTCTGGAGGTTGATGAATGATGTTGGCATGTACTTGGCATGAATGACACTTATTTGTGAATTCAACACAATCTTGTATCATTGAAGGCCAAAAGTATCCAAGCCTTCGAATCTGATCAGACAGTCTATGTCTAGACTGGTGGGCACCACAGACTCCTGCATGTACTTCATTCGTGATAGCCATTTTCTCTTCACCATCAATTCATCTGAAAAGAACTCCATCAAAACCGTGTTTGTAGAGAATTTTCTCTAAGTGATCTAGGCTATCATAAAGAGTAAAATTGACCACACATCGCCGGATTTTTTCTTTCCCAGCTCTATCAGGTGGAAGTGTTCTATTTTGAAGGTATTCCCTGATAGGTGACATCCATCCTATAGTATGACCATACGGTTCAGGAATGGGACTAATTTCATTAATTTCCTCTGTTCTGATTCGAACATAAGGTGAAATTGCACTACGGTGGGCAATACTGATGGTTATCTCGTCCCAATTTGGATCTTCCAGAGCTGTGGCTTTATTAGCCAGTGCATCAGTTTGAGCATTTTGTGATCATGGGACATAAGAAAATGTCGGTTCAGAAGGGAATTCCGCCATTAACTCTATGACATAATCATACAAAGGTATTAGTTCTTCTTTTCTGATGGCATAATGCCCATTGACTTGTTTGATTACCAGGTCTGAATCACATTTCACATTTAAGTGATTCACTTGTGCTTGAAGCGCCAATTCCAAGCCTGTGACGAGAGCTTGGTATTTTGCTTCATTATTGGTACCACATTCCCACAATAAGAAGGAATAAGGTAACACTGCCTTTTTTGAAGAAATGAGCACAATTACTAATCCAACTTTGTTGAACTTAGGATTTTCTATTTTCCCTCCAATTGGACTTCTGGAAGCACCATCGAAATACAATTCCCATGCCTAAGGACTTTCTTGAATAGAGAAAACTTCCTCGTCAGGGAGATCAATATTTGAAGATGTGTCTTCCACTGAAGGGTGTTCAGCCAGGAAATCAGCCAGATCTTGGCCCTTTATTGCCTTTTGAGACACATACTGAATGTCAAATTGCTGAAAAATAACTGCCCACTTTTCCAGACGTCCTGTAACCATTGGACGACTAAGGATAAATTTGAGCGGGTTATTGAGAGATACCAATTGGACCTAGTGATGTTGCAGATAGTGTCTCAACTTCTGAACTGCAATGATTAATGTCAGGAAACACTTCTCAATACTTGAATACCGGGTTTCTGCTTCAAGCATAGTCCGACTGAGGTAGTAGAGGCTGTTTTCATTTCTAGCATCATTCTTCTGAGCAAGAAAGGCACCCAAGGATCACTCTAAAGCTGTCACGTAGAGGATAATTGGTCTTCCTTCAACATGTTTCATAAGTACCGGTGGGCTCAAGAGGTATTTCTTGAGAATATCGAATTCTTCTTTAAATTATTCAGTCCACTGGTATGTGACTCCCTTCCTTATCAATTTGGTGAAGGGTAAACTTTTTTCAGCCAAATTGGCGATGAAATGCCGAATATAGGCTAAGTGTCCTTGAAGTACTCTTAATTCTTTAAAATTTCGAGGAGGTGACATACCAAGGATTGTCTTTGTCTTCTTAGGATCAACTTCAATACCATGATGGCGTACAACAAAGCCGAGAAATTTTCCCGAGGTTACCCCAAAAGCACATTTTAAGGGGTTTATCTTAAATTATATTGTCGAAGCTTGCAGAATATGACTTCCAAATCAGCCAAGTGATTAGAAAATAGTTTTTATTTTACCACCAAATCATCCACATAGCATTCAACAAACATCCCTAAAAAGGGTTTGAAGATACGATGCATGGCATGCTGATATATTGTGCCTACATTCTTTAAGCCAAAGGGCATTACCCGGTAGCAAAACACAACCTGAGGGGCTCTGAAGGCTGTGGATTCCTCATATTCTGGGGCCATTCAGATTTGATTATATCCGGAATATCCATCCATGACGGAAAGTGATTCATAGCCATCTGTTTCATCAATTAAAATTTCTGTAATCGGAACCAGGAAATCATCCTTAGGACAATGCCTTTTAAGATCTCTGAAATCAATGCAAACACTAATTTGTCCATTCTTCTTCTTTATAAGGACAATATTATCCAACCACTTGGGATATTGAACTTCTCTGACAAAGTTAGCTTTGATAAGATTATCCACTTCAGCTTCAATTTTGGAAGCATAAGTTGGGTGTGTTCTTCTCGCGGCTTGCTTAAATCCTTGATGTTCTTCTGGTAATCCCAAATGATGAGTAGCAACATCAGGATCAAGCCCAGGCATCTCTGTATAGTTCCAAGCAAATATGTCTCGATTTTTCTCTAAAAAGTAAATATACATATTTTTTTCTTAAATAGTCATGACCGCACTGATTAAAGTGGGGCATGGATCTTCTTTTGTACCCAGATTTATTTCTCTGAGTTCATCCACAGTGGTAGAGAAACCCTCTTCAAATGCTGGAGGAGCATCTCTGATATCTTCCTCTTCTTCTTCAACATGTGTTACTTCTTCCATTTCTACTTGCATATTAGATGATGAAGCAAAATTTCCATGATTATGAGAGATGTTAAAATTTGAACATCTTGAAGAAGTGGCTTCCATTTCTGACCCAATTGATGATGAAGGGTCTTCCTTGGGTAATAAAGAGGAGATGATGGATTGATAATCGACACCATTGTTCACCTCTGAAGTCACTATCACTTCTTTTGGCCTGGTTAGCGAAGTATAGAATTGATGGATTTCAGAAGATGAAATGAAGACATCTCCATTTGAGCTTTCATCATTGCCTGGAGAATCACTAATTTCTCCCATGTTGTCTGGCTCGATTGCCATAATTGACATTATGGATCTTTCCATAAGAGTATTTTGATTTGGGTTTATCCTGTCAATTTGACTGATAGGAAAGACATAATCTGTACTCACATGCACAAATGGATTTACTGGAATATTTTCGAAACCATTTGGAGCATTAACTTTCGTAATCTCCCTGGTTGTGGATTTCTCCTTCCTCTTCATGTGATAGAATTATGCCTCAATGTATTGAGACTCACATGTCTTGAACGAGGCCTTATCAGCATACAATGTCCCAACATGACCATCGGAACAATACTTGAGACATTGATGGTATGATGAAGGGATAACCTCATATTGATTTAGATAGGTTCTTTCAAACAAGATGTTGAAGGCTGAGTCTTGATCAAAAACCATGAAATCTGAATTGGATACAAGATCTCCAAACTGAGTTCTTAGCGTAATCTCGCCCAGTGGTTCTTGTTCATTTTTATCATACCCTTGTAACATCATAGTAGAAGGAGATAAAATAGATTCCTTGAGGCCCAATTGATGAAGTGTACGAATGGGGATGAGGTTGAATCCTGAACCATTATCAATGAAAGCTCTTCGGATGTCTATGCCATTGACCTTGATAGATAAGTAAAAAGGTCTAATATGTCCATGCACGACATCATCTTCATCTTCATCTATGAAAGATATCACTGCATGGCATTCCGCGGGATTATTCTCTACGTGATAGACTTCAGCTGCAGTAATTTCAGTTTCAAACTCCTGAGGACTTGACAAAGTCTCAATGAGTGCCTCCCGAAGATCCTTTGACAGATTCATAGCATCCAGAATTGATAACTTGTCCGGTACTTGGGCCAGGTGTTTCAATACATCATAATTTTGATCCAGAGGTTTTTGTTTCCCAACAGGAACATGTGGTTTAGTAGGTGCCTTGGAAGCAGATTCTTTGGAAGTTGATGCATCTTGTATCGGGATAGGAGTTGGCAATATTCCTGGTTTTGGAAGATTAGTCTGATTAGATCCATTTACTTGCTGAGAGGAAGAAGATGGAACCTTCAACCGTTCTTCCAGAATAACTGTGACAGGACTGAATTTGCTATTGGTGGAAGAACTTGCTTGTTCTTGTTGAGCTCGCCGAAGGGCTCTACCACGAGTTTCTGCTGCATACACAGTTCTTGCAGGGGTAGAATTGGAATAGTGGCTTCTGAAGGATCCAAGTCTTCCCCTGTATCTTGAGCCTCTGGAACTTCCTCTGATTACTCTATTTGATATAGGTAATTTAGGCTCATCAAAATCGAAACTAAAACTGGCATATGGATCTGTTAATTGAATCATTTTAACAGAACTGAAAATCAACTCTTCATCCGATGAAGACTCTTCCTGATTAGCCTGTTTAGGTTGTACCGTTTGGTGGGGCAGTGCCTGTTTTTTCGAAGTAGATGGCATGAAATCTACCAGAGTCAAATACAACTTCGGCTTTGACACATACTCAACTTCTTCTGATTGTTCCTCCTTCTTGGAATTGTGTCGTTTCTTTGAGGATTTTCCCTCTGATGAAGAGGGTTTTTCTATAGCATTCATGGAAGAAGGCACAATTGGTTTCTTCAATTGTGTTTGAAAAATAGCATGAGTTCGGTTGATCATCTTTCTGACCGTCCAATCATCATATTTTTGTGCATTTATGCTTTTGACTTCTTGCCACTCGCCTTCCTCCTCTGGAACTATAGCAGTAACACAAGCCACCTGGACTGAAGAGCCTTGTAGTTTGACTTGTCTCGAGTCGACCATCTTTTGTAGCAGGTCCTTGAAAACAAAACACTCCTGAATGGGATGCCCCAACATCTGTTGAAATGGTCAATAGTTGGGACGGTCTTCATCTCCTTCTTTGTTTGGCGTCTTGGGCCTTGGAAATTAAACCAGATTATTTTACAGAGCCGAAATGAAGTAGCTAGGAACTTGTTCATTTCGGAAAGAGTAAATTTGCTTTTCAAATCCTCAAATTGTTTTCGTCTTTGATTTCATTTATTGTATTTCAGAAATGGCGTCTGTTGTTGATGCTTAGGAGGTGGAGCCCTTCGAGAAGATGAAGGTTTTGAAGTAGAAGTAGGTACAGGTGCTTGCTTAAGCATAACTTTAGCAGTCTCTACTTTACACATTCTCCTTCTTGGAACTGATGGAATTACACGATATTTAGCCTTAGTCTGTATAAGAGAATCTTCAATATGTTGAGAAATTGAAGTAAGGTCTCAAAACCCTCATGTGTATTTCACATGGATCTACGTTGTACGCAACTCATCACGCAAATTTGCCACAAATATTGGAAACAATTCTTCCTGAGGGAGTACTAATCTTAGGTAATATGTTAATCCCTTCCAGTGAGCATGAAATTTTAGACCCTTTCATTCTCCCTTTGATTACAGTTTGTAATATCAAAAACTATTGTCTTTGGAAAAGTTGAGCTGAATTGAAGAAGAAATCATTGACGGAGATCTTCCCATCTAGTAATTAGCCATGATTTTAACCTTATATACCAGACAAAGGCTGGTCCTTGGAAGGTTCACACGAAGCATCTGAGTTTCACTGCTTCTTGTTGTTCCGGAGATCCCATAATAGGATCGCAACAAGACACGTAATGCATCAAATGCTATTCAGGGTTTCCTGATCCATTAAAAATAGGGAATACAGGGTTCCCAAAATTTGATGGGGGAGGGATTGCATCTACCCATTCAGGGTAAGATCTCTTTTCTGGTTGAACATGAGCAACCATTCCCTCCATAGCTTCCAACTGAGCTGTTAATGACTCAATAGTAGTTACTGACTTTTGAGAAACATCTGGTTGAGCTTGGACCTGAACAGGTGCACTGACTGGAGCTTGGACAGGTATCGAAGCTAGTACTGTAACTGATGGAAGCACTTCCAATTGTTGTTTCACTTGACCCATAGGATTAGACCTGTGAGGGTGTACTGATAAAGGAGGATATTCTTGATCCATCTCATTAGCCACAACAAATTCCCTTGACTTGCTGGCTCCAACATGTTTAGGAGGAAGACTACCCTGAAGTAGTTCTGCATTCAACCTCCTCAATTCCTTCATCTCTTCCTCTTGTTGTGAAAATCTTTGCTCTAGTGAGAGCGATTGGACTTCTCCATAGGAAGGATATGTAACCTTATTCTTTCGATTTCCCTTGTTTGATCCCTTTCGGAGATGGGGAAGTGGGTTATTTGAAGGAACACCCAGATTCTGGGTAACCCTTTGATTTCGTGTACACACACCTTCTTCATTTGTGTCTTTGCGTAGAACTTCTTGAGCAGGAACATCTTCATCTAAGCCCCCTGAGTGATCCTCTTTTGGTGGATCAGCAACAACAGCATTGATGAAATTAATTGATGCATAACATATCACATCCCTTCTATCAACATTTCTGTGATATTGTCTTCTACCATGCTCCTGATGAGACATTGACTTTTCTTGGTTTGATCCCTTCAGAATTTCTTGGTGAACCATAATTTGGAGAGAATCTACTAATAATTTGGATCTTCATTCCTCTTGAGGCTTCATCCCTAATCGAGAAAAGGCTGACATTCTCTGAGGAGTGGGTTGATGTTTTGAGAAAGTCCCTAGTCTAGTGGACTAGGGTGGTTCCTGTTGTTCTTGCTCAACTCCTCGAATCCTATTTGTTGTGTCTAAGGGTTGTTTTAAAAGAGTCCCCAGTCTGGAAAGCTGGGGTGGATCTTGAAATGCTATGTCTGAGACTTTTTTAAAAGCTCTCCTGATCTTGCAGACCTTGGTCCGGAAATTAGCTGGATGCATCAATCGATATCCACTTTTATCACCCAGCTCGAATGACTGTTGGATGATTTCTGACACTTCTGTCACTTGATGATGTGCTTTCTCTATATGAGAGGTATGTTCAATATTCTCGTTTGCTTGATGCAGAAGTAATTCAACATATTTTTCTCTGTATTCTTGATTTTGAGAGGAACTAGTTGAAGCCTGTTCTTGGGATAGATTTTGATTACAAAAAAATCTAGGTTATTGTGGCCAGCCATGGGCAATAACAGTGCATGAGACCATTTTCTGCGGGCTTTGATGACTGGAGAGCACCGTGAAATGCAGTGCTCCATTAACACCCCATCCTCTGACATGAATACCATATGGGGAATTTGCAATTAACTGGTGAAATCTTCTTAGTGCGCCAAGTCATGAACGCTGAAGGGCTCTCTGCTGCTTTTCAGACTTCGGATATCGAGAGACTGATAGAGATTCCAAGTCAATTTGACATTGTAACCCTTCTATTATCTTAACATGATTTTCATATTCATCATAATATAATACTTTCTTTTTCAACTAACAAAGTGTTTTCAATATATTGAGACGAATATCATGAATTCCATCTTCTGTCAACATCTCTATAATGTCATACTGAGAGTCAGCCAGAGGCCAAAACATGACTGGCACTTCACCTTTCACCAGTTGTTTTCTCATGTTCATGATTTCCTCTTTATCATTCAATGAAGATTCTTCTACCTGATTTGACCAGAGTTGGTGCTTCCTTATTTCTTCGGATTCAACAAGATTGGTAGAGAAATCAATGATTAAACAAGAAGATTCATGACTTAGGGGTGGTTCGGAGAATGACCTACACCCTGAGTTATCTTCCAATTGAGAAAGTATTCACCTGCTAGCGATGAAGAATCAGACATGAATGGTTTCACATTTGCAAGTGCCTCAAGATAAGTGGGCTTTCTCGGCACTTCATTGTCCACTAGAGTATTTTCCGGGCAATATGTATCAATACTATGGAGAGGACTTTCACAGCGAAATTCATCATCATGGGGAGGACCGACATGGTGGGTTATAGAAAACAATGAGATCTCTTGCTCCTTGGTCTTCTGACCACGTAGAGGGTTCATGTGGCTCTCATCTGAAGATGGAACTTTGAGATGAACTGAACTATCATGAATCAAGACTTTATGAGGAACTATCTATTGAAGACCTTCGGAAATAATGTTCCCACTATAGGGAAATGAGGGAGTAGAATCTTGAATTCCAACAGATAACTGTCTGAGGGCTTCAAGAACTCCAGCATCGAGCAAGGCCTTGTTACAGATTGGCTCTTGATTTCTTGACTATGCTGGGAGGGTCTTCTTCTTAGACGCCTTCTTACTCGCCTTGGAAACCACTTGTTGACGAATGTGGCTACTCTGAGCAGGTGTATGTGTCTGATCGGGAGAGATGGCTAGGTTAGGCTAACGATATCTACTCAAATCAGGTGTATGTGCCTGACTTGGTTGTCTGTATGATATGGGGGAGTATGCCCCACAAACCTCTTGAACTGAAACAGATGTGTGTATGTTCCGGAGTCAACTGTTGATGTGTCACTCCAATGGTAGGGATATATTTATGTGTCTTTCCCTAAGATGTTGCTGAAGCTGTTATAATATCCTAGCAAGCATCCAGAATATGAGCAGGGATTTTCTCCTCCTCTTTCACCATTGATAGAATATTCTTGGTGACTTCAGCTGCTGGAACGGGGATATACGTCCATTCCGTGCTTGGATTAGGTGTGTGTTCCTGCTCCTGTCCTCCTTTTCCTGTCAGTGAATCCTAAAAGTACTCAATTGTAGGGGTAGAGAGTTGAGTCTTCCTCATGTTCGTCACCGGAGCATTCCGACTAACTTCTCTTGGTGCTACCAAGCGAGACTGTTGGTAGGCTTGATCTGTACTAATAGGTGTATGTGTCTGCTGATTGCACTTTGCTGAACGTGGTTGATGAGATCCATCATATGGAGTCAGACGAGCCTGCTGACTAGCTGATGATGTATAAACAGGTGTATGTTCCTGCCTATAATACTCTACTAGAATTGCCTGGTGGGATTGGCGTGATGCTGCCAGATGAGTCTACTGGACAATGGAATTAAAACGGGCAGGTGTGTGTTCCTGCTCGTTGCTTTCCACCAAGTTAGTTTGGTGGACTTCTCCGGAGACGGAAGAGATGAGAACCTGCTCACTATTAACCGAATTTTGCCTCTGGAGAATCATTTTGCCTACTCGGGTTCGAGTAACCTGAGCTGAATGCCTGGAGTCGGTAACCTCCTCATGTTGAGGGCACACTACCGCACGAGTCTGGTGGTGATTGTTGATAGTAGCCCTTGGTAAGAACTCCTATTTCTTTTCATTAAGGCACTGAGGGGCCTGATCATTCACCTCCTCAGATTATGGGAGTGAATGGTGATTGTGTTCTAGGGATAACGGCCTGAAACGATTGGAGACAGTGGTTAGCACCGCCTACTTCTTGGTCACTGGTCGTCGTTGTCCGGAGGACTGGTGTGAGTTGTTCACTTGGAGGGCTTTTCAGACAGCCTCCAGAGTTGGAATGGTACCGTGTTGACGGTACTCCTTAACCAGTACATTTGATACACAGCGTTGAAGACTCTGAGTAGGTGATGTCATCCTCAGAGCGGATGACGATCCAGCAGGAGCAGCAGCAGTGGCATTCACAGCAGCGGTATTCACAGGTGTGAACTTGAGAGTAGCCATTTCTTAGAATGCAGAAAATCATGGAAAAGAGTGCCTATTTGATATAACATACATAATCAAGATAAATTCAGCCACTACATCTTTTGGATGAGCACATATGTCAATGATTTTTTTGTTAACCCTCTCATTGAGTTTTAAATAGGGGCCTAACAAATAAGCAAAACATCATTTTAACTAGGTTAAGGATTCACGTCGGGTTCACCATTTTTTGTTTCCCTCTGGAATTGGGGATGATCTCATTGATTTAAGATTCAAAAATTCCAAACGGTTTCTAACGGGTTTGTTCGTAGAACCAGAAACATCCAATGATTCCATATCCATTTGAACCTACTTTACAAAGGTAGGTGCTCATTATTTTTGGACTGATGGGGCTTACAAATTTTCATTGGTCGAGAGGATGGGTGGTCGGACTCATCACACCATTTTGAGTGGAATAATAGTCTTCTCCGGGACTCTCTTTATAAATTTAAGTTATGTTTGTGAATCCTTATTACATTACCAAGTATAAAAGGAGCTTTCCTTTAGATCTGACAATCAATGATTGATATGTAGGAAATTTAGAGAATATTTTATATGTATTCGAGGTTCTTCATCAATAGGGAATCATCTGTATTTGTTAGAGATTCTTAGTCAATAGTATCCTTTGATACATAAAATTATCTTGGTCATTATGATGATCATACAGGTTTTAATGCCACTCAGTGGGGCACTTGAAGTTTATTTTCATTCATAAGGACATTGATTATTTCAGAGTTGGGATCGTACCTGCAGATGGGATACCTACGTATCCTTTGTTTTGGAAAAGAAATCAGAACCCACGTAGTTCGATTAAGGGAGTATGATGCTTATTCATTATTGATGGCTCAAAGAAAGATGTCATGATTACTTTTACACTCTAAGCTCACATGAGTCATGCTCGGTGTGAGAAACAAGAGGTATTGGTGAAATTAGAAAATTTTGCCACGAAAGATGCAATGATGTGGGGCTTATGTGTGTATGACTGCCCAAATAGATGAGGATTAAGATTTATTTCAGCGAAAAAAATCCAAGAATATGGTTCATAAAGGTATATGTGCTTCATGGAGATTTGGATACTCTAATCTTGGGGCTTACTCCTAAGGAAGATGCCCAAGTTAGGAGGGGACTTATGATTAGGTTTTACTCCTAAGAAGGAAGCCCAGACCAAAAGGAAATTAAGACTGGTTAAGAGAGATTAAGGAAGGGGATTACTCTTGAGAAGAAGGCCCAGGTTAAGGGACTTGAAAAATTAAGGGACTTGGGGATTACTCTTGAAGAGGATGCCCATATTTAAGACTGGGGCTTACACCTAAAAAGGAAGCCCGGGTTAATAGAATCATGGTTGGGGATTACTCCTATGGAGGATGTCCATATTTGGGAATTTAAGATTGGGGCTTAATCCTGAAAAGGATGCCCAGATTAGGGGACTTCGGGCTTACTCCTAAGGAGGATGCCCATAATTAATGGGAATTATGACTGGGACTTACTCCTGAGAAGGAGGCACGAGTTAATGAGAACTTGGGGCTTACTCCTAAGGAAGATGCCCATACTTGTGAACTTTGAGACTGGGGATTACTCCAGAAAAGGAAGCCCAGGTTAAAGAGGACATGGGGAATGCTCCTAAGGAGGATGCCCAGATTTGAGAATTATGACTGGGGCTTATTCCTAAAAAGGAGGCCTAGGTTAAGGGGTTCTCTCGTCTTAAAGGATGAGGTTGAATGATTGAAATCTCAATCTTTAGTGACATAAAGATGTGTAATTCACTAGGTTTTGTTATATATTGCACATAATTCCTTTAAGATAAGGAATTTAATCAAGAAAACATGCCATAAATGCATTTGGAGAATGTCTTGAAGACTAAATCTTGAATAGGAGAGGTGGGGTGGTATAAGAGGGGTTAAATGGGCAAGAAGGGCGCCCAAAAAGGTAGGGGCGCACAAGTCCTGGCAGGCGTGCAGGTACTGCGTGGGTGCGCAAGTCCTGGTCGTGCAGGTAAACCTGCGTGGCACATGTGTACTTGCACGATTGTTAACTAGTAGGGTAACAATTGGGCGATCCTTGACCAAATCCTTTAGAATTATCCTGATGTACATCCAGAAGAGAGGTGCGCAAGTTTTGGTGAAGAAGTACGGAGGTGCACAAGTATGTTCATTTCCCTTAAGGGTAAAACACCTTAGGCACACAAGTGATAGTGAATTCTAGCAGTTAGACCATACTCCTCTTGTTTAGACCTTCTATTCTAGGTAAAGAATTACCTTAGAAGTGTTCAGAAGGCCTGAAAAAGAGACTTGGGTGTTCAGAACTCTATATCTGAATTCTGGAAAAATTTCTCCTGAAATGGGGGTCCCACCGGGGGTATTTATAGGGTAGAGAAGACCCCGGTCTGTTATCACCTAGGTCATGCAAGTGACTTGTGCGACCAACTTTGGCATGCAAGTGTACTTGCGCGACCATTGTGGCACGCAAGTATACTTGCATGACCATTGTAGAACTTGCACGACCCTTGTGTAATGTTCTTCTTATTCCTTCCTTTATAAATTTTTTGATATTTGTCCAAAGGTTGAATCACTTTGAGCTAAGATATTCCCCCTTTCCAATATTTTGATTCTGTGATGAAAATAGCATCAACAAGGTTTTATGCATCATTTTTTTTGGTTTTATGTTACGTTTTCTAGGTTTATTTAGCGTTTTTAGGGGTGATGTAGCGTTTATGTTGTATTTTTTAGTGTTTATGTAACGTTTTAGGGTTAATGTAGTTTTTTTAGGGTTTATATTGTGTTTTTAGGTTTTATGTAGCTTTTTTAATTTTTATGTTGCATTTTTTAGGGTTTATGTTGTGTTTTTAGGGTTTATTATACAGTTCTAGGGTTTATGTAGTGCTTTTAGGGTTTATCTAGAGTTTTTTGGGCTTATGTTGTGTTTTTTGGATTATGTTGCGTCTTTAGTGTTTTTGTTGCATTTTAAGGGTTTATGTAACATTTTAGGGTTTATATTTTTATTTGAAGCATTTTTAGGGTTTTAATGGTTGTTTATGGTTTGTTGTTTTTTTAGGATTTTAAGGGCTGTTAATGGGTGTTTATGGTTTTTTATAGTATCTGATGGCTTTTTAATGGTTTGGGGGGGGGGGGGTTATGGGTTTATTTGTTTTTTTTGGGATTGATTGGGGTTGTTAGGGTTTTTTAGTCTGTTTTAGGCTTTGTTTTGGTATTGTAGCGGTTTTTAGGGTTTATATAATTTGTTTTACCATTTTATTGGGTTATTTAGGGTTTTCTAATGTTCATTAGAGTTTAATAAGGTTATTTAGGGTTTATTAGGATTATTTAGGGTTTATTAGTGTTCTTTAGGATATCTTACAGTTTATTAGCGTTTTTTATTGTATATTAGGGTTTTTTGGGATTTTTTAGGCATTAATAGCTTTTTCTAGGGTTTATCATCCTTTTTAGGGTTATTTAGGATTTATTAGGGTTTATTAGGGTTTATTTTATTTGTTAGGGTTTAGTAATGTGTATTTGGGTTTATTAAGATTTATTAGGGTTTATTATGATTTGTTTGGGTTTATTGCGGTTTATTAGGGCTTTGTTATGGTTTGTTTTAGTTTGTTACGATTGATTTTGCATTTTTAGGATTTGTTATGATTTATTTGGGGTTGTTTGGGATTGTTACGATTTATTTTGTGGTTATTAGGGCTTGGTAGGGTTTATTAGTGGGTTGTAGGGTTTTTTAGGCTATTATTTTGAGGTTTTTGTAGTGTTTTTTTCAGGTTTGTAGGGGTTTTTAGTGATTATTAGGATTTATTATGGTTTAATAGTGTTTTTTTGTATATTAGGGGGTTTGGAGCTTTTGTAGCATTTATTAGGGTATAATAGAGTTTGTTAGGGTTTATTATAGGTTATTATGATTTATTAGTGTTTATTAGGGTTTTTAGTGTTTAATAGTGGGTTTTATGGGTTATTAGGGTTTATTAGTGGTTCTTAGGGGTTATCAGATGTTGTTTGGGTTTGCTAGGTTTTGTTAGGATTTAAAGGGTTTGTTATGGTTTGTTTGAGTTGTTTGGGGTTTTATGTGTTTTATTGGGTTTTATAGGTGTGTTTGGATTTTTTATGCTTTTTAGGGTTATATTAGCGTTTTGTGGGCTTTTGATGCATTTTGTGGGTTTTGAAGTATTTTTCGGGTTTTTGTAGCAATTGATAGGGTTTATGTAGCGTTGTTAGTGGCTTTAGTGGTTCTTTAGGGTTTTAAGGTTCTTTAGGGTTCTTAATGTTTTATTAGGGTTTATTTTAAGGTTATTAGGGTTTGATAGGGGTTTTTAGGGTTTTTAAGGGTTTCATTGGGTTGGTTAGGGTTTTGTTAGGAATTTTTAGTCTTTTTTGGGTTTTTAGCGTTTTTAGGGGTTTTTAGGGTGTTTAGCGTTTTTTGAAGTATTTTGAGGTTTTTTGGGGGGTTTTAGGTTTGTTTTTAGGGTTTTTTGGTTTTTTCATGTTTTTAGGGGTTTTAAGGTTTTTAAGGGTTTATTAGGGTTTTTATGATTTTTATGGTTTTTAGGGTTTTTTAGGGTTTTTTAGGGTTTTTAGGGTTTCTTTAGGGTTTCTTTAGGGTCTTGTCAGGGTTTGCCGAGTTGGTTAGGGTTTTTTGTGAATAATAGATTTTTTAATGGTTTAATAGCATTTTTGTTGTATATTTGGTTTTTTAGGTATTTTGTAGCTTTTATTGGGGTCTGATAGGGTTTTTTGGGTTTATTATGATTTATTAGTGTTTATTAGGGTTTATTAGTGGGCTTTAGAGTTTATTATTATTTATTATGATTTATTATCTGTAAGTAGGGTTTGTTTGGATTTATTAGTGCTTATTAGAGTGATTTAGGGTGTCTAAGGGTTTGTTAGGGTTTTTATGGGTGTGTTAGGGTTTCTAAGGATGGGTTAGGGTTTTTATGGGCGGGTTAGAGGTTCTAAGTGTGTGTTATGGTTTCTAAGGGTTTCTATGGTTTTGTTAGGGTTTCTATGGGTGGGTTGGGGTTTCTAAGGGTGTTCTAGGGTTCTAAGTGTGTGTTAGGGTTTCTAAGGGTATGTCAGGGTTTCTAAGGGTGTGTTAGTGTTTCTTAGGTTTAAATAGGGTTTTGTTAGGGTTTCTTATGGTCTCGTAGGGGGAGTTTAGGGTTTCTTCGGGGTTTTTTGGGTTTATTGGGGTTTCTTAGTGCTTCTTGTGGTTTGTTAGGGCTTGTTACGGTTTTTTAGGGTTTTCTAGGGTTTGTTAGGGTGTGTTATGTTTTTTAGGGTTCTTTGGGGATTGTAAGTGTATGTCAGGGTTTGTTAGGGGTTTTAGGGTCTGTTAGGGTTTGTTAGTGATTGTTAGGGTTTGTTAGGGGTTATAGGGTTTTGCATGGTTTTTAATTTTTTTAGTGTTTATGGAGTTAATCATGGTTTGTTAGGGTTATTATGATTTATTAGTGTTTATTAGGGTTTTTGTGTTTAATAGAGGGGTTCAGGTGTTATTTGGGTTTATTAGTCGTTCTTAGGGGTTATTAGTGACTGGAAATTTCTTTTTTATTATTCAATCAATTTTGAGGAAAAAGTGAGAAACCAAACATGACTTCAAAGACTAAAATATTCACATGCATGTCCGTTATTATTTATTACCATGCACGCGCACACACAATGCACCTACATTATTCTATTATCACATGCATTTTTATTGTAATTGTTATTATTTCTATTATTGTTATTATTGTCATTATCATTAAATGCAAATGAAAATGCACGTGTGTTATTCTATTATCACAAGCGCTGTTAATATTAATATTAATATTATTTTTATTTTTATCATCATGTGCGCTATGAGTTATTATTAATTATCATGCACTGCACATGCAATGCACATGCGTTATTCTATTATCACATGCTTGTTGTTGTTATTATTATTATTATTATTATTGTTATTATTATTATTATTATCATTAATATTATCATCTCATGCACATGAACATGCACATGCACGTGCATTTTTATTTATTTGTTATTACCATGAACATGCAAATGCAATGCACACACGTAATTTTATTATCACATATGTTGTTTTTTTTATTGTTATTATTATTATTGTGGTTGTTGTTATTGTTGTTGTTGTTGTTATTGTTATAATAATCACATGAAAATACACATGCAAATACGTAAACCCTCACATTCAATGCATGTGCGTTATTCTATTATCACATGCGTTGTTGTTGTTATTATTATTATTATTATTATTATTATTATCATCGTCATCATCATCACATGCAAATGCAATGCACGCGCATTATTATTTTTTACCATGCACGTGCACACGTAATTCACATGCAATATTCTATTATCAAATGCATCGGTACTACTACTATTATCACTACAACTACTACAACTGTTGTTATTATTATCATTACATGAAAATGCAGATACACGTGTGTTATTATTTATTATTTATTACCATGCACGTGCATATGTAACACACTTGTATTATTCTTTTTATTATTATTATTATTATTATTATCACCGTTTATTATTATTATTATTATTATTATTATTATCTTTATCATTATTATTATCATTATCACATGAAAATCCACATGCATGTGCGTTGTTATTTATAATTTATTACCATGCACGTGCATGCGTTATTATTCTTATTATTATTACAATTGGTATTATTAATATTATAATCAAATGTAAATGCACATGCACATGAATGTGCGTTCTTATTTACTATTATTTATTTATTATTTACTTCTATGCACATGCACATGCAATGCAATTGTGTTATTCTATTATTATTATTATTATTATTATTATTATTATTATTATTATTTGTATCATCAAATACAAATGCACATGCACGTGCGTTGTTATTTATTATTTATTACCATGCACGTGCATGAATCATTATCATTATCATTACATGTAAATGCACATACATGTGCGTTATTATATATTATTTATTACCATACACATGACAATGCAATGCACTTGCGTTATTCTATTATCACATGTGTTATTATTATTTATTATCATGCACGTGCTCATGAAATGCACTGGCGTTATTCTATTTTCCCATGTGTTATTATTTATTATTTATTATCATTCACATGCAAATGCACATTCATGTGGACTTTGTTATTATTTATTGTTTATTACCATGCACATGCTCATGCACATGAACATGCACATGGACTTTGATGTGCATTATTATTTATTATAATTCAAATGCACATGCACACACACATGCAATTCACATGCGTTATTATTTATAATTTATAATTTACTATCATTCACATGAAAATGCGCATGCATATGCACATGCACGTGTTTTATGATTTATTATTTAAACCATGAACATGCACATGTGTTATTACTACTATTATTATTAGTGGTATTTTTAGGTATTACTATCATTTTTTAGGATTTTTAGGTGTTATTAACATTTATTATGGTTTGTTAGTGTTTTAGTGTTTTTTAATGGTATATTGGCCTTTTTTAGGGTTTGATGGGGGTTATTATGATTTTATTAGGGTTTATAATGGTGTATCAAGTTTTATTAGGATTTATTAGGTATTTTTAGGGTTTTATTAGGATTGAGTTGGCTTTATTAAGGTATATTATGGTATATTATGGTATATTTGGGTATGTTCAGGATTTATTAGGGTTTATTATGATTCATTATGGTTTATTTATTTTTAAGAGGGTATGTTATGGTTTTTTACTATTTAGTAGTGTTTATTTAGGTTTATTAGTGATTTTAAGCTTTGTTAGGTTTTATTAGCATTTATTAAGGGTTTTAGGGATTTTGGATGTTATATTTTCATTTTTAGGGTTTAGTGGGGTTTTTTATGGATTATTATGGTGTGTTAAGGTTTATTTGGGTTGAGTAGGCATTTTTAGGGTTTTATTAGGGTTGAGTCGGTATCTTTAAGGTTTTATTTGGGTTTATTAGTGTCGAGTACAGTTTATTAGGCTTCTTAGGGATTTTTAGTGTTTATTAGGGTTTGTTAGTGTTTTTATTAGTGTATATGAGTTTTTTTAGTTTTTGTTAATATATATGAGGGGTTGTTATGACTTTTTAGGTTTTATTAGCGTGTTTTTAGTGTTTGTGATCATTTTTAATTGTTTATTAGATTTTATTTGAAATTATTATGGTTTATTAGGGTGTCTAGGGATTTTTAATGGATTTCTGCGTTTTTTTGTTTGTTGGGGTTTAGTTGGGTTTTATTAGGTTTTGTTATGGTGTGTGAAGGTTTATTAGGGTTGAAAATGTATTTTTAGGGTTTTATTAGGGTTTATTCATTTTTATTTGGGTTTATTAGGGAATTGGAGGGTTTATTAGGGTTTGTTAGGGGTTAATTAGTTTTTTTGTTTTATTAGTTTATATTAGTGTTTGTTAGTCTTTTTAGATAATATAGCGTGTTTTTATTGTTTTTGAGTGCTTTGTTTTTGTTTGTGAGAGTTTTAGGGTTTATTTGGTTATATTAGAGTATATTATGGTTTATTAGGGTTTCTAGGTATTTTTATGGTGTATTAGCGTTTTTTGCCTTTATTAGGTTATATTAGTGTATTTAGGTCTTTTAGGTAATATAGCGTGTTTTTATTGGATGTGATCATTTTTTTATTGTTTGTGAGTGTTTTAGGGTTTATTAGGTTATATTAGAGTTTATCAAGGTTTCTAGGGATTTTTTAAGGTATACAAGTATTTTTTTCTTTATTAGGGTTTTGTAGGATTTTATTAGGGGTTATTATGGTGTGTTAAGGTTTGTTAGGGTTGAGTAGGGTTTATTTGGATTTATTTATGGATTATTAGGGCTTTTTAGGGTTTGTAAGGGGTTTATTAGGGTTTATTAGTGTTTATTACTGTCTATTAGGAATGGTTAGGTTTGTTTAGGTTTAGTTAATGTGTTTTTAGGGTTTATTAGGTTTTATTATCATGTATTTGGGTTTATTAGATATTTTGTGGGTTTTATTAGGGTTGAGTAGAGTTTCTTAAAATATTAGGGATTATAAGGTGTTTTTAGGGATTATTAGAGTTTATTAGGGGTTTATTACGGATTTATTTTTTATAGTATGGTATATTAGGATTTAATATTTTTGAGGGGATTCAAGTGTATTTAGGGATTTTGTAGCATTTTTTAGGGTTTGTGTAGCATTGTTAGAGTTTATGTAGCATTTTTATTGTTTATGTAGCATTTTTAGAGTTTAGTTAGTGGTTTAGGATTTTATGTATAATTTTTAGGGTTTATGTAACATTTTTAGGGTTTATGTAGCGTGTTTAGGTTTTAGGATTCATGTAGCAATTTTTAAGGTTTATTTTGCATTTTCCGGGATTATGTAGAATTTTTTGGGTTGATGTAGCGTTTATGTTGCATTTTTTAGGTTTTGTGTAATTTTTTTAGTGTTCATGGAATGTTTTTAGGGTTTATATAATGATTTTAGGTTTTATATAGCGTTATTTATTTTTTATGTTGCGTTTTTAGGGTTTATGTTGTGTTTTTTATGGGTTTATGTTACTCTTATAGGATTTATGTAGTGATTTTAGGGTTTATGTAGCGTTTTTTGGGTTTTTGTTGTGTTTTTTGGTTTATGTTGCGTTTTTAGGGTTTTTGTTGCATTTTTTAGGGTTTTTGTAACGTTTTTAGGGTTTATGTATCTATTTGAAGCCTTTTTAGGGTTGTAATGGTTGTTTATGGTTTGTAGTGTCTTTAGGGTTTTTGCGGGTTGTTAATGGGTATTTAGGGTTTTTATGGTATCTGATAGCTTTTTAATGGTTTTTGGCGGTTTTTATGGGTTTATTTGTTTTTTTTGGGATTGATAGAGGTTGTTTGGATTTTTTAGTGTGTTTTAGGGTTTGTTTGGGTATTGTAGCGGTTTTTAGGGTTTATATAATGTGTTTTAGCATTTTTTGGGTTCTTTAGGGGTTTTAGTGTTCTTTAGAGTTTAATATGGGTTTTCAGGGTTTATTAGGGTTTTTTAGGGTTTATTATTGTTTTTAGGATTTGTAACTATTTATTAGAATTTTGTATTGTATATTAGGGTTTTATTGGGCTTTTGTATTGATTAATAGCTTTTTCTTGTGTTTATCAACCTTTTTAGGGTTATTTAGGATTTATTAGGGTTTATTTTAGTTATTACGGTTTAGTAACGTGTATTTGGGTTTATTACAATATATTAGGGTTTATTATGCTTTATTAGGGTTTATTGCGGTTTATTCTAGGTTTGTTATGGTTTTTTCAGTTTGTTACGATTTATTTGGCATTGTTAGGGGCTGTTATGATTTATATGGGGTTATTAGGGTTTTTTACGATTAATTAGGGGGTTATTAGGTTTTGTTAGGGTTTATTAGGGGGTTGTAGGGTTTTGTAGGCTATTATTTGGAGGTTTTTGTACTGTTTTGTCAGGTTTGTTAGGATTTTTAGTGATTATTAGGGTTTATTATGGTTTAAATGTTTTTTTATTGTATATTAGGGGTTATAGGGATTTTTTAGTGTCTATTACAGTCTAATATAGTTTGTTAGGGTTTATTATAGGTTATTATGATTTACTAGTGTTTATTAGGGTTTTTAGGGTTTAATAGTGGGTTTTAGGGGTTATTATGGTTTATTAGTGGTTCTTAGGGGTTGTTAGTGGTTGTTAGGGTTTGTTAGGTTTTGTTATGGTTTTTTGGGTTTGTTACGGTTTGTTTGAGTTGTTTGGGGTTTTATGCGTTCTTTTAGGTTTTATGGGTGTGTTTTGATTTTTTATACTTTGTTAGGGTTATTTTAGCATTTTTTGGGGTTTTGTTGTGTTTTGTGGGTTTTGAAGGATATTTATGGTTTCTGTAGCAATTGATAGGGTTTATGTAGCGTTGTTAGTGGCTTTAGTCAGGATACCCTGATTTTTTAGGATTCAAACAAGTATAACATTTGATCTGGATGTTTGTTAGGACTGTACCACATATCAAATTGAAGATTGTTTCATTTTCTTCGATTGGACTGGTTGTGGAGTTGAAACAGGTTTCTAGATTAGAATTTATGGTCATTTTAACATTCTATGGCTTTTCAAATACACATATATATGTATTTATTCATAAATATGTGTGTGTGTGTGTGTCGTATATATGTATGTATTTATTTATTTACAAACACACATAAAAACTTATTTTATAAAAGTATTTAAAACTTATCTTATAAATATATATTAATATAAAATTAGATATACGGATAAAAACATATTAATATAAATATATATTAATATACAAATGAATATATATATACTAATATATGAATAAAAATATATGTATTAATATAACTAAATATATTTATATTAATATTAATCTATATTAATATATGAATAAATATAACTATATATATAAATAAATAGATATATAATTAAATATATAAAAAACGAAATGGCTTAGTGGTAAAGGTGCCGACACGCAAGGGGGGAGGTCACGGGTTTAAGTTCAGGTGGAAGCAAGGAGGTGCGTGCGTGTGGGGGATGTGTGGGAAGGGCAGCGCACAGGAGAGATTGAGGGGGTCCCCCTATTGCTGATAAAGGGGGGGGGGGTCAAGCACTGTTAAAAGCTCCCCCCCAGTTTATGTAAAAAAAATTTATTTTTTTATTTCTTTTATTTTTTTACTTTTATCAGTGCTTTTTAGATGCACTGATAAAAGTCCCCTTTTATCAGTAATAGACAAAAGCACTGATAAAGGGGTCTTTTATCAGCTCTTTTTTTAACCCTGATAAAAGGGGCCCCCCTATATCCTCATCTAAATTAATAGCGCTTTTTTTAGTGTTGTTGATGAACTTTTCTAGTGCAGATAAAGGTCGTTTTTGTAGTTGTGTGCACACACAATGCACATGTGTTATTCTATTGTCACATGAGTTATTATTTATTATTTATTATCATTCACATTCAAATGCACATTCATGTGGACTTGGTTATTATTTTTTGTTTATTACCGTGAACATGCACATGCACATGCACATGCACATGCACATGCACTTGTATGTGCGTTATTATTTATTATTTATTATCATTCAAATGCACATGCACATACACATGCAATTCAGATGCGTTATTATTTATGATTTATTATTTATTATCATTCACATGCAAATGCGCAGGAGTATGCACATGCACGTGCGTTATTATTTATTATTTAAACCATGCACATGCATCTACACATGCACATGCCTTTTTACTATTACTATTATTAGAGTTATTTTTAGGGTTTACTAGCATTTTTTTAGGATTTTTAGGTGATATTAACATTTATTATGGTTTGTTAGGGTTTTAGTGTCTTTTAATATAATATTAGCGTTTTTAGGGTTTGGTGGGGGTTATTAGGATTTTATTAGGGTTTATTATGGTGTGTCAAGGTATATTAGGGTTTATTAGGTAATTTTAGGGTTTTATTAGGATTGAGTTGGGTTTATTAGGGTATATTATGGTATATTATGGTATATTTGGGTATGTTTAGGATTTATTAGGGTTTATTATGGTTCATTATGATTTATTAATTTTTAAGTGGGTATATTAGGGGTTTTAGGGTTTATTAGGGTTTATTAGTGCTTTTAAGATTTGTTAGGTTTTATTAGCATTTATTAGGTTTTTAGGGCTTTATAATGATATATTTGTGTTTTTTAGGGTTTAGTGTGTTTATTATGGTTGATTATGGTGTGTTAAGGGTTATTAGGTTTGACTAGGTATTTTTAGGGTTTTATTATGGTTGAGTGGGTATCTTTAGGGTTTTATTAGGGTTTATTAGGGTTGAGTAGGGTTTATTTGGGTTTGTTAGGGATTTTTAGGGTTTACTAGGGTTTGATACTGTTTTTATTAGGGTATAAGAGTGTTTTTTAAATTTTGTTAATATATATGAGTGGTTTTTGGACTTTTTATGTTCTATTAGCGTGTTTTTAGTGTTGTTGAGAATTTTTTATGGTTTATTAGGTTTTATTAGAATTTATTATGGTTTATTTGGATTTCGAGGAATTTTTAATGGTTTGTTTGAGTTTGTTTTGTTTATTGGGGTTTAGATGGGTTTTGTTATGATTTATTATGGTGTTTCAAGGTTTATTAAGGTTGATAAGGTATTTTTAGTGTTTTATTATGGTTTTATTAGGGTTTAATAGTATTTATTAGGGTTTATTATGGATTTTTAGGATTTATTGTCGTTTGTTAGGGGTTAATTAGTTTTTTCATTTTATTATGTTATATTAGTATTTGTTAGATATTTTTAGATAATATAGTGTGTTTTTATTGTTTGTGAGCATTTTAGGGTTTATTTGGTTATATTAGAGTTTATTATGGTTTATTCGGGTTTCTAGGGATTTTTATTGCATTGTTTGCATTTTTTGGTTTATTGGGGTGTAGTTGGGTTTTATTAGGTTTTGTTAGGGTGTGTCAAGGATTATTTGGGTTGAGAAGGTATTTTTAGGGTTTTATTATGGTTTTATTAGGGTTTATTAGTCTTTATTAGGGTTTATCAGGGATTTTAAGGTTTATTAGGGTTTGTTAAGGGATTATTAGTTTTCTTGTTTTATTAGGTTATATTTGTGTTTATTAGGTATTTTGGGATAATATAGCATGTTCTTATTGTTTGTGATCTTTTTTTTGTTTGTGAGGGTTTTTCGGGTTTCTTAGGTTATATTAGAGTGTATTGTAGTTTATTAGGGTTTTTTGTGATTTTTAAGGTTTTTTAGCATTTTTTGTCTTTATTAGGTTATCTTAGTGTTTTTAGGTCTTTTTTGGTAATACAGTACATTTTTATTGTTTGTGATTGTTTTATTATTGTTTGTGAGTGTTTTTAGGTTTTATTAGGTTATATTAGAGTTTATCAGGGTTTCTAGGGATTTTTTATGGTATACTACCATTTTTTCTTTATTAGGGATTTGTAGGAATTTATTAGGGGTTATTATGGTGTGTTAAGGTTTGTTAGGGTTGAGTAGGGTTTATTTGGATTAATTTATGGTTTTTAGGGCTTTATAGGGTTTGTTTGGGGTTAATTACGGTTATTAGTGTTTATTAGTGTCTATTAGGATTGGTTAGGGTTGTTTACGTCTTCTTAACGTGTTTTTAGGGTTTATTAGGTTTTATTATCATTTATTAGGGTTTATTATGTATTTTTGGGATTATATTAGGGAAGAGTAGAGTTAGTTTGGGTTTTTAGGGATTATAAGTTGTTTTTAGGGATTATTAGAGTTTATTAGGGGTTTATTAAGGGTTTATTAGGGGTTTATTATGGATTAATTTTTTATATTATGGTATATTTGGGTTTAAAATTTTTGGCGGTTTTGAAGCGTCTTTAGGGTTTTTGTAGCATTTTTAGGGTTTGTGTAGCGTTGTTAGAGTTTATGTAGAATTTTTAGTGTTTGTATAGAATTTTTAGGGTTTTGTTAGCGTTTTTAGGTTTTATGTATCAATTTTAGTGTTTATGTAATGTTTTTAGGGTTTATGTAGCGTGTTTAGGGTTTAGGTTTTATACAGCATTTTTTAGGGATTATGTAGCGTTTTCTGGGTTTATGTATCATTTTAGGGGTGATGTAGCGTTTATGTTGAAATTTTTAGGGTTTATGTAACTTTTTAGGGTTCATGTAGTGTTTTTAGAATTTATATTGTGTTTTTTGGTTTTATGTTGCATTTTTTAATGTTTATGTTGCGTTTTTAGGTATTACGTTGTGTTTTTAGGGTTTATGATACAGTTCTCGGGTTTATGTAGGGATTTTAGGGTTTATGTAGCATTTTTTGGGTTTTTGTTGCGTTTTTTGGTTTATGTTACATTTTTTGGGTTTTTGTTGCATTTTTTAGGGTTTATGTAATGTTTTTAGGGTTTGTTTATCTATTTGATGCCATTTTTAGGGTTTTAATGGTTGTTTATGGTTTGTAGTGTTGTTAGGGTTTTTAAGGGTTGTTAACAGGTGTTTATGGGTATTTATGGTATCTGATGGCTTTTTAATTGTTTTGGGGGGTTTTATGGATTTATTTGTTTTTTTGGGATTGATAGGGGTTGTTAGGGTTTTTAGTGTGTTTTAGGGTTTGTTTGGGTATTGTAGCAGTTTTTACGGTTTATATAATGTGTTTTAGCATTTGTTTGGGTTCTTTAGGGTTTATTAGTGTTCTTTAGAGTTTAATATGGTTCTTTAGGGTATATTAAGGTTATTTATGGTTTATTTGTGTTCTTTAGGATTTGTTACAGTTTATTAGCATTTTTTCATATATTAGGGTTTTATGGGGATTTTATAGGCATTAATAGCTTTTTATAGGGGTTTTCAACCTTTTTAGGGTTATTTAGGATTTATTAGAGATTATTTTATATATTAGGGTTTAGTAACGTGTATTTGGGTTTATTACGATTTATTTTTGGTTTATTATGATTTGTTAGGGTTTACTGGGGTTTATTAGGGGTTTGTTATGGTTTGTTTCAGTTTGTTATGATTTATTTTGCATTTTTAGGATTTCTTATGATTTATTTGTTGTTGTTAGGGGTTTTTATGATTTATTTTGGGGTTATTAGGGTTTTTAATGTTTATTAGTGGGTTTTAGGGTTTTGTAGGCTTTTATTTTGAGGTTTTTGAAGCGTTTTGTCCCGTTTGTTAGGGTTTTTAGTGATTATTAGGGTTTATTATGGTTTAATACTGTATTTTATTATATATTTGGTGTTTTAGGGCTTTTCAAGCATTTATGAGGGTCTAATAGAGTTTTTTAGGGTTTATTATAGGTTATTACGATTTATTTGAGTTTATTAGGGTTTTAGTGTTTAATAGTGGGTTTTATGGGTTATTAGGTTTTATTAGTGCATCTTAGGGGTTATTAGTGGTTGTTGTTAGGGTTTTTTAGGTTTTGTTAGGGTTTTTAGGGTTTGTGTGGTTTGTTTTGGGTTTTATGATTTTTTGGGGTTTTATGGGTGTGTTTGGATTTTTAATGCTTTGTTAGGGTTATTTTAGCATTTTTTGGTGTTTTGTTTCGTTTTGTGGGTTTTGAAGAATTTTTCATGTTTTTTTAGCAATTGATTGGGTTTATGTAGCGCTGTTAGTGGCTTTAGTGGTTCTTTAGGATTTTTTAGGGATTTAGGGGTTTTTAGGGTTCTTTAGGGTGTATTGGGGTTTCTTTTGAGGTATTTAGTGTTTTCTAGGGGGAGTTTATGGGTTTTAAGGGTTTTATACAGTTGGTTAGGGTTTTGTTAGGCATTTTTAGGATTTTTAGGGTTTTTATAATTTTTAGTGGTTTTTAGGTTTTTTAGGGGTTTTTGAGGGTTTTTGAGGTTTTGTTGGGGTTATTTAGGTTTGTTTTAGGGTTTTTCGGTTTTTTTAGTTTTTTAGGGGTTTAGGGTTTTTAGGGGTTTGTAGGTTTTTTTAGGTTTTTTAGGGTTTTTAGGGTTAATAGGTGTTTTTGGGTCTTTTGGGTTTTTATTGTTTTTTTTTTGGTTTTGTCAGGTTTTGCTGGGTTTGATAGGGGTTTTTTGTGAATATTATCATTTTGAATGGTTAATAGCATTTTTGTTTTATATTTGGGTTTTTTGGTTTTTAGTAGCATTTATTGGGGTCTAATAGGGTTTTTGGGGTTTATTAAGATTTTTTAGTGTTTATTAGGGTTTAGTAGTGGGCTTTAGGGTTTATTAGGGTTTATTATGGTTTATTATTGGATGGTAGGGTTTGTTAGGATTTATTAGTTCTTATTAGAGTGATTAAGGTGTCTAAGTGTTTGTTAGGGTTTTTAAGGGTGTGTTAGGGTTTCTAAGGGTGGGTCATGGTTTTTATGGGCGGATTAGGGTTTCTAAGGCTGTGCTATGGTTTCTAAGGGTTTCTATGGTTGTGTTAGGGTTTCTATGGTTGCGTTGGGTTTTCTAAGGGTGTGCTAGGGTTTATAATGATGTGTTAGGGTTTTTAAGAGTGTGTTAAGGTTTCTAAGTGTGTGTTAGTGTTTCTTAGGTTTGCTTAGGGATTTGTTAGGCGTTTTAGGGTTTTTAGGGTTATGTTAGGTTTTCTTATGGTTTCTTATGGGTTTTTAGGGTTTCTTCAGGTTTTTGTGCTTATTGGGGTTTCTTAGTGCTTGTTGGGGTTTTTAGGGCTTGTTAGGGTTCGTTAGGGTTTTTTAGAATTTTTTATGTTATTTAGGGTTTTTCTGGTTTGTTAGGGTTTGTTAGGATTTGCTTGTGTTTTTTAGGTTTTGTTAATGTTTGTTATGGGTTTTCATGGTTTTTAATATATTTTATTGTTTATGGAGTAATTCATGGTTTGTTAGGTTTATTTAGTTGATCATGGTTATCCCAGATGTGTAGATTTAGTCGTAATATTCAATTTGAAATGTGGTAGAGGTGAAATGGACACCCATAGAAGAAGTTATGGTCATTTGGAGTACTTAAGGACCTTTTGGGTCTTTAAGAACATGATATGGTGTTCCGTTTGGTCACAGATGTGTAGATCTAGTCGAAAGCTTTGATTTGATATATGGTAGAGGCAAAACAGACTATCAGAGTAGAAGTTATGGTCTTCTAGAGGGTTTAAGTACCTTTTTGGGCATTCAAAGATGTGATAAGGTGCTTCAGTTGTTATAAGAGTGTAGGTCTAGTCTCAAGATTATATTTGATATATGGTAGAGGCAAAATGAACACCCATAGAAGAAGTTATTGAAAAGCGGACACCAAAAGCTAATCTTTTGACCATCCAAAGGGATTTTGGGTCTTTAGGGGGGTTGAAGAATGTTAGAAAGGGTTCCAGTGGTTACTAGAGTGTGTATCTTTTTACAATATTCAATTTGATATGTGGTAGAGCCAAAATTAACACATGTTGCAGAAGTTATTGTCGTTTTAAATTGACCAACCCTCCTAGCGCCTAAAAACCTAAGAAACTAGCAACTCGCTAAAATAGGCATAACTTCTCCTTCGGGTGTTCATTTGAGTGTTGTGACAAGTAAAATCGAAGCTCGTGAGGAACAAGTCTAATCGAAACAGTGAGAAGATCAAAGAAACAGAAGAAATATTAGTTATACCACTCCAAAAAAAGTCCAACTTCAAACGGACATAACTTTCACTCCGGTTTTCCGGTTGAGATCAACCACATATCAAATCGAAGCCAGCAAAGAGATCTACGCCGAATTCTAAGTTGAGAAAAGTTAAAGTAATGTTTGGGACCCTAAAATCCCAAAACCCCATCATAATGACTCCAAAACTCCATTTCCGTGTCCAGATCCCTTTAAAATTTTTCATAAAACATCATCACTTCTGATTTGTGTGTCTGTTCGGCCTCCGACGCCTATTTTTATCGTAGTTCATTCCATGAGATTTAGTATGACAATTCATGGAGTGGAAAGGGACACCTGAAGAAGAAATTATTCCTTTTTTAATGACTCTGTGTTATGATAGGTTTTTCGAGACACCATTTCTAGCACTTTTGTCCTGTCTGCTACTTTTTCAAACAACTATAACTTATTATAACTATTATTATTATTATAATTATTATCATCATCTCATGAAAATGCACATGCACATGCACGTGTGTTATTATTATATTTTTATTACCATGTACGTGCGGATGCAATGCACACACGTTATTTTATTATCCCATGAATTGTTATTATTATTGTAATTATTATTATTTTGGTTGTTGTTGTTGTTGTTGTTGTTGTTATTATCATCACATGCAAATGCCCATAAACGCACATTAAATGAACTATCTTTATTCTATTATCACATGCATTGTTATTATTAATATTTTTAATATCATCATCATCATCATCGTCATCATCATCACATGAAAATGCAATGCATGAGAGTTATTATTTATTACCATACACATGTACACGTAATGCACATGCAATATTCAATTATCATATGCATTAGTAATACTACTATTATTACCACCACTACTACTACTATTACTACTGCTATTACTATTACTATCATCACATGTAAATGTAGATGCACGTGCGTTATTATTTATTATTTATTACCATGTACGTGCATATGCAATGCACTTGTATTATTCTTTATCATTATTATTATCATTATTATTGTTATCACAGTTATTATTATTATTATTATTATTATTATTATTATTTTTATCATTATTATTATCATTATCACATGCAAATACACATGCATGTGCATTGTAATTTATTATTTATCACTATGCACGTGCATGCGTTATTATTATTATTATTATTAAAATTAATATTATTAATATTATCATCAAATGTAAATGCACATGCACATGCATGTGAGTTCTTATTTAATATTATTTATTTATTATTTACTATTATGCACGTGCACATGAAATGCACATGTGGAATTTTATTAATAATAATAATAATATTATTATTATTATTATTGTTGTTGTTGTTGTTGTTGTTGTTGTTGTTGTTTGTATCATCAAATACCAATTCACATGCACGTGTGTTGTTATTTATTATTTATTACCATGCATGTGACTGTGTCATTATCATTATCATTACATGTAAATGAACATGCACATGCATTATTATATATCATTTATTCTCATGCACATGCAAATGCAATGCCCTTGCATTATTATATTATTACATTTTTTATTATTATTTATTCTAATGCACATGCACACGCAATGCATGTGCGTTATTCTATTATCATATGTGTTATTATTTATTATTTATTATCATTCAAATGCAAATGAACATTCATGTGGACTTGTTTGTTATTTATTGTTTATCACCATACATATGCACATGCACAAGCACATGCACATGCACAAGCACATGCACATGCACACGCACATGCACATGCACAGGCACTTGTATGTGCATAATTATTTATTATTTATTATCATTCACATGCACAAGCACATACACATGCAATTCACATGCGTTATCATTTATAATTTATTTTTTATTGTCATTCACATGCAAATGTGCATGCATATGCACATGCACGTGCGTTATGACTTATTATTTAAACCATGCACATGCATATGCACAATAACGTGCATTATTACTACTATTATTATTTGATGTATTTTTAGGGTTTAATATCATTTTTTAGGATTTTTAGGTGTTATTAACAATTATTATGGTTAGTTAGGGTTTTAGGATTTTTTAATGGTATATTAGAGTTTTTTTGTGTCTGGGGGGGGGGGTTATTAGAATTTTATTAGGGTTTATTATGGTGTGTCAAGGTTTATTAGGGTTTATTAGGTATTTTTAGGGTTTTATTAGGATTGAGATGGGTTTATTAGGGTGTATTATGGTATATTATGGTATATTATGGTATATTTGGGTATGTTTAGGATTTATTACGGTTTATTATGGTTCATTATGGTTTCTTAATTAATAAGAGGGTATATTAGGGTTTTTTAGTGTTTAGTAGTGTATATTCAGTTTTATTAGTTCTTTTAAGCTTTGTTATGTTTTATTAGCATTTATTAGGGGTTTTAGAGCTTTTTAATGTTATATTTGAACTTTTTTGGGTTTTGTGGGGTTTATTATGGTTTATTATGGTGTGTTAAGGATTATTAGGGTTGAGTAGGTATTTTTAGGGTTTCATTAGGGTTGAGTCGGTATCATTAAGGTTTTATTAGGGTTTATTAGGGTTGAGTACGGTTTATTAGGGTTTGTTAGGGATTTTTAGGGTTTACTAGGGCTCGTTAGTATTTTTATTAGGGTATATGAGTGTTTCTTAGTTTTTCTTAATATATATGATGGTTTTTTATGACTTTTTAGGTTTTATTGTTGTGTTTTTAGTGTTTGTGTGTATTTTTAATGGTTTATTAGCTTTTATTTGAATTTGTTATAGTTTATTTGGGTTTTAGGGATTTCTAATGGTTTGTTTGCATTTTTGTTATTTATTAGGGTTTAGTTGGGTTTTTTAGATTTTTTATGGGGTGTCAAGGTTTATTTGGGTTGGGAAGGTATTTTTAGGGTTTTATTATGGGTTTATTAGGGTTTATTAATTTTTATTAGGGTTTATTCGGGATTTTTAGGGTTTATTAGGGGTTTTTAGGGGTTTATTAGTTTTTTTGTTTTATTAGGTTATATTAGGGTTTGTTAGGTGTTTTTTGATAATATATCCTTTTTTATTGTTTGTGAGCATTCTGTTTTTGTTTGTGAGAGTTTTTAGGGTTTCATAGGTTATATTAGAGTTTATTATGGTTTATTAGGGTTTTTAGGTATTTTTAAGGTATATTATCATTTTTTGTCTTTATTAGGTTATATTAGTCTTTCTTGGTCTTTTTAGGTAATATAGTGCATTTTAATTGTTTGTGATCATTTTTTTATTGTTTGTGAGCATTTTTTGTGTTTATTAGGTTATATTAGGGTTTATCAGGGTTTCTAAGGATTTTTTAAGGTATACTAGCATTTTTTTATTTATTAGGGTTTTATTAGGGGTTATTATGGTGTGTTAAGGTTTGTTAGGGTTGAGTAGGGTTTATTTGTCTTAATTTATGGTTTATTAGGGATATTTAGGGTTTTTTGGGGTTTATTAGGGTTTATTAGTGTTTATTAGTGTCTATTTGGGTTGGTTTGGATTTTTTAGGTTTTCTTAACGTGTTTTTAGGGTTTAATAGGTTTTATTATCATTTATTAGGGTTTATTAGGTATTTTTGGGGTTTTATTAGGGTTGAGTTGAGTTTCGTAGTTTTTTAGGGATTATATGGCGTTTTTAGGGATTATTAGAATTTATTAGGGGTTTATTAGGGTTCAATTTTTTATATTATGGTATATTAGGGTTTAATATTTTTGAGGTTTTTAAAGCATCTTTAGGGTTTTTGTAGCATTTTTTAGGGTTTGTGTAGCGTTTTTAGAGTTTATGTAGCATTTTTAGTGTTTATGTAGCGTTTTTAGGGTTTAGTTAGCAGTTTTAGATTTTATGTATCATTTTTAGGGTTTATGAAATGTTTTTAGGGTTTATGTAGCATGTTTAGGGGTTAGGTTTTATGCATCATTTTTTAGGGTTTATGTAGCATTTTTAGTGGTGATGTAGCATTTATGTTGATTTTTTATGGTTTATGTAACGTTTTTAGGGTTCATGGAGTGTTTTTAGGGTTTATATTCTGTTTTTTGGTTTTATGTAGCAATTTTTAATGTTTATGTTGTGTTTTTTAGGGTTTATGTTTGTGTTTTTTAGGGGTTATGTTACAGTTCATAGGTTTATGTAGTGCTTTTAGGGTTTATGTAGTGTTTTCTGGGTTCATGTTGCATTTTCAGATTTATGTTGCATTTTTAGGGTTTTTGTTGCATTTTTAAGGGTTTATGTAACGTTTTAGGGTTTATGTATCTATTTGTGCCTTTTTTAAGTTTTTAATGGTTGTTTATGGTTCGTAGTTTTTTAGGGTATTTAAGGTTTGTTAATTGGTGTTTATGGGTTTTTATGGTATCTGATGGCTTTTTAATGGTTCTTTTGGGGGGTTTATGTGTTTATTTGTTTTTTTTGGGATTGATAGGTATTGTTATGGTTTTTTAGTGTGTTTTAGGGTTTGATTGGGTATTTTAGAGGTTTTCAGGGTTTATATAATGTGTTTTAGCATTATTTTGGGTTCTTTGGGGTTTTTAGTGTTTTGTAGAGTTTTATATGATTATTTAGGGTTTATTAGGATTCCTTACAGTTTATTAGTGTTCTTTAGGATTTGTTACAGTTTATTAGAATTTTTTATTGTATATTAGGGTTTTATTGGGCTTTTGTAGGCATTAATATCTTTTTCTAGGGTTTATTAACCATTTTTAGGGTTATTTAGGATTTATTAGGGTTTATTTTATTTATTAGGGTTTAGTAACGTGTATTTGTGTTTATTATGACTTATTAGGGTTTATTATGATTTGTTATCATTTATTGTGGCTTATTAGGGGTTTGTTATGGTTTGTTTCAGTTTTTTATGATTTATTTGGCATTGTTAGGATTTGTTACGATTTATTTAGGGTTGTTAGGGTTTGTTACGATTTATTTTGGGGTTATTAGGGTTTTTTAGGGTTTATTAGTGGGTTGTAGGGTTTTGTAGGCTATTATTTGGAGTTTTTTGTAGCGTTTTGGTGGGTTTGTTAGGGTTTTTAGTTATTATTAGGGGTTATTATGGTTTAATAGTGTTTTTATTGTATATTAGGGGTTTTAGGGCTTTTGTAGCATTTAATAGGGTCTAATAGAGTTTTTTTGGGTTTATTACAAGTTATTATGATTTATTACTATTTATTAGGGTTTTCAAGGAATAATAGTGGGTTTTAGGGGTTAATAGGTTTTATTAGATGTTTTTAGGAGTTATTAGTTATTGTTAGGGTTTGTTGGGTTTTGTTAAGGTATTTAGGGTTTGTTTTGGTTTCTTTGAATTGTTTGGGGTTTTATGCGTTTTTTGGGTTTTATGGGTGTGTTTGGATTTTTTATGCTTTGTTAGGGTTATTTTAGTGTATTTGGAGTTTTGTTGCACTTGGTGGGTTTTGAAGCATTTTTTGGTTTTTTGTAGCAATTGTTAGGGTTTATGTAGCGTTGTTAGTGGCTTTAGTGGTTATTTAGGGTTTTTAGGGTTCTTTAGGGTTGTTTGTGGTGTATTAGGTTTCCTTTTAAGATTTTTAGGGTTTAATAGGGGTTTTAAGGGTTTCATAGGGTTGGTTAGGGGTTTTTAGGTATTTTTTGGCATTTTAGGGTTTGTTTAGCATTTTTAGGCATTTTTAGGGTTTTTACCGTATTTTGAGGTATTTTGAGGTATTTTGATTTTTTAGGGGTTTTTAGGTTTGTTTTTGGATTTTTTTTGGTTTTTTGGGGTTTTTAGGTTTTTTTAGGTTTTTTTGGGTTTTAGGGTTTTTTCGGTTTTTTTGGGTTTTTAGGGTTTTTAGGGTCGTGTCAGGTTTTACCGGGTTTGTTAGCATATTGTTTTGTGAATATTAGCGTTTTGAATGGTTTAATAGCATTTTTGTTTTATATTTGGGGTTTTAGGTATTTTTTAGCTTTTATTGGGGTCTAATAGGGTTTTTAGGGTTTATTACGATTTATTAGTGTTTATTAGGGTTTAGTAGTGGGCTTTAGGGTTTACTAGGGATTATTATTGTTCATTATTGGTTGTTAGGTTTTGTTAGGATTTATTAGTGCTTATTAGAGTGATTTAGTGTGTCTATGGGTTTGTTAGGGTTTCTAAGGGTGTGTTAGGCTTTTAAGGGTGGGTTTGGGTTTTTATGGGCATGTTAGGGTTTCTAAGGGTGTGTTATGGTTTCTAAGGGTTACTAAGGTTGTGTTAGGGTTTCTATGTGTGCATTGGTGTTTCTAAGGGCGTGCTAGGGTTTCTAAGGGCGTGTTAGTGTTTCTAAGGGTGTGTTAGTGGTTCTTTAGGGTTTTTATGATTTTTAGGGTTCTTTTGGGTGTATTAGTGTTTTTTTGAAGTTTTTAGGTTTTGCTAGGGGGTTTTAGGGTTTTTAAGGGTTTCATAGGATTGATTAGGGTTTTGTTAGGCATTTTTAGGATTTTTATTATTTATTAGTGTTTTTTAGGTTTTTAGGGTTTTTTAGGTTTTTTTAGTTTTTTTTAGCTTTTTTAGTTTGTTTTGGGGTTTTTTTAAGTTTTTTTGGTGTTTTAGGGTTTTTTTTGGTTTTTTTGGTTTTTTTTTGGTTTTTTAGGATTTTTTAGGGGTTTTAATGGATTTTTAGGATTTTTAGGGGTTTTTTGGGGTTTTTATGGTTTTTTATGGTTTTGTCAGGTTTTGTCGGGTTTTTTGGGGTTTTTTGTGAATATTAGCATTTTGAATGGTTTAATAGCATTTTTGTAGTATATTTGGGTTTACATGTATTTTTATCTTTTATTGGGGTCTAATAGGGTTTTTAGTGTTTATTACGATTTATTAGAGTTTATTAGGGTTTAGTAGTGGGCTTTAGGGTTTATTAGGGTTTATTATGGTTTATTATTGGTTGGTAGGGTTTGTTAGGGTTTATTAGTTCTTATTAGAGTGATTTAGGGTGTCTATGTGATTGTTAGGGTTTCTAAGGGTGTGTTAGGGTTTCTAAGTGTGGGTTAGGGTTTTTATGGAAGGGTTAGGGTTTTAAGGGTGTGTTTTGGTTTCTAAGGGTTTCTAAGGTTGTGTTCGGGTTTCTATGGGTGCATTGGGATTTATAAGGGCGTGTTATGGTTTCTAAGGGTGTGTTAGGGTTTCTACGGTTTGTTAGGGTTTCTAGGGTTTTTTGTGTTTCTTAGGTTTTCTTAGGGTTTTGTTAGGGTTTTTAGGGTTTCATGGGGTTTTTTAGGGATTTCATAGGGTTTATTTGAGTTTTTTTGGGTTTATTGGGGTTTCTTACTACTTCATGGTGTTTTTAGGGCTTCCTAGGGGTTTTTAGGTTTTTTAGGGTTTGATAGTGATTGTTATGTTTTTAGGGTTTTTGGGATTTGTTAGGGTTTGTTAGGGTTTGTTAGTGTTTTATGGTTTATTAGGGTCTGTTAGGGGTTTTCATGGTTTTTAATGGTTTTTAGTGTTTATGGGGTTATTCATGGTTTGTTAGGGTGATTTAGTTGTTCATGGTTGTCACAGATGTGTAGAGCCAGTCGTAAGCATAAATTTGATATGTGGTAGAGGTAAAATGGACACCGAGAGCCGAAGTTATGGTCATTTGGAAGACTTAAGGACCTTTTGGGACTTTAAGGTCATGATAAGGTGTTCCTATTGGTCATGTATGTGTAGATCTAGTCGAAAAATTCAATTTAATATATGGTTGAGGCAAAACAGACTCCTGGAGTAGAAGTTATGGTTTTTTGCTGTGTTTAAGTACCTTTTTGGTTATTCAAGGATGTGAGAAGGTGCCTCAGTGGTTATAAGAGTTTAGGTCTAGTTGCAAGATTCAATTTGATATGTGGTAGAGGAAAAACAGACACCCATAGAAGAAGTTATTGCAAAACAGACACCAGAAGAAAATCTTATGACCATCCAAAGGGATTTTGGGTCTTTTGGGGGGGTTGAGGATTGTCAGAAAGGGTTCCAGTAGTTACTAGAGTGTGTATCATTTCACAATCATTGATTTGATATGTGGTAGAGCCAAAATCAACACAGTTAGCCGAAGTTATTGTCGTTTTAAATTGAGCAACTCTCCTTGCACCTAAAAACCTAAGAAACCAGCAACTCACTAAAATAGGTATAACTTCTCCTTAGGGTGTCTGTTTGAGTGTTGTGACCAGTAAAATTGAATCTATTGAGATGAGTGAGAACCAAGTTTAGTCAAAACTCTGAGAAGATCTAAGAAAGATAAGATATATTAGTTATACCAGTCCAAAAAAGTCCAACTTCATACGGCCATAACATTCGCTCTGGTTGTCCGTTTGAGATCTACCACATATCAAATAGAAATTAGCGAACAAATCTATGCATAAGGATGACTTGAGAATAGTTAAAGTCATGTTTGAGACCCTAAAATACGAGAAACCCATCAGAAGGCCTCCAAAACTCCATTTCCATGTACGAATCCCTATCAAAGTTTTCTTAAAATGGTCATAACTTCTGATCTATGTGTCTGTTCAGCCTCCGACACCTATTTTTATCATATTTTGTTCAATGAGATTAAGTTTGAATATTCACATAGCAGAAATAGATACCCGAAGAAGATGTTATGCCTTTTTCAATGACTCTGTGATTTGTAAGGTTTTTCGAGACCCAATTTCTATCATTTTTGTCCTATCTGCTATTTTTTCAAACAACTATAACTTATTATTACTGTTATTATTATTATTATTATCATCATCTCATCCACATCCACATGAACATGCACGTGTGTTATTAATATATATTTTTTACCCTGCACGTGCACATGCAATGCACACACATTATTTTATTATCACAAGCGTTGTTATTATTATTGTTATTATTATTATTGTGGTTGTTGTGGTTGTTGTTATTGTTATTGTTATTATCATCATATTCAAATGCACATGCGAATGAACATACACACACATTCAATGAACATGCGTTATTCTATTATCACATGCATTGGTATTATTAATATTAATATTATTTTTATTTTTATTTTTATCATCATCATCATCATCACAAGTAAATACAATGCATAAGCGTTATTATTTATTACCATGCACGTGCATGCGTAATGCTCAAGCAATATTCTATAATCACATGAATTGGTACTACTATTATTATCACCACCACTATTACTATTATTACTACTTCTGTTATTATTACTATCATCACATGAAAATGTAGATGCACATGCGTTATTATTTATTATTTATTACCATGCAAGCGCATATGCAATGCACTTGTATTATTCATTTATTATTATTATTATCACAATTTATATTATTATTATTATTATTACTATTATCATTATCATTATTATTATCATTATCACATGCAAATGCACATGCATGCACGTTGTTATTTATTATTTATTACCATGCATGTGCATGCGTTGTTATTATTATTATTACAATTAGTATTATTAATATTATCATCAAATGTAAATGCTCATCCTCATGCATGTTCTTTCTTATTTATTGTTATTTATTTATTATTTACTACTATTCACGTGCACATGAAATGCACTTGCGTTATTCTATTATTATTATTATTATTTTTTGTATCATCAAATACAAATGCACATGCACATGCGTTGTTATTTATTATTTATTACCATGCACGTGCATGCGTCATTATAATTATCATTACATTTAAATGCACATGCACATGCATTATTATATATTATTTATTATCATGCACATGTAAATACAATGCACTTGCATTATTCTATTATCACATCTGTTATAATTATTTATTCTCTTGCATGTGCACACGCAATGCATGTGCATTATTCTATTATCACATGTGTTATTATTTATTATTTATTATCATTCACATGCAAATTCACATTCATGTGTACTTGGTTATTATTTATTGTTTATTACCATGCACATGAACCTGCAGCTACACATGCACCTGCACTTGGATGTGCATTATTATTTATTATTTATTATCATTCATATGCACATGCACATACACATGTAATTCACATGTGTTATTATTTATTATTTATTATTTATTATCTTTCACATGAAAATGTGCAGGCATATGCACATGAACATGCATTATGATTTATTATTTAAACCATGCACATGCATGTGCGTTATTACAATTATTATTATTAGAGGTATTTTTAGGGTTTACTTTCATTTTTTAGAATTTTTAGGTGTTATTAACATTTATTATGGTTTGTTAGGGTTTTAGGGTTTTTTAAGGGTATATTAGCATTTTTAGGGTTTGGTGGGAGTTATTAGGATTTTATTAGGGTTTATTATGGGGTGTTATGTTTTATTAGGGTTTATTAGGTATTTTTAGGGTTTTATTAGGATTGAGTTGGGTTTATAAGGGTATATTATGGTATAATATAGTATATTTGGTTATATTTAAGATTTATTAGGGTTTATTATGGTTCATTATGGTTTATTAATTTTTAAGAGGGTATATTAGGGTTTTTAGGGTTTAGTAGTGTTTATTAGGGTTTATTAGTGCTTTTATGCATAGGTTTTATTAGAATTTATTAGGGGTGTTTGGGCTTTTTAATGGTATATTTGCGTTTTTTAGGGTTTAGTGGGGTTTATTATGGTTTATTATAGTGTGTTAAGGTTTATTAGGGTTGATTAGGTATTTTTAGGGTTTTATTAGGGTTTAGTGGGGTTTTGTGCACAATGGATTTGGAAATACTCTCAAGCCAAGAGAGAATTCCCTTTCCACCAAGAACGCCCTCAAGTTACGAGAGCAAGATCCTCCATCGGATCAAGGTGATCGAAGGCGGACATCGCAAGCGAAGGTTCTTCCGTGCTAGCACCCGGAGATCTCTTCGGTGATGTCCGGAGATACATGACACACGTGTGGATCACCGCTAGAGGAATCCTACACTTTGATTCTATGACGCAACGACGGATCACTGAATCGTGACCGTACACATCAACAAAGAAAGAATTCCAACATGGTAATTATTATGCATTAATTAAATTAATTATAATCAACATATGATGATCCTCCTCAAGGGTTCCGGGACTCTTCTTTTCTTTTCATTCTTCGTTCTATTCCGAAGATTCGGCATTTTATATCTTGACGGATCTCGGATTGAACGTTGTTTAACGTTAAAATTAAAGTTGGGCAAACCCACCAACGCGCTTCCGCTGCGCCCGGAACCTACAAGTGGTATCAGAGGGGTCATATCGTTGGTTATAATTATTTAGTTTTTTGTTGGTGATTTACGCATTAAATAATTTAGTTATTTCAATTCATGTTTAATCGTTCTGGAAATCTGAATATCGAGATCTGTTCCTCCTCTCTCGTTTCTTGTTCACCTTACAGAAACGGATTTTTCTTTTAATTTTGATTAAAATAAAATAGATGAACTCATCCGGAGGAGCCAAATGTTTCTGGCCGTATAACACCAGAATACACGGCGTGTATTCGGAAGTACACACCGTGTAGTCTAGGTTCAATGCATTGACTGATCCGCCAAATCAGGCCATGTATTGGATTCTTTCTAAGAATTTAAGACACCGTGTGTTGACCAGAAACAGGTGGCACACGGTTTCCGGAATACATGTTGTGTGGTACAATGAACACGGCGTGTAGTCCCTTCGGGTTAGGGTTGGGTCGTGTACTCCGTACATATCCTGCCCGGCTGGAAACCGTGTAACGCGGAAACTACATGGCGTGTGTCCCACTGTACACGTTGTGTACTCCGAAAATTTCCGAAGTACATTAACACGCCCTATCCCCGGGCGTGTACTTCGGATGGACGATGAAGAAAAAGTACACGTCGTGTAGTCAGAACTACACGTCGTGTACTCACCCAAATTACGCAGATTTTTTATAATTTATTATTATATTATACAAACCCTTGAGATATGTACCATGGTGCAGGTGTAAAGCTGAGGCACAACATGTGATAGGTGTTTTATATATATGTGTTTAATTTAACATCTGCGTAATAAATGGGAATTCTCCGGGTTGCCTCCAAGGTAAAAGTTGTGTACAAGGATAATTTTAAATGAATTTATTTGTTTAAAATTATGATGGATGGGAATCTCAAGGAAATTCAGAAAAGGGATTTAAGATAAAAGGATTCATTAATTAAAGATAATTAATTGATTCGAGCGTGATTTATCTTAAACAAGAACGATTAAAGAATTGAATGATAGTTTTATTTATGCGTAAATATCGTTGCATGTATGGATGATCATGAGCTAGACCGAGACCTTTGTATGTGAATGGTTTCTTTTAATTTATTTATTTAAATTAAATTTGTTGGCCTGCGATCCATCTCCTCATTAATTTGTAGGGCCTGCGCGCCCAATGATTCTTTTATGTAAAAACCCCTTTTTCCCCTCACCTGCCTGTGAGATAAATGCATATGTAATTGATGGAGCTCCCAAGCTAGTGGAGGTGGCTCAAGTCAGGAGCCAAGATGAAACCAATCCAAGGAGATACAAAGGTGGACAGGTGGAAAGCTGTAAACACAAACCCGAAAGGTTAAAGGTGTTTCTCCCCTAGGTCTTGGGTTAGTTTATCAACCTCTAGATAAACTAACCAATAGAAAAGCTCATGATCATACCATTTATTTTATTTCTGTCAGTTGCATGGTTTATTTATTGTGGGTGTGTTTTCACAATCACACAATTAATGAATTAAACGAGCATGGAAGATGGAACTAAAATAAAATTGGCTTATACATAAATATTATCTTAGACATGGTTAATAACTTAAGTATATCCCACTTAATATTAACAAGAATGTAATCAAAGATAATAAAATGGAAATTTACGTATAAGGATAAAATCCCTCAAAATAAATATTAAGTCGGCATAGCCTTCCATAATCATGGTTAGAATCGAACCATAGTTCAAAGTGCTTGACCAACCCTAGTTGGGGTGCTTTCAATTATCGGGGAATTCTAATTCATGGTTTGGGGTTTACTTGACTTGGTTCACATCAAGGGTTGACTGCCACAGCAGGACTTGGTGTGAACAAGAGGCAAAGGTTGAGGAAATCCAAAAAGGATTTCAGGATTGGGGAGTCCACTCAGCGGATCAAGGAACTGCGAGTTAATGCAGTTAGCATTTGGAATGCCTACCTAAAACCCTTCAAGTTGCTTGACCAACCCTAGTTGGGGTAATGCGAAGGGCAATATGGATCCTTGCCACTAGAATATTCATGCAATAGAATATTCCAAAGTCAATGGTGAGGGCTATTGGATTTCGATAAAATAGTGGGAGACTAATAAGTATTAATTTATTTATTTGTCTAAATTTTTATAATAAAGTACTAAACCTTTTCTCATCTTAAATTGTAGAAACGGAAAGAAAATGGCTTCAAACATATCATTGCGCACCATAATCAAAAAATAAAACCTTCTCACCAGCACCAATTTCCAAGAGTGGCAGTGGCGTTTACGCATCGTCCTTCGCCACGAAAGAAAATTATATGTGCTGGAAGAGCCTATTCCAGTTGCGCCTGGGAAAGAGGCTAGTGATGAGGAATTATCTCTCTACATGAAAAACATGGATGATGCCACAGATGTCCAATGTTTCATGCTATCGGCCATGTCTAATGATCTCTTGAAGCAACATGAAAGCATGGATGCGTATAACATGACGTCTCACCTTAAAGATCTATACCAAGAGAAGGAGAGACAGGAGAGGTATGAGATCTACAATGCTTTGTTTACCATGAATCTTGGAGAGTCTGCGCCAGCTGGGCCTCATGTGATCAAGCTTATTGGCTACATTGAACGCTTGGACATCTTAGGGATTAAATTCCCAGATGTGTTGCGTACAGATCTCATCCTATCATCATTGCCCAAGACCTTCTCTAGCTTCATTGTCAACTATAACATGAGCGGCAATGAGAAGAGTCTATCGGAGCTTCTGACCTTGATTCTCCAAGTAAGGATATAGGGTGTGACAAACCTGCGGTCCTTATGGTGAACAACAAAAGGAAGGACAAGGCAAAGGGTCCAAAGACTTATAAACGGTCTGAAACCCCCGAGCACCGTCCCTCCAAGAAGGGGAAGATCCAGAGGCAGGGCAAGGAACGGGAAGCAGTGTGTTTTGCATGTGGCAAGCAGGGCCACTGGAAGAGGAACTGCATCCAGAAGCATGGGGACGCTAAAGGTGTGTTCGTTATCGAGTGCAATCTTTCTATTTCTACACATTGGGTATTAGATACAGCTTGTGGGGCTCACATATGTATTCAAATGCAAGAACCAAGTAGATTTAGAAAGATCACCAGAGGAGAGGTGGATCTTCGAGCTGCCAATGGCGCAAGGCTGGCTGCGTTGGCTATTGGCGACTATCACCTCTCATTGCTAACTGGCATGATTTTGGTTTTACAAAACTGTTATTTTGTGCCTAGTGTTACCAAGAACATAATTTCTGTATCTTGTTTGGATATGGATGGATTTATTTTCAAGTTTGGAAATAAGCGTTGTCTCTTTTATAAGAACAACATATGTTATGGTATGGCACATTTGAATAATGGTTTGTATGTATTAAATTACGAAAACCAAGTGTTGGCAATCGATAACAAAACAAACTCACATGACTCATACATCACCCAGTTATGGCATCACCGCCTTGGTCATGTGAACGAGAAGCGCTTGACAAAGCTCTGCCAAGATGGATATTTAGACTCTACTGAGCTAAAACCACTTGATAGATGTCACGCTTGTTTACAAGGAAAAATGAACAAGCCGCCTTTTGGTGGACAAGGTGAAAGGGCCACAGAGCATCTAGGATTGTTACACACAGATGTGTGTGGACCATTTCCAGTAGAAGCTAGAGGTGGATATTCTTACTTTATTATTTTTACTGATGATTTGAGTAGATATGGCTATGTATACTTAATGAGGTATAAGTCAGAGTCCTTAGAGAAATTTAAGGAATTCAAGAATGAAGTAGAGAATCAACATGGTAAGAAGATAAAGAAGCATCAATCGGATCGAGGTGGAGAATATCTGAACCAAGAGTTCATTGATCTTCTACGGGAGTTTGGGATTCTATCTCAGCTCACTTCTCCTTATACACCACAGTGGAATGGTGTTAGTGAACGGAGGAACTGCACCTTGTTGGACATGGTGAGGTCGATGATGAGTCATGCAGATCTTCCATTATCCTTTTGGGGATATGCATTACAAACTGCAGCATACACATTAAACCGAGTACCAACTAAGGTGGCAAATGGAATTCCATCCGAGTTATGGAATGGAAGGAAACCCACTTTGTCGCACACACGAGTATGGGGATGTTAGGCGTTTGTTAAGGCCTTCTCAGGCAACAAACTAGCACCCCGGGGCAAGAAGTGTATCTTTATAGGATATCCCAAGGAAACAAAAGGATATTAACTATATAACCCCCAAGAAAAGAAAGTGATTGTCGCCAGACAAGCCGTCTTTCTTGAGAGGGAGCACATCCTCAAGAAGGATAGTGGGAGCAAGATTGACTTCGACGAAGTGGATGCTCAATATACACAGTATTTGGTACAGGAACAAGTTCCACAGGTCCCCGTGGAAGAGGTTCCAGAAACACAAGTACTGCGTAGGAGCTCAAGAGAGGTAAGGGAACCAGAGAGATTTGGTTTCCTAGTCACCGAGGATGGTGAATCATTATTGTTGGACAATGATGAACCTCTCTCCTACAAGGAAGCAGTAGAAAGCTCAGAAGCTGCAAGATGGCTAGAAGCTATGAATTCTGAGATGGATTCCATGTATCAGAACCAAGTTTGGATTCTGGTCGATGAGCCAGTTGATGTAAAGCCTGTTGGATGAAAATGGGTATTCAAAAGAAAGATGGACATGGAAGGTCAAGTTAGCACCTATAAAGCACGGCTAGTGGCTAAAGGATTCAGACAGTGTCAAGAAATTGACTATGATGAAACCTTCTCGCCAGTTTCCATGTTTAAATCCATAAGAATCATACTTGTCATAGCAGCTTACCATGACTACGAGATTTGGGAGATGGATTTCAAAACATCATTCCTTAACGGGAAACTTCAGGAAGATGTCTATATGACACAACCAGAAGGGTTTGTGACACCAGGTGAAGCCAAACGGGTTTGCAAGTTGCAGAAATCCATTTATGGATTAAAGAAAGCATCCAAGTCATGGAACATTCGATTTGATGAATAAAGAAAGGAATTTGGTTTCATTAAGAACGAATGTGAGCCATGTGTTTATAAGCGGTTTAATGGGAATGCGGTCATTATCCTAGTGGTATTTGTTGATGACATATTGCTTATTGGAAACGACGTACCAGACTTACAGTCAGTTAAGGACTGGTTGAACAAGTGTTTCTCCATGAAGGACTTAGGAGAAGCAGCCTACATTCTAGGGATCAAGATCATTCGTGATAGATCCAAGAGGCTGCTTGGACTAAGTCAGGGTACATACATTGACAAGATACTAAAGATATTTAGTATGGAAAAATCCAAGAGGGGATTGGTTCCAGTGTCACATGGCTTACATATTTCTAAGAAAATGTGTCCCCAGACACAATAGTAGAAAGATAGGATGAGCAAGATCCAATACGCTTCGGCTATAGGATCCATCATGTATGCCATGTTATGTACCAGGCTTGATGTTGCCTATGCACTGAGCATGGTAGGAAGATATCAAGCAGATCCAAGAGAACAACATTGGACTGCTGTTAAGACTATCCTTAAGTATCTGAGAAGAACTAAGGATATGTTCCTGGTGTATGGAGGAGACGAGGAGCTTGTCATCAGAGGGTATGCTGATGCTGGTTTTCAAATAGATCAGAATGATCTGAAGTCGCAATCTGGATATCTTTTCTGTCTCAATGGAGGAGCTGTGAGCTGGAAGAGTTCAAAGCAGCCAGTTGTCGCCGATTCTACAGCGAAGTCCGAGTATATAGTGGCTTCTGATGCAGCCAAAGAAGCCGTTTGGATTTGGAACTTTGTCTAGGAGCTTGATGTGGTGCCTAGCAGTAAAGATCCCATTACATTGTATTGTGATAATACTACAGCGGTGGATCTTGCAAAAGAACCAAGGTCACATCAACGGACAAAGCACATACTTTGGAAGTATCACCTCTTGAGGGATTTCTATCAAAGGGGTGAAGTTGCAGTGAGCAGAGTGTCCACGGAAGAGAACGTGGAAGACCCCATGACTAAAGGCCTATCTCAGCAGAAGCATGAATATCATGTGAGAGCTAGCGGGTTAAAGGTTGTTAGCAGTTGGCTCTAGTCCAAGTGGGAGTCTATTGGAGTTGGTGGTCTAGAACCAACTACTTTGTACTTTAATCATTAAATAAAAGCCTTATCACATCTTGATTGTTCTTCTGCGTGACATGTCATGTGATAATGTCCTAAGGACAGTTGTTGCATTAAAGGGTCGTAGCGGATCCCTGCTATGATGAGAACCCGAAAGTGCCATAACACTGTTCTTGAATGTATGTTCTATGGCCGGATGATATTATTTTAGGGACACAAATAATACAGGTCATTAGGGGTGTGGACTCATAAAACTTTGAGGCACCTTCTCATGGTGTGCGCCCTTGGTAATATCCAGGAGGATATTGTGAGAATGAGACCCTCCAGTAGGAAATCCACATTTCATAGTGTCATTGGATGTTCCTATCTACGGACGTGTGTATTGATCCTTAGACTTTAAGATTATTATTAATGGGTAGTACAACTCACGCACTTAGATGTATTGACAAAAACTGTGATGACACACTGTTCACAGCGAGGTAGGATACGTTGGATGCATCACGAGTAATACTGCATTAATAGATAATGTGAGAAAGGATTTGTCCCTTCCGTTCCATAACGGAAGTAGATATCTCAGGCCCTTTGATGGAATTGATATAGCCTAAATAAATCCATGGCCATGGTAAGGTATGGGCAAGTTCAATTCCGGGAAGTCAAAGAAAGAATAATCAAGAACATTTGGTTGATGGCACTAGCATGCAACCCGCTTGATTGGAGATATCGAGACAACGAGATTATATTACATGGTAAGCGTTCGTAGGAGGTGACACGCCATTGCGACATTAACTTATTTCTCTATGGGTGCTTGGCGTGTTGCTAGACACTAACCTTGGACCTTTAGGCAGGCTCAGCCTAATGGCCACTGAGAAAGAGGCCTAGAGGGTCACACACTAAGTTTGTCCATGTATCTCAGTTAAATATTAATTTAACAAGTTAAATAAATATTATTCCGACTGTGGTTTAATAATTATTTAAGGATGTCTGATCACATTTATTTTGACACTAGTTATTCGAGAGAATATACTGAGGATAAAATAATATATTTATTAGCGAGTAATGCAGTTAAATTTATTTAAGAAATAAATAGTCATTACTCAAGGTCTAATAAATGTGGTGGAGAAAAATGGAAAATAAAAGTACATGCCGTGTATATTAAATATACATGCTGTGTGTAGTTTTTATGGAAAACAAGTACACGGCGTGTATTAATTATTACACACCGTGTAGTTTTTTCCCAATTGGGATTTTGAGGATTTAATATTGTTTTATTAAATGATATTTATTATAATCAGCATGGGAGCATGTCAAGGAATTAATAATTCGACATGGGTGTTTTCAATAAGAGTTAATGAAATAAATAAAACGTGTAACACGTTTATTTATCATTGTTTTA